>CM055981.1:26672500-27872500 GCA_029531755.1 Holothuria leucospilota | reverse complement strand
AGCTTTCTAGCTTGAGATATTATGTTAACAAGATTTTCAAGGTTTGACCCCCAGTGACCCCAAGTGACCTTTGACCTCCACCAAGAACAATAGGGTTCTTTCCCTTACCATAATGCATCTACATACTAAGTATGAAATCTATCCAAGCTTTCTAGCTTGAGATATCATGAAAACAAGGTTTTCAAGGTTTGACCCCAGTGACCCCAGATGACCTTTGACCTCCACCAAAAACAATAGGGTTCTTCCTCTCACCATAATGCATCTACATACTAAGTATGAAATTTATCCAACCTTCCTATCTTGAGATATCGTGTTAACAAGGTTTTTAGAGTTTGACCTCTGGTGACCCCAGATGACCTTTGACCCCCACCAAAAACAATAGGGTTCTTCCTCTCACCATAATGCATCTACATACTAAGTATGAAATTTATCCAACCTTCCTACCTTGAAATATCGTGTTAACAAGGTTTTCAAGGTTTGACCCCCAGTGACACCAGATGACCTTTGACCCCCATCAAAAACAATAGGGTTCTTCCTCTTACCATAACGCATCTACATACCAAGTATGAAATTTATCCAAGCTTCCTATCTTGAGATATTGTGTTAACAAGGTTTTTAGAGTTTGACCTCTGGTGACCCCAGATGACCTTTGACCCCCACCAAAAACAATAGGGTTCTTCCTCTCAATATGGGGCATCTACAGTATGTACCAAGTTTGAGAACCATCAGAGTTTCCCTTCTTGAGATATCGTGTTAACGAGCAAAGTGTCACAAACACATGCACACGCACATACATACACACACACGCCATCATGAATGCATTGGTTTCTCTTATCATCGAAACCAAAAAGGCAAAAATTTGCAGTTATTTTCCTTAAAATTTGCCCAACATGTTGCACTAAATTGCATCTAAGGACTCTCCACTTATCTTACTTTCCCAAAGGGGAGGGGGTGTACACCCCTCCCTTAGACCCCTCCCCCAGGGTGGCAGTCCAAAACAATGTTCATCCTCCTCCCCCTCCCCCCATCTCAAACAGCTTCCTACAACTATGAAATTTGCAGTGCAGGTTAAAGGCCTTGTAAATAATTCATTCATATACCATTTCAACATTTTACTGTAAGATGCGTACTGCACAAATACTGGGATTCAATATTGTCACAGAACTTTTGATATACATGTTCTAAACTGGGGGTCTCCAAACTTTTTTGTTTGGTGGCCCCAACTTTCTACTCCGGAATCTCGGTGGCCTTCAAAATGACAGTGTTAATAAAGCAGAGCACTGGTTCTTAGATTAGAATCACCCTGTTGCTTATGTTTAATGAGAAATTTGGCAATTATTTTTCTCTCCATCCTTTTCGCGACCCTCCGAAATATTTTCGCGACCCTTTCGAGGGTCGCGACCCCTAGTTTGCCAACCCCTGTTCCAAACCACTGCATTTTAAGCTGTTTTTAAACATTCAAACAGGAAGCATAGATATTAATAGTTCAATAGCATTTATGCCAAACTGTCTGAAGACATGTTGAAATTCTGAGGACAGTGAACGTGTTGGTCTCAGTGTTTTCACACCAAGCATAGTGTGGGAAAAGGGTGGGGGAGGGGAGGGGCAACTAGGGTACTGTAGGTGTATGCATGACCAACATTCAGTGCAATGTTTTTACCTACAGTGCTTTCATACAACAGTGTCTTTTTATTGACAGAGATGGGCACTTCTTCTGATACAAACTCATACGGTAGTTAAATTTGCATACACGCATACACATTTCTTAGTTTTGCAAATGAAATACAGCTTTTCAAATGTTGTGCGCCAGAAAAGAGGAAATGAGTGCACACTGGCTGTACTTCTCTTTTGAAACTTTATGCTAAGGAGCCCAGGCAGTGTCCTGCTGGTATTAAAGCTACTGTATTTCTTCAATATTCTGTGCATTATTAAAGATCTGTTTAATTGAAGAAAGGGAATGAGTTTGGCAACAAACGCCACAGTTTGATCTGCTACAAGTACTTTTAAAGTTCTGCACGATAAGGGTATACATGTGGGTAATGCTGTACTAACAACAAAAAGAAAACAAAAAACAAAAACAAAAAAAAACCAGTAACAGTACTTCCAAGAATTAAGAACGCAAAGAGGCGTAGTGATTCCTTGCGTAGTTGAAGGACGGAGTAGGTATGAGAGCGTAGGTTTAAATCTTTCTTGCAATCAATAAGGACATCATAATAGGCTTGTGTTATCAACAGAAGTAAATGTATGACAAAGTTTCTTAAATGTATCCCTTATTGAGATAATGTGGTTACAAAAGATGCCATATTTTGACAGCTGGTGACCTCAAATGACCTTTGACCTCTGTTAAAAGCAATCTCAACTGAGATCTTTACACATTGAACATCAACTTTGAAGTGTGCCACTCTTATTCTTCACAAAAAACCAGAATGCCAAAATCTATTGAGGTTCCTATATGCTTTTGGGAGAGTCAAATAGCCCCACTGTCAAAGGTATGATTGATTGACAGCTCTATGATTTTAGGAGGTTAAGTGTCAGGGAAATGGAACGTGTACTGTAATCCCTAAAGGACAATTACCATCATTAGCAATTGCAGTCAGTACAGTACACAGCTCACCCTGAAAAGATGGGTCCAGGTATTACTGGTGCTGGCATATAAGACAGCAGGGATTCACACACAGCAAGGGATTGCCTGATTTATATTTTCAATTGCTACAGTTGCATCTATATCCTCCTTCCAGATACTAGGCCATTATACTGACATTAATCTAAACACTTCAGGGCTGTCAAAACTGCACCAAATTTTCAAAAAAAAATTTTCTTTTGCATGGTCCATAGGCAATCACATGTCAATCTGGTGCTGACTCTGACAGCTACACCACCAACAAGTTAAGTGTCAGAGGCCAGCAGTGTCAGTCTAAAAAGGTGATTTGTGTTTGTGAGTTGTGACAGTTTTATCCTCAGTGGACTTATAGAGCGAAATTGTTATTACCTGGTTCTTTAAGTGGAATATGTTGTATCCATAGCAAGTGGGAGGCACAAATAAAGAAGAGCTTAAAACCTGTAAAATCATAATATAAAGCAAGTAACTGCAAATGGATCTGTTCAAAATGATTATATTAAAAGCAATAAAATCATAAGGATTTAGTGAAAGGCAGAAAATATATAGTGCTTGAATTAAACATAACACCTTTAACCTACTACTGTATGTGCAAATCATCATTGACCCACAAAAAACAAAAAAAAAACAAGCCCAGCTGCAGAGCATCTCACATATTCCATGTAAAAAATTAGTGTTACCAAGCTTTTCACTCTCTGACCACACATGACCCCATGTGACCTCTAGGGGAAAATAAAAATATTACTAAACATTAAAACAGTAAAATCAACCAATTTTTCATGAGTTTACCACTTTTCTTTCTATGACCGCTTCTGACCCCATGTGACCTCCAAGAAATACTGTAATGAAAACATTAGTGAACTTTAATTCAGTAATTTCCAACCAAGTTTTAATTTCATGTAACATGTAGTGCCTGAGATGTATGCAACACTGTGCTTTTCTAGTTTCTTATTCAAAGTGACCTCAAATGACCTTTGACCCATGCCAACAACAATACCAAAGGAGATCTTGGCATAATTCACCAATGTGTCAAGTTTAAAGTACCCTGCATGTTTCCTTCAAAAATGCTAACAAAAAATGCTAACAAATTAAATAAAAATTAATTAATAATTGTGCATTTGTAAAGCGCCATCTATCTATGTAAACATAATCCGAGGCGCAAAAGGACCGTGTTGGATCAATAAAAAGAACTAGAAATAATAAAGTATCACCAGTGAAGTAGAAATTAATTAACAAATGTTTTACTCCATGACCTGTCATGAGCCCGTATGACCTTTGACCTCCAATAAATCTCTGGAAATTTTCATAACTCAAGAGGCATTACTCTACCCGCCATGTCTGAAGTTCAGGCAACATATAGCTGATGAGATACTGCAAATATGGTTTGTCCATATTTCACCTGCTGATGACCTCAGATGACCTTTGAACCACACCAAAACCAATCCCAGCTGAGATCTTTAAATGCTTTATCTACAAACCAACTTTGGAGTGTCTCGCCCTTTCCCTTCAAAAACTAGAGTGCTAACGAGATTGTTGTTACACACATATACATACTGTACATTGTTGTTACACAAACATACACCAACATCACCGTATGACATAGATTCCTTGCCTGCCTTTGGTAAGGAATCAAAAATGTCCCAGAGGGTTCATGCTGTACACCAATTTATATATCGGTACTTACCATATACTGTATGCATAAAAATCACACAAAATAGAGTTTTAGTGAGTGAGAAAGCAAAGGATTAGCTGAAGAGAGAGAAAAGGCTTAATGAAAAATTCTGAGTTTAACGCTCAGTCAAACAATGAAAGTGATACTAAGTCACTGGACTGTTGTTCCTGTATCACTTGTCACTGGAAATGATGGAAGGGGGAAGGAGGGGGAGGGTGGGGGTGGGAAGAGGGGGAGGGCAGATAAATGTGAACCTAATTTTGTGACATTGCCTACTGTAACTTGCTTAAATATTCGGCAATACATTAGGCCTAATGCATCCTGCAATCAACCAAGGCATTTCTTCTTGGTACGTATATCGAAGTACTGTACTATATTACTCCATATACTGTACAGTAAGGACTTGAAATTTCTAGAACTCAGTGAACTTAAAAGCACACTTCATCCCTTTCACCTTGGGTATCATTTCTTGAATAATTTAACAGTACCTTTTCCTGACTAAACATTAATTGTTGTATTTTAAAGATCAACCTAACCTGCCTAATTCTCCATTCTTTTTCAGTGAAAGTAGAGCAAGTTCTCTAATTCCTTCACACTCTAGCATTAATGCATGTGGCTAAAATGCCATTCAGATGAAGTTAAACTAAAATTTCCCTTCCAACTTTTAAGATTCCATGAACAAGATTAAGGACCAATGGAAGGCATGAATAAAAACATTTGATAGTTTGTTTGCCGCATTTGGTCCTGTACTTAGAGAATGTGATGGGTGAAGGGGCAACCCCTATGATGCACTACAGTCAGAAGTTGGGAAGTTACAATCAGGTACTTGTGGTACGAGTTTTCCACCTGAAATTGAGTATTAGAAGCATACTGGTCAAAAACTTGCCTTTAAATACAGTATGATGTTCACTGAATAGCAATTCCACAGTATACTTCTACACAAAATGAATTCTTATTTCTGTTTTCTAATTACAGTAACTAAAAACACCATTCAGCAATAATTAACATTTGTACTGCATGGACTAAATACAATTAATTTATACTAAAACTACCAATACAATTTGCCAGAATTTATATTCATCACTAGTCATACAAACATTCACCTTCTTTCTCGGTAATTCATCCACTGGTATAACGTTTTCTATTGATAGGATCACAAGACACATAGCCTCTGCAGGTTCAATGACCTTATCAACCTCTTCAGGATCGTAACTAATATGCGTTCGTCTTATATCAGGAGGTATA
Source organism: Holothuria leucospilota (assembly GCA_029531755.1). NCBI lineage: Eukaryota > Metazoa > Echinodermata > Holothuroidea > Aspidochirotida > Holothuriidae > Holothuria > Holothuria leucospilota. The sequence continues at coordinate 27,866,966 of CM055981.1, read as the reverse complement.
ATTCTCGAGTTTGTCAAAAATTGCTTAAAACATCCGGCCCCAATCTTTGATTGCACATTGCCAGTTTTCAAGGAAACAGACCTTTTAAGAATGCTGACCAATGAAGGATGCTGAAAATAAGCTGGCAATGATCCTCCTTGCAATCTGTCGAGGACATGACGATGGTGGGTATTTATACCACTAGTTGTCTGCGGTACAGTCAATGTTGCAGGCTTAGGCAGAACATTCTCCTCTGTCCCCTCATCTTCATTGATTTGGTGCACTGTCCCTTTAGTGTGTCCTGCATCCTCTAGTTTTTCCTCTATTTGTGAAGCCATGCCTGTCTTGTCCTGTTGCTCCCACTAATCATATTCCATTTTATTTCCTTCCACATATAATACATGTAAGTCTATCATATTACACCCTGTATTCTCTCTTCCAGATCCTATAGCACAGATACGCATGCCTACCACAGTGAAGATTACACACACCATCTTGAGCGGGATTGTTTCCTCCATGCGGATTCCATACAGATGCTGTTTCAAACATCCAATTACGTAGACCATAATCAGACTGCTCCAATACTCTACCTACTGCACAGCCTCAGGTTTTGATCTCCCTTCAACAATCCTAGGCACTATGTGCATTTCATATGAGCAGCAGACAAGCTACACTGCATAGCCTGCATGCAGTCCAATTTTCCCAGCGCATGTTATCCCACCAACACGACAATGAACTTCATATAAACAGGCACAGCCCTTCCTTTTCTCCCCACAACAAATGAAATAAGTTCTCAAAGAAGAAAGGCTGAAACTCATCAAACCAACTACAGTACTTGACACTGAGTAATCAATACTGGGAGGAATGAATGACTGCTATATGGCTATATCAATATCGTATTTCAGCTGTTGCTAGGAGACCAGTCGATCTAACATGATTTGGGACTGTATAAATTGTTCTCTCTGTTGACAATTTTTACCTTTACCACTGTGATTGCCAAAATTTACCTGAGACAAGCATTGACTCCCAACAGATCTGCAGGCAAATTATTGTGGTGCAGTTTTATGGGAGAATTCTTCAACAGCACTGTGACTACTACAGTATCTTCCTACCAGAAACTGAACAGCCAGAATGAAGTAAGTACTGTACAATCATGTAGCTGTGTATTAAGCTAGAGTAGTTTTTTCTTTTGTTTGGCTGCAAATTTCAGTTAAGTAAAATAGAAGAGACAGAAGCCATGAATCCCTACAACAGCTTCATTTTGTCTTTCTCATATACTATGTTCTTGATGTACTACTGTAGTACAATACATGGAATGGGAATGGACTACCAGTGTGACTGGCGAATGATTTATAATTGTAAAATTCAGGCTTTGAATGGTAGTTGCTTAGAGGCCACATGTGAAAGAAGTCTATGGCTTGTAAATTACAACTTATTGTCAGATAACTTTAAACCAACTAGTAAAACAATTTAGATCAAATTTTAATTGGCACTCTACTACTGTAGCTAGGGTCGAGGTACTGTATATCTAGATAGGCCAAGGACATGCTTGCAGTAGAAAGATTCGCCACAAATAATGTCACCAGGAAAAACTTGAAAAGAGATTGAAAAATCATTGAATAGTTTTCATTTATCTACTGTGATAAATGCACAAACTTAGGAACATTTATGTCAGCAGAGTACTGGAAAGCTTTTTGATAATTTAATTTAAAAGAATTATGCCACAATGCATACTGTAAATACTGTTCTGATACTGAAGGGTGGAACAGTCACCCCAAGTTTATTTGCAAAAATCTGCTAAATCTTACAGATCTCCCCTTATTTCGCTCACAAGTACCTTGCATTATGTCTCTATATGGGTGATTCCATAAATAAGGGAGTCAGTAGATTTAGTGTCCCACTTTACAATGTGATATATTTCACCTTCAATTGGCAGAGCATAATAAGCATTTAAGTAGAAGCAGGGGCGGATCTAGGGTCTTCTCTGAGGGGGGGTCCAACATAAAAAGGGCACATTCATTTTTTTTTTAAATTTTGGTTCCCATAAATGTCAGCGATTATACAATTTACGGCATATTGACAAAGAAAGGATAAACCAAGAGACATGCAAAAACTGGAATCAAAACCTGGAATCTAAACGGTGAAAATGCAAGCGCGCGAAGCGCGCGAAAATTTTTGGGGTAAACCTACACTGATAAGAATTTGTACTAATTTAAAGCTTATATAGAACAATTGTCCGGACAGTTAGGCCCTATCGGGCATAACTTTATAGTACTTCCCTCCTCGAGTCACTAGCCGTACCGTACGACAGACACAAGTGAACGTTAACCAGGTTTAGCGAAATGGGATTCAATTTCCGACATTTACATAAATCCATGTATACATAAATCCATGTATTTCTACTTATTAACTTGAAAAGGTGGAAAGGGTTTGTACTACATTTAGCTATAAGTATAACGGAACTGAGGAAGAGAGGACAAAGCGTACCGAAAATTTTGGGTTTTATCCCAGAAATTACCCTTATGAAAGCCAAAATAAGTAAATCGACCATGTGTGGCGGCAGAATTTTCCAACAGGGGGCCGGGTCATGTCAGCTACCCCAATTAGTTCCAACATTCCCTGTTTGGAGGGGATGATGAGAAGGGCAAATGGAGGAGCCTCATTATCCCATGCTATTGCCGGCATATCTTGCATCATATCAGTTAATACTTCAAGATCCGAGTTGCGCACTGATAGTGTTCTTTGAATCTGGATCGTGAAATTGAAAAGCGCGCGAAGCGGGGGAACATGTTTGATAGGCTAACACATAAAACATATGACGAAACGAAAAACGAACTGTGGGTTTGTAGACCGTATCAGAACATACATTTGTATCGAAACCACTTGGACTACAAGATAAAATAGCCAAACTTTGCTCCGTAAGTCACTCACCAACTGACTCTACCGCATGACACACACACAAGAGAACACCAACTAGGCTTTGCGATATGGGATGAAAGTTACGAACTTTACATAAACTATGTACTCTGCCTATATGTTACTTGGTAAGGTGGACAGGACTTGTGCTATCCTGCTTTTGGAACTATTGAAGAAAATAGAGTGACTCTACAGTGCGCGTAGCGCGCCGAAAATTTGGGTTCTTATTAGAGGAATTATCCTCTTAAGGGCAAAGAACAGGTAAGCCGTCGGGGCGACTAGTTGTCGTTGGGGACTGCATACTTTCGACTAGGACTCCCGACGAACCTGTAAAACTTCCCCGATAGTTGGTCAGCCTTCCCCGACGGGGGCATGAACCCTTCCCCCACCTGGCGCCACTGCGATCTCGACTGGGGGAGGGGGTTAAAATACTGTATGTTGTGTTCCCTATATAGTTGCAGCGAGACTGTCAAAAATACTCTGTCAAAACAGATGACTGAAGTCGAAAGTTTGCTTTTTATTTGCGACAGCAGTCTTGTCCCAAAGACGTCAAAAAATTGAACCGAGTAACATTGCGTTATTTGACCTGGTGGTGATTTCATATAGTATTTTTTAAAATGAAACAAACACCAATTTGTCCATTGCGACTTCTGGTCAACTCTTGGCTGTAGACTTTAAACTAAGATTGGCTTTTTATTCCCATCACTAGGGCAACACTAATAAATGAAGAGAGTAATTCCAGACCATGAATATCACATCGTGTTCATGAGAGGAGGGATACTAGGGGGTAGAGGGAAGGTTTCGTAGATGTAGCGTTTAGGGAGTGTGAACAGATCATTATTTTGTTAGACCAAAAGACTAGCAGTGACCTTTTCGAATCAATATTAGAACTCAGTAGTAAATAAAGCGCTAGCTAGTGAGTATGACGTAATATCTGCGCGTTTTACTGTATTACTTTGAAAGCCCAAGCACGCCACACGTGGTTCCAAGCGAAAAAGTGATTAGAATGCCTGACTGTCATGCAGGCAGTAAGAGTTAGAGTTAGATGAGGTTTTACGGCTCAGTTTCTAACCAACTGGTTTAAGTCGGGCCGGCCGCGGCCTTTTTTGCAGTTGTGGCTCACTGGCATGTTTTTCCCTACTCCATTGCAGGCAGTAAGACATACTGTAGTCACATCCTCTATAAAAGGATTGCGCTGTTCCTGTTTCGGGGCGGGCAATACAGGCTACCATAGTCAAATATATTGCTGAAAGTTTATGCGATACATGGCTAGACTTTTACGGGTGGATTGATCGATACTGGATGGGGGTAACCAAAATCTCCTCGGAATTAGACAACTGTCATTACCTGTCAAACTGTCGTGGGTTTTTTTTTTTTTTTTTTGTTTTTTTATTTTGTTAGGCTAGTGTGAAAAAAAACAGTTTTGAAAAAGGGCAAATTTGGAAATTTGAGGGGGGGTCCGGACGTCGGCGACCCCCCCTCTGGATCCGCCACTGAGAAGGAGATGATCTCAGTCACAAGCTTTATTGGTACCTTATATATTCTAAAATGTACTAAACATATCAGTAACTCATAATGATATTATGTGCCAAAAACTGATTTTTTTTTTTTTTTCCCAGTGTAAATGGGATACTGTACCGAGGGCCGTGACATTTACAAATTTAGTAAAGCATTAAATAACAACGAGCTGTATAAAACCCCTAAATCATGAATAGGTTTTAAGATGTATCTTTAGGAAGCATTTGAGTAGTACTTTGGAATATATGCATCTCTACTAATTCTGTTTGTGCAAAATGTAAATTAGCACTGTGAAAAGAGTACAGATTCCCAGTTTAAAACTATGTGTAAATTTTTGGTGTCCCACTACAAATATAAATTTGTCATTTTACTACAATTGTACTTAAAATATTTAAAAGTATCTTTATGTACTTCCAAGTACTATACAGCCACTATTTAAAAATGCAAAGTTTGCCCAATTAACAAAGCTGTGCATAGTTAAGTTTTGAGAAGAAAGTTTCACTTAAATGGGACACCGCAGGACACCAAACAGTTTCCCGCTTTTCAGGGGTACATTTTCCACAAGCTCAGCCCAGTCTCCTCATTTTATGCATTTCCATTCCATAGATGATCAAAAAGGATACCATCTACAATGTTGCACATCCATTTCGGAAGGACTTAAATAATGTTTTCAGTATTATATAGAAAATCTGTTTTTGGTGTCCCGTTTACACGGGGGAAAAATGAGCATATTTTGAACCGTAACTATTGTTAGGAATAACTGTTTTCAAACTTTTGACATGATTTGCACTTTTCCTGTACCCAAACATAATATGAAAAGGTAAAATTTTTAGTTAGCCCTTTTATTATGGAACTGAAAATTTTACCCAAATGTCACAAGTTGACTCCCTTATTTATGGAATCACCCATATATAATAACACTGAATACTGAAAGTAAACCAAGGAGTTATTCCACATGAATTTAACAAATATGCTACAAAAATATTGTCACATGATTGATAGGAGCTATTCCTGAATTAGTATGACAGGGTACACAAATTCAAATGGGGGGGGGGGGACTGCATTTTCTCTAGTCATACTTCATACATATACGGTACCAGTCTATATCAATCTCTACTGTGGCACTCTAGTTTTGATTGTCCATGTTGAGCTGCTGTGAGGGTGGTAACATTTTCAAATAACTTTTATTCATGAAAGGAAAAGAAACTGAAGGAGTGAATTAAAATACTGACATACACATTACAGTTTCTAACTCTATTGTTCTGTAGCATTAACTACGATGTGACAGTGCTACTCAATAATGAGAAAAGATCTCTTTGCCGTATTTCCAAAGTTTTCTGTTTGTTCTGAAACAGGTGATGTAAAAATTATGTTTTTTAAAGATCTGCTAACAGAATGTCATACCTCCCAATTTGATACTGAAAGTATTAAAAAAATGTCACAATTCCGATTAAAATCCATCAACATTTTTCAAGACAATAATATACCGTTTTTGCACCTACTGTACACTATGAACAAACATGAGCTTACCAAGTACAATTTTGGCAAGGATTTAAATTTTTTAACCTTGATGTCATATACCCAAAAGTTAATATTACTTCTCACGAATGTTTTCTTTCATTTCTTTTGAGTTTTGATTGGAATTTTATGAAAGATGAAATTGTTTACTGTAGTAGGGTCCTTTAAAGTGTACCTAAAGTCTGAAAATTCAAAAATATATATTACAGAGCATGAAAACTGAATTCCAATGGTCCAATTCCCATCTTCACAGGACTTTCTTAAGCTGAGATATAAAATGTTAAGTTTATTCACTCGATTTAAAAAGGTAGATTGTGCAATAATTTGTGATGTCATTGTTGTACTACTCAAATTACAATCTTTGTATTTCTTTGTTTTTCTGAAAGCCACCGCACCTTGTGCCAAAATGTGATCGCATTCTTACTGCTTTGGGGTGACTTGAATATATAAGCCCTCTCTGTACAGCATGTCATGCAAGAAAACAGGAAGCGATCAAGGTCATATAGACATTTTTAATTTTAAAAGAAAACAAAGCATTTAATGTGAGTTGTACAACAAGAATGTCAAAAATTATTGTGCAATGAACTGTTTGGATTTAAGTGAATACATTTTAACATTTAATATCTCAGCAATGGAATAAGCTATGACAATGGGAGTTGGACCAATAAGATTAATTTTGTAACCTCTAAAATATATATTTTTGAATTTTTAGACTTTAGGCAGTGTTCGCACTAAGGCGCGGGATTGCGGGAATCCCGCTTTTGTCTTTTCAAATCCCGCACATAATTAAATGTAATGCGGGAAAATCCCGCACACCTTCTCCGCTCCCGCACATAAATAAATCATAAGGGGGCTGATGTTCTGAATCCAGCCAAAATTCCAGCGCACTTCTCTGCAGCTGTGATTGTACAGAGAAATTGCAATGATAATACGCACAATAAATTGCAGTATAGAATTGTTCCCAAGCAAGCGGTTAGAGCATCCGACTTGCAGCCGGAAGGTCTAGGGTTCAAATCCTGGCCGGGTCATACCAAAGACTTTAAAAATGGAACCTACTGCCTTGTGCTTGGTGCTCAGCATAAAAACAATGGAGTAGGGAAAACAAGCCAGTGAGCCACAACTGGAAAAAAGGCCGTGGTCGTCTCGACTTGAACCAATTGGTTGGAAACTGGGACGTTAAACCTCATCTAACCTAACCTAACCCAAGCAAGCGGATCGCAACTCCCAAGCTGAACACTGATTATGGTAGCAACAAATATCATCGTAATCTAGCCATTCACAGTGCAGCTCTTATATGCTGGCTGCATAAAAAAGAGCGAATCTGATTGGATTGAAATTCAATCACAGTTCCAGGGTTGCAAACGCAACGTTGCATCGTGTACAGTACGTTTGGTTACACACCTGTAGAGCTGTAAGTGCACTGTGGAGTCTTACATGTGTAATTGTATTGAATATGTACAGTATGTACTTTCTTCATTTTATGTCGTACATTGCTCTCGTTAATTTCTGATCGTATGTGTATCTCCAATGAAGTTCACTCATATTTTCCACTTCAACTTCAAGTTCACGGATTTATACTCACTCATTCTTCAGAAGGAAAACACCAAGTGACGAATTGGAGCTGTATCGGAGGAGGCTTTGAACTTGGAGAGAAGCACTAACGTTAGTGACACGCATTAACTGCCGTTAACAGCAAGTAGTACCTCTTGCGTGGGGAGTAGTTTTGCGATGGCGACGGAAATCCCGCTCAAGAAGAATTTATGGGAGGGATAAGGTCCCGCCTTGATTTTGAAAATCCCGCACAAAAAAATTTTTAGAGAGGGAATTCCCGCACAGTTTCAATTCCTTAGTGCGAACACTGACTTTAGGTCCACTTTAATTTGATGTTTAACCACACGAAAGTGATGGATTTGGGCAATTACACAGTAAACCAACACGGTAGCATCACATAAGGGTTAACTTCCATTCTATGTTAAGTTCATTTGTTTTATTATGTTCAGGGCTAATCCTTACATGTAGAGAGATAGCTTAAAAATTTTCATCTTGCTACCTCAATTTTGAAAAAATATAATTTCTATGTAGGTCCTATGGAAAATATAACGGGCAAACATTGACATACATAACGGGTGTAACACATTGACATACAAAATATAAATGTCTATTTTTCAGAAACTTTAACACATACATACTTTTTGCCATTTTCTGAGGATGATACGTAGCAATACTTAATAACTAACCCATTGGGGGCACCTTTTAATCAATATTAACCTCAGGAGACCATAAATTGTATGTATGTCAATGTTACACCCGTTATGAAATTGTGTTCGCCCATTATAAAAACTGCTAATAAAATGCTGAAACTCAAAAAGTTTGCCATATATATGGACCTTGCCAATAACTTAAGTTGCTATGTTGTGATGGTTTATAATAAACAAGGTAACATCAAAATATGATGTACATAGAACCCATGAAGCACATTTGAAATTATTTGACATACATTTATGTGATGCATATGTATGTCAAACAATTGAAGGGCATTGTAAATTACCCTGCGAACATCATTAATTGATGTTACCATGTTTATTATCAATTATCACAGTATATTAACCTCTAGGTATAAAGCAAGGGTCATATATGGTAAACTTTTTTAATTTCAGCATTTTATCAGCATTTTTTTATAACGGGCGAACACAATTTCATAACGGGTGTAACATTGACATACGTTACAATTTATGGTCTCCTGAGCTTAATGTTGTTCAAAAAGTGCCCCCCAATGGGTTAGTTATTAAGTACTGCTTCATATCATCCTCAGAAAATGGCAAAAAGTATGTACATGATAAAGTTTCTGAAAAATAGCCATTTATATTTTGTATGTCAATGTGTTACGCCCTTTATGTATGTCAATGTTCGCCCGTTATATTTTCCATAGGACCTATATAGAAATGTTTTTTCAAAATTGAGGTAGCAAGATGAAAATTTTTACGCTATCTCTGTACATGTAAGGATTAGCCCTGAACATAATAAAACAAATAAAACTAATTAACAAAACAAAATATGCATATAATAATTCTGTGTTGGTTTACTGCGTAATTGCCCATTTACATGTGTGCATCTTTACCAACTTTGTCACATTCATCAGAGGAAAATATATACTGTACGTTTTCTGGAAATACTTTGTTTACAATGCACTGACATGGCATACAAAAAAGTAGCTACTGTACAGGACGATTTATTTTAAGTCATTCAGTCTTACCAATAAACTCGAGCAATAGCTTTATAAATCCCCAAAATATTACACATCCCAAGATTAAAAGATGTTGCATCATTTGAAATTTTAAAAGTTTGGGCCAATAAATTATTCTTGAGTTTCTTTCTGTAAGAGCCTTAGCTACTATATATGCTACTGTACCTTTGATTTACCCATAATTTATACTTCTGAAAAAATATACTAACAAATTGATACCGATAATTCATTTTTAGTTTCATCATTTTTGTTTCATCCTGGTTTAAGTGTACATAACAGACAAAACCAAGGTAGGACATCAAAACATTCAGTAAAACCGAAGAGAAATGAGACAAATTGTTGGGAAGCCAAAGAAGCATATATTAAATGGAAGCACATCCCCTTGAAAGACAGTAGAAGTACAGTAAAGCAGAAGAAAATAAGAGTAACTATACAGAAACACAATATCCTTGCCCCTCTGTCCCTCATCCAATAAAGGTAAAAAGTCAAACACACCTACACTATAAATAGGAAAACATCCCAAAAGTAAAAAGAAGTTCTAAGAAAATATCCTTCGTTTGTACCAAAATGAAGGGTTGTTAAAGTCCAACAAATTAATCAAAAATAGAATAAAAAACAGCCATCCATTATACATGTAGTTTTAAGGTAAAAAGATTTAAAGCACGAAAAATTACATACTGTACATCGTTACTGCAACAATGAACGTGCATCATGAATTGTGTGACACGTGTCAACAACATACAGTACTGTAGAGTACATGTGAAAATACAACTTCAGCTACTGTACAGTGTACTGTATTTTATCAACTTTGCAAATTAAAACCATAGTGAATCTTTACCAAGTCAACTGGTATCTGAGGAAAATTGTTGGCTCAGAATTTGTGAAGGGCAATTTTATCCTTTTGCATGGAAAGGTCGACAAGTACAATTTATCAACATACGTATAAACTGATATGCTATTTTTGTGATCCTACTGTAAACAACAAAATATCATTGCACAAAAGATTTTCCTCAAGTCTAAATGCCAGATACCCCTTTGGATATGGACCTTAGGTTACATGCTGTACACATCATGTGGTTACAAGGGAACTATGTACAGATTTAGCTGACAAATATCCCTTGGTACAGTATGTGTATATGAATCTGACTTACCCTCTACTGTGGTTCAAGGTTTCTGGGTGCAGTTCAGTTCAGTACTGAATTTGGCAATTGGTTTTATGAAGCTGGCAATCTGGAGGTCTGGAATCTGAGTACCTCCCAGGTCAAAGTGTTGACTGTTATTCATCTAAGAGCAATCTACAGAGCATCAGATCTAACCTTCCAACTTAATAAGGTTCCAAATCAGTTGAGCTACTGTAATTTGTTGAATTGGAAGCCACCCAATATTATACCCAGCACATACACTACATCCCCTCCCCCTGCCCATACCCCACCCCTGTTTTACCACATTCATCCTTGTTTTAAAATCATAAAATAGCCCCGAGTTTTGCCCTTCAAATGGCTTGAACTACATTGTAATGTATACAGGACGTACTGTACAATTTGCAGTCACTGCCATATATTTGGGATCCACACAGGGAAAAATTGGAGAACATTCCTTAAAGATCTCAGTTTATCACTCTGTGAACCTGGGATGTGCACAAACAATATACAAAGCACCAATGTACATAGATAGCACTGTACATGTTTGTACACTGGGTGTACAGACAAGCTGTCTGTTTGTTACAGTGTACACAATTAACCAGTAAAAACACTTTTGAAATTAAATTTAGGCTAAAAATCTGACTAAGTTGTCTAATCACTGGAGACTTTTAGTGGTCACTGCAAACTGCAACACCAGTTGTGCAAAGCCCATATTTATCCCCTAATGACACCAAGATCCCTGAACACCCCCCCCCCCCCAAATGGTGTACTGCCATTGAAGTATCAAATAATAGACTTTGCCACATAATCTGTGGGGAAATAATGCATCATTTAAGTGGTAAGTGCATTAATAAGACAGGGCTCATTAATCTTAATAGTTGGCAGAATTTTTAATCCTTAGCCTCTTCCCCAAAAAGTCTGCCTGACCATTCAGTATCTGAAACTGAACAGCAGGGCAACTTGCTTTCATCTTTGTCTAGGACTTATCATATAGTCTTCAAGTGGGAATGATCAGCTATCTGGTACCCCCCTGCCAGGAACCTATTCATACATAAAAGTGAAAGTAAAGTTTTGGCTCTTTTAAAATACAGGAAAACATGCATGTATTGTGGAAAAATTGACTTGCTTCCCAGGAAATGATTGGTTTTTTTCTACTGCAGATTATTTGGATAATGGAAAGCAGTGTTTACACAGAAATATAACTTGTTTTCCCTGATTTTCAACAGGGTAATGCCGAGGATCTGACAGCACACATGATGGTACAGTATCATTACATCCACATTTTGAGCGAAACACTAAAAATTTCTTTGCAAGTACCTGTAGTGATATTTGTGTGCAGAGGTATATGAACCATACCTTATGTGTAGCAAATATATATTTTCATAGTGTTATGATACTGCATAATCAACTGCACACATGTCAAGAAATAAAATCTACAGCCATTATGTCAGGATATCAATGGGATACAGGATAAAGGTCATAGCTCTGTTTTTTTTATGTCATTATGGGAAATGGACCAATTTCTGATCAACCTCCCTGTCTAGTTTCCTTCCAACTTAATACTGACATTTCAACAAACTCAAGAAACCGTGAAGAAGAGTAATTTTGATACACCAAATTTGTAGACAAACTGTACAGTACCTTAATATGGAATAAGAAAGAAGAGCAGCTTTTGTAATTGGCTTAAGAAATCTTCCAGTACCGCATGTTCACAAATGCAAAACTATGCTAGGTCCCATGGTCCATCAAAGTTGCTGTCATACTAGGGCATTCTTCAAAAGAACACACAATGATGACAAAAGACTATAATAAATAAATGAGCTACTGCACAGCATGTAAGCATAGATGAAATAATTTGTCTGTTATGCAGGACATTGCCCACAAGAACATGAAGTACTGTGTGATTACTTACCGCAGGAGACACGATGCCCTCAACAGTATGTACGTTCAACTGGTAACAAGTAGCTGAATCTTCTTCATCGTCATGGCGATCACTCGCCAAGGGAATAAGGTCAGTATTCCTTAAAAAATTATCCTGCCAACTGGCTTCCCCTTGATCAGTCTGAGCCTTTCTTGCAGATGCTAGTACAGCTTGCAACATCCTGTTGATTACAGATGACTAACGTCCTTCACCAGATGTCAACTTCTTCATCCCTTATTCTGTGGGCTGACCAATGGCTCCTGAAAACAAGCAATGACATGAACAATTATTATGATGGTGCAGTACTGTACTTGCCTATCATGCTCTCAACCTCAGCCCTAGCAAGGCCAAGGACCACATTGGAAAGGGAAGGGTTAAAAAATGCCTGAGTTTGAAGAAATAAGGGGGCAAGAAGTACTTCTCTTGAGGATAGAGCACAGGAGTTGTGCTTGGCCCTCTTGTAGGGTCCGGTGGTAATACCTTGGTAGGGAACCCTGGGCAGAGTCCCAGGATGTTCTTGGGAGTTTGTAAAAAAAAATTTTCAATAGAATAAACAATTAAATTGCTTTGCTATGACACTGGAAGCTCACTTAAATACAGACTTCAAAATTCACTTTTTGATGATTTTTTTTTTTTTTTTTTTTTTTGGATTTATAGCTCTAGCACTGAAACAGCTTGATGCTACAAAGATGCAGAGAGCTTGTGAGTAGGGAGAATGATGATAGCTGGGGTAAAATGTGCCTTTGGAACAATAATCCTTCTACTCATACCGTTTTAGTAGTGAAGGAGACAACCATGCATCTTGCATTTTCATTAAATGCAAAAATAACATCTGTGGTTAAAAAGAGCTTACAGTAAATGCTATTTTAAAATTCCTCCTCAACTTTGGAAAGAGGATCATCAAAATACATTACAATTTCTCCCAAACACTGCTACTGTCCAATTTTTGAAAGGTGTTAAGGGCTTGAGGGCCACATTTAAAGACTGACACTCATCACCCTAAAGTACATTTTTCCTTGGGACAAAGTAAAATTCTCAATTGTGACAGCTCTTTGAATGACATCAAATTCAAAAGATGCAGAGTTAGCTCACATTACACAGGATGGACAGAGAGTGTTCTGAATTCTGATTACACAGTAGGGCCTTGTACATATGCTCACCAGGGTATACTGTAGCTTTACAGGCAATAGCCAGTAGCCCCAAAATTTTCTTTGAAAAATCAGCAAACTCTTGCAAATCTCCTCTTACTGCATTGCAAGCAACTCTGAAGATGTTTTGAGCACAACTTTCACAAACAATAGGTAAAGCAAGGAGAAATTCTCCTTGAATTTCATAATTCACGAACAAAAATATTGTCACATGATCAAAACAGGCCAATCATGAACTAGAGTGACCAGGCATACTCACTCTCATTGGGGTGACTGCGTTTTCCCTTAAAGCATTTAATTAGGTTTGTGTCTGCACAGGGAGGAGCTTTTAAGAGACAGTTCTGGGAGGGCTAGAAGTAACCTAATTGGGAGAATAGAACTGTCTGGGATGAGGAGATTTGCCCTTTAAAGATCACCTGTACAGTACCCTGTATAATACTACTGTAGGTACTGGCTAACAAACTGGCACAACAGTCGGTCATTTTACTACAGTAGCTACAAAACTGTGCCAGTGCAATGTGATTGATGCAAGATAATAGTGTGTGACTAATGAATCAAAGTAAATCATTTTGACTATTTCATGAATTACTCTCAACTTTCATTTTAATATTTAACAACATGGACTTCCTAACAACAATATGTTGTGACTTGGCAAGATATATTTAACATTTGGGTCCTTCAAGATTTTTGCACGTTTTGTAGCCAATATTGTGTTAATTTGTCCACTCTTTCATGTGGAGATTTTCTCTCCCTCTAGCATTTAAAACATAAGCACAACTGTCTGGACAGCAGGTGTGAAAAACGGAAATGACAAAACTTCAGCAGAGCTTGTGCAACACACCCTCTCAATACTTTGTACACAAAAACTGGTTATATAATTAATCAGCAAGTTCAGCCAAGTCAGATTTGTGGTTCTGGCAGTGCAAGTCCTCAGGACACTCTAGTTTTCTCCAAGGTACAACTACAGTATAGAATACACTCCAATAATAAAACCTCACCTCATCTCTGGAGACACAGTCACAATGAAGTCCACTGACAAAATAACATGTCTTGATATGCGGCCAAGACTGCAAATGTGCCTCCACTCCAAACTGGAGGCTTAGTGGACTTAGACATTTTTTACAAAAATTTACACAAGACACACATACTGTAATAGTGCTGACAAAACAACACACTCGTAATCAGCCAGTATCCGCAACTGCGCCTCCATGCAAAACTGGAGGCTCAGTGGATTTAAAAAACTGAGAAAAATTTACACATGATATACATACCATAATTACTGAAAACACCAAATAACAAGCATTCATAAATAGGCACAACTGCCACTGTGACACTGGAGGTTCAGTGCACCTTGACTTTAGAAAAATGTAAACAAGACAAATGTTGACTTGTCCTCAAAAGAACAACAGCTTGGAAGAAGAGCACTGGGATTGTGCTTCTTCCTTTTCAAAAAGGTGTTTTTAGACCATAATGGGGAATTCTAACTCCAGATCCAAGAGATACTGTACTGTAACTGTGACATGATCAGGTAATGTGACATCCAGGTAAAACCACAATGACCCAGGAGCAGGGATGTAGCTAGCCAAAGTTGAGTGCTGGGTAATTGTCTGGTCTGGGGAAAGCATTTCATCCCCACCCCATGGCATCTACCACAATTTTCAGCCATTAGTTTTTTTTCAGTTTGCCCTCATTTTACTGTAGAGAGTAAATTTGGGACTAGTTTTAGGTCTCCGTAGGCAGATTTGTGGTGGGCGGGGAGATGTGTATTTGCCTGGAGTGCTGGGCAGGAGTTCCGAGTGCTGGGTGTGGACGTCCAGCGCCGCCCATCGTAGCTACAACCCTGCCCAGGAGGAAACTGAAAGGCAGGTTGGCAAGTTTGAACACAGAATGATACATTATACAAACAAAACCAACATGGATTGAACCAACATGGATTGTGTCAAAATTCCTAATTTTTTTCATATGTTTTATAGGGACACAAATGAAATTTTCCAGAAAAAATAACAAATATGCAAAAAGATCCAAAGTGGAAACATATATGCTTAGGCTATGTGAATTGAAAAACCACTCACTCAAGTCTACTTTTTGAAGACTTGTTTTGAAGACATCCTTAACTGTAGATGGCTTTGCTGACTTGGGTGTGGGTAGCCATGAAGCACACCCATAATAAGAAGTCAGCTGACCCTGGAGGAGCTCAGACTCTGACTCAGACCTTCATCAGACTCAGATTGCATTTTTAAAAACCTTGGCTCTAAGGGCCTACTCATAGTAATTAGTAAGTATAGCCTATGCTACACAGGGAATAATTTATTGTTCAAATTTTGCATAGCAGTTTTGAGAATTGTTTCTTTCCATAGTGTAAAATCACTGAAAACCCTATCGTTATGCACACAAAAAAGTGCTACACATTTGTTAGATTTGTGTAGCAATTTGGCCAGCTTGTGTAGCAAATTGCAATGGATAAATTATTCCCTGCTACAGACCATATTTTTTAATTCAGCCTACTGTACTGTCACCGTGGCAGAGTTATTTTCTGCCCCCGTTACTTTCTGCCCCTAAAAGAAGTTTATTTTCCGCCCCTGGTTTTTAGGGGTGGAAAACACCGGTTCAAGGGGCGGAAAGTAATGGCATAGAATGGAATACCTGCACGAGTTGAAGGCTTGACAAACTAAAACTAAATTTTCTTCAGTAAAGAACTCCAAAAAGGCAAAAATGCCATCACAATCTTATCATTGAACGTCTGTCCATATACATTGATGTCTTTTACACAACAATCCATAGCCTAGTACATACTTATGCTGACTTTTTTGTGTGAATAGGTTCTAATACACATACAACTGCAGCTGCACTATGTACGCTAAGGCTTGGTAGATCATACCTACACATATACAATCCATTCTTCTCTACGTGATTTCTGAAAAAGTCCCATGATTTCATCATTTTTTGGTCTCCGAAATGACAAAAAGAAGTAGATACAATTGTAAGTTAATCTTTGATTCCAAATGTTATTTTCCGCCCCAGAAATTTTAGGGGCGGAAA
This sequence comes from Holothuria leucospilota, assembly GCA_029531755.1. Lineage (NCBI taxonomy): Eukaryota > Metazoa > Echinodermata > Holothuroidea > Aspidochirotida > Holothuriidae > Holothuria > Holothuria leucospilota. The sequence continues at coordinate 27,850,541 of CM055981.1, read as the reverse complement.
CTACCGGGGGCGGAAAGTAACAGTACCCATTGTGTATAGAGGGATTTCATGTGACGTCACACGCAATGGATTCCCAGGCACTGAAGGGCAAAACACACACGCAGTAAGTGAACTATATAGCTCACGCGCACGGCATAACCAAAGATACTACTGTGACACAATGGACGCGTGCTCGTCAAAACCAAAGAGACGCGCGATCTTGCCCTTCAAAACAAAAAAAGACGCGCGATCTTGCCCTTCAAAATTGCGTCTAGTTGGTTTAAGTCACGTGACTGAAATCCCTCTATATAGGCCTATACCTAAGCCCTACAGCCTAAAACTGTGAAAGCTAGCCTAGGCGTAGGCCTAGCCCATTACATTTTTCTACACATCAAGGTTGCACATAGGCCTACATAGCCTACAGTATGTGTACCAATAGCGTGAAACACATTTTTTGATTGTATTTTTCACAACGTATCAAATTGTACATCGAGTATCACCCATATTCAGCACAAAGACAAAGTCTTTCATACAGCATTAAAATAATCTCACAAATTTTATTCTGATGTCGGTAAACACAGTTTTATAGGTTTCACGCTATTGGTACACATACTGTATGCCAAAAATCACACCAGCAAGCCACCAAAACCTAACGATTAATCTCTAAAAATACCATTTGAAGCAAACATTAGATTTTTTGTGCTGCACGGCTATGATTTCCAATTAACTAATCTGATGCTTCGTTGCTCTTTACACATGACATAGGCCTAGCCTAGGCCTAGCCTATGCAAAATAGCATAAGCATCAGTTCCACAACGTTTAGTCTCCGAGAATCTGAGTGATCTTCAAGTTCAGCGGTGTCTTTGACAGAAACTATCCGATCAGCATGTATAATGTCTGAATATATTGTAATTTGAATAAGTTTCATGCATTACCGTGAAAGATGCGTTCAACATCCGTTCGTATAAGAGTACAAATTAGAAATGTAAGTGTTTCCCCAGGGTAGTGTAACGGGAATGAGAAGGAATTTGCGTGCCTGAACGTGTATGTGTGTGAATATGAAATATGGGCGCGTCACGTAACAACCGAAGATTGTGGTAGTTGCCCAGCTGAACCAACGTGCGTCTAGTTCTAAGGATGGAAGTCTCACAACAAACGTGTCAATTGTTCGGCGCGCTACGCAGTTGGCCTACTGAATGAGAAATTTGACCAGTCTGAAGCTAGCACAGGATTCAGCACAGGATTCATTATAACCAGATATAAACTAAAGGCGCCCTCGCTCTGGCGGTATGATTCCTCTGTTGCACAGGGGAAGGGTAATACTAAAGGGGGCGCTACTTTCTTTTAGGGTTCAACTACCTTTCATCACCGTAAGTAATATCCATGTAAACGAGAGAGCGCCACCAATCTGCTTAATTAATACGAAAAGTAGCCAAAAGACAAGGGTCACGCTTTCATAGACGCTGGTCATCAAACATACCCCACTGAGTCAAGTGCCTGAGTAAGCCAATGAGCGCAGGCTATTTAGTTCGCTTCTGCCCACATCTGAAAAGGACGTCCCCTGTAAATAGATGAACGATCCCTGTCGTCATCGTGAACGACCCCGGTCTTTAGCAAGCAGACAGGGAGGGAGGAAATGACACGGCCCCTAAACCATGAAGTGCCACACCACACACAGAGGCCTCGTGACGGCATATGCTATCTACCCACTACTAGAGATAAGAATTGGAACTGATTATATAGGGTCACTCACAGAACCATATTAATGTTATTACTGACTATTTTAATGAAAATCCCATGCATCATGAAGGGATTGTGGTGTCTGTGGCTATCATCTTTACTTGTAAATCAACTTTGTGACAATATCTTTGTGGCGATTCTCGCAAATGTAACCAAATAAATGACGTTTTATATAATTTTCTACATTTTCAGCACTTAATTTAGTTGATGGAAAACTAAAACCAAAACGTCATATCCTTTTCATCAAGTGCTAGCCAATCAGTGTGCTCTTCTGCTTGTTTGTTACTTTGTTGGTGTACCATTGTTTACAAACATAAAGGTCTAACGTCCGTCAGGGGCAACTTTTTGTATAAGTTTCCATTCAGTTGTGTCAGTACGAGTAATAATCCTTTGGGGCCCTATTGTTGGTGTTACTATGAGCCACATTTCCTTTCAATGCAGCTAGTTCTTGCAAATTCAGAACATCGTTAAAGCTTTCTGGGGATTTTCATTAAGGGTCGTGTACCTTCGGGGTTGTTAGTCGGCGTTTGGGAGTGGTTTCAGATCTTATCCTGTAATGAAGACTTTTAGAAAAGTTGTAGAAGTACTGTACTAGTCATCGCCAATCTAACGTTAGGCATTGGCTTTTGCTCTGCTGACAAAAGATACATGCTCAGACTGGTAGCCAAGGTGCCAGTGCAAGTTAGGGGGGACTGGGATTCACGCGCCCTTCTGTGGCTCATAGTGATAAAGGGATAGAGCCTACAAATTACTACGAGGTTTACTCTGTTCCCCACCTAGCCATTGTCCCTCTATCAAACCCACCAAGGTTACTGTGGAAGGTCCTTAGACCATACGCCAATACAAAGAGCTTTTCAATCCATCTGTGTCACTTGAGTTAATGGGGTGGTGTGATATGAAAAACCTTCCACGGCAACATTTTGTTGGCACTCTTGCACAAGCTATCTAGGCTCCCAACTTGTACTAGCATTCTATCACTGTGTACTTTATATACAAAGTCGAACGTTGATGTTGTATCTTTAGACAGCTCCCTGTTGCAATTCAGTGAGTTAAAAAGCTTCGCCAGTCTCGGTTGCTAGGCAACGAACTGTTTCTTCATCAGTTAATTGTTGCTTGAGGTCTTTGATCGAATGAAGAAAAGAAAGAGAAAGTTTATAAGGTTCCCATTGAAAGGAGATCCACACATGATTGCGCATGAAAGACAACCCCTATTTAGCTAGTTTTTGTCTGAGGTGTCGTGGTCCACTGTTGCAGAGTTCCTTCCTGAGACCTGATTAAGTGCTTCGTAAGTCCCGAGCTCTGGGTGTAGCACTATTTTGGAAGACTACCAACTTCTTCGCCCCTTTCTTTCCAATTCTAGGCACAATACTTACCTTCTTCATTTGGCAATCTGGTGTGTTAAAGGTTAGGTCACCCCATATGTATGCCAAACCCATAGATAAGGGCATTCAGGGGAAATGTTTTCCCCCTAGAAAAGAAAAAAATATGAATTTTGTATATAGTGCCCCTCCCCTTAATCATGATTATCACCTGTGCCTGTCTGACTACAGGCCTGATGTGTGCAGTTTCCCCCGTGTGCGCCCCAGGGGTGGTGCCAGCGGGGGAAATAGCATGCCCCCCGTCAGGGAAGGCTGCCCCCCCCGTCGGGGAAATTTTCCACTTTCGTCGAGGAGCTTATACCGTACACGATATAATGTGTAATCCCAATGACCTTCAGTCGCCCCGCTTGATTTTGCTCATAGGAAGTGAAGATTCTTCAATGAAGACCCCACATTTTCCACTTTTCCTTGAAAAAAAGCCAATTTTTTCAAATTTTCTTCAATAACACCCCAAATTTTCAAATTTTGCAAAAAAAGTCGAAATTTTTCGGCGCGCTTTGCGCATCGACAATTTTACGTTTGTCGTCCTTTTGGCAACTCATCACCTTTGTAGGGTCATGGAGTTCCTGGCCTCGTCGGGGAGCTTGGCCCCCTGTCGGGCTAATCCCCCACCCCCCTGTCGGGCTAATCCCCCATTCCCCCATCCCCCTGCTACCACCCCGATGACCTTCTCATGAGGAATGATCTACACTGTTATAACTCCAGTTGAGTAGATTGTCCCCTCTATCCTAAGGAATAAATTACCTCCTAGACTTAAAATGCGATCCGGAGAAACTCATTCCTCCCTTAATTTATGCCCAAGTGAAGACGTCACTTAACTGAAAGCCTTTACGTAAGATTTGGGAAAACCATTAAATCGTCACATCCTTCATTTCATTTTACTGACATGTTATTATTAATTGAAGACCTTCTTTGAATTCTACCTCTTTGTATATATGCTAAAATAGTTGGCATAAAGAGCGGATCCCGTGTTAAATCTTTTCTCGATTTCAAGTCGGAAGTAGCCCATAGTGCTCAGATTGAAGGGACACGAACTTATGTCTGAAAGGGCCCTTGAATGGGATGGACTAACAGCGTTGGTCGCTTAGATCACATATGTGACACTAAAATGTAGGGCTTAAGTCGTGTAGTGTACGGCTAGCCAGAGTTGTTGACTCGAGTCAACGACTTGCGACTCGAGTCGACTCGAGTCCCGTTTTTTTTGACTTGTGACTTGACTTTGACTTGAAGGGAACTTGACTTGCGACTTGACTTGACTTGAGGAGTTTGAAAAATAAGTGACTCGTGACTTGACTTGACTTGCAGAGAAATGACTTGTGACGTGACTTGACTTGAACATATTTGACTCGTCGACATTGGAAATCATCATTTTTTTAAGCTTTATTCATACTCTCATGTAATATATTTCCGCTATTTACCCTGGAAATAAATTGAAGATTCGCATCCTTTAAAAAAACATCGTAGTAGGCGTATATCGATAGCGCACATAAACTGTGCGTGTTCACCATGGGTGTAAATTCCGGGGGGATGGGGGGATATATCCCCCCAACATTTGACTAGGGGGGGATGGCCCATGAAATCATCCCCCCAATGTTTCAGTCTACAGATACGCCTATGATGGAAAGTATATTTTATTCTTTATTTTCGTAAGAATTTTTTTCAATCTTGCTCCCCTTTCTATCACAAATGTTTCTCAAACTATCAGAATTTTAGCAAATCGAATTTTATCAAAATTTTCGCGCGCTCCGCGCGCTTCCAATCTTACGTCAGTGTCACTCATATTATCAATATCTTCCGAGAGCAACTTTCGGAAAAGCACAGCAGCAAAAAGTTGAAAGTTTACGAATTAATAGGTAAAAGACTGTCTTATGGCAGGGGCTTGTAGGTTTGTTGGGCAATTGAAAGTGTCTCGATGTAGAGTCTGAATGCAGGTTTTTGTAGTGGAAATATCATTCGTCACTGTTTACACTCCATGTCATGACCATTATTGAGGTAATAATACACGAAACTGTTCTGATCACAACACTTTCCGAAGAACAGAGATACATCTCCAAACATCTGTGGGGACCTCGCATTAATATGGAATCTTTCAATATAATATGTAGCATGAAGTAGAAGGTTGAAAGTAGGCCTACGTACCTGCCGTTATACATTTTTCAAAAAATTTTACCAGAGCTTCGCCAGTTCGCGCTGAGCCGTTATCGGTATAGATGGTGATAGTTAATACACTTATGACGAAAACAGCACACTGTAACGCTCTTATTAGTCCTTCAACCCCGTTTGCTACACCTATCAGGGAGGTCTAATATCACCTCCCTGGACCTATACTCTCCCTCCCTCTCATTTTCCATTGCTGGCAGCTGTTCGTCCGGATTTTAGTTCAAAAGCAGCAAAATACGATAGTTGTAAAGTTTTCGGCGTCGTATACTCTATATTATAATTTGGATGTCAGGTAGTATACGCATTATGTCATCCCCCCCCCCCGCCCCAATTAATATGATTAATACAGAGCTTCCAGGAGGTCCTATTTAGGTATCTGCTAGCCTTAGATGCCCAACATATTCTCCTCTTTTACCTTACTAAAAGCTAGCATTCACTAAATTATGGACATTTTCCGGCCATATATGATCAGTTCCAAAAACATCCCAAAGACAGCACCATTTTGCATCTAAAAGACCTTAAATTAATAAAACACCTTCCCCAGGACGACACTTTTATGTAGTAACAAACGAAAAACCAAACCTGCTGCATGCAAATGCAGGAACGCATGAAAAATAAAGGTGTAATTTACGCAGACTTGGGGGAAACTGAGGAATTATTACGATACCTTCTATGGTGCCCCCAATCACCAATAAAAAAAAAAAAAACCTGGCGACGCCACTGATCTCAAGCCAACTTGCAGGTCTTGTAATGATCTCCGAATTCAAAATCCAGTTGTCTGGGATGACCGTACATGTTGATCCCTGTCTTTTTAAGCTTAACAGGACATTGCTGCTCTTGTACAATTTCAATCCAGTGCAGCTTATCAACGAGTTTTGTGCTCAAAATAGCATTTCCTAAATGTGTGAATATACCAATAGCCTACCAAAGAACATTACCACTGAAATTGACCCCTTAAAACAGTCTTCCTGGCACTTCTGAGACATTAAAACGCAGGAGCTTCCGGGGGCTTCGCCCCCTGGACCCCCACCGGGGCTCCGCCCCTGGACCCCACCAGGGGCCCTAAGGCGGGCCCCTGGACCCCACCCGTCAAGGGCTCGCGCTTCGCGCTCGCCGTGCACGCTTCGCGTGCACATTTTCCACATTTGCGATAATTCACCCCATCCCCCCCAAAGTTGAAAAGAAATCTACGCCCCTGGTGTTCACGTATTATATATTCACAGAAGAATGCAACGCACGTTGCCACGTGCATCATAGGCCAATCTCGTATTTATCGAATTTACCCGTATTCGGTTTCCTGAATAAATATGTGTGTTCTACAATCCTATAAGTTAGTGGCTCAAAAAGCCTCAGGAAAAATGTTGCCTCTCTTCCAAATTTTTGTGAACGACTATTCACATCAAGATTAAAACTGATTTTGAAGTCTCCTAGATAGGGTAGCTATCGCCCAATCGTTTCGCTGGCTGACTTCATGATATATGTATATATGATAGTATGATAGCCAAACACGCACACATCATCATGTCGTTAGCTGATGACTAATACATGTTCTCAGAACAGTGCAGTATACTGTCTCACTGTGCCCCACCTCCCCCCTGAGCTGCACATGTGTGCAGTGTGCCTCACCTTTGTATTCATCATGAAAGCAACCACAAAATTTTGTCATTTCTTATTTAAGTTTTAAACATGTTTCAGTATTTACAGATGACTGTTTCTCAAATCTTTTGATTGGTTTTCATTCAACTTGAAAGCAAAGGTATAGAATCCATAATCCATGCAGTTACATTAGAAAAGACCTTACGCATTCTTATGCCTTTAGCCGCACTCACAGGTTTAACACTACGGTACTGTGTACAACTGTACATAGTCCCTGTTTTGTTTGTCCATCAAGCGTAAATTTGAAGAATGCTTCCCATTAGTTGCTAAGCAAAACCCTGAGGTCAATCAACTGAATGCATAAAGCAATCTTGTGGTACCAATGATAGTGCATGTGGCAGACAGGAGTTTCTTCTCATGTGCACACCTTTCTAGGAAAAGTAGACTGTTGCTTCACGTTGCTATCCTTGGTAACACTTCAACCAGGGATTGGGCTGTTGTACTTCAATGTCAAGACTCATTCATCATGTGTGGCGCTAGCTAGTGGAAGCTATCTTGCATCATTATAAATTCATGCAATTTCACATAACATGACTTGTGAAGGACTTGGGAAGAAATGACTTGTAACTTGACTTGACTTGAAGAAATTTGACTTGTGACTTGACTTGACTTGGCAATGAATGACTTGTGACTTGACTTGACTTGAAGAAAAATGACTTGTCAACAACTCTGCGGCTAGCTTAACGAAAGAAGTTTTAAAGGCATGGGACAGAAAAATGTTTCGATCTATTTCCGTTAAAGCCGTGCTTTTTAAGTGCATAGAAACGGACACTGTCAAACAGAAAGACCCAAAACCGGACCGGCAAAAACACAACCATGAACTATTTACAACTATTTACAAACTTATCTTACATTAAGCTAGCAAAACAAAATTACTATTTCCGTTAAAGCTATGTTCTTAAACTCGGGGACTTGTTATAATCATTAACATTTTGCTTGTTCTGTACAGTACACTTAAAATGCTGAAGTCATCAAGAATTCAAGATGAAGATTCACCTGGGGATGATTCACAATCTTTGAAAGGATGTTCGGGGAACGTTCTTACAAGCGAAAGGATGATCTTAACTGCTAGACAACGTCCTGAGCCGTTTTGTGACGACCGCACAATGCTTCCCACTTAAGATGGCCAATCAAAGTTGAACTAGTATTGTACGAAATTAACGTTCGTTCGACGTCAGGAATGCCGGTGTTATTGGTGTGCAATAAAGTTTGTTCAGGCGAAACCTGAAAAATATTAATTCAAAACATATTAATTATATATTAATTATACAATAAAAATAAATACATGAATAAATATCAATTAAAGTGAGGAATTAGAGCTATTCCTAAATGGGCTTTTAGGTTTGGGCAGGGAGTTGCTGGCAGCTCCCTGGTTTTAGAGGATACCAGATCCCCTTTTAACTTGCTCCATTTTTAAAAATTTTCCCAAATGGCGCAGCAGAGTGTAAACAGAGACGTCGCCAGAGCATTCTAAATGGGGGGGGGGGGGTGACAAGTTTGGTCGACTAAAGGGAAGAAAATACCGACAGAAAAAATGACGCGGGTAGCGCGAAGCAGCGTGAGCGGGGTCCAGGGGCCATCCTTAGTCCCCAGGATGAGCCCAGAGGCAAAGCCAAGACGGGGGCTAAGGGACGAAGCCTCGGAAATTTTGAAATACGTTCAAAATTATGTATATGAAAATGAAGCATTTAACTATTTTCAAAGCGTTTAATGGACAATGAATAGACCACTGAAATAACGACTGGGACACTTTTTTTATGATATTGTTATTCGACTAAAAGGCGGTCGAGTTGTTGATGCAGAGAATAGTGATTGTGGAGAATTGATAATTGAAGGGGTTGTATCTGGTATCTGGCTTTGAAACATTGTTATCACTCACGTTGTCCTACAAGAAGTGGGCCTAACAATAGGAAGTAGCGGTGATGGATGACCGCGAAGCGCGCCGAAAAATGTATTGCATTTTCAAGGGCAGTTCAAGGTACAGAGTCTAGTACGTTGCATAGCAAGCCATTTTTCACAAACGGTTAGCCCATATTATGAAGTACCAGATTTAATTGAGGACAGCAGGAGAGGGGGCAATATACAGGGGAAATGCCACCGTATACGTCACAACTGTTAGCAGACCACTTTGAAAGCAACTGGATGAAATCATATTGACACTATAGTGGTTTCAGGAATTTTCATTGGAAAGCTACTCATGTTGTACATGCAGGACCAATGTCGACCTCAGCCTCACCATCGTTATGATGGACTTGGGTTTTACGTCAGAAAACTTGTCACTATATTCATTAATCTCTCTCAGGTGCGGGGCGAGCATGGCAAAATTTGGCATCTAAAACACTCTCAGTTCACATTCAGAGAAAAATGCATCGGCTGTCACGATCGGTCAGGTGGTCCAAATTGGTCATGGCATACTTTGTGCCTCCTGCCTGACGATGGTACCTTCTGCCTGATGATGGTCAAAACCGCCGTCGACGCTTTTCGTACTCTGCGAACAACTACCGGTATATACACGGTTGGGGATTATGTTCCCGTTCTAAACTGTGTAAACCCTGGGCAATTACATGGCGGCCAGGGGGCCACATCCGGCCCGCGAGGCGATCCTATCCGGCCCGGGAACAAATTAAGGTCTAAAACAAAATATGAGGTTTCTTTCCGAGGTATTTTGATGCGGACAGAAAATCATATTACTTTAAATGAAGTAAAACATAACTAAAATGTGTTGAAAACGTTATTATTGTAGTGCGCGTGCGCGCTACAATCTTGGCGTTGCACGACAGGCTAGGGGTACCTACATGACTGAACGTTGAAACTGGAAGTTCCACACGGTTGCGGTCCGTTTTTACTATCGGTACTATCAGTGTGCAGGCAGCTAATGTTAAGCTTGTCCTAGTCCTCAGTGAAGGCCCGTGTATAGCCGGTCGCCGATAGCTCCCTATACACGGTCCTTACTCCGACTCATTGAAAACCCGGGGTCTGTGACCAGCACAGTGCTGGTCGAAATTGATTTTTTTCTTCTTGCAAAGTTAGGACCTTAAGTCTTAATAAACTACCATAACTTTTCCTTTCCATGTCTTACACTTATATTGCAGTTATTTTTTATCACTTTAAACCTCGGAAAAGTTCCGAAAATTTGAAATAAAATCATCAACTTAGCCGCTTCTTAACAATTTACTGTAGCTTGCTCGAAATATTTGTTGACATCTGAATGCCGTGTGCGTAACATTGTGACGTCACGCACAACATTTTGATTACTGTAGTTCCTATGCATACACATGGCAACTGCCTCTACAGGCATTCTATACTGACGTAACGACGTAGTTTATTAGCATACTGTTCTAAACAAAGTTCCAAAGTCACACAGTAAATTTCACAGAGCGAAAAAGTTGCTGATTTCATTTCATATTTTTGGCACTCTCCGGAAATTCTCGGTGATCCAGAACAGCTGCAATACTCTTGTAAGATCTGGAGAAGAAAATTCCTGGTTGTAAATTAGGATTTTTCTTTCAGAATTTGCTGTGAGAAGACAGAAAATTTCAACCATTACACAGACGGCCGATCCCCCCGCTATTTTCAATGGTCGGTGTAAGGACTGTGTGTACAGAGCTGTAGGCGAACGACCACAGTCCTTTACTGAGGACTAAGCTTGTCCATGATTTTTTACCGCTTTCTTGCACACATTCTAAATTAGTCCCGACAAAGCTTGGACTCGTTCATAAACAGAAACAGCTTGTAATGTAGAGTGAAATGTTACTGATTGATGAAATGCCGAGTCTTTATTTCAGAAAAAAATTCAGTTAAATTTGCGCTTGCTTTCTCATTAACACAACTTGCCTACATTACTTGAAATTCGCAAACGAAGTAATCAGCGGATGAATTTATCGTAAAGTTTAATGTGATGGGAGCTGGATATGGGCGAAATCCTTTTAATGTGTTCTACCTTTTCACAAAGCTAGCAAGATTATACAAAAACATCACAAAATAACACTATCTAGCTTGAAAATAAGATGATTTTCTGCAACGTCTGAGCCGCTCGGAAGTTCGTTAGAAAAACACGACTGCGCAATAAAATCACCTTGCTAGTCTTGTGCCAGTCGTTTCTTATGTCTTGGATGTACTATGTATGCAAAGATTTTTGCAAACCTTTCTGAAGGGAGTGAAAGATATTTGATTAAATAAACGCCGTATCAAACACACATTAAATCTGGCCTACTCCAAACTGCAAGGACTTGTCTAACATGCACTACAATTCTGCGTATTTGCAAGCAAATGCAGTTCTAGTTTTTCGGCGAGCTTCGCGCGCACCTAGACCTGTCATTAGCAGTTACTTCACTATTACTTCATAAAGGACAGCGTCTGTGCAGTGATTGTTCTAAACCAGTAACGTGGCCAGGGGTACCCACCTATCCTAGTAAAATTCACAATAATTAGAAAAAAGGAGGCCTACAGTGTGCCTGAATCGGTGAAGCTGTACTGCTTTCGAACAATTTCTGTACTTTCGGATAAAAAGAAGTTGACGAATAGTCAAATTGGAAAATCAAAGTAGCGGGGAAAATTGTAGTGTTAAGGTGGCCCGCATGTATTTCTATGTGTTTGTTCTTTTTTATTTCTCCCAAAATCGCCCCAAACTACCAAATGTTCACTCGCTCCGCACGCTTTTCCATTTAAGTTCAATCTAGAACTAAAAATAAGTCAACTAACTTATCCACACACGCACTGCATAAACAAAACGATGGGCGGTTTTTCCGACATGGGATGGCCAGATCAGTGATGGTTAAGTAAGGGGAAAGCCACTTAGACCAAGTTGTACGGGCTTACGAATTCTGAGGGAAGTATACCTCTTGGTAGAAGAAAATATAGGCCTAAAACGTTGCCTCCTGTCTGCCTTCCTTGAAGTTTCTCTTTTTCTAATCATGTGATCTCGAAATGAATGAATATTTACATCTTACAAGACTTGGAAAAAGCCATTTCCAACGATCTGGAAGCTATTTTAGCACTTAAATTCTTGGCACGCTACGTACCAACCGATGGTGACGCTCAGAGTGTCATGATTACCCCCCTGATCCCCACCCAAACAATCATTTCGATGTGAATGTTCTCCACCGGATCTGGTATGAGTTTATTCTCTGCTCTGCATAACATAGGATTTTTGATATCGCAGTAAATAATGTTCAAATTGTGATACTTATGATCATTTGTTCATTGTGTCTCAAATTAAATTGACATAAATGCACGTATATGTTTCAGTCATACAATGTTTCGCTCATTTATTTGAGCTTCTGGGGTTCCACAGGAGTGTTGCCCTGGACCCTACTAGGGGCCCTTCGAAGTGGAGCTTCTAGACACCACTCTGTTTGGTGGGGGGCTCCGCCTTCCCGTTCCGTCATTTAGTCATTTGAAAATGGGAATTCCCCCTCTCGAACAAACTTACTTGCCTGTTTGTGGCCCGCGAAATTTTCATGATGAAAAATGTAGCCAGCCAGAGAAAATAATTAAGATCACCTGATCTAGGGTATAGGATCTCTGCACTGCTTAGTCATATGGATTGTACTATAAAAGAAATTGAACTGCGAATCCCAAAAGGGCGCGTAGCCCACCAAAATTTTGTGAGGTCTTATAGAAGAATCCACTTAATCCGATTAAAAAAGTTAAAGACGTCCGTTGGGTATGACATACTTTATCGCATTCCCTGTGTTTACTCGACAAAATCGGAAACTAGGCTTTCTTTACAGGATTTCGACATAGCCATCTGTCCAACGGTGCCACTAGGATTTCATAATTGGGTAGCACCACAGGAGATGATGTCATAATTCCATTCCAGTTGATTTCAGAAAGTCGGTGTTAAGTATGTGTATCTACGATGATTTGCACCCGGGACTGGACTCTTCCTCTGTAACCCACGAGGAGCCGTCCTGGGGGTCTGAGAGGGTTCGATGGGGAGAGGCTTCCCCCTCCCCTTTGATAAGCTTTGATCGTTCAAGGGGGCTTACATGCAAAGTGATGATACCTTTGGCAAAGTTTTGAACTGTTCATATGTTAAAATATATTGCTTTTATTTTTGCAGAAGGGTGTAAGGAAAGTGGTATGGTGTCTAAGTGGAGGGGTTGAAACTCCTCCCAAAACTGGTCCGTTTTATTCCAAAGCTTTGAATGATTTAATTTTAAGAAATTGTCACTACTTTGTGGTATTTTGGCTGTGGCATGGCACACCTCCGATCATGGCGGTACCGTGAGAACGGCACAGGGCCTCCTGGAAGCTCTGGGGTAATTAAACTGGGGAAGTTCGTGTGATGATTTTAATTGACCTCCAAATGACACTTTAGGAGAGGATTGGAAAAGTTTTGAATATTTGAGGGCCCTTGGATGCAATTTGGTGCAATTTCTGAGCAAATCTGAAGGAAAATAGTCGGCAAGTTTAAGCCATTTTTAAAGAGGAAAATATGAGGGATTTCGTTCTTGAGTTGAGGTGGACGGAAGCATACTTTTGCTCACTACATTTTGACTGTGTGCCTTTCGACCTAACCCCCCACCACCACCGGATGCCTACGCCATTGGGTAATATACTTCAAATAATAAACATCGTGCTACAAATTTTGCCATAATACAAGATTACCATCGCGTCTTGAATAACCTGAGGTTGGGCTTAAAGTTCACAGAAAATAGTTCTCGCCCGAAACATCCCGTCCGTGCACTATCGTCCTACTAACGGTTTCTGGCATGTAGTGTATAACTGTGGCAATTGCGCGCGAAAAGAGCCAAACTTTTTCATAGGATTTGTTACAAAACCCGTTAAAGTACCTTTGAACAAATACGTTCGGAATGGCATTAAAAAGTTAGATCGCCCGGAGCGCAGGAAACTTTGATAGATTTGAAAGGATTTGCGATAGAAAATTATTAAGATAGGATTCATTATTCACTCAGTCAGTCGGAAAAACACTTCATCCTACCCCCTACAGAAATGTATAGCTTAATCGCCTTTACGTTTATTTAACAAAGTCGAAAATCGCTTGGGCCATAGTCCCCCATGCCCTCAAGCCGGCACCACTGTCCCTGTTCCTCACAAAGCGCCACCCCTAATTCCAAACGTTGTACATTTCATAAAGTTGCACTCTAAAACACAAATTGCGACTCAACATCTACCAGCACACACGGGAAGGACGCGGACTTTGTATAGCAAGTAATGACTCGAGTTGCTACCTCTTACAATCCAGTTGACTCGTGCAGACCTTTTGTGCATTCAATGACTTGACCAGAGCTCAAATGGGGTGTCCGAAGATTTTAGACGCCAGTATGGTAGAAAGGGTGCCTCAAATTCCATCTTCAAACCATGCTTGGCTACCACTCTGTTCATTTTGCTTTCCTTGTTTTCTTGCTTTTCCTCCTTCCTTCCCCATCTTTCCTTCATTTTGCCGACTGATGTAAGATTTGTCATCTCAGCCTGACACGATATCACCGTGCTGCCATGAATATTTGGCTTGCTGAGAAGCCTATAAATTGTAGTGCAGTTCCGCAGAACGAATATGCTTACGTTTCATGTGTTTTTGACGGGATTTTTCAAATATTACGACATGAGTTGTCTGCAGTCTACATCATGCATTCCAATTGCTCCTCCCGGAGCCCCCTTACACACACTCCCGGGCCGGCTTTTTTCCTCCGTTTTTGCTGTTTTTTTTTTTTTCTCATTTTCCCTCTCTCCGTCCTCTCACCTCTTTCTCTTCTTTTCTCTTTCCTTTCCTTTCTTCCACTTTCCCTCTCCTTCCCTCTTTTCCCTCTCCCCTTCCCTTCATTTTTCTTACTGGTGCAGGATTTTGCCGACTGGATCTGTCAATGGGGGGCGCCACACTCCCACTTCCTACGCCCCCTCTAGGAACGACTCTGACCCCATTTTGTCACAACATAAATAATAGTAGGAAGCTCAATGATGGAAATCCTGCTGCCTGCGACTGTCAGCTTACTTTGGAGGAGTGCAGGCTTGCTTGTGTAAGATTCAAGGCAGTGATGGATCTCAGTTGAATTTTATAAGCATTTTTGGCGCCTGGTGGTAGGTGATATAGTAACCAATTCTCTTGACGCTGCAAATGTAAATGTAAAATTGGCAGAGTAGCAAAGCGGGGGAGTCATCCCTATAATTCCTAAGCCTAATAAAGATTATACTCTTGTAGTGAAGTAAAGACCCACAATATTTCATTGTTAAATGTGGATTATGAAATGTGTTCAAAAGTACTCGCCACTAGAATCAAGAACTGCATTTCTACTATTATTAATGACAATCAAACTGAATTTATTAAGAGTAGGTTTATTGGTAAAAATGTCCAGCAGCCTATATTTTAGATACAATCGATTCGTGTAAAGAAAATGACAAACTCGGTTTTCGCCTTTTAGTTGATTCTGAGAAAGCCTTCGACATGGTAGAATGGGATTTATTCATAAGTGTTTCCATTCCATCAATTTTAACAAGGATTTTTATTAATGGATTTACACTCCGTAAGCTAATGTAACATCGTGTGTTTGTAATAATGGTTACTCTTCTTGCTTTTTTAAAGTTTCTGGAGGACTAAGGCAGTTCTGCCCCGTTGGTCCTTACCTTTTTATAATTTGCGCCGAACATGTTGTGTTACGCATTAACTCTTCACCTATAGTAAAAGCCTGGTTTATCAATTTTGAACTAGGAGATCAAAATTTTTCTATATGCCGACGACACCTGTATTTTCCTTGCTGGTTCTCACTCTTCTCTAAACGGAATTGCTGATTTTCTTCAGGTCTGCAGGTGTCGTCCAGCCTTCAAGTTAACTTTGGTAAGTCCAATATTTTTCCATTATAAATCCTTTGATTCATCATAAGCCCCGCTTTCTAAGCGATGCCAATAGTGAACGGCAGGCCTCACTACTCCGGGAATCACTTTTGATCATAGGAAGGATAATGTTTTCCGCATCAATTACTCTCTGAAGCTTTCACATCTCCAAAGTATCCTTAATTTACTAGTCACAGCGTGAACTTACTTCTATTTGGAAAGTAACTCTTGATAAGTCTTTTGTTTTATCGCCGGCAGTTATGGTGTATCTTTTACAAATCCTCCCAAACCCACCCAAGAAATTATCAAGAAGTTGGAAAATTATATAGTCAGCCTGGCAAACGGGACAAGGTTAAAAGGAGCGCACAATGTCATTAATGTTCCAACTTTTCTTAAAAGCTTAACATGCTCGTGTGGGAAGAGATATTGTAGTGACTCGATAGGATCGTGAAAAGACTGAGTTTTATGACTTGTATTTGAATGGTAAGGGAAAAGTCTATTTATTCCATTGTAATTTCTATGTCAAAGAGATATAAGAACCGATAACGTATTTGTTAACGAAGTATGTACTGCTTGGGAACAGTTTAAATTTTAAAGAACCTTTGGGTAGTTGGGGGACTATGGACACCAACTTTGGAACAATACCGTATACTGAGTAAGAATAAGACAATATTCTATCGAAACAGTTTGATATGATCAAAATATTATTTTAAAGATATTCTTGATGATAACAACCAAATACTTCCTTAAAACAGTTTCGTAAGAAAATATGATACTGTTGCTTTCCCTCTTACCTAACATCCCTGCTGTATTATCCAAGCTATCTCTGTACCCTGGTGGCAAAGTTTTGTTAATGAGGTATTTTGATCCTGGCCATCGTCAATGGATAACATGAGGTACTTTAAGTTTGCTGATGTTGGGCGATTTTCAGTGGTGAATCCTATGCTGATGCTTGAATGTTGGGCGGTTGACTGTTGAAACCTGTATTACGTCGTTTGAACAGGAGTCTTTTGCAACTCCCTGGTTTGAATGCTAGGCGAATCCGGTCTGAATCCTGCCTGCGCGAACTCTGTGCTGAATCCTGGGCGAATCCTGTACTGATTTCATGTGTTAGCTTCAGACTGGTGAAAGAAATAATATTCATGTAGCCTGCGTAGCGCCTCTGTGGCTGCCGCCACTCAGATGGTTTTCACTGATCTATATGTAGATCAGTGATGGTTTTTCGCAACGATGGGCTGAACGAAAAACTTCGTTCGCTTCGCGAGGTAATATTCTTACGGTATACACCATATACTATGTATTTTATCTATATATCCTAGGCGAATCCTGTGCTAGTTTCAAATCCAGTGCTGATGTCTGAATCCTAGGCGAATCCTGTGCTGAATCCTGTGCTAGCTTCAGACTGGTGAAATTTGGGAACTAAACGATAGTTTGCCCAGCTACCTGCCGACATATAACGTCACAGACCGTTCAAAATTCATACGAAATAGTACGAATCTTTCTTATAATGTAGAGATATTTATTTGATCCTATCCTGTGTAACCATATTTTTTCTGTAAAGAGAAGACACCAATTGTCTCCCCGTGTACGGTCTACAAGGGGACAAAACCCATCTCCTTTGAGGGGAAATTATTTGAAGGGTATCAACTATCGTGTCATCGTGACATGCAAACTCAGACCACATGTAGGAGGAGCTGGCGCCTGGACACCTTATCCCTACGGAGGTTAAAGATATACCACTCATTTTCTGGAAAATGTTTTGCAAAACAATCCTGAGTATTATTGCACTAGAGTGAGTGCGAAGCGACGGTGCCGACGGACGGAGATTTTGCATTAAAAACATTTCCATGACAAAAGTTGCATGATCACTCTTCACCGAGATCTAACTTTAAATTCCGTACAAATTTTGTCTGCCAATTAGAAGGTGAGTCTGCTTCTTGGTAATTCCGGTTAAACCTTTCATTTTTCATAAAATATGTCTTCCCAAATGTAACGGAAGGCTAAAAAATTTCCTTAGCATAACATAACAAGTTTAAGCGCGAAGGAGGCCTCAAAAGATGTCCTGACGTTCCAAACCATTTACTAAAACATGCAACCAACCAAACTTCACAAGCGTGCCCAGGCCAGTCATATTCTAAGACAGTCGTGGAAGAACTTAATTGTCATCTTAACCTTTATGTGGACCCTCGGGATTACAACAATATATATTTTAGAGGATGGAAATGAATTTCATTCATCCAACTACCATTTTCATAGCTTATTCCGTTGCTGAGATATATAAAATGGTGAAATTTTTTTCACTTAATTTGAAATAGTCGATTCTGCAATAATTTGTGATGTTCGTCTTATACAACTATTACCTGCCTGGCTTCAGTTTGTTTCCTTTTGAAATTCATTAATATGTTTATAAGGCCTTGAAACATTTATACTGGTTCCCTTGCATAGCATTTGTACGGAGAGGACTTATATACCCAAGTCACCCTATAGCAGTGATCACATTTTGGCACAATTAGGTGCAGTGGCTTTCAAAAAAGAAAATTCAAAAGAAACACAAAGACGTTAATTTGAATAGTACAAGAATGACATCACAACTTAGTATTGTGCAATCTACCATTTTAAAGTGAGTGAATAAGCTTCAACATTTGATATCTCAGCTCAGATATGTCCTGAGAAGATGGGAGTTGGACTTGGATGCAATTTCAAGCTTTGTAACATATGTTCTTGATTTCAGACTTTAGAGACACTTTAAAGTAGTGCACTGAAGTGGAGTTAACTACCCAC
The DNA here is from genome assembly GCA_029531755.1 of Holothuria leucospilota. Classification (NCBI taxonomy): domain Eukaryota; kingdom Metazoa; phylum Echinodermata; class Holothuroidea; order Aspidochirotida; family Holothuriidae; genus Holothuria; species Holothuria leucospilota. The sequence continues at coordinate 27,832,056 of CM055981.1, read as the reverse complement.
TGCAGGCAGACTATTCCACTGATTGACAATGAACTATTTGAGAAGAGGTCAACTTGCTAATGTCGAGCCTCGCAAACTAGGCGTACGAAGCGGGGGGAGGGCAGGGGGATGTACCCCCCCCCCAAGTCGGGCAAAAAATATAGATGCATTCGGGCAAAGAAAGAGAGTCAAAATGAAAATTAGGCTACATCAAATTTTTATGGCTGTGATTTATCTCTCTCCGCTAGGAAACTAATTCGATCTACATGATGTACAATTTCAACTCTGTACGTATACTTACTGCATTATGGGCGCGTTCCGTACTGCGGAACTAACCGTCATTGAAATGCTATCCAACATACACATGTAAACAAAACTAATGCCGCAAATGCACATCGACTATGCATGTGTGCTTGTAGCTTCTTAGGGGACGAGAGAGAGAGAACGAGTTAATATGGCAGTCATGTCCCGCATGTATGCAATTATGGAAAGGCAAGTCACAAGAATTGTGATTTAACATGATAAAGCATTGCATTCAACATGAATCAAATGATCGATACACTGAATGATCCTTGCCAGTGTTGTAACGGGTCACCCTTAGGTCGAGTCACAAGTCAAGTCATTTGTCACATTGCTCAAGTCAAGCACATTTTAAAGTCAAGACAAAAGCCAAGTCAAGTCAGACATTTTGGTCGAATCAACTCGAGTCATTTGCTGGTGTCTACAAGACGCAAGTCACAACTTCACATAGCAACTTTAAAACTGGTGTTTCTTCTTTGGTGAGACCTGGAGACAGCTGGTTCTTTTATGCCTCTTCTGAAGTTTAACTGTCACTGACCGCAATTTTTTCTATGGTATGCCACAGGTACATTGTTTTCACATAACTTTACATGCATTTGCCATTTTTACCCTGCACATACCAAGGTACCACAAGTAACTTACACCAGGCAACGAATGCTGTAAAACTACCAAAGCAAACAAAGCAAAAAATGTTAATGTATATCTGCTGGCACAATCTCACTTTCGCTTTGCGACGTAGGCCTAACGTTAGATGTCGTCGCCCCAGCCTGATCCGCAGAGGCGAAGCCATGGCGTAACATTCAGTTTAACCGGCGAACGAAGTAGTCAAGGACCTAGCAGTAGCACTAAGCAACTCTAGGAAATAAATTCTCTCAGTCAATAACCAACAAACATGGCAGGGATGGAGCCGAGTCCACCCACCAATCCGAGTCCCTGGCATCCGAGTCGGAGTCCGAGTCCAGATGTTCGAGGCCGAGTCCTAAAGCCCGAGTCCTCGAGTCCCTGTGTAAATTGAACTTGTTTGTTTTGAATGCACGAGGACTAGAAACTACAATAAAATAGTCTTATTCTAACCTTTATTCCTGCCCCAAATATTAAAGATCGACATAGATCCAAACTAGTCCATTAGTAACCTTAACAAAAGACCTCTGAATTCCTATAATGAACATAGACGGATAAGACACGGATCCACAATGTCCAAAAAGGGGGCCGACCACATAATAGAAGAGCGCAGCAATGCTTCACGGCACGCGTAGAGCACAAAGAGAAAAGTCAGCTTTTCTAGCTTTCAAGAGTTTACCGTATATGAAATTGAATTATTAACTACTGACAGTTCCAACACCAAAAATTGACTACTTTAAGATTAATGGCTATGAAGAGAAGGGGCTAAATTCACCTTAGCTCCGCCTGGATCCGTGCCTGGTATATAAAAGACGGCAGTGGTTACCTGAACGCTCCCCCATCCCATCCCTCGATCAGGGCCGGATTTAAACATGGGATAGAGAGGCACGTGCCCAGGGGCCCACTGACAAAATTACATTATTGTAATTATTTTTTGGGTAGTTTGTGGAAATCATCTGTGCTAATTTTCGTTTTGTAGACTTACATGGACGTAAGAAGGAAATCTATGGAGTTTATTTCGAGTGGGGGATGAAAGTGACCACAACCTTTGCCCTCCTTTAGTGACTTGCACCACTGTAGTCTTGTGGAGAGTTGTGGTCGAAAGGGCCCCACATTAGTTTGTACCCAGCCCTTCCCCAGGTAAACCGGCCCTGTCCCTGGTAACTCATATAACTTCACTCCCCATTGGAAGTGGTTTGGGGAAATTCCAGGACGGTTCACAAAATTAGTTCTTTGCTGCAATTTTTCCACAGAAACCCTGTACTTGGTTATTGCCAAATATCATGGACTATGGGTACTTTATTCTGAAAATAACCGATCGATGGGTTTGATCAAATTTAGACCGAGTTGCCCCAAGTAGTATTTCAGGTACCAAGATCGAACTATGCAAGAGGAGCACATGGTGAATGCTGAATACTTAAATGATATAAAGCTTGAGTACTAGGGCCCAGCTGGACAGGCTGGACGCCGATATCTTATTTCAACCCCCGTCTGGTACACCTTTTTGGATACAAATAACATTAAACCAAGCTCAGTTTAGTCGGTCTCGTACCCGGTCTCAGCCCGAGTCCCCGAGTCATGTCGGTAGAGTCCGAGTCCTGATCGCCGAGTCCGAGTCGGAGTCCGGAGTCACGACAATCGGGACTCGAAACCGGTCTCGAGTCATTCAGCCCTGAAATGTGGCCACATCGACAGTTGTCTTTGTTTTATGGATGCATGTGTACGTACTGTACATATCCCTACCACTGTTCAATTTCCCAACCAACTTCCACCATCCTCGTCAAGTTGACCGACGATTACTATCTTAAATTTGCGATCACCATAAAAAATATTTCGTTAGCATTTCAAATTATACTTTGGGACGCAGGACTTTCTCCAATTATTCAATTATTTTAAAGATAGCCAAAATGCTTCATTCTAATGATTTCAATCCTTTAAATATCTCAGGGCTTCCGGGGCGTTGCCCCTGATCCCCACCAGGGGCCTCACGGCGGCCCCTAGACCCTCGCCTTTAAAGGAGCGCTTCGACCTTCCTGCGCCTTCGACGCAGTTTGGCATTCCCCACGGGTTTGCCCACCACTTCCAGACATCAACCCTGCACCTTCTCACACCTTAGATTTAGGGACAACTTTTCTGGACTACCAGGAAGCCACTGCATTTTGAGCTCACTAAGGGTACTATTCCGCTGTGATCGTGGATGAAAACCAGTGGTATTCTCCTTCTGATTTCGACTAAAGCTCAGACAGCAGCTGGGGATGAACTTATCGCTCCCAATTCTGCCCTCGGCACAGCCATTTAACGTCCCCTCGGAAGGAATGAGTGTATCCCCCCTTTTTCAAGGACTGAAAGGGGTGGACATCTTTGCCCTACATTGCAGAAGATACAGCTGAATAGAGTATGAATCGCTCAACGTTCAAAGCTGGACAACCAGAAACTACATTGATTCGTACAGCGAAATGTCTACAAGCACGGTTTTGAGCTACCCGAAAATTTTAAGGTGGTTTCACGGGGACCTGATCCGGCAATTTCTCGAATACAAAGCAGAACACTCAACCTTTCAGCCACCCAAGACCTTCAAAATATTGTTGTTTCATTGTTTCAAATATACTTCACCTTTGCTAAGGAATCATAAAATATCTTGCTTCTATAATTGTTCTCTTGAAACAATTACGAAAACTTAGAGCATATGTAGCATACTTGAAAAGCAATAAAAATGATAACGCCATTTTTTATCTCAACACCTTCCGAACAGTGGCGCCACCAACAGGGCTGGAGGGCAGTGGGTCATGAGAAGGAAGTTTCCCCTCCGCCATGGCCTTTGAGCCCCCTTTCCCCTCCCCGGTACTCTCCAATACAAAAGTCAGAGCCGGGAGTGGTGATTTATGGGACGGTCTTTTATCATTTTCTACCAGAGATTGTTCTGAAACTATCCAAACTTTCTCAAATATTTCGTAACCTATCAAAATTTTCTCGCGCTTCCAGCTTCACCTCATTGCTGTGCTAATGTTATCACACTATGTCGTCTCAAGCTTATTGGAATTATTCATTGGTGATGGTCTCACCATAAGGCTGATTGTTCGTGTACATTAAAGTAATTGTGGATGAGCACAGCATTCCAGGAACTCGGAGCAGGAAATTCAGGGGAAGATATGTTTTATGAAAACTGAAAGCTTTTACGAATTACCAGGCACAATACTCGCCTCCTGATTGATAGATACATTTGTTAGAGAAACGAAAGTGTCTCGGAGCAAAATCTGCATGCAACTTTTGTCATGGAAATGATCATTCAGCGTGCTTCGCGCACGTTTGTCATGGTTCGCCCTCTACAGCTCATAAACATATAAGTGTAATAATGCACGGAATTATTCTAGAACACTTTTCCGAAAAAATAGAAGTAAATTCCATCCTCTGTAGGGACTGCGCATGATAAAGGGGATCTTCAATCTTAGATCACGAGTAGCCAAAACGGTATCACTTGTGCATGACGTGAAAGATTGGAAGTGTGTTTGTCTTTATATATTCTTTAAAATATTTTACTTCACGTTTCGCGCTCACCCATTATCGGTAGATGGTGAATGTTAATACACTTACTACGAAAAACATGTTTAAATATGCTCGTTAGTCCACTACCCTTATTACTGCCCTCTCTCGCCCAGATCTTCCGTTGCACCCGGTCAGTGGCGTAGCCAGGTTTTTTGTCAGGGGGGGGGGGGCAAGAGCACCAAGATTTCCCCCAATTAGTGATCTGCTTCCTAATAATCAGTGTTCTCCGCAGTGTCCAAATTTTGTCCGGGTGCTTTCCTCTGACCTGGCTGATACCGTCCTGGGGGAGGGGTCTAAGGGGAGGGGGTGTCCCCCTCCCCTTTGGAAAATTTTTGCTCATATAAGGTGGTGCCACATTTTGTGCTAAATGTAAACTGAATACATCATCAAGAATTCCTATTTTTGTAGGAAGCTTTTTTTATGTTGCTTGTCTTCAGGTCTTGGTGAATTTTTCTTGAGTCCTACTAGTAGATCAGAATCACAGTGGGTGAATTACAGTAATTAAGTGAACCCTGGTACACCTTTCCCTCCATCAGTTCACCACATTCACCACAGTCAGTCCAAATTTTACGAGGACCTGCCCTTGTACTTGACCACTCACCCATTCTAACAAACTGCATATACCACAATGCGGCTGCTTTAATTATCAAGAAACATTGGAAGTATACAGTAAAAGGACAGAGTCCCTTGTCAGAGGTCCAGAGATCACATGCTGTATAAAACTGGTAGTAAAACATAGCTAGTACAACTATAAGCATGATGTCATCATTCCATCTCCGAAAACCTTAATGAGGACTGGTTGTGCCAGTGTGGCATATACTTTTAAATAAGTAAAGTGTACTGGTTGAGAAATTTAAAATTTTACCAGATCATACGCAAATTTCACCTTATATTCACTTTCAAAATTTCCCCCAAGATTTTTCCAGAGGGGGCAACTCGCCCCCCTGTCCCCCCCCCCCCGGCTACGCCACTGCACCCGGTTCGTCTGTTTATGAATTCTCATTGATCATGCTCAAAGTATCACCATTTTGTAATTACCACACAGTTTCCGGTAGGCCCTATGCCGGTCTGTAATCAGTCTTGGAGGAGGTACAATACCACAGCCACACTGAATAACAAGAAAGACTACCTCTCTGGCCGGGAGTGGGGTGCGGTCCGCCATGTGAGAACCCAACCTGTGGGCCTATTCAGTCATGGGCTCCACAAGGAGGTGTCGACTGGGCCATCACGGGGTGTGATATGCTAAGCTCACTTCGTAAGTTTTAAGGTGTGTATATATGCTCTCCCTGGTGGCAAATCCCTCCTGACCAGACGACAAGGAAGCAGAACATTTTTATTAAGAAATTTTAAGTTGAAAGGACGGCATTTGGGATCACTGACCACGATGAAAGTATCAAAGCTGGTCATCTCCACTCGATGGTGCGTAGCGTACCAAGAATATGTTTAGCAAAATGTCTCCCAAATTGCCGGAGATAGCATTTCCCTTGCAAGCTGTATGTTCCATCTCAACAGTTTTTAATTTTGAGGTCTCATGTTCTAGAAATTTTCACTTTAGGTTGACATTATCCATGGTAGAAAGTAGCCACAAATGGACGGATGTGTAGTAGTCCATCCCCAAACGTCTCGTTGGCGTAAAAGTGTGCTCAAGCCCACGAAACTTGAGTCTCCCTAATCTTCTCATGCATGAAACATTCAGGCGTAGGAAGCAAGGCGTTGTAGAAATATTTAGTTGGGAGCTGCCGGCTGTTCACGAATATGAAGCAAGATGGCACTGTCTTTAGGCGGTTCGCCGTAATCGGGAGCTAAAATGCCTATTACAAAGTGCTGGAAAGGTAATTACCATGCCGGGAGTTGCATTAGGTTGAAAGACCCACACAGAAAGTCCCTACAATAAAAGATAGCATAGTAATCCTTTTACAGCTCCAAGAAGAGAGCTCCCGAAAACGAGTAATCCAGGGGACCTAGGACAGGCCCTTGGTTGGTTTCAGAGATACAGAAGGTAGGGGAAATTACAAAAATGGGGATACTAGCATGGACAACGAGAATTAAGACGATTAGTTTGCAAGGTTGAGAGAGAGGGTGGGGTAAGATAAACCAAGAACATCCACAGCTTCTCAAAAGTGGTGAGCATTATCTTGACCAAAACTAATATAAGTAAGGGATTGTCGATTGAGGGCCTTGGAAAAATCCAGGTGATCTGTGGTACCATCCAAGACATTTCCCCGAGATTTTATTCCATCAAATCACTTTTTCCACCATTTTCGAGTTTGATTTCATTGAATCAGCTGTGTTGTAAGCTATGGGATCAAACATCTGTCTACCATTTTCTTAAGTGTTCTGGATAGAAGTCGGGGGATGACATCACCTCCATTTCAAAAGTGGAGGAGCTGTCCCCCGTGTACCAGTTGTTGCCTATGAGATTGAACAAGGGGGTGAAGGGCTACTAAGCGTGTTTCAGAATACTTCTTATTAGTAATGTACAAGGTAGGCGATCCCGGGGGGGGGGGATGGAGGACATGGTCCCCCAATAATTTGGTTGGGAGGGACGGACCACCTTTCCTCCCCCAATATTTGATCGACGACCGTAATTTAAGCTAATATTGTGCCAGTGTGAGCCATAGTCCCCTCCAATAATTTGGATGAGGGGACGGAATATCTATGATATTATGGCAAAAAATCGTAATAATTACTGATATTTGTGTGAATATTTAATTCATACTTATTTGAAACGCCTAAACACCCAGAGAGAGAAAAGGAGAAAGTTTCAGAATTGATCCTGTTCATTGTTTTATTTTGCTGTTCTACATACGACTGTGACATACATAGGAATAATTAAAGGAAACAATTAAAAGTGTCTCAAACGTGTCTCTAACAAGTTGAGTCAGTAGGCCTATACCTTCCAAATTCCTCGACCATAGCAATCTTAGAGAATTACCCCACTGAAACAACACGGTGACTCGAGTCAGTGCAAGGTCTGACTGAATCTCCCACACAGAGGTTGTTTACTTGATTTGAACACCTAGTGGAGTGACGTGTTATAAGTCTGGTTAAGGTAACAAATGAGACGTTTAGAACATGAGATACTTACCCGAAGTGTGAGACAGGGTCAGGGGACGGATTATGTATGCTAATGCCATGACAATGTGCATGTTACATCAAGTAAGCAGAAATTTAAAAACTTTTACTTGCATAATTGTCGACAAAGATTGCCGAACCGTAATGCTTTTATTACAACTATGAAAAGATGACCTGGTACTATTGTTAGGTGCGTACTTAGCTGGGTAAATTATTGGATAGGTGGGGGAGGGGACTGAATTAAGGGGTTGGCCTCTTCTGAAGACACGCCCTTTACTTTGGCTTAGAACACGCCCATCTCCCGATAACATGTGTCAAAGGCTAAAATGGAAAGTTTCTCAGTTTTGAAATAGAAGTACCCAGTAAATCAGCACAGCAGGGTTTTGGAGAAATCACCTTTATTTGGACGATTTCCTGAACAAAAGTAATATGAGGGAGATGTACTCTACCGCCAGTGACTACGACGGCCATTTTACTTTGATTTCGGTAATGAGTCTAACTATAAAGATGATACCCTTACATTTGCAAATATTCACTGACTGATATTATGATGATTGCAAAATTTCACTTAATTTAGTAAAGCCCATCCATCACCCAAAACATATTTGGAAAATTCGCAATTGGTGACTGCACTTCGATTGAAATACAATTTAAACCATTCCCCCAGTATTAAAGCTTTGATTGGTTAGTATGGTTTGTGCGGGGCTGTGAAATGTGAAATGCAGCGTAGCCTACATTTCTTAGCGGACAGCTCAGATTGCAGGATGAAGCATTAAAATCACACACAGTGTACTAAACAGAACTCAGCAGAACATGACCTTTGGCAGTTCAACCCAGTACAAGTCAATTATTTGTGTGGGAGGTGCCATAGACAGATCTGACCCCTCTCCTACGTAAACTGGTACGTAGGAGAGGGGTCAGAAATAGTATTTACTGGGAGAATTTCAACTGTCTGAGGTGTGAACACAAGGCCTTCGCCGTAGCCTCAGTGGTTTTCTCGATAATGCCTCAGTATTCTTGATCTTACATCATATATCCTACATTTTAAAGGTACATCAGAATAGACTTTACAAACAAGGCAACAGGGATCGACTCCGTTTTGTGTTAGACTGCAATGACGTTTGCCAACACCCAGAGAACATTAAAACAGTAAAAATTAAAGTTTATCGCCCTAAACATTTGCGCCTGGGAAAGTACCCCTATCCCCCTTCAGTGCACCACTGGGAGTGAACACAGAAATACCCACCTGTATCACTAATTTGTGAGAGACAAAAGTGATTACTATATCATCTACATTTCTTTTCCAACTAAAGGCACGTTCCCCACTTTACAATTTTTTGAAAGATCAGGCTCCCACCTTACAATATAAGCTTCTGTATGGACACCTTCCACCCTCACCCCTCACCCCTCACATCGCACCCGCATCACAGACGCACGCAATAAATACAACGAATTCTACGCAAGGGTGCAGATAAACCAGGGAAATGTTCTCCGCCTTTTGAAACATTTTTCTTTTTCCAAAGCAACCTCGTCAGTCAAGAACTGGAGGGTAAGGGGGCACTAAAGATTTAGCGTATGAAGCGTATGAAGCGTATGAAGACCAACTTCATGTGACGTCATGTTTTCTTTACGCTGCCATGTTGAAGGCACAAGCGTTTTACGTGCTTTTTACAATAAACCCTTTGCACGTGAATCTAATGACTTAATTACGAAAGTCGTTTACGCATTAATGGCACTTCTGCTTGAATTCGGTTGATTGGTCATACGGTGTTCATCTGCGCCTCACTTCCCCCATCATGACGCTGTTTTACGATGCCTTTAGAAACGTGGCTTAGTGAAATAGGTTCATAAACAGAACGGTAGGAGGAAGCTCTTAGGTTAGCTTGAGGGCAAGGAGAGAAAATAAGCCCTTCACTTTTATCTAGGATGTTGAAGGAGCAAGTCAGACGGGGAAGAAATACCCCCGGCCTGGGTTACATTAGCATGTCAGCTGCATAATCTTTTATGTTTGGGGAATGACATAAAGGGGAGGTGTCAGTCAACCCCCCCCCCCCCTACTCTCACCCTTCCCGAGCCGCTACTGCTTTTAGGAAACTTGAATTCTACGAAAGAATCCCAAATATCCTAAAAATGGCAATAGATCATCCGATGGAGGTCATGAATTGAACTCTCATAATTTTGTTCTATAGGCTAATAATGTAAAAGCTGTATCTATGGAATTACACTTAGACTGATATTGCGGGTTACGTCATTCTCCTATCTACAAATAATTGTTGACCTCTAAGTTTCTAAGTTTATAAGTTACACACAATTAATTCCAACTAACTATTCTCAGAGTAAAAAAATGTATAACAACATTTGCACTTAACACTAAATTATTAACAAAATATTAGTTCATCACCATAATAAACTAACTGCATTGAAACGCTCCAGAAGCTTGATCGTGTCAGAAGTTCTCAGTTCCAAAGAATTGTTCAAATTAATTCTGAAGAAACAGTATCCAAACCATTTTGATGGATTCATGACCATTTCCAACGCTAAAGAGGACTTATTTGGGGATAGCACAGCACTACAGTTGTCAGTGTTTCCAGAGGAGACAGAAGGGGAGCCTTACAGCTGATGAGGAATCCGGTCTGGATTCGAAAAGCTTTCTTTTCCCCAAGTAAGTCCTCTTTAGCGTTGGAAATGGTCATGAATCCACCAAAATTATCAATTAAGACGCTGGCCAGAATCAGGCAATTGACAAAGTCAATCACCTACAACAATAATACAGTATCCAAACAGTTAACCCTTTTCAAACTTACATTGCCTCTTACAATAAAGACAAAGAGGTCTCGCTGTCACCTATTGAAAACAACAGCTCCAGTGATTTCAATTCGTTTTATCTCAACGCTTATCAAAATATCGAGGGAAGGAAGTACATAGTGTATGGTGTTTTAAACAGTCGAATTTCAAATTATTGGACACTTTATTTTGCTTAATATGCTCGTGTAAAGCTCATGAATTTACGGTGTGAATTATGCACGAGAAATATGCCAACAGGGCGTCTTTAATTGATCATTTGTTTGTAAATGAAGGGTCGGAGAGACACATTGGGAGATGTCCTTAGGGCCATAGCTGCAAAGCACGATTTGTTTAGAAGCGAAAGAAAGATAAATTGCGGCAGACTACTCGTTTGCCATTATTAAATAAAGGCTCATCTGCATAATCGTGATGTTTACTCCGTCCACTGAGCTAAGCTACAAGAAACAGCTACAAGCAAGAGCCGGCCAACTGGAAGACCATGTACAGCATTGCGATAATCATTGCACAAATGGTTTTATCATAGTATGAAAAAGGCTTCGCGTTTTGAACAAAATAGTTCTTTTATTTAGAAGAAAAGTTCTCTTTCTAAGGCTTTTGTAGAAAGTTTAATTCAGTTTCTGTGTACAATTATTCAGGTATTAGCCGGTGAAGTTACGTGATTTTCTATCAAATGTAAACCCAAAGCAAGCAGGCGTGATGCCATGATTTTACACTACTACTTAACAGACGCGGGATAAAGTGTTTGGTAAACCCAGGCACTATAGGTACGCGAAGGCTTCAAACTAAAATTCCGCGACTTAGGCTATCACTTATTTATCCATTTTCTTCGAGGCCCTATAGGCACGGTGCCTATTGTGCATCACTGTTTGGTAATCGGGGCCCCATTGATAACAAATTGTTTGATTCATTATTGAATAACTTATTGGTTGAATATTTGATTGGTTCAAGTTATTGCTATTTTGCCCAAAAGGTGTATAGGATAACGCTTCCAAAATTCTAATGCCTTGGGATGCATTTATAGTATGCAAAGGCAAATATCGGATGAAATATTTATTTCACTTTCTTAGTTTTAGTTCAAGTTTGCCTTGGAATTGTTATCACTCTACCTTCTAATATCTCGAAAACAGACTCAGTAATTGAATGAAATTTTGACCGAAAAGGTAGGATAATATTTGGGACAAACCCGATTAGCTCGCCCGCTTAGTAAGCAATTCCAATTAGTGGTCGGGCAGCTAAAATGATAGCCTACTCTTAAAACTAACGCTTCTGTCAAGTTTTGTGACAGCTTAAGTTATCACTGGCCTGAGGGGAATGTAAAGTTTTTGCAATTTAAATGCAATAATGTTTCTAAATTCAGAGAACACATAACACAATTCACTTCAAGTGAAATGCAGTAGCCCCAATCTGAAGTAGTGTACCTGAGCATCCTTAAGGAATGGCTCTTTCAATCATGTGGCAATATTTTGTAACTTATTTGGTAAATTAAACAGAATAACTCCTTGGTTTACCTTTAATATTCACTGTTTTGTTGAGAAACGTAATGACAGATATACTTTTCAGAGAAATAATAGAAAATTTGTAAGATTTAGCTGATGTTTGAAAATAAAATTGGGGCGACTGCTTATTCCCTTGAAGTGATAACATATTTTAAGTAACAGAACAGACTTCAAAATAATGCCTTGTTTCGAAATCAAACGTCATCAGGTAAAATCAGGCTATACAGACAGACAGACAGACCAAGAAGTTGCAAAATAGCACCTCTCTAGACAGACAGAGGTAGGCCCTAAGAGTATTCAGACTAATAAATAGCAACAATAAGGCCAAATGAAGGGTGGAATTTAATTTTAAAATAAGGTGAACATGTAGGACATTCTAACTGCTTGTTCACATTGGGGGTTTCGCAGCTGATGAGTAGACTCTTCAATCTTAAAGTTGGAGCTTAGTCGAGGCGGATTCGATGAATGAAAAGAAACCCCATTGCCCTTTGCAGACAGGTGATTTGTCTAAACGTTCGAAAATATGTGAGCTCTTGTCGAAACACTTCCACTTTTCTCTGCCAGAACACTGAGTAAGTACGATAAATATGCATGTTATCACTTAAGTCAGTAGTGTTATATGTTTTCTTACTTTCAAGGTTTGCGTTACGTGGCCCATTTGCTAATAATATTTCTTCATTATTTAGATTTATCTGACTTTCATTTTATTTATATAATATTATCTACTATAATTATTTATTTATTTACTTATATCACATTTATTGATACTTGTCCAAACATGGACAGCATCGATGTACCGTCAAGGTATATTTGGTTTTGAATGATTTAAAGAATCGACCATATTGGTTCATAACATTTTCTTGATAATATTTTTTGTATTTACAGACAACGAAGCAAAGGAGCCGTTCAGAGCGTCTGCCCACGTTCTATCATTCTGATGTCTACCAATCTGTATTGCCGAGCTATTGAGCTTGTTAACTGTGACGTCAGATTGTTAATCGTTAATTGTTAGTAAAAACGAATCGATGTCGTCTGCGCTGCTATCATAATGTTCAATATCTTGTAATGCAGCACAGTACTTGTACAGTGCAGTAGTCAGCGGCCAGCGCAGACGACGTCGTTTTGTTTTAAACCAATTTCACGTTGTGACTTCACAGTAAATAGCCTCAATAATCAGATATGACGTTATGAAGGCTTTATTCGGAGGTGACGTCAGCATCCAGGGGTTCCGTCGCATCGTCTGTTGATGGCTTCTCTTTCGTTGTATGTGCCGAGATGACATTCTGCTCGGTTGATACCTGGAGGGATCAAAATAAACCCTTGAAGTGATGTCAAATTATCTCAGAAACTATCCTTAATCGACCTAAAATAACTCTACGATAGGCTATTGTAAAGCATGGTACTAAACATAGGCATAGGAAGCTTTTCTCGACTGGGGACGGGGGCTGAACGTTGTTTCGGACCTCTGTCCTAGTGGAGGGGTCTATTTTGAATATTTGAGGGTCAGGGTCCTTAGATACAATTTGGTAGAACCGTTATATTGGGCAAATTTAAAATAAAAAAATTACTGCAAACTTTTGACATTTTTATACAGGGAAAAATAAGGGGGTTTCGTCCTTAAATTGAGGGGACGGAAGCGTACTTCCGTCCCAATACATATTTGACTGGCCCCCCAGTTTTCCCCCTCCCCGCCCAGCTTCCTAAGCCTGTGGTACTAAATAGGTCAAAGTAAGACTTCCGTGATATCTTTGGTTCAAGTTCAAGTTCAAGTTCAATTTATTTCTTTTTGTCCTCCGAAGAGGTATCAGAACTGAATACATATATGTACATACATGTCAAAAATTATAGCACAACAACAACAAAAATAAATAAGAAAGAAAGAAGAAAAAACATTTAAATACAATAACGTAAATAGCTGTCGAGTGACTAAAATACCGGCACCAGACTTTGGAAAGAAAGAAAATAAGCAAATGCAATGTTCTCAACTAACAAGGACAACTTTATTTCTAGACTGAAAAAGAAAAAGGGATTCCATTTTGATGGCACTTGCCCTAGTTCTAAAATGTTTTTTCAAAAACTTACTATGCTCATCAGAAGAAAAGGGGCACTCAAAAATACAGTGAAATTCATCTCCGATTTGGTTCTTAGGACACAGAATACAAACCCTTCATGTAACTCAAAACCTTGGTATCTACCAGAAATGGAAGGAATGTTAGTATTACTACATCGATATTTGCAAAGATTTACTGATCCAGGGGGATTTAGGCTTACTAAATAATCTTCGAATTTAAGTTTTTGTTTAACCATCCTATATATTTTACAATGTGAATGATTATTGACTTCGGCCAACCATTCTTGTTCGTAGATATAGCTCAGTCTTCTACTTATTGAATTATTTAACCAGGATTGTCGATTGTGCTAATCTGATGCAATTTTAAGAGATCATATGGCCCATTCCAATGTCTGCAATTATACAAATACTATAAAAACTCCGGGGTTTCTGGTGATTTTACTGCCTAGTTCTAACCATGGCACCTTCCCTGAAACCCAGCCGGGTATCTACAGATGGTCCATGGGTAACGGTGCTGGAGCCATTTGAGAGAATCATAGAAATGGAACATTTAAAAGCAGTTTTCCACAAAAATCTCAAAACCATAGCACCATTTTACGTCCACTGAAACTTATTAGTCATCAGTTCCAAACTTCCCACCCTTCTCCTAGGCCCCCTTATTTCTACTCTCATAAAAAGGCATTTAAACAACACCTGAAAAGAACCCTACGTTGCTTTTCTACGTATTTCATTTCCAAGTCGAAGCTACGTGCAGATACGAAAACGTCTGGTATTTACTTCGTATAAAGGCTGATAATAGTTGAATTACAGGGTACTGCAATGATGTGAAAACAAAAAGTTGTCAGACGGCCCTGATGAATTTTTGAGACTTCGAGTTGGAGTGTACAGAGACGTTAAGTTGGAGTGTATAGTATTACAAATTAACATTAGACCAAACGTTGAGGCCATAAAGTTAGGCATCAGTAATGCTTAGGTAGATTGGTCCTTTTCTTTTACAAGTGCACACTTCAATGCTCTTAGAAAAGTTCCTCAAAGCAGGCTAAAAATTGACATTACTCCCAAGTGGAGTTACAACCCCGAAGGGACACGAGACTTTGCAAGAATCCCCAGACATTTTTCTTAAGTACCAACAACCAAATTCAATAAGATCATGTGTAGTATCAGTTCTTTTCAGACAGTCTAGAAAGGGGCCAGGCATGACAGATCCATGATGAAGGTCTAAAGCTCAAGAGGTTGGCCACGTTAAGTCTTGGTGTTCTTTGTGGACGTAGCTCCTTTGGGGAGCAGAATTCTTTCGGGAGTAACGTTTGGTTTTCGCCCTTCGGTTCTTCGCCAAAGAGTCGAGGGTCTTCGCAAAAGGTACGACGCTTCACTGGTCTAGGGGCCGTGTCTTTTTTCCCTCCCTGCTTGCTAAAGACTAATGTCGTTCATCTCTAACAGAGGGCGTCCTTTCATATGTGGGGAGAAGCGAAATAAACAGTCTACGGCCACAGAGCTTATTTAGGTACTTGAATCAGTGGAGTATGTTTCTCGATGACCAGCGTCTATGAAAGAGTGATTCTATTGTTTTGGCTTTACTTCATTTTCACAATTGAGCAAATTTGGTGGCATTCTCCCATCCATAAATGGATTAGCTATTTCCTGCGGACCGCGGTGACAGAGGGTAGTTTCCCTAAACGATGCTAGCGCCATCTTCTACTTGGTTTCTCGGTGGATGTCCCACAAAGGAAGCCAATGGAGAGATTGGCTTGCCAGTGACCTTTGCAAGAAACACACATATTCGTTTACTGCTCTAAACGAGGGTTTTCAAAAGGATGTTCAGTGCAGGGAGGTGGTATTAGCCACCTTCCTGTTCATTGTATGGAGGTATACATCACATCCGTGATCCGTAATACATTTTGTAAGCGTTGGTTGCATTTTATTCTCGTTACCTTATGAGCGTGACATAGAATTCCGACACAGCCTTGTTCAAATATTGCCATACCTCATTTGAATTACATATTTTGCTGGTTCATTCCTGCCCAACGCACCCACTATGGATATGCTTCAATGTGTTTTAGTTTATAAGTATATAAGCTAAACAGAAAACACACAGGCGAGTAACTACTGTCGGTGGGGGGAGGACTGGGGAATTCAATCCCCATAAATAGACGAAAATAATGCCCTCAAATCACATAATTCTCGTAAAAACATTCCGATATGAATCCCTGCCCCTTAACCTTCAATCATTATGCAGAAATGCTATAAGGCAGATCCATTGACCCCACGTCCACAGAAGGGGCTTTGGCGTCTGGGGTTGCCTCTGGCATCATTGAATTAGCATAATTTGATTTCATCATATCACATCAGATCAAATCCTGGTTACACGGCAACTATGTACACACATATATGTTTTTATATATATATATATATATATATATATATATATATATATATATATATATATATATATATATATATTAACAATGAAATTAAAAAAAATCGTCTATAGTACAGGACACATACTGTTACGTAATTAGTCCACAATGTTTCACACTACCGGTACTGTGCATACTTCTTCAGACCGTACAAGGATCTACACCGCTGAATGGCACAAAAGGCGAATACATAGAAACTTCTATACGTTACTTGAAATACTTCAATTGAGATGGGAGAGGAAGGTGAATTCTTTATTGTGAATCAGCATAATCCTCATGGTTGATTTTTGGCTGATTGAGTCAACCAAGCCCCTCAGTCTGGCCAGCGTCTCTCATCTTTATTCTTAGGTCACGGTTGATCAGATTCCCAAAAAGTAACTTTTTTGGTACTTATGGAAATTTAACCAACCGTGACTTAAATATAACCAACAGGCACTAACTTGTGAATGCGTGTACTGTATATATATTGGACAAACACAAGTGAGTTACAGTCAGATTATTGTGCTGAAGAGGAATCCGAAAAGGATTCGAAAAGCTTACAGACTTTACTACAAGAGTTTTTACATGATTTCCTCGCGCGTCTGCTAACGACAAGGTATGTTATTGCCTTAAAATGATCCCTACTAGTTTACTGAGTCAGTTTTGTTAGTGCCCAGTCGGGCACTATATTTTTAGGTTTTCAAAGTAATTGTTTTGCAGAGTATTGGAATTTATTCTCCAAAACTTTAAGTAAACATTTAGATAAAATGACTCGAAAACTTACACATATCTTGTGCAATTAAGTAAAATTACACAAATAATGTAGGAATTATCCCTTTTTCGAGCATTTGCACAAAAACAAAAGGCAGTTATTATATTATTTTTGTGCAAAATTTTACTTAAAAGTTCTGGAGTTTCTAATTTACTGAACTGTTCTGAGACGGTATAGCGAACTTAAAGGTGCCGGAAAGATTGTGACCGCGAGAACTGCAGAAAAACGTAATCGGTATAGGCCTAGCATCGAGAAGGGGGCGGGGGGTTGGGACTTGTTTCAGTAAATTAGTAATACTATACTCGTGTGGTTGTTTAATCGAAAACTAAGAGCCTTCACATCTTATCCTAAAAACAGTAAAAACGGAAAACTGGAGGACAAGGATCACTGGTTAGGAGATGGATTAGGCTATGTTATTACTTTCACAAGTGAAGGGCCGAAGTTTTTGTCTTTATGAAAAGGAATTTTTCTCTGATTCAGGAATTGCAAACTCTTGCCGCAGGGAATCTTACCGATGAGTAGATGGCTGGAGTTAGATAGTTTGTTTCATTGGCAGGATTATGGGGGGAAACTTAACCCTCACTTTTTCCAGACCTAACAAAAATAAGGATAATAAAACTAAAAGAAAGGAAGTGAGACCAGGAAAATTACAGGAGAATGTTTTAATATTATGGATAAATTTTGCAATGGGAAATGAAGGAAAACATTAAAATCAAATAAAATACTACCAAATGCTAGAAAGAATATTCTTGGCAAGCTCGGGCACCCTCAATGGAAACTAATTAATACAATGGTGAGGCTCACAGGCGGGTAGGCAAGACCCGATTGCATGACTTTTGTTGTAAATTTTGTTTGGTATCTTCATTATTTTTTTTTTCAGAACATGGGTGTCGGCTCCCCGCCACACATAGGTGACTCAAAGCCTCGAAATAAGAGGCACTGACAGTACTAAATATACGTCATTACACGCGTCATGGTCCTTGCATACACAATAAGTGAGTTCGATAATTCGTTTGCACATTCGCACATCCTCCAAACCTCCGGGGCAAACATAACGCACCCTTACCTACAATACGTTCTTCCAAATTTTGAGTTTACTTGAGAAAATTATCGAATCATCCTTTTTTCAATCCATCGCAAATATGAAGAGGGTTTGATTTTGTGACGTAGACAGCGTATAAACTGCCTACTTGGTGTAAAACTGGTATTTTAATCTGCCGTAAAGTAGGAGATCTTATTTTCGTGCAGTTAGGCTGGTCGCACTTAGATTTAGGCTTAATCTGTTAATGGTATATGTATGTAACGCACGAAAATTGGGGACCATACGAAAATAGGGGAACATAGTATAGTATGTGCTGAGCTCGGTTTGTTTGCATCTCAAAACTCCATGCGGCAACGAATGATCGAACTCGCTTAGATTCAGAAACCTACCCGTGTACAGGAAATAGCAATTTTCAATAAATTTTCCGGTGTGCTTCTGGTGAGATCAATATAAAAATGTGTCTCATTAGTACTACTGCCCGAAGGAAAACTTTGGTGGAATTGCCTCGTTATAGTTTGTGAGAATTACTGTTTCTAAAATCCTTGCAACCCCTCAAGCTATTCACTTTCTCCACTTACCACCACTATTCTCATCAAAATTAATGGACGGACGGTTATTATCTTAAACTTTGCATTCATCATAAGGGAAAAATTTCATCAGCAATTCAATTTACACCTGGAGTACGCAGAATTTTTTTCTAGAAATGGTCCAGAATTGCCGCAAAAGTCAACAAATTTAAGAAAAATTCTCTCAAAGGACCCTCATTACTCAGCCTCCGGTTTCGCGCTTTCATCCCTCGCGGGTAAAGGCTACAACCGGCCACACCTTACGAAGATGCAGCCACCGATGAAAATTAATTCCCCAATATTTTTATTGCGGACGCCCATGGCCATGTCTATGTGAGAATTACCCATAACAACATTTCATTGATTTTGGAAAGTATTTTATACCTATAACCCTGAAACTTTGATAATTCTTATAAAATTATACTTTTAACTTGGCAAAAATTCTTCCGTTATCATTGTAATTACCAACAAGCCAAGCCCCCTTCATCATAAAACTGAACAGTTACTTTGAGTAAGCCTTTTACAGGCGCGGATCCAGACATTTCTAGAGGAGGGGGGGGGGGCTGAAAGCCCCCTTGAATATTCTCCTATTTTAACATTATGCTAATTTCGCGAATTTTTTATTGTTGATGTGGCGAAAAAGGGGGGCTGAGGCCGGAAAAGCCCCCCCCCCCTTGGATCCTGTTTTATTGAAATGGTCAAAATGTGATATGGGTGATCTGTTTGGTGCGCATCTGGCGAGTTTTGAGATAGCCAAATGCTTCATTCTAATGGTTTTATTTCCTTATGTATCGTAGGGGTTTTGGGGGCGTTGCTCCTGGACACCCATCGGCACGTTACCACTGGACTCCACCAGGGGATTCACGACGGGCTCCTGGACCCCACGGGTTCAAGGAGCGCTTCGTTCCCTTCCACTGCGCCTACCTCGAAGTTTGGTGTTCCGACAGACTTGACCGCGTGTTTGGTCTAGTGATGGTAGAGCATCCGCATCTCACGCGGGAGGCCCGGGTTCGATTCCCAGGTCGAGTCATACCAAAGACTTTAAAAATGGGACCTACTGCCGTTGTGCGCGATGATCCGCATAAGCAATGGAGTAAGGGAAAACAAGCCAGTGAGCCACAACTGGAAAAAGAAAGCCGTGGCCGGCTCGACTTGAACCAATTGATTGGAAACTGGGCCTTTAAACCTCATCTAACTTAACCTAACCGACAGACTTGACAACCACTTTCAGACATCAAATCACGCCCCCTTCTTACGACTTGAAGCATACTACTCAAGTTAGAAGGCTGACGTCTCACTTAAAACATGAAAGAATTAAGAAAAAAATTAGGTCATTGTCAGATTTAAGTAGTTTCAGTGGCGTTCATAAGGGCACGGTAGGGACTTCTTCCAAGGGGCGTGCTGTAGGTTTCCCCAAATTTTAATGCATGCTAGACGGAAAATAGCAAATATTTTGCCATAAAATAGCATATTTTCTGTCTGAATGGGGGGGAGGGGGAGTTGCAGCTCCAGCCTCCCTATCGTACACCAATAATCGCGTTTCATGCTTTTGAGGAGTGGATCGAGTCTCGTGTTATGAGTAATGTCGGACGTGGATTTTTTGTCCACGTTACTATTGGGTTTGAGGTTTGCCAACCTAAAGTGTGGGTTTGGGAATATTCTGTGAATATTCTTTAGTTAATTCTACATAAGTGTAAGAGGTTTTATAGGACGCAGTAACGGAAATTTTGCGAAAAATAGGGGGTAGGGACGGGGATAAAGAGCCATTGAAGCAACATCTAGTGGGTTTAAAAGTGAAAGTCAATATCTTCATCTCCTAAAAGATGGGGGGATATATCAGGCGCGGATCCAAGGGGGGGGCTTTCCCGGGCTTAGCCCCCTCCCTTTTTCGCCACATCAACAATAACAAATACGCGAAAATTAGCATAATGTTAATCTAGGAGAATATTCAAGGGGGCTTTCAGCCCCCCCCCTTTTCGAAATGTCTGGATCCGCGCCTGTATATTCCACCATTCTTCCCCCTCCCCCATTTTCCATCTATGTCAGTTTGTGAAGGTGGTTGCCATGGTAAAAAGGCTTGTCAAAGATTGAGAGCTTGGAATAAATGAGCACTCGCAGCGAAATAGCTAGCTGAATACATTAAAATGTTTGATGAGAGTGGGATGATTGCTAGAAGAGTTTAAATAAGTATGTTTACCCGTGGGTCTAGAGAAAACGTACGTCATAATTGTGTCGAAAGTTTCAGTTCCTATACATGTATCAAAGGGGGAGGGGGTTGGATTTAGAATTCTGTCATAGTGAATTTGACTGAGAGGAGAAGATCGTTGGCTATTCTCTCAAAGTTAATTATCGAGGGCCTGCGTCCCATAACCTCACGGTCAGCTATGCAAGCTAACCAATCCCATACATCCGTAATTCTCACCATACTCACCGGAACACTGTCTGAATTCATCAGAACCACTTTCTGTCCTTTGTACCGCTGCCTAAATATTTCGTTGTTGCGACCCTCGACACTGCTATGCCATATGCCGTATCCGAAGTAAATCAATAAACCTGTGTAGATACCAAAAACATCTCTCGAGTGAAATTGTTGCCGTGATGATGCTCCTTTTTACATGGTTTAACGATGTAAACCTTACGATTAGATCAAACTGCAATTTAGCCGAACTGTTGCAATGTACTGCAAAGCTAGACGTATGTTCTGTATTTAATCATTTAAGTACTTCCTCAGTCTGGAAAGTGTATGGTAATCGTGGACGTGCTACTTTACACAAGTCATTTTCTTCCGCCATGTAGACTGTTTTAAGTGCAGTGCATATGCCCGGTATTATGAGTGACAGGTATACATTTCCCTTGATAAAAAGGATTTTGTCTGTTATGTTTATCTGTCCGCTTGCTGACGTAACTAGCCAGCAAAATTGCAAAAAGATTGATAACGTTAGGTAAAGTACCATCCCCACCATGTGCCGGAATGGTACATGCTGTTACGCTTTCTCCTAAACCCTCTTGGTTTCTACACCCCAGTTGATCAAAGATGAGATGGGGCGGTATCGCTCACAGCTCAGTCACGGTGGCCATCGTGACAAATGGACCAGTATGTTCAATTACAACGTTCAACGGATCAATAGAACAGCACAAACTTCCTCATAGGCCGGCTAATATTTCAAGATATTAAGTGGCCTAGTTCTAATATATCAATTAACGGTTGGTCATGCTAGTGTTTTATTACACAAAAATGTCATTTCAAGGCATATGATGTTTTGCTAAGCGAACAGGACTGAAGTCAGTTCCTTTTCAGCGAAAGTTTTATACATCGAAATGTTATTGCAAGCCTTAGAGAATATGCTAGAGCTTTTCTGACTACACTAAGTCAGTTAAGAAGGTACTATTGTTTTTCGAAAAGCTCATTCGGGAAAATTATTTCCCTATCGGGAAAGCAAACAGATGACTGTGTAAACTCGATTTCTATTCAGAGCGAAGGTGAAGCATATTGACAGACTTTTTGAGCTGTTTGGTGAGTCTTTGACCCAACGTGAGTAATTCTTATCTTTTTTTATAAAACATGCAAACAGATGGCTGCAAAAGATGGTCAGTGCTTGCTTTTTCATAATTTTTCTGTTGGTTGCTGAAGGTAGCTTTAATTCAAATTAGGTTTCAAAGTTTAATCGGTCGTCATCTACAACAGTAAATGGGCTTTTATTAATCTCGCCCGAACGTTCATTCCTTACTTTATGATCTCTTCCTCTCACCCTATCTTTCTTAATCAATTAGAGAATCGAATCACACTTTTAATGAGAACTTTATTTCGGCACCACAATTAGGCGACAGTGGTTTTACGGTTACGAGAGTGTAGATTATAGTCCATAACCACAGGAGATAGATCAAAGTGGACAGGAACCAGCCGCTGATCATGATAGCGATGAGACGAGACAATCAGATGATGTTTGAGTTGGGCATATGCAATCCTACATCATAATCATTAATCCGATAAAGGCATAATTTACTTAACCTGTAATTAAGAGCGTACTAATGGGACAAGGGCTTTCCGTGCCCAGGGCCAGCCAAGAAGGGGTGCGATGCCACAAGTAAACATATAAAGTGGACAACTTCACTAAATAATGAAAATTTCTAGGCATATCTTCAGTACACAGATTTGTCAAAGATAGCACTATTTGATCTAACTTGTTGAGTTGGTTTGCCACCCGACGTAAAGTTGTAATTCAGTAAATTATAAGCCGTATAGGCATCTCCCACATTTGTGGTCGCTGAGCGTCGTAAAACAACTGTTCTTCAAGGCCTGAATTAGCTATAAGAACTACCCATAACAATATTTTATTGATTGTGGAAGTATTATATACATATATAACCCTCAAATGTTGGTCGTCTGTACAAAATGTAATTTAACCCGTCCCGTATTTTCTTATTTTTCAGAGTAATAAAATGAACTTAGGGTTCTCTTTTAACAGACCATCTACAAATGTGAAACATAAGGGAAAGAGTAGGTGGCTGGGGAAAGTAGGAGAATATTTTATCTAATGGATAATTCTGCATTTAAAAAAGAAAGAAAAACGATGGGTTACAATAAAATGAACGCTATTTTCTTCGGCGCCCTTCAACCCCTACCAGTTTTAAATATTTTTTCGTGATTACTTCCTGTAGGACATCTTGCGTGTTACATAGGTTCGCGGTAGCTCTTCCATTACATTTGTAACCACCAACCCACCTCATTAAAAATGATCTGTGCAGTGGCGTAGCCAGGGGGGACAGGGGGGCAAGTTGCCCCCTCTGGAAAATCTTGGGGGAAATTTTGAAAGTGAATATATGGTAAAATTTGCGCATGATCTGGTAAAATTTTAAATGTCTCAACCAGTACACTTTACTTCTTTAAAAGTATATGCCAAACTGGCACAACCAGTCCTCATTAAGGACACCCCCTCCCCTTAGACCCTTCCCCCAGGACGGCGATGAGTCACATCAGCCAGGTCAGAGGAAAGCACCCCGGACAAAATTTTGACCTGCGGAGAACACTGATTATTAGGAAGCAGATCACTGATTGGGGGAAATCTTAGTGCTCTTGCCCCCCTGACAAAAAACCTGGCTACGCCACTGGATCTGTGATTCTGAGCAGTGTTCGATTTCCTCCAAAAAATTGCATAGCAATATCGAGTACGTTTGCTGTTTTGTAATTGCTAAAAAATGGGTCAAGTAATGATGTAGCAATGAAAGTGAAATAACTAATGTTTATTATCGATTCGAGCTGTATTCATCTTATTAGGTTTTGAATTGCATTTTTCATTTCTCAGTATTTTTGTTATTATCCCCTCGCAATCGCGGGTTTTCCCCATGCAGGAAATAACAGCCAGTGGATTGTGTATGGCTCATCATGCCTTGCGATTCTTACGCGTACAATTGAGTAACACGCCGTGACTTCTTTCGACAACAGTGCCCCAAAGTTATTCAGAAGATCTTTCAACTTATAATTATTCAAAATTCAGGAGGTATACAAACACGAGAACGATATCGTTAGAGAGCCGAAAATGTTCTCTCTTAGGGAATAATTTTGTATGATACAAGATAAACCAGTCAAATTTTTTATCACAATTAAAAAAAAGTCATTAAAAAACGTCAAGAAATCTTACTGATCACAGAACTCAGTGGCGGATCCAGGATTTGGCAAAAGGGGGGGGGGGGGCCCAGGTCAAAGTGGTTTGTATAAAAGTCCGACTGGGGGAGGGGTCTAAGGAGAGGGGATGTCCCCCCGTGGGGCAGTGCCAGGGTATTTTGATAGGGTGCAAAGCATGTGATGAGTGATCGCTGTCCTGGGGGAGGGGGTTCCCCCTCCGGAAATTTTTGTTAATTTAAGGATGCTCAGATGCAAAATGGTGATGTCTGTGGTGTATTTTTTGAACTGATCTTAAATGGCTGGAAAGCGTTCATAATTCAGTGAATTTTAATTTATGAGTGGGTGAAAGATGCTTTTCTGGGGAGGGGTCTACCCTCCCCTTTGAGAAATTTTTGTTAATTTAAGGTTGCTCAGATGCAAAATGTGATGTCTGTGGTGTATTTATTAAACTGATCATATATGGCTGGAAGCGTTCATTATTCAGTGATTTTAATTTTTGGTTGGGTAAAAGATGCTTTTCTGGGGAGGGGTCTAAGGGAAATTTTTGTTAATTTAAGATTGCTTAGATGCAAAATGGTGATGCCTTTAGTATATTTTTGAACTGATCATATATCGCTGGAAAATGTCCATAATTTAGTGAATTTTATATTTTACCCTTAATTCACAGTGCATTTTATTAAAATAAATTATAAGGCTTAAATAAGACACTACAGGGTAATATTGCAGCAAGTTATAGTTAAAAGCCTGATGTTGTCGAAAATATTCCTCTAAATATTAAAAAAATTCCTTGAAAGCAGAAGCAGCGCTCCCAATGCTGTGGGCCTAGCCGGTAATAGACTAAAATTAGCAAACCATTAATACAGCGCTCGTGAGTAACTCCTTGCAATGCCCAGAGAAAATTACTGAGGCCAATATAAGCCAAAATATTATCAGCTGCTAGTTAGTAGCAGAGTTATTCACATAACACCTATATTCTGAGGTAGAAAATAATGAACAAATTTGAGTTTTACTCTGACACATCTCATAGGCCTATTTCATTGGAATAGGGCCTTGTCCTTTGTTTTATGAAGTTGGAAAAACTTTCAAAATTTTTTGGAAGGGGGGGGGGGCCCGGGCCCCCCGGCCCCCCCAAAATCCGCCCCTGGAACTGCACCAGTGGCGAAGCTAGATATTTTTTGTGTTGGATGGGGGGGGGGGGGCAAAAGCCCGACAGATTATTATCTTGAAGTAATGATGTATTATCTAAGCGTAGCGCCACCATCATCTGGCGTGTAGCGCGAGGAAAAAAATAGATTAAAATATCTCCGAGATTGCCTTAAATGACACTACCAGGCCTTGTCAGTAATCATTTCGATGTGTAATTCTACTTAAAAACATAAGTGTTGTAAGTAAACCCCTAAGAATATAATTTTAGCTACTAATTTCCGTTGTAAGAATTTTTAATTAAGGTTTTAAAAATTTCCGACAGAGACTAGAAATTTCCGACAGAGGCCTGCGGAGGTTTGGTGGGGGGGGGGGGGCGACGGCCCCCTGCCCCCTCTAGCTACGCCACTGAACTGCATAGCTGACAGCTCGGTGTGTGTGTGTGATTCATAAATGATTGGCTTAGAGAGAGGGAATGTGGTTACGTAGACGCATGTTCCGACTGAATTTGTTTGAGTGTTTAGTATAATTAAGGCCTACTATTTCTGATGATTCTGATCACCAGGATTGATTTGTGTGAATGTGATCCCAAATCGGACTACACTTTTGCATCGCACAATGTAGGACGCAGTTTTGAAAATGTCTCGCAGTTCCTTCATTTTGAATCGCATTTTGCGATGAAATACCGGGAAAATCGAACACTAATTCTGAGCAAGGCTGTTATTAAAATGGTCAAAATATGACTGTGATCTGTTTAGTTTTCATCCGATGAGTTTTAAGACAGCCAATTCTTCATTCTAATGGTAATTCTTTAAACACCCCAGGGTTCCGGGGAGTTATCCCCTGGACCCTTCGGGAAGTTTCCCCTGGACCTGACCAGGGGCCCTAGGGCGGCCCCTGGACCAGTCGCCTTCAAAGGAGCGCTTTGTTTCCCCAGCGTCTTCGGCGCCATTTGGTGTTCCACCCGGGTTTGTCCCCTTACTTTCAGACATGAAATCCCGACCCTCTTTAGTGATGCTTAATCTCTGGCTGTGAGTACGAGTACGAGTACGAGTAGACATCGTTTTCATGAATTCGAGTATAAAAGTTTGCCTTACCAACAGTACTGTGAGTACAAGTTTGAGTATGAATTTATTCTCACGAGTAGGAGAACAGTCAAGGATACCGTGAGTATGGGCACAAGTGTTTTGTCTTTGGTTGTGAGTACGAGTACACATCTTTTTCATAAGTACGAGTACAAAATTTTGCATTAGCCCCAGTACTTAACTTCCAGAATCAGTGAGTCTGCCGTGCGAGTATACAAATCAATTCTCATAGTTCAGTTACAGGCAAGTGTGTCAAAGTGTGAGTGTGAGTATGTATACTCACTTCAAGTCTGTTACTGTACTTACTACATATGTATAGCACTAATGCACAACTCCCAAGATCTGTCAGTATGAGTACAAATCCAGTCTCACAGTACCAGTACAGGCAAGAATGTCAAAGTGTGAGTATGAGTACATACTCTCATCAAGTCTGTTACCACAATACATTAATGCATAACTCCCAAGATCTGTCAGTATAAGTACTAATCCATTCTCACAGTTCAAGTACAGGCAAGTGTGTCAAAGTGTGAGTATGAGTACATACTCTCATCAAGTCTGTTACCACAATACATTAATGCATAACTCCCAAGATCTGTCAGTATAAGTACTAATCCAGTCTCACAGTACCAGTACAGGCAAGAATGTCAAAGTGTGAGTATGAGTACATACTCTCATCAAGTCTGTTACCACAATACATTAATGCATAACTCCCAAGATCTGTCAGTATAAGTACTAATCCATTCTCACAGTTCAAGTACAGGCAAGTGTGTCAAAGTGTGAGTATGAGTACATACTCTCATCAAGTCTGTTACCACAATACATTAATGCATAACTCCCAAGATCTGTCAGTATAAGTACTAATCCATTCTCACAGTACAAGTACAGGCAAGACTGTCAAAGTGTGATTATGAGTACAGTACATACTCACTATATATGAGTGCATACTCACTACAAGTCTGCGCTTAACAGATGTTGTCAAATTACACAGAACCGCCGATCGTTAATACTAATAACACATTCGCTTTTATTAGCAAATATGTCACACGTAATAATTCCCTGATTGGTCAATAGCATATACAGCCATCGTTCAGGCAGACGTTTTCACAGATATCAGAACAGTCACGTACTTGCCGCGGAAGAGTAGGAGCAATTTTTGAGAGGCAGGGTCTTTATCTTTAGTTTTGACATTCTTATATTCTACATGTGGTGATGCTAGAATTTCACATTTTTTGTAAAATAAACACAACTTTTTTACGCAATTTTTTTATTATTGTGAGACCCCCTCCCCATTGTTAAAGATTAAAGTCTACTGAACAGAAGTAACTTAATGAAAATGAAACACGTGACATTACCTACGACCATCCAAATGACGAACCGCACCCAAGTTAGATAAGACAACTTCAGCATGAGGAATATGTTGATAAACATAGCTGCTATCGGCAGGTAAGGAAGCCCTGGCGCCATAAACTTCAGACGGTCCGGATTCTGAGGGAGACGCAGGATATTCCACAAACAAAGAATAAGACAAAGAGCGAGCAATAACAGTATAATGATAGCCCACCATCGACCTATGACACTATTTTCAAATACAAGCAGAGCGCACAATGCAAATATTAAGACGAATAGTAGCAACGTTGTTATAGTAACGCTCTTGCCCGTGTCTGCGTTTGGTAGCTCAGACGAAGCTGGTAACCTCAGCGTGATGCGTAATTGCTCCATGGTCGCACTTACAAACTCGCGAATACGTGACCATATGAATTGAGACTGTGAATAAGTCCTGAATCCGTCAGCTGGCTCTTCGTCAACGGCACCATAAAATGGTTTCTTAGTTTGAAACCCATCTTCGTTGTTCAACTTGGGTAAAAGCTTGTCCACTCCAGCTTCCGCTAGAGTAGCCTGGGCTTCTGAACTTGGGGGCGCTGTTCCATCCTCCTCCTCTTGAAGGCGTCCATAGGCTAAATTGGACTCGAGGGCGGACACTACGTCAACGTGAGGTTGGTATCGAAGGATTAACACACACATGGATACGATGGTGTATGCCAACAGCGTCCCAATGGACATCATTTCGATGAGATCTTTCAGACTGACCAACAAGGCTAAAATGGCGGCCAGAAAACCCGAAATGACAGTGGCAATGGCAGGGGTGTGAGTCACGTGATTTATCTTTGAGAGCGATCTGAGAGGAGGAAAAGCGAAGAGATGAAGTGGTCGCCGTTAATATAACTACAGAAAAATAAACGCCTTGATGTACATACGAATTAAAATTTGGATTTTACTACTCAAGTTGTATTAATATACCGTGGATGGGCTACGATCATTTACTCGGGGCTGGGAGCGTGGACACACAATAATTTGAGTGAAGGACGGAATGCCTTTCGTTCCCCCACCCCTCCCCTAACCCCACACAATGTTTGGCCATCGGACGTAAAAATTCCTTGTATTTATGAGAAAAAGAATACTTGATCATTATTTTATGATCATTGAACCAGCCTTTTCCTGCCAGCAGCATAACAGTTATACTACGCACAGACTATATTATAAACATATGCATGACGTAGACGTATGGGCATATGCACATACGTGTACACGTAAAACTACAAGTAAACGTATATGTATACAAGTACACTTACATGTTTAGAAGTAAACCTATACGTATGTGTATATGGGCACACGTCTAAAGTATTATATTATTTACGTATTATTACGTCTAAAGTATTATATTATATTATATTTAAGTATAGGCTGTAAGTAAACGTTATAAATAATACATTTACATGCATAAGCGTATGTGTAAGTGTACGAATAAATCACTGTCAATGGTAACCTCCCCCCTTCCTCATGTGCAACCCTCATGAATTTGCCAGTTTTGTACATATTAGGTTATTTTTGCCACACTAGAATAGTTTCAGTTTAGTTCTCATCTCCCCTTATTGGTTACATGCAACAGACCTATACCTAATCAAGTAAATATTTAGGCCTGCAGTGTTTCGGGGAAAAGTTAAAATAAAGGAGCATACATTAAAAGCGACATGGAACAATAAACATAGTCCTGCGTTATGCCGAGACAATTTCACTCGATTATTGACAGTAAGTAACTAGGCCTATGACTTAGGTACTTAATAATTTTACCTGAATAAAAGCCCATCAAGTGCCATGGCGTAGATCACTCGAGGCATCGGGAAGATAGACCCCAGGAGACTTACAGTAAGTCCAGCCACAGACCCCACGAATACTATATACTTCCCCAGCTCAGCATTATTCTGCACGAACATGTCCATGAGAGGGGATTCCGTGGAGATATGGTAAAATGGGACAGCAAGAGTAAGAACAAAACTAATGGTCACGTAACCTAAAAGACAAAAACAAATGAAAATAAGAGAAAAACATCCACAACACAGACTTTTCCTTGATAGAGTTTGAAAAAAAATTGGCTCTTCGAGGAAAAGAGGCAAACCCTTACTGAAGTTTTAAGTTACGTGGTATATCATAAAACAATAAATTACAAAGTCATCAAAGCGTTTTTTTTTATATTCTAACAGAAGAACACTTTATGATTCCTTGTCGAAGGCAAAAGGAATCTATGCAATCATCACGGGTGAGTGTATGTACATGTGTGTGCGTGTGTTTGTGACACTTAGCGTGCATTTATTATAAAAGTATTTAATTGAATTACAGTCTGCTCAGAATGTTTATTAATCTAAAGGGTGTATACCCTGTAATTTCTTTAGAAGCTTGCACATATGGGTGTCATCTTGCTCTGCTTTTGCGGGATCTATGAATTTATTACAATTGCTTATTATTTTGAAAAGAGGTAGATGCTGGTATTTGGAATCCTTCGATGATGTTAGTTCCTTTATATTCAATATACTGCAGAGGAGCTCTCAAATGATGCCTAAAGATTTAACTGTTACCATCATGGATTAATTCAACTTCATTACGGTTCCATCGTCCACAATAATTCATCTGTTCAACATCCGAACACGTCTGAGTATTTCTGTGATTTATCATTTTTGTGCTTAAATTGCACCAAAATGGCACCGACAGAATTCTCATCATTATTAAACCATTAATTATTTCTCACTTTTTATTACTGGTGATTGGTTTGCTCCCAGAAACATTGCACGTAAAAATGTATGAATGTTGCGTCATTGGAATTGTCGAAAGTTTGAAAATGTGGGTGCGAAAATTATTCATGCAGCGAATTTCTTTGTGCGGGAACCTTATTCTTGAAAATAAAGTTACACAGTCACATTATTTTGAATTTTCTATCATTCCATATCAATAAATCATGGTTTTATATACTGTGAATACAAATTAGCCAGAACAGTGTCTGAATGGACTGAACAATTCAACAACGTTTGTCTACTTTCTGAACAACTAACTTAGTTTCTAAACACTCTTCGTTGATTAATTACTGACCATTTATTCTTACAGTGCACTATTCTTCAATTAGTCAGTTATCTTCAGATACTAGTCAAATGTGAACGACTAGCACTATTAGTCGATTCAAACACTGTTTTGAATAATTCGTTTTTACACTGATTGAAATTTTGTGTAGTTCCACAAACGCAATATTCCCTTATTCTATTTTTGCTGTTCGAAGATTCCTTTCTTCCTGGAAAACATTGATCTATTTACTCAACTGTTGCTCATCCATTTAACTAGGAAGTTATAGCAATTCCCTGATTTAACATTCGTCAAAGAAACGTGTTATGAAAATCTTCCTTGTTGTCGATCGATAGTAAAACTCCCAGTACTATCTCCTGTTTACTCCTTTTGACGTGTCATGTTACTAAGGTATAAATAACCAAGTTAATTTCAAACAGAAGTGACATATGCTTTTTCCTTAGTTTCGTCAATTGAACAAACTCTTTGATGGCTGATTTCCTCTCGACTGCTAAATATTTGCAAGGAAGGAAAGAAGAAGGCTCGCTTTCAATCTTGTAAGTATTTTAGCTTATAATGTTACGGTTATTCATTAAATTGACTTCCTTCATCCGAGCAAAAATATTTCTTCGAAACATTACCTAAATACCCACCCACGCCAACCGATCTCGAAACGCCCCCCCCCCCCATTACCACGAAGGTTTATGTCCAACCTCTCTGTCTCAGTTATTTTTCCAGGGACATTACCTAGTAAATATTTATGTCTTTGCCTCGCGGTCTAGTTCGCCATTTTTTTTTATTGAACTATTATTTGATTCATGCAGTAAATATTGAACCATAAATAAATGAGTCATAAATTGTTGATACCAAGAGGTTAACACTAAGTAGTTAGTTAGTTAGTTAGTTAGTTAGTTAGTTAGTTAGTTAGTTAGTTAGTTAGTTAGTTAGTTAGTTAGTTAGTTAGTTAGTTAGATGAGGTTTAACGGCCCAGTTTCCAACCAACTGGTTGAAGTCGAGCCGGCCACGGCCCTTTTTCCAGTTGTGGCTGACTGGCTTGTTTTCCCTTACTCCATTGCTTATGCGGAGCATCACGCACAACGGCAGAAGTAGTGAAACTATCTTTTCTCATGGTGACCTTTTTAAGCCCCTTCTATAATTACCCCTCAAACGACTGGAAACAATTAAACGATGCAATATGCCGCATTACATAACTCTAAACAATGGGAAAATTGTTGGCTTTGTTGACCATTTTTATTATCATTTTATCATTGTTCTGTTTTATGGCACAGATATATGAATGAGTAACGAAAATTTCAACTCTCGAACAAAATTTAAAAGTAACTATTAACATTTTTGTTTTTGTTTAAAGTACTCTGTACCAGAAGATGACATAAACGAATCGATTCAAGTTATTATACACAACCATAATAATCCTACCGTTATGTTTGTGTGGCTATTTTGTAGTAATGGGGAACTAATTTTTTTCTCACAGTTCTCAAATCAAAATATGGATGACATGAGCAAAACGTGATAGACAATTACGCACAAACTACATTAGTGCTATGTTTTATACTATTTTAGACTTACTGCAAGTCAACTTGGCAAATGGCTATCTCTATCGTCCGCTGAAAGGAAGTAATTCGTCGAATAAAAAACAGTGCGGTGGTTATAATTCGTTGTAATTGATAGCCATTCTTTCATTAATGACGTGCGTCTATTCGCAATTGCTTCTAATATTACGTTCGTTAATGTTTCACGTACTACATACGTCGCACTACATATAATACAAATAATAATACACACGTCTCAATAAATTGCATACTTGAAAGTTTCGATGAATGAAACTTACCAATAAGGCAAACCATTAAAGAAGCCATTATGGCCACTGGTATTGATCTGCTAGGATCCTTAGCCTCCTCGCCAGTCGTTGCGATAATATCAAATCCAATGAATGCATAGAAACATGTGGCAGCACCTGTCATTACCTGGAAAATTAAAAGTCGGGACTATTTTACCTTCTACGAAAATTCATATCAAATTTAAATGAATATGCATGTTGTTTTTTTTTCACTCACTGACGTCCAATATTTCCAGTAGCCTACGTAAAATAGTAACTTAGGCCATGATGCAGATGTGTGCCACACAAGGGTGGCGCCAGCAAAGGGCAGGGCCCCCGTCGGGGAATTTTTCCAATTTCGTCGGGGATTCTTAATCCGTACGATACATGTAATACCAATGACCTTCAGTCGTCCCGACGATCTGCTTGATTTTTGCTCATAGAAAGGGCATATTCTTCCATAAAGACCCCAAATTTTCCTTAAAAAAACAAATTTCTCAAATTTTTTTCCATAATAATCCAAATTTTTCACAAATTTTTTTCAATAAAACTCCCAAATTTTCATTTTTTTGTAAAAAAAAAACAGATAGTTTTTGGCGCGCTTCGTCTCATCGCCTTTGTCGGGGCTTTGAGTTGTTGGCCCCCCGTCGGGGAGCTTGGCCCCCTGTTGGGCAAATCCTGGCGCCACCCCTGGTGCCACACTGCCACTGGTGTAAGAAAAGCTGTAATGTATACGATATGAGCCTTTTCTACTGCAGTACTGTACAATTATAACCAACATCAAGTATAGGAGTTAACCCCCCCCCTCCCTATGAAAATGTTTCATGAAAGACAGTCAATATCAGAAGAAAATAAAACAACTTCATTTCAAACTTGAGAGAACAAGGATGGGGTGGAGTAGAATAATGGTTGCTAAGTAACGGCTATCTTTGTAAAAGCAGGTTTTGCCTTAAAGATTATCATGGAGAATAAGACCCCTCCCCGTTCCCTCCACCGTTTGGGAAGCAATAGTAAAGATTGTACTTACACCCGAAAACCCAAAAGGCAAGAACCCCGTTTCAGTCCAGTTGTTTAGATTTATGAAGAACAAACCCCCTGCCACCATGAACACCCACACTGCCAGGTTGATCGAATTCAAGATGTTGTTAAATGTAACTGACTTCTTGACCCCTGCCGCTACGATGAGAGTTATAGCTACAGCTATGACGAGCGCCACCAAATCTGGATACGTCTTGGCTGAAAGAAGAGATAATCAAAGCAATAATGTTAAGCGGGACAAATTGTTTCTAAAATATTAGGTCCAGGGAATATTGGACCTGCTTTGATTACCCAGTAGAGGCCTACCCACAAGCCAGTAAGTGATTTCACTCATTAGGGAGGAGCCACAAGGCATATTTTGCAGGCTATGGTTAGATCTGCTGGAGCACTTTCCATTCTTTCATCACAGATTTACTCAAATAAGATACATTCACGGCATAATTTTGAAAAAAAAATACTCCTTAAAAATGTTCCCGGGGTGCTGCCTAGATAGAAAGAGATAAAATCCATTACATAAGAAAAAATGGAACTGCTATTGCGCCCATTGACGTAGCCAGGAAGCTTTCGAGATGGGCGAGGACCAGGGGTTGGACAGTAACATTATCTGCCTATAAAAGCTAGAGCGACATGTAAGAAACACAAAATTAACTTAAAAGGTTTGCTGCTATCATACCACTCACACCACTCACAGATAGACAAAGCTACAGTGGCCACAAGCTAACATGAAACCGAATGGATTTGGGGGGGAGGGGGACAAGGGAGGTACGCCTTTTTTGCCCGAATATCTGAGTCTTTTTTAAGAGAATTTTGCCAGAATACTTTTTACAAATTCTGCCCAAATGTATGGGCTGGTCATTTTTGGGGTGGCTCAGTGAGCCCCCCCCCCCTCATCCACCTATGACAGAAGCCTGTACTGAGTTAAATTTGCTGAATGCCATATTCTACCAGAAAATTAGCCTGCTATGTGCATGTGCAATTTTATATGTTACTGTTTGACATGCCGATGCTCTACACTGCAGCACCGATCTGCACAAATCATCATTGACCAATCACAGGGAAGGCATTTGTTTGAATTAATGTGATGGAAAGGTCTGTCAAAAATTGTGAATAGAGAAACCCGGAGCCTTAAGAAATATTTTGAGATGATGCAATAGCCCTTTTAAACTGAAAGCTATTACCTACAGATGTTCAACGTCCATGAAGGCCAGACTGCGCTTGTCTTACGCAAGCCAGGCAAATAAATGTTACTTCACTAAAACGGCAGCTTTGGTACAGTATCATGTACACTGATAGCAGGCACATTCCATTGAAATTGTCATTTTACAGTCCCATACAAAACACAAAAATGTTGGAAACTCAACAACCAAGCAAACAGGAGAGGGTGATGGCGGTGTAATACGGGACTGTGCTAAGTTTTTGTTGTTACCAAGTTGCTGTTAAATGGGACTGATACGTAGGGTTGAATCAGTGAATCAGTGAGGTGTTACTCGGAGTAACATCTCTCTGGTTGAACGGTGTAATATAACTGGAATCAGGGAACTGTAATGCTGTATTATCCGATTACAGCTGTTATTTGGATAGCAGGCCCTGCTTGAACTTCTTTCTACTGCTATACTTACAAACCCATTACCAGAGGTCTGACAGACGACTGCCCCCTCCCACCTCATGGAGAGTTCTCTTTAGGCCAACTGAAGTCTTGGACGTAAAGCTTCTTCAAAATTTACAAAACGCTACACCAGCTAGCATCTGATAATCCTTAACAATTTAAAACTTATCAATGTAACATCTCTTTAGAAAACAGCCTAACCAAAAGAATGTGTCCTTACTTCATATTCATAACGTCAAACGAATTTAGCAAGTCCTACCTCGAGTTTCGTTTGATTGAAAAAATGATCCTCCCCGTTAGACAACCTTGTTACTGGCCTAACGCGCCTCATCATACCTTATGTGAAGTCTCATCAGGCGCGGATTCAAAGGGGGGGGGGTGGATTTTCCGGCTTTTGCCGCCTCTCCTTTCGTCATCACTTTCTTCTTTTTTGAGACTGTTCCAAAGCTGCATGCACTACAAAGTTTATGAATATAATTTTGATTGCTAGATGCCAGGAAATACCATTTAAAAGTGTCTAATTTAAATTTCTTCCCAGAACCCCCCACTCCCCCATCGAAGCGTACGTTTGACGTCCGTAGCTTCCAATTTTGCCCTCTCGGAGTTAGCCCCCACCCCGTAAAATCCTGGATCCGCCCCTGCTCATGATGCTATTGTAGATAGCTCTTATTTGGACTGAACTATAAGGGTGAATGGTTATTTACTGTACTTAGTGTACTTTTAACTAGCCTTTCTTGAACAAAATCCTTTTTTTTTCAGGTAGCCTAATGTCTTGACGTCCCTTTGTTCGTCTGGCCGACCTATCTTACTCCTGCACCTATTGGTTGCAGTGCTTGATATATGTGAAAATGAGGTACGTATTCGACGCCCGCTGCGAAGGTTAGATGTCTCCCGAAAGTGATCCAAACATGAAACCAAAACTTCTATATTCATCACGCCGTGCTGATATTATCGTTTTGTCCTATCCGTTTTGTATGCCGATTCAGCATAACACAGCTCACAACAAGTTTCCGTAAAGGCCACGTGATTTTGTTAAGGGCATTTAATGTCAGGGCTACCGTACCATACAGCTGCACATCGATTCGCACACGTCGTCAACATAAATGGTCTTAGGTTTCACTAGCAAGTATGAGCTTGAACTTAAACACGACTGTGCTAAAAGAGAGGGTCCCAGTGAAGAAAGGGGAAGGGGTATCTGCCATTAAAAGGAAAAAAAAGGGACCTGAAGTACACTAGTCGTCACATGATCAATTATAACCATTGCATCATAGATGATTTCGCTTGCCGTTGGGATGTTCAATGGTAAAAGGTCAATTGAATGTGCACTACAAGAGAGCGCTCAAATCAACTTTCAACATGCATGTAGGGGGTCATCCCACGAGACCGAAGGTCCACGAGACCGAAGGTCCGCGAGACCGAAAATCAAAAACAAAAAGGGTCCACGAGACCGAAAATGGAAAAAGGGTCGCAAGACCGAAAATGAGAAAGGGTCCGCGAGACCGAAAATGAGAAAGGGTCCACGAGACCGAAAATGAGAAAAGGTTCGCGAGACCGAAAGTAAGAAAAGGTCCGCGAGACCGAAAATGAGAAAAGGTCCGCGAGACCGAAAATGAGAAAGGGTCCGCGAGACCGAAAGTGAGAAAAGGTCCACGAGACCGAAAACGAGAAAGGGTCCGCGAGACCGACAGAAGTGTCAGTCCGCCGTACTGCTCCGCTCCGCTTTAAGTTAATGCTGGCACCCTGTAGTATTTACATTTTGCAAACTAGTGCGTTGCCCTTGCAACACCACCCTTCTGGCATGAACGTTCCGGTCTCGCGAGCGGATTTTTAATTTCGGTCTCGTGAACCCTATTTCATTTTCGGTCTCGCGGACCCTACTTCATTTTCGGTCTCGCGGACCCTATTTCATTTTCGGTCTCGCGGACCCTATTTTATTTTCGGTCTCGCGGACCTTATTTTATTTTCGGTCTGGCGGACCTTCGGTCTCGTGAACCTTATTTCATTTTCGGTCTCGCGGACCTTCGGTCTCGTGAACTCTATTTCATTTTCGGTCTCGCGGACCTTCGGTCTCGTGAACCCTATTTCATTTTCGGTCTCGCGGACCTTCGGTCTCGTGGACCCTGTTTCATTTTCGGTCTCGCGGACCTTCGGTCTCGTGAACCTTCGGTCTCGTGGGCTGTAACCGCATGTAGGTAGTAATTTAAAAGTTTCCCGTGAGCAACAAACTTCAAAGATTCGGGGGGGGGGGGGGAATCTTCTGTCTGCGGGAGTGGGGATATTGTACCGGGAGGTGAACCGTTTTTGCCAAAGAAAACCTGGTGATGCCCCAGGAAATTACCTGATTTTTTCCAAAAATCTGCTCGAGAAATAGAGGGATCTGCATCCCCACTGAGCCCCTGGTTCGTACTCCCACGCAGGTAAAAATCTGAGGTTTAGGTTGAGCCCCCCCCCCCCCCATATATGCCCCCAAAATATATATACGGGTGTAGGGGACGAGGGGATATACCCAGGAGGTCACAAGACTTTAATTCGACTTCGACGAAGGACGGAAATTAGAGAGCGTATATATGTTTTTGCATCCAAGGAGGCTATATGATAAAGATTTTTCTGTGGAGAAGATGAACTTTGTTAGCGTACGCTGCGTATGGTGTGTTAACTCTTTAAGTAAGCGCATACAAGTAGACGAGCCATGGGCTGGGAGATCATGCAAGCCCCTTCCCGGCTTCTGGTGCAGATTTTTGGAAAGAAATCGGGCAATACAGGTTTTTTCGGTGAAATTACTGAAATATGGTTCAGACCACTACAAAAATACCCCGTAAACCTATGAGTAAGTGCATTGTTTGCCCTAGTAAAACTGCATGTATTTCTTCAATCGAGTCTCATCCACGTTCTCGATTCACGCCAGGTAATTAAAAGTAACCTACAAGTTGTTACATATGACATAATGTGAAGTTCGTAGCCTAACAGTTAGGCTATGCTGAACGTTGGCCTATACTCAGTACAACATTGGACACAAACTATTGAATGCTACAACATTAATACCAAAAACCACATCGTAAAGTCGTAAATGGCATGGCACATTGAAGACATTGCAGAGACATTGGAGTTTCACAACACCGTATAACCGCCTACACAAGTTTCACTTTCCAAATGAATACATGAAGTAACTATAAACATTCCATTGACAGGTTAAAATTATAGTGCATAGTTTGGTTAATAGAGTAATGTATTAACCAATGTAATAAACCGAAAACTTTCAGTTTAAATGTGAAAACCGTTTACTGGCGACAAAACAAAGATTGAACTAGGCGATAGTAGCAAACAATACAAGGATCTTTAAAGGAAATCTTGATGATCCTTTTCATGTCAAACGTTTGTAAATACCGGATGCGCTAAAAAAATCTTACGTCCACCCCCACATTAACTTCCTTACCCTTCCTATGTATCTGCCATTCCCTACACAAAATAGCCCTTGGAACAGCCAAAGTTTTACTCAAAGTTCATTGCTTAGTACCAAAAGGGAAAAAACAGAAAACATGGTAGCACTGTATAGGGGAAGTTATAGAGGGTCTCTATAAAGCAAGCTACACATAATCAAAGAGGGGCTTAAATGTTATAATCGACAAGGATTCATTGTATTTTTAAATTTTAATCGGTTAAAATTAAAAGCGAAGTAACTGAATTTACCCGGTAAGGCCGGTATCCAATTATATTGTCCCCAAGTGTTCAAATTGTCCTATCCAAGTTTATTTTACTCCCCCTTCAAGCTCAACAATTGTCTCAGCACCTCCTGCTGAGTAGTTTCATTGCCCTATGAAAATTTCCCTCTGCTGATGACACCACCGTGGCTTGC
Source organism: Holothuria leucospilota (assembly GCA_029531755.1). NCBI lineage: Eukaryota > Metazoa > Echinodermata > Holothuroidea > Aspidochirotida > Holothuriidae > Holothuria > Holothuria leucospilota. The sequence continues at coordinate 27,792,819 of CM055981.1, read as the reverse complement.
AAGCTCTTACCAAAGAATATATTTTATACCATCATATCATTTAAGATCTCAATGTATTCCCCTCTCTTTTGCTAACCTGCAGGGCATCTACATCTCACTGACCATGCCATTGACCAATCAGAGTGCCTTACATTTGGAGGTGCAGTTTGAATTCGCCCTGAGTTCAATTTAATCAAAGGAAGGCAATCAATTACAAATGAGGATTGTCACTGTATTCTGGGACGATGGGTGGCTGCCTATAATCTACAGTGTTATTAATGCTGTACTGAGGTGAATACATTGACAAAAAATGTGCGAATCGCTGTAACTTACTGTGAATTCCAAAGCCGCCCACATTGTCCATCAAAAATGTGCTAATCTTGTTCCGTACTAAGGCGTCCAAACAACTACTGAGGGCGCTTGCCCCGGCAGCTGTTCCAATGAGATACTCCAGTATCAAGTTCCAACCAATCACAAACGCCGCAAACTCTCCCACAGTGACGTAACTATACATGTAAGCAGACCCGGTAGTCTTAGGGACCCTGACGCCAAATTCTGCGTAGCAAACACCTGAAAACAAACAAAAAACAGAAATAAACCTAGTTATTGTGAATGAAAAATTACCATTTAGAGTAAAGATTATAAAGGAATAAATGGGGAATGGATCGGAGATCCATGTCCGTGTCTAAAGCATACGTTGTGCTACAGTTAGACGGTTGTTTCGGCAAATAATTGGCTCCTCTCCTCTCTCACTTACTTCGCACCCACTATTCTTCAAACTTACGTGTCGGTTGTGGAGTTTGCGTCCGTCTAAAAGGCGGACTGAGCAGCGATAATGGGGTGCGGTGGAAGTTGGGACAGCTACTGGATAGGGATGGCATTTCGGAGGGAGTAGAATTCTAGAAGACAAGATGTAGATTCTTTAGTACGTTACTATGTCCGAAGTACGACGTGGTTAGTTAGTTAGATGAGGTTTAACCCCCAGTTTCCAACCAATTGGTTCAAGTCGAGACGACCACGGCCTTTTTTCCAGTTGTGGATATCGCAACTGTGTCCCTGCACTAGTACTGGACGACTTTGTTTGCACGCGATATTGTTGCTATGGAGAAGTGAAGAAAGGCGACAAGGGATTGATTTTTTCCGGGAGCGAAGGAAAACTGGAAAAAGGGTGCGCTAAATTGTGATTTTTACACTGCTCTGCATTTGTGTAATGTCGGCAATGCGGGGCACTAGGACCATGCGTTGGAGCTTAAGTTTATATTGAAAGCAAAAAGAACCACGTGATCAAAGTATGTCATAGTTGTTTGTGTAATGCTGTGCAATTAACTGACCAAACCCATCCTCAAGTCGTATTGCTGCATAATGATTTTATTGACTGTAAAATACTGAAATTATATTATTCATCATAAAATATGCATACCGATAAGTAGCTACCAAAGGAAACGTGATCAGGTGATCACACTTACCATTCAGTCATTTCTAGAGTGTCAGGAAAGATTTGAAAAGACCTTCTTAACAACTTAGGTTTTACTGCCAAGAAATCAGTTCGTCTCTTTTAAAATTACAATGAAAACACTGAATAAAGATTCGGGACAATTATTAATGCCCACTTCAAATTGCTCTAACGTACAAAATGAGAGTGCTTATGAACTTCTTGAGTGATAGTTTCGTACACTCTCTTCCAATTGGTAAAAAGGCTCACAGATGTTGGCATGTTTCAGTTTAGGTGAGCAAAGGGCAGGTCAAGTCCGTTATTGTATTAGCGAATCAGCGGAAACAATCTGCTTACCATATACGTATATCCCCTATTGTTTCAGACACACTTGTGAAGAAGAAAAACATAACTAGTCTACCGGATCAAAAGTGAAAGAGCCGTTTCTAAAGGTGTTTTGCTGTTTAAAGCCAATAGAAAATAGAAACTTATCGGTGAGTGAGGACGAGCTATTCATTTACACCAAGTTCGAGGAGATCATAACAACATATTTCAGATACACATAACTGCAATTTCCAACATCACGGAGACTTTTCTAATTTTCACTCAAAACTGTGAAAAACAGTCAAATTTTGTGGTCAGGAAGTTTCAACAAAGAGTGGTATTAATTTTGGTTGTGTTTGAACTTTCGAAATCAACAGGTTCACCATGATGGCGGATTATGTAACATCTTTTGGTACAGACATCGAGGCCACTCTACCTCCTTATCCGCTGAGGATTCGATGGGTCCTGTCTGTGTGTCTCGCTATTGTGTGCGTCATTGGATTATTTGGAAACGGGCTGGTCATGGTATCCGTAATCTTCTCCAAAAAACTTCAAACCAAGACTAACGTTTTTGTGTTCACTCTAGCAATCGCTGATTTCATGACCTGCTGCGGGATGCCTTTTTCTTCGATATCCTTCGTCCACGAGGAGCTACCCTTTCCGTATGCCCTATGCACCTTCGGAGCATGCTTGATTTGGACCGGTGTGGGAAGTAGTACCATCAACCTAGCTTACATAGCCTATAATCGCTTCATCCTCATCACCCGGTCTAGAACTGCTTACGATAATTTCTTCTGCCCGTTAAACATTAGCCTAATGGTAATGTTCTCGTGGGCTTTCCCCTTCCTCCTCTACATAATTCCCGTCTTTGTAATACTGGACGGTAACGGTTACACCGAGTACTTTCACGTCTGTATGACGGACGCGTTCGCCTATCTTGGAATTTTCTATATGATTCCTTCTTCAATAGTTATCATCGTCTGTTACATCAAAATATTCCGCTACATTCGCTCCCACTCGGTTGGCCTCAAATCCCGAAGTAATGCCGAAGCACCTTCCTCTTCGCAGTCCCAGGGCAGTGCCGAGTACACCAAGAGCAACCCGACAAATGTGACCCTGTTGTCCTCGCCACCAAAGAGTCCTAAACCGCCCATGAGAAGAAAAAAGAGCAGTGTCGATCGGAGTATTTCTTCTCGACAGGTACAAGTCACCAAAAACATGTTTTTTGTCGTCTGTGGGTACTATATTTGTATAATGCCCTACGCCATCGTGACGTCATTTACAGACTTTGTCGATGAGAAGGTAGTAGCCATAGTGTTACCATGGACAACTTCTTTCATGCTCCTGAACAGCTGTGTTAATTTCGTGATCTACAGTTTTAATCATCCTCAGTTCAACACCGTGTTTCGACATATCGTAACGTGTAAACTCCAGGACATACCTCAACCCTCACCTCTCTTACAGAGACTTCTGCGTGTTTAGTTAGCTACCCAATACACATAGCATGTACTGTACATGCTATGAAAATTGGCTGAGTTAGCCCATCTTGCTTCCAAGAGTAATTACTACTTGTTGACTGTTTAGTGGCTCCCTTTGGCTTCCGTCACATGGGGCTACCGCCCATGCTGGCCGAAAAGCTTTGTCCGCTCAGCAAGTAAAATTTAGAGCAGATTAATTTCACACACTATTTATCCCAGTAGTTATTCATTCCAATATGTCATTTCTCACAATGGATAATATTGACTGCTTTTAACAAGATAGTGTTTATTGAGGTCCTTATGAAGAATTTGACTGAACGTGTTTATCTCAAGTTCTTGGCACCTCAATCCATGGGGGCCGGGTGGGGGGGGGGGGTATTGGAGACGGACGCTGGAAAGAGGGCGGGGAGGGGAGGGGGATGGCTGGACCGTTCAGAATGATGTGTGTGTAAAACTTATATGTATAGGCTACATACACGTGGACCTACGTACACGCACATATACAGTATATCCAAGTATGGTAGTCACTCAAGAGTGAGGAAACACTCAGGCTCATCTAGTACGGTATACCAATTAAACTTGGTGTGGTTGTCACGCATTAATTGTTAAGGTGCGGTTAATGCGTGTCGAGAAAAAGCCTGTTTGTGACTGTAGGTGATGATGAAGTTGCCTCGTAAAAAAAATATCAACGAAATACTTCTGACCACCAAATACTGCGGGAATGAAAGGGCATTCGTCTCTTTTTTACAAATTACCACGGGAGTGTTCGATTTATTCTTATATTATCCGCAATATTTGTTTCAAGTATTATATTGGTCTGCAGACCTGCATGCAATATTTTAGTAACTGTCAAAATATTTCAGTATTTTTGCTTCAAGCTGTACTGTAATTACCATTTAGGCCTAAGTGGTAGCTTTTATGCTTCTGTAGGTGAACTTCTGTGGCACAAGTATTTCAGTATTGTTTATTGTTACAGTTACTTATTCTTTCAGTCCGAATATTTCTCATTAATTATTTACAAAAAGAGGTCTAAACTGAGACTCCAGCTGGGCCTTTGCCATAGACCTTATGCATATGACGTCACAGAACAGAAACTGCGTCTAGTGTGGGTACCAAAGTTTGCCCTCTATATCATGATATCACGTGATGTCAATGCATATGTTCTATTGCCTCGCCGCAGAACACAGCACAGGGGCAGTTAAAGTATTTACGGTACGCGTTCATGGTATGGCCTACTAGCATTGGCGTCAACAGGAAGGAGACGGGGAATTTGTCAACCTACTTCTGAAAGTTGGCCTGGGCAAGGTATCATATCGTTTGTCCCCCACTATTCTAAGAACTATACTCAAACGTGTTAGTTAGGCTATATGCTAAGTTTTATTGCTTACAATAACTGATCCAATGAAATCAAACTCGAAAATTGTAAAAACAGGTATTTTTATTCATAATTATCTGAAAATGAAGGCGATTGAATTGTTGCTATGTATGCCCTCTACATAGGGAAGTGAGAAATTGCTTCGCATCACACCACAGAGCATCTAGGATCTATACCATAGGCGGATTTAGGGGGGGGGGGCCCAGGGGGCCCGGGCCCCCCCTTCCAAAAAATTTTGACGTTTTTTTCAACGTCATAAAACAAATGACTAGGCCCTATTCCAATTAAATAGGCCTTTGTGATGTGTCAGAATGAAATTCAAATTTGTTCATTAAATTTCTACCTCAGAAACTCAGTCTTATGTTAATAATTCTGTTACTGACCTCCGGCTGATAACATTTTGGCTTATATTGGTCACAATAACTTCTCCCGGGCATTGCAAGGGGTTACCAATGGGCGCTGCATTGGACTGCTATTCTATTACCGGCCGGGCCCACATCATTGGGAACACTGCTTCTACTTTCAAGGGAATTTCTTTAATATTTAGAGGAATATTTTCAAAGGCAACAAAGGCTACTTACTCTCCTCTTTCAATCAACCAAAATTTAAATTTCACTAAATTATGAGCATTTTCCAGCCATATATGATCAGTCTCAAAAATATACTAAAGACATCACCATTTTGCATCTAAGCAATCTTAAATTAACGAAAAATTTTCTCAAAGGGGAGGGGACACCCCTCCCCTTAGACCCCTCCGCAGAGAAGCATGTTTCACCCAACCAAAAATTTTAATTTCACTAAATTATGAGCATTTTCCAGCCATATATGATCAGTTTCAAAAATATACTAAAGACATCACCATTTTGCATCTAAGCAATCTTAAGTTAACAAAAATTTTCTTAAATGGGAGGGGACACCCCTCCCCTTAGACCCCTCCCCAGAAAAGTATCTTCCACCCAACCTAAAAATTAAAATTGCCTCAATTATGAACACTTTCCAGCCATGTATGATCAGTCCAAAAAATATACCAAAGTCATCACCATTTTGCATCTGAGCAACCTTAAATTAACAAAAATTTCTCAAAGGGGAGGGGACACCCCTCCCCTTTGACCCCTCCCCAGGACGGTGATCACTCATCACATACTTTACCTCCTATCAAAATACCCTGGCGCACCGCCCCCCTTAGATCCCTCCCCCAGATCGGACTATTATACAAACCACTATGACCTGGGCCCCCCCTTCTGCCAAATCCTGGATCCGCCACTGTATACCCCCATGCACGTAGTTCTGCTCTAAGATCTAGGTCATGCCCCTGCTCACTTTTGAGATGTGGGCGTCCGTGCCTACCATTATGGGTCTTGGGCAAACTGTCCCAAAACTGGGAACGCGTTACTCAGTAACTACTAACGGTAAAACACCTCTATAGGCCAAAAACACAGCTTTGTAAGCTCTGAACACGATAAAGCCAACATTTTGAATTTTTTTTTTCAAGTACAACATTGTAGTAATATAGACTATCACACTTGCTGTGAATATCAAATGTAAGATATTACTTGTTTGGATGTTGTGTACAAACTTTCCATTTCCACACAGTACTGGTACATTTACAATTGGGTATTATGGAAGCGAAAGTACTTATTTACGATGTCCCATTGGATTTGGAACCGAAACTTTCAGAGCCAAAAGGAGACTGTGATGTAGAAGTCTAAGTTTAGCTAAATGGTTATGCAGAAAGTTAGAAACATGCCGAAAAAACGTCTTTTGTAAAAACTGAATTATTTTCCTATATTAACAATTAAGACACTCATAGCTGAAAAACTGCCATGTATAAACTTACAAGGTATGACGCTGCATATTTGTGGCACTGCATGTATACGGTAGCTCGGCCGAGAGGCTTTTCATGTTTTAAAGTCGATCTGCTCTTTGGATAAAGGTACCCAACTTAATCCTTCATTTTGTTTAAATCAACGCCAAAATGCTGGTATTTTCGTGACAAAAAGAAGAGTCTTAACTTTTTGGCACAATTTCTGGCGACACTAAAAGATCCCAGGCGACCCAAACGTTTAACCTAACTCGGTAATTTGAGAACCAGTGTTCTATGGGACACTTGCGTCTGAGGAAAAGGGTCAAACAGATCACGTCTGTCTTCCAAGAAGGGAATCAAATTTCGATATTGATTCTTGTAAAAGAAGGAACTAATTGTATGTTGACGGAAACTATCACCCGTTCCCGTTGAATTTTGATTATAGATCGATAGATCCGTGGATAAATCAAAACGTACTTCTTTTTAATCTTGGTAAATCCCAGTTACTCACTTGAATTTAAGAATGAAACCGCATTATTTGTTGATCCGCATTTAATATGATTGAACCAATCTGAATATATCCTGTGTAAAATTAGGCGTTAGAAAGGATTGGTTAGAGATATTGGTCAAGTAAGTGACAGTATTTTTAACCGTTTCTTAAACAAATTTGACATTGGTGGCGTCAGGTGGGACGTAGGGTCCATGCCCCGTCGGAGATGGCTTCCCCCTTCCCGTTGGGGCCATTTTCCAATTTAGTCGGGTAACCTTAATGAGTGCCATAAAATATTCAATCCCCGACGAAGACCACTAGTCCGACGATTTACTTGTTTCTTATCTTAAGGGGGCGGATAAAAAAAACCTACATATTTAGAATTTTATTTGATAAAAACCATAATTTTAATTTCTTTTTCAACAGAAACCCCATATTTTCGGGCCTCTTTGACATTCTTCTAGCATCCCGTGGCCTTTTTCGGGGTTTAATGTTGCTGCAACCGTACGGGAAGTGCCCCCTCCCCTATCAGGCAAATCCTGGCGCCACCCCTGAAACTTTTGATATTAATCCTCTTTTTATGTTTTAGTCATCTATCCTGAAGTATAGGCCTAGGTTTCGACCTCCATAACTTTTATTTAATACGAAAATTTGTCATATAAAAGAATTCCTTGAAAATTTAAAAGACGACAGGCTCAAACCTTAGCCACACCCTTCTTCAATGTATAACATTTTACAAATTTACAGAGGAGTCCCAGGGTATATTTTGGTAGCTATTTAAGCACTTTTATGTACATTTTAAAGAAAATTCGTTCTTGTAAAACTTCAATTAATACAGAGTTACGGTAGCACTTTCACATAATTGTTTTCGTCCATTTTACACATGGAGTGCTGTTTTGGAGTAATGTGCTTTTCATCTTTTCAACTTTTCCTAAAATATTTCATTAACTTTTAGCATGTAGGACCGGAAACAAAACTGATGTAGTGTTTGGACTCAAAAGCTGCAGCAGCTGAAGAGGAAGGGAAAAACAGGCAAAGTGGCTTGAAATGAGCCCACCTTTGAATAGTTTGTTTCTTTCATTGTGTCACCATATGTTTCAGCTTTGTCAAGAAGCCACAAAGTGTTGGTTTTCTGGATTGTTTTCTTGAAATAACGAAAATTTCGAGCATGAAGACACTTGAAAATAGAGTTGGAAAACCTTTGCTTATATAACGGGCCATTTGACAGTTATGAGACCGTTAGTGGGCCAACGGCGCCGTCAGTTTGGACAAGGAAAGGAAAACCTCTTGTCCTTTGAGAAAAACAATACGTTTAGGCTACAAGCACGGTACAGCTTTTTGTAAACAGATGCCTGTGCTAATCCGGCCAAGTGACACCCGAGTAAAAACTGCTTTTAGTGGTGAATGATAAACAACACGGCTGATGGGTTGTGTACCTAATGACCCCAAAAGCTCTGACGTGTCTGCAAAATTGTGGGCCAACATTACCGTTACACTCCGTAAATGACATTTTGATGCGCGAAGCTAATCAGATTACAAATATCACAACATGACCATTTGTTTCAAATATCTTAGCTCGCACTAATGGCAGGTCCACTTGTGATGTCTGAAGTAGCGGTATATATAATAGCAAACAAGCAACTAAGAAAAAGTGCGGGAAGCGTCCCGAAAAAATATCGTTTTGATGGCGCTGTATATTAGTATTTAATCTGCGCATTACATTAAAAAAATTATTCACTCCTTTGCTTTTAAACCCACTCATGGGGGGGGGGGGGTCCAATCCATGTCACCGGGACTTATTCGGTGCGAACAAGATAAATTTCGCATAAATTCCCATGAGGTGGTTTATGTATAAATACATGATTTACAATGCATGCTACACTGAGCAACAGTACCGGTACTACACCAGAAGCGGCATCACGCAGCGTATTTAGCCTTTGCCGGATAAATGGCAGATAAAATTATTATAAATTGAATTAAGAGTGAAATTGCGTTCACGAATTGTCTTACGGGCTGGACCAAATGGTTTCGCGGGGCGGAGGTGCCCAAGCGTGGTTGAAAACATTCTCGCAACTCGGTCAAATATCCTTGCAAAATACGACTTGTGCCCCTCTGAGTTTGTCTATGCACTGCTTCAACTGTATTAAATTGAACACCGACTGGGTGTGACTTCAGAACGTTCAGTCAAGTCATATTTGATCAGACACATATTCAGCTTCGAATTCAAAAATTTTCTCATTTTACATTAATCAGCACACACGCCGGACACATATGACTTTAGAGGACTGATTAGCGACTTTCGAGATCATCGGTGCTTCAGTGATTTAACCAAACAAACGTTTCCTTATTCACCCTTTTTGGGAAGTTACAATTGTTGACACATGGCACGAATGTCATGGAGCAATTGCTTACAACTTACTTTCCGGCAACGGTTTTAGGAGACAATTTTTGGCAAAAGAAACTTCTTAGTACCCTACGTGCCAACTGATGATGGCTCCCTTATATACAGACAGTGTGACATTTTATCTTTTCTTTTCTTTATCACAAACTACAATCCCCCTACCCCATTGAAGGAGCTGCATAAGAGCATGGAAATAAATTGAAATCATGACGACTCGAATCCTAAAATTCACATGACCAGGGGTCGAATGACCCAGTAAACCCAGACTGAATCTTGAAACTGAAAATTACGGAGAAATTTTGCAATAGTATACACAACTTCATAAATAACAAATGACATTTCTGAGATAGCAGAGATGATGTCATCCTAATTTAGAAATACTTTTTATTTAAACCATCTCGAATTACATGTTTTTTTTTTTTGAAAATTGAAGACTATGCTTTGCAAACTTTGGGTGGGGGGCACTTACCCTCCGTGCCCCTATGGCGAGCAGCGAATGTATTCATACCCGTATGGCTAACGTTTCAAAATAATGTTGTGGCGACTGCTTACGCACTTCAAGGTGAAAGTAGGTTTTTTCTAAAAACAAAAGAAAATTGTACTTCACGTCAAGCAGTTTAATTAACGGTAAGATTCTAAAAAAGTTTTCAAAAACTTTGTATTTATCTTGCCGAATCAAATTCTGTATTAATTACAGCTATAAATTCTTGTTTCCTCAAGTCTTTTCTATCCATTCCCATCCCTTTTTGCCTTGTTTTAAACCAAACTGATGAACACATCACAGGTATTGCCTACAGTGATATAGGCGTACACAGCTCCTCTGTTCCGCGTGTATCCCCCAAGGTAATTATCTTTCACGCAACTCTTGAATATTTTATGTGAAAGTGCATGCATGCTTGTACCGTCAGATGCTAATTCGCTTTACAAACACGTTTCATGAATAGTTTATGTATACCATTCTTATACAGCGTCTTCGTGTAAAAACATTGTTTCCATTTTCATACGTTTACACACAGGTCATTCGTTGTTTCTTGGAAGAGACAAATATTACAGACATTTTTTATTATTAAATTCTCTGATATCTGCGCTGAAAATAACACAGCCCTAGTAACCTTGTTTTATGCATAATTTGAAGTTCTCACACACACATATGCACATAGGCGTACGGGGGTCAATATTTCTGGGGGGAGGGCAGGGATAGTTTTTCCCCGAATTTAGAATGTTAGACCAAGTTGCCTGAATTCTGGCCCGCAAAAAAGGACAATTTATTTTCTTGGCTATCTCATTTGCCCGAATGGATCCACTAAGTATTTTGCCTCTCCCCACCCGACTCGTACGCTCATGTATATCATTCAATAAATTAAATATGAGCATACGAAACCATGTGAAATTACATCAAGGAATTCTGTCCTCCAAAATAGTTTGGATTTTCCTAATGCCGTAACCCACCCCACCCCTCAAACTAGTTTGTTTACGAGTATCTGAATTGAAGCAAACGATAATTTTCTTTTCTCTACTATATAATGTGAAATTCTGAATCCTTCGAACCATCAAAGATGTTGCTCGAAGAGAAATCGAAATGAGTTTAATTGGCACTAATTGGGGTTATTTTTCAAAGTAAGGAACGTGGGTGGCGACGGCATATAATGTGCTATCGAGGAAAGTCATGCGCTACTGAAAGCTTTGAGACAAACATATTGCAAACTGTTTGTGTCATTTATAGTAGAAATAACAAAGATATGATTTTCCTTATGAAACCATAAAAGCGAAACGTTAAATATCATTTGACACAGTTTCATTTTGGTATCTGTATAAACTCATCGATGACAAAGCGTAACTATTTCGGGTTTGATGTTTTGATCATTCATGGCAAACGAAACGTGTGATGATCGTTATCGGCTATGGATCAAAGTGCATCATCAGCATTAATGGTTTTGGCAATTAGCTAAGATAAATTTAAAGTTAAAAAAAAAGAAAAAGAAATCAAGTTCCGGCTGCTACTTTAGCCAGAGAGTGTGATGGACAAATGGCTAAGGCATCGGGCCCTTGATTCAAAGGATTCTGGTTCGATTGTCCCGTTTATTATGTTGTGTGCTTGAATAAGATGGCCTCTCTCAACCCAGAGGTTAAATGGGTAGCTCTGAGGTAGCTTGTCATGACGCGCCGCGGTGTATACCTGCCGAAAACTAGATGGATTGCGTCTTAAACAGGTCATCGCTGAGCAGTTGTAATATTTTTAAAGCGCCGTGAGACCTATCAATGCTGTAGAGCGCTTTAATAAGAATAAATCATTTCAATAGACGAGTTGGGAAATGTTTCCACGCAATGCAATATGGGAATGGGTCAAAGGTGAAGTGTACCACGCTTACAGTGTCCCAGCGCAGGTGTTGCATGCTGAGCACGCAGAGCTACATACATTACCGTTGTCATGGTACACTTGACCTTGTGACCTGACCGGAAGTACCGAATTTCCCAACTCGTCTATTGTTATTATTAGAGGGGTAGAACTTGTGGTATTCTTCGTCTTTATGTTATCAAATGTGAAAAATGGAATTTTTACAGAATAAACAGTCGGTATACATTGTAGGGTACTGTTCTTATATACACCTACACAGGAAACTCTTCAGACGTGTAACCAGGGCCGCAGAAACCGGGATGGGGGAGGGACTACAGTCCCTTACAAATTTTCAGTGCAAAGTTTTACTTCAGGTAATATTATTGACTGTTTCAGAGCGAGGCCAGGAAGTACCTAAGAAAATTTTAAAATCCGAAGCTGAACGTTTTCATCCGCCCCAATCTTTCTAAGATCCGACAGTCCTGCGTTTTCAGCTGTACCGTTGTACCGCCAATTACGATTTTGAACAATTGATCAGTCTTTGTTTTGGTATGGTACTGGTATGCTTCCTTCTATACATGTTCATGTACAGAAGAGCTAAACCGATAGCTACCGGTATCCGATATTCAATTCTCAACATCGGCCGATACCGATATCATTGAGAAATGAGCGTATTGAAGAGTAAACCGTACGCCATTATGCACGGCTTCTGAGTGTTCTTTCACTAAAATGAGTTAAAACACAGAAACATGAAAGTAACGTAACATTTTTTCATGAAGTAGCCTGGCCGCGAGATTGGTAAGGTAGTATCGGTATTTTAAGCAAATTTTACCGATACCCGCGACACTGGACGAAAATCAATAATATCCGCCGATACGGATATTGAATACCGATAATCGGCGAAACACTACTGCACTGCCACATACGAAGTAGCAAAGGTATGAAACCAATAAGCGAGGGTGAACTACAGCACGCGTCCTTTATTAGCTTTATATAAGCTCTCTCATATCATTATATATTCATTGACATTTAACAGCGAACTTTTCCTCGCTGATAAGTGTGGACTCCAACGAGTTGCTCATAAGGATAGATTCTTTCATCCAAATTATACGAGGCAAGTTACTCCGTCCCTAGTCTACGTATATAGCTAGCCCAGCGGTATTTCAGTGTATCAGTGAGATCGTTTCACTATAAAAACGAAGGTGTAAGCAAAGTAACATCTGCTCCGTAGGGTATTTCTTCTTTTCTTCTTTTAAACATACATGAAATCTACTGGCAGGTTTCAGTTTCGATAGCTTGTTTAACAAGCAATTGTGAGCTTCAGACTTTCGAAACTGCGGATGTTTGAATATGTGAAATAGTATTCCCTGGTCGGTTTAGAACTATCAGCAGTAGCCTACGTGTATATACTGGACTGCTTCCTGTTACTTTGTCTATGTTGCTGTTCATGCGGAAGTTTTCACGGTTAAAGGGAAAGCAGTCTTCTGCTTGTAAAGTTACCTATAATGCCAAACAAGCTTCTTCATTCCGCGAAATTGCTCAGTCCGGGGTTTCCATTGATGTAATGTTATATAAAGGGCAGAGGGAACGAAAAAATAAGTAAGTGTGGTCTCAAAGACCACGCTCTTGAATCCTGTATCTAGACGGTGTGGACGAATGACGTCATTCCTACAAACGAATGGACTATTGCAATCATTTTGCAGTATATAGGTTTCCTCCGGTCAGCTCGAACCTGAACTGCCATGTGGGAAATTTCTCACGTAATTTTCCTTGGCGTTGAGGACAGAACTACGGTGAAGCAATGTAAACCCTATCCATAGTGGTCTCTATCGTCCTGTTGATTTCACTTTTCAGTGAATAGAAAATCGACCACAAGCTGAGAGATCTGCCAAAATGAAAACCTAACGTTGTATTCTTTTCCATTTGCTGTACCGTTAGCAGCCTACCAATGACGCTTTTATATATTATTCCCCACCCAAGCGAAATCACGGGCAGCTAGACGTAGTTAGACAGCTCTCTAGAACGGGCTAGCACCACTTAATCCTTACGTTTTGTTTTGTAAGGGGTATCACGTTTGTCTCGAAGCATACATATTATGCCTGATGTCCTGTCTCCAGCTTAGGTTAGCCTGATTAGAGACACGAGGAAAGGTTAGAATTAGAAGTCTCAAGGCCTATTATCATGCATGATATCATGCTACGGATTAGGGGGCTAGCACGCTATTCAAATGCATACACAACTCGATGTCACATGACTTGTACCTAAGTCTCACAGTTTACCAACTACCAGAGTCACAGACAAAAACGAGAATGTGGGCTAGAATGCATCAGTGGCGTGGATCCATCTCCAAAGGTGTGGGGGGGGGGACTTTTCACCATTTGCGAATCGCCGTCCTGGGGGAGGGGTCTAAGGGGAGGTGTTCCCAGGGGTGTTCCCCTCCCCTTTGAAAAAAAAGGAAATCAGAAGGTCTCTATATGGTAAATGGTGCCATATTTGGGCGCAATTTAGCTTTTAATATGTAGACTCAATTCGTAATCTATGTTATAATACTATTCATTACAGTTTTAGTTTTCATTATTTTGAAAAAGTGGGGGGACTTTTTGGAGATGTCACCCCTTCCAAAAAAGTGAGAGGGACGCGTCCCCCATCCCTCCATCCTCCCATGATCCACGCCCATGGAATGCATCCTTACAATATTCTCAGGGCAAATTTATGATGAGAATCTCAAACACGTCTATAAAAGCAATAACATGATGAAAACAGTAGCATCTGACCTTTATTGTAAATTTTATGAGATGTTTTCGTATCAACTTTTTTAAACTTCGTAATAGACCCTTTTCCAAATAGCAGTTTCAAAGGATTTTGGGATAGAGTTTTGGTATACAGGTATATGCGTTGATTTTGTCAATGACATTTTACTGTGGCCAAAAGCGACGCGTACAGAAATTGTATCCCATAATCCTTTGTACTTGTTATTTGAAAAGGGGTCTATGTTTGGGTTGATAGATGGCCTACACTAAATACATTGCAAGAGTCTCGTAAAACGTGTTCAGCATATTTGTCCTTTGCCGAGTGATGTATGCATAACCTGGATTTAAGAAAGTGGAAGGAATCAGAATATCACTTAAAAATCTTTTAACAAATTTTCTTACCTAATTACTTGTGAAACAGTAAAACAATGTACATAAGAGAAAATAATTAACCTACCGAAATAAATCAAAGAACCTTTTGAGATACTATGAAGTACATTTTTCACTATCTTTTCAAACTATCCCAACCAATTTGTTAAGCATCATATGATCGGCGAAGTTAACTTCGTAACCCTAAAGTGGTGCACCTTCATTATAGAAAGTAACAATTTGGGCAAAAGTCCCTAAAACTGTTATTTTGGTACAATTTTCACCCTATTCTGATAAAGTAGTGAGTCCTTTGTGTGATACATGATGTTGTACTTAGATTGAAGAATACATTGTGCAAAATAGTCAAAACTGCTTTTAATTGTTGTTTATGAATATGAGGCTTTGGAAGAAAGTGCAGGGGCCATGTTCTGTCGCGGTGTGGTGTGCGGGGGACGGATCACAATTTTGATGTTCAAGCGCCTCTGACTTAAACATTCAATGGTCATCGTATGGAAATTTTGATGTACCAGCAACCACCAACTCATGAGCTTGAAAACTGATGAGTTGAAAACTCTGACAAGGAAGGAGAGACTACAGAAAAAGGACGTGAGCTACTACCATTGAGCGGGAAAATCCCTTCCACGATCAGTCATTTATTCAAAGCATCATAAATAAATTTGTAGGAAGCTGCTCATGGACAAACTGACAAATGTATGATCTTGTGTACTCTTTCCCCAACAAATTCGAACAGCGTCTAACATGTATGAAAGTGTTCAAACTTTTAGCTGCATGTTTCATCTTCCCAACAAATATTCAAACATGAAGATGATTAAAGGCAAATGTATATGATCGTGTAGACGTGGGGCTTACGTATACGAGCAAGAAACACGGAGTTATCACAACAGCTGAGTCTGTATACTGTGTTCAATAGCTTCAACAGTTACAATGCTCTAAGCAGACCACACGACACAGCTGTATTTGCGAGCAAATGCGTTGTTCTAGTTACCGTATGCAATGGTAAAATGTGATGAATATTTCTCTTTCCTCTAATATTATATTATTTTCTCTAATTTATCATGCATTGAGGTGGGTATGTACAGTTGGTGACATCATGAAGCTAAATGCCATAGGAAGGATTCTAATATGGAATGAGTTGAACCATTCAAATCCGTGGGGAAGGGAGGCTGAATCATTCACCCGAAATTTTGGTAGACCTATTTTCTGAAGCAATTTTGGACGTTTTAAGACCAAAACCCCTCAAAAAAATGGGGGACCTTTCCCCATCCCTCTTCGTCGACAACCCTGGCTAATACCCCCAGTTCAGAGGGTATTAGCTCCTTGTCGAGCTTAGCTCACCCAAACCGCCGTTTAAGAGATTTCCAGAAGGTATCTGATTAATTGCAATTTACTCGCCTGCTGAGAAGCTGTCCGTTAGTCAGTGTGAGTCTTTCACTAAGTCAGGCAGCATATATGAGAGACATTTCAGACATAGCAGGTGTGTGCCTGGGATATTTCCTGGTTGCTTACTTGTCATGACATGAAATTTGTCCTTAAAGTACCAGTGCCCCCCCCCCAAACGAGTTTTGGATTCATATAGACACTTTTGGAGGCTGTGGGGAAGGGGTGGGGTAACGCCTCATACGCCTATATTACATTTTAGGTAGGTGTGAACAAACCAAAGGAGCTGATACTTTGTTCCCCTTTGTAGGCTGTTATCAGTGAGCAGCTACATGTGTTATCTACCTGGTGTTACAACTGAGTGCAAAAGATACAGTTCAAGTCCATGAAATTTACATGGCGCACTATTTAAAATAATTATTCTAATGCGCCTTACACAAAGGGAAAGTGAAAAGCATGAAGACAAAGTTAAAGGATCAGATACCATCGACGACACAACTAAAGAGGTAGGTTTTCAATTAGTGTATTACTTTAAGCAAACATCTCATTTGCATATTAATTTGAATAGTATTTTGACTACAGGTGTTATTTGTGTAAGTTGTGTTATTACTTTAAGCAAACATCTCATTTGCATATTAATTTGAATAGTATTTTGACTACAGGTGTTATTTGTGTAAGTTGTGTTACGTGGCTCTGAGGGCTCTAAGAAGAGACGCACAATACATTCAGACGCAGGCCTGTCAATATGTTCTTTTCTTATGTTATCTATTGAGTTGTGTGTTCTTCGTTGTGTGCCCGGGGACCGACACGACAGGTTTTCAATTTGCTCTGAAAGTGTTCCAGCTAGTCTGCCCAGGGAGCTGTTATTTGTTATCCAAGTAACAGCTCCCTGGTCTGCCTACTTGACTGAAAAGGGCAAATCATTCCATAACCTAGGCCTTGGACAGCGAGAGCACGCTCACCAAACGTGGTCCTGTATGAGGGAACAGGGAGCTGTGTCCCTTACAGTTCCCTGGTGGGAACAACCAGATTGAGAGTGGTCTCAGATCTTAGTTCATGTCTGGTTTCAGTCTTGAAGCGGAGCATATGGGAGAGGTAAAGTGGCGCCATGTGTGTAGGACTTTATACACAAGAAGCAGAATCTTAAATCGATTTCTGTAAAGCATTGGGAGCCAGCGCAACTCCTTCAGCAAGCGTAATGATGGAAATAACCTTCTCTTGTTAGTAACTTTGCACCGTAATTTTGCACACGTTGAATCTTGTACATCATACATTTCGGTATACCAGTAAGTAAAATATAATTATCAATACAGCTATGAACAAGTGCATTCACAAGCGCAAAGGTAGTGGCCTTGATTAGAAATTTAGCACATTGCCTAATGTTAAAGAGATGGTAAAAAGCAGTTCTACACTTATTGTTGACTTAATCAGACATAGAAAGACCCTGATCTAACCAGGCTCCTAAATAGTTCACAGACAATGAAACATTAACCGGGGTATTACCAACAATAATATTTTCAATGTTAAGTTTGGACAGCTGTTGGCTTGAACCAAATATAATCACTTCAGTTTTACTGTCAGTTAGAGAAGGGATATCATTGTTATGATTGTCTGTGCTTGCTGATGGGTATATATAGAAAGTAAATTTACAGGTGAATGATCCCATGTACACTAGTAAGAGCGCCCTCGGCTGCATCGACTGTAGGGTAAGTTACTACAAGATGAGGAGTGCATTAACCACAGCCTTGACGTCACGCACCGTCGCAAAGCTACAACCGTTTGACAAAGGTCATTAGCGAATGACTTCGAAACTGTCCCTTTCGTGAAACTAATGAGAGTAATCGCAACTTATTCCTTGTTGGCTTAGTTGAACTCCGTGCCACTGGAAGCCTTGAGCTTATCCTATCCTCACGAAGGACCCTATCTGGTTGGTTTAGAACTTGGAAATAAACGAATAGACGTTTTTAGACTATGCTTCTTATGACGACTTGGCTCCCCAGTAGGAGAGAATTGTTTGAAAAAGTGGGAGGGGATATACCCCCATCCTTTCCGGGATTTCCTCCCATTGGTCTTCCTAAAGATGTTCAACCTTTCCTTTTTTAGTTGTTACCAATGGTTGTTCAGTTCACTTGAAGCCCAACCAAAGTGAAGCTGTATTGTTTGAAGCAGTGATAATAATCTCCAAGACACAATTGATGGACACGAACAAATTCAACAGAAGGGTATTATAGAGCTCCTTGAATTTGCAAAAGCTGTAGGCTATGGGATTAATATCATTTCATGTCCCACGTGTACAGCAGCGAGTGTGAAAACAGGGAGCTGTTATCCGAATGGAGAGAGCTCCGTCAAAATTTCCTTTGAAGTGAGGTTTGCGTATTCAAGGTCACTTCATAATCATTCAATTACCTTGCTCTTTAGATTTCTATAAGAACTAAGCTGGCTTACAAAGTAAACACAATGAGATTGTCGTCTGCTACATCATGAGTAGAACTAGGCGATTTTATCCATTGCCATGGCATTGCCAGTCGCCTGAAAACGAAATATGTTTTCTCTCTGGTGTCGCTCGGTGTCGCGAATGAGACCACATCGGCTTAATTTTATGTGACATAGAAAATGTAGATTTATATCCGAATGATTCAGGAATTTTGAGGAAACTTGTCAGAATGCAGTCAAAGAATAAGGCTTCTGTCACTTTAGCTCATTTGCATATGGTCTCTTTAGATGAATTAGGGGCATCTGTATTGATCTAGTTCTATTAAACAGTCATTTAGTCATCTCAGACCTGGCGGTGCCAACCTACACATCAAAGCATTGCTCAATTTAAGCCCCTTGTTAAAGTATTAGTAGAGATAAATGATGTCGCAAGGAGATAGTCCATCAAATTGCAAGAATTATATAAAGGGCCTAAGTCCTTGTAACCCTTATCAACAGCTAAATAGCTGGTAGCCTTTTCACACTTAAATAGGTCTTAAAGTATTAGCATAAACTTCTCGAGCTCTCTCCATTCGGATAACAGCCCCCTAGTGAAAATACAGCTTTTTAGTACAACCAATACAGCATGTTGAAGTGACGTACCCATGATTTTTTGTTGGGGGAGGAGGCGGGCGGGATTACAAACTTCATGACATGACTATTTAAGCAGTGCCGTCCTCAGCTGGCACGCAGTGTAAAAAAATAGACTTTACCAACCCTTACCTCCTACATCCCCAGTCCTCAGTCATGCGGAGGAAAATGCATCCATAGTCTTTAGATTCTCCTCACTTTGAATGGGGTGCAAGGAAGGAGGGCCATGAGCCTCACTCTATTCCACTGTATGATAGCTCTACCTTGCAAAGATCTGCCTGGGACCATACCTTAGTGGGACAACCAAAACTCTTCCCAAGTTACAATTTTTTAACCTGCCCTGCATGAAATGATTCTTTGATCAAGTAATGCTACTATGGCATGGGCCTATTACTAGATATCGTCATTACGAAATGGCTGTAAGAGATATTCCACATACAAAACACCCTATACGCCTTAATTCTTATCACCGTATAAGAAGTTACGTCTATAACAAAGCTCAATACATTACTTCTACAGGTTGGTAGTATTCCCACGTAGATTTGGAAACATTTTTCATTTTTAGCTTACGATAGTATCGTAAGCTTATGTTGCCGTATGTTACTTTTGGAGCTCTATGACGTCATCAAACAATAAAATACAAAAGATATCGCGGATTTTCTCTTCACACCATGTCGAAGAATGTTACTACGACAAAAGAAAAAATAGCACCAAATTGTGTCCCCATTGACAGTGCCCATTGTGGAACTTGCAATGCCCTTTTGCAAGAAAGAATTGATCATTTAAAGGAAGGTAGGAAGAAATTGTTAAAATCATTCAAAATTTTGCTGAAAACACAACTTAGGAGCCTTAAAAAGGACATTTAATGTATTATTCCGCTACGATTTGCAGTTATGTTCTGGTTTCACTAGGGCACTACGTGAACCTGTTAGTAAGTGTGCAGCAGATATATTATTCTCAGCACGCGTGAAGTTGGTCACATGACTTGTACGTAGCTTCTGTTTGACGCGAACGGCGACCACCAGGGACAAAAAATTTAGAGTTCAAATCTATTAAAATTGAAGTCATCTCTGCAACATTCTGAAAAATTTATGGTTGGAATGTTCAATTACGTCTAAAAGAGCAATATAATGATAAAAATATTAGCAACTGACCTTAATTATGTATGTTATGGGATGTTTAGGTTTCGAATTTTGAGATCGTAGCGAGAATGTTTACATACTGAAGGCACTGCAGATATTGCAGTGCTTCCACACTCTAAATTCATTTTTCCTGAAATGGAATCTAACATTTCCTAGCATATTCCTTGTTCAGTGATATCCCAGTTTTGGAGGTCTTAATTTAAAGGGGTCCTAACAGAGTCCGCTCCGCGAGGAAACTATTCTTTCTTACCGAACTCTGTCATAATATCTGAATACATGAATGGTAACTTTACTCCTTTGTATTCTCGTGCTTTTTTCATAATACAAATGCCTCCACAAATTACAGGCTGTTCCTACAAGCAGGGAGATGGATTACCAGCTCCTTGCCGCTAGGAACTTCTTGAACTTTGCGACGTGCGTCCTGGTAGGGTAGAGTGAGTTCTCATACTGTCATATAGTGACTATCGTAAGCCTGGAAGCCAATGGCTTTTGATGTTTATCTGGTCTTTGTCGCGGACACTGAAAGTCTAGGGCTATAGAACTAATTGTTTCCTGTTCATAAGGCCTAGCTAATCTAGGACAACTAACAAAGTAAAGCCTAATTTTCTTCTTTAACATTGAATTTCTATTCTTACAATTGCAAAGTTGATGGTTCAGATCGGGGGGAGGGGAGGGAAACGGACGGTGTTTTGTGGGAGGCGCTTCGGAGTAAGTAGATACCCAATGCCTCCTCACCATTTAAGGGAAGCGCTACTATAAATACAATAACAGTTTTGGCTAAAGTTCGTCCTAGATAGCCGGATATGACCCTAATTGGCCTTGCAAATTTTCAGATAAAGTGCAGTTAAGGCTGAAAATGTGTCAGCAATTCATTTGATTTAGATAAAATGACTGGGTGAGCTCGCCACATCCATACGATACATAGCTTGCGTAGCGCCTCTGTGGCTGCCGCCCCCTTTGTTTTTTCGTAGCGATAAGCTGGACGAAAAAAGTTCGTCCGCTTAGCGGGTTATACTATACACGGCCTGTGCGGAAGGCTTGCTCCGTTACTACGTTTATGAAATTTGCAGTTCACGATGAAACAAACATAAATTGGTACAGATGGACAAACTGAGCAACTCTTCCTTCCCCCACGGGGGGGGGGGGGATGGTGAAGGAAATTTCACCACCAGGTAAAATGGTGGAAGAAATGTGAACTTTTTCGTAAGTTTACCGAAAGTAAAACATTGGGATCCCGAAAGCTATTTTTAAACCATTATGGTAGGATCAGAAAGAGAATACAACTGTGAGCAGTTCAAGTTCACCTTCCTCATACCTCAGATGTTGGCACTGTACACCAGATCCATATTTACATAGCCTCGCGTAAACCATCCTACCTTACTAATCAATACGAAGCGTAACGCTAGGATCGAGGTAATCATTCTCTTTCAGCTCAGTATTGAATTTTGGAGATCACGACAAAATGCGGGGGCTTAGAGAAGCTTATCGGGTGCTACTAAACCAAGAACGAGAATAAGATTTTAACAGAACGTAAAGGTCAGAAGGAATGTAAACGATGACAGGTCCCTACAGCCTTGTCACTGATGGAAATATCTCTTCTAAAGTGGTCTGAGTTAAAATCTAGGATTTAGCCCAATTCAAGGTCTTGGCATTAAAATTGTTTTTCGAAACCCTTCAGGCTTGGTATTTGTATATAATTGTTAGTAGCTCCCCCAAATTACCCTCTTCTTGAAAAAGATGTCTTCATCGTTTAAATGCAATTCCAGATTGACATGAGTAAATTCACCGTTTTAGAATTTCTTATTCTGACAAGCTGAGGGTATCTTGCACTTGCGTATAGTGAAACAAGTTACTAAGAAGCAGGGAAGCATATCAGGCATAACAAGAATTACTATGACCAGAACGTTGCTATTTGCCAAAATAGTAACGCCCCCTGTGGGCTGGGGGTTGTAGAATATGCCCACGGTATTCCCCGCCTGTCGTAAGAGGCGACTTAAGGGGAGGACTTGAAACGAATGTATCTAGTTGACACTACATAACACATTCGTGTTGGTGTGTCGTTAAATATTATCTAACTAACTAACTAACCAAAATAGTAACTTGCTGCTATGATAGACTTTGCACAAGACAACATTTTGTGGGAAATGGGAGCGTCAATCTTATACATACGGAATGATTTGCGGCCAACGAAACATGATCTGTCATTACGTGCCTAAGTTTATACGTGTCCATTTGCAAAATAAAGGCCGATGTATGTAAGGTGTGCGCATACTCCTTGAGGTTCCGACGGGTAAGGAGGGGGGGGCTGAGCCATTCAATTCCAAAATTTTTACATTTTCTAAAGAAATCTGGACGTTACAAGACAAAAAAAACCCTCGAAACTGAAATTTACTGCATCTCCCAGCCCGTGATTCAGACGGCCCTGCATGGAGAAGTTGCTCTCCTTGGAAAATAGTTGGATTTTCGGTCCTTGGCTTCAGTTGTTGGGACATTAGACAAAGAAATTTGCAAATGGATTTAAAAATTATTACTACTACAATTTTTTGAGAACAAAGAGTGCGCTTGCCTTACAATAAATAGCCCCTGAGAAATCCCCTCTTCACATCTTACTTGACTACAGGAGTAGCTTGCACCAGTTGAGTACAGAGCTTTCAGCAGGAGGGTATTCACTGTGGTCTCAGTTTGGAGGGATGCATTTCAAAAAGCAATTTCTCATTACTTTGGCTGGCGTATATGGTTTCGCATTTAAAAAGTCAGTGAGAAGGAACATGCTTCCATTGACCGAAGCAGTGTTTCAATTAGTTCTTCCGGCTTGCCTAAGATCCTTGAATTTGTCGTTTAAATTTTGGAAAAGTGAATTATTTCTGGAAATTTAGGGATTGAAGGAAGTGATTTAGTTCTTCAAATCAGAAAACCCCCTCCCGTGTTCGCTGTCCTTCTGCGTTTATGGTAAATTTACATTTTTTCAGATTGTGTTCTTATGATAGCCCGTGAGACAACTACGACAATTCGTATGCTGAGAGAGATTTTGAAAATTTCAAGAAACAATCATCAAATGTGAAGGAAGTTTGGACTCTATGCCAGAAATATTTGTTTGAAACACTGGCCCCTATTAAGTCCGTTTACTGTGTCTGTCACATTATGGTTTCGTAAACACATCATATACACTACAATCATAAGAAATGGAAACATTCTTCTTGCATACTGAATATTATAATATATGAATATATACACTGTAAGTATTGTTATTAGTCTAATTGACTGCTTTCCACAAATTTTCTCACGATTTGAAAAATTTTCCTAAATTGGATTTTTTTGAAAAGGTTGCTAATAGCACACATGAATTAGAACAGTCTTTAAATCTGACTTTTTTCAAGTTTGGTGTCATCATTTTTCTAGAATAACAACGAGACTGTGACACTTCAGTATATACAGAACAAAGGAAATTCTCTCTGCAGTTCTCCACACTTTCCCTTTTCACTTTCTCTGTTGTATTTGAAAATAATGGCCCGGTTATTTTTACTTCAATTACTTTCTTTTTCAATTATTTTTCCGACAATTGTTTTTGCTTCAATTAGTGTTTTTACTTCAATTGTTGTCACTCGAAAGAACCAATCATCCTCAGGCTTTCATCGTAGCCAATTTTTATTCTCCGAAAGGTATACTTAGCCAGCGCTTGTAAGAGGAAACTCCCCATATTCAACCTGATTGAATCTTTTAATCAATTGAAACCAACGAAAACGAAAGATAAAGTTGTTATCTTGTCATCTGCACTGTAAGATCGACAATTTACAAGTGGTTGTAAGCAACAAAACCATATAAAACGAAAAAACCTGGAAACGAAAAGTTCATGGTATATACACTCTTTTGACAGGTGGTGAACACTATCGATGAGATGCAAAGTACAGCAATCAAGCTAAAGGTCAGGCGATATAAGCAAGATACAATTCTCCGAAAAGCTCTGAAAATCTTCTCAAAAAAAAAAAGCATCAAGCAACGACCTTTGACCCAAATGCCCGTATGACCGCCCCCGCGATACTTTTTCAATTTCGTTCACCCTCACGCGTAGACCGTACTGCGTGTGTCACAGTGAAAGCACGGTTGTTTCGTTACACACACGCATAGATATATAAATGTTTTCAAACCGAAGGATGTTGAGCGGAGGAACAATAATACATGGGGCTGGAAAATTAAAACATCATTGCTTAACGGCACGTCCAATCGAGCTATGGGATAACCTACACTCATGAACTGACCTAAAACTGTCTACTATTGTTTTAGAAATATGTTTAGAATACAGTTATTATGTTAAAATACAAGACAAGAACACTATCCACCGGCCTTCTATTCTTTTCCTGCATAGCTGTTCCTGTAAGAAGCTGTTCGAGACTCGGGGGTGGGGGGGGGGGGTGAACATTGCTTCGGACCGCCGTCAACGGGAGGAGGTCAAAGGGGAGGGGGTTTTGGAAAATTTTCGAATATTTGAGGGTCCTTAGATGCAATTTGGTGCATTGTTGGGCAAATTTTAAGGAATATTACTGCAAATTTTTGACATGTTTTACACAGGAAACAAATAAGAGGATTTTGTCCTTGGATTGAGGGGGAGGAAGCATACTTCCTCCCCACCACATTTTTGACTGGGGGTTATAGTCCCCAGCCCCCTTCCTACGCCTATGCTTTCCTGTACATATCGACTTATAAACCCGAGGGCTCGATCCCCTCCCCTAGGTTCAAACGCCTATGTTTACACCTGTTTACTCACCTGAGAGAAGGGAAGCTGCTGCAGCTATCAAGAATGACAGGACGACCCCAGGCCCAGCCATTTCTCTGGCTACCATTCCAGACACCACATACATTCCTGTCCCCATACAACTCCCTACACCCAGAGATATCAAATCAACTGTACTCAGACACTTTGCCATGCGCCCAGGAATGCCACTTTCTGGATATTCTCCGCTACTCTCTGGTTCGATCTCCCGGACCCTGACCAATCGCTGGACCACGTCTTTTAAAGTCGCACTAATGCCCATCTTGGTGAACGCAATTCACATCTATAAAAGAACAAAAACCAGAAAGCCAAGAGGCTTAGTGATTCCTTGCCATATGGATATATTGTAACAAACATGAATCACCCACATAACAAGTATGAGATCCTCACAGTTACCCTACTTGAGATATTATGTTAATAAGGTCAAAACCTCTTGAAATCTTGTGACCCAAAATGACCTACATGATTAAATATGAACAATCCACAGACCAAGTATGAGATCCCTCATAGTAATCTCCTATCATAAATATCATGTTCACTAGGTTTTGACCTTTTGTGACCTCAAATGACCTTTGACCTGCACAATAAATCATAGGGATCATCTACTCAATATGAACAATCCACATGTCAAGTGTGAGATCCCTCTAACTTATCCTTCTTGAGATATCGTGTTTACAAGGTTTTGACCTTTTGGCCTCTGGTGACCCCAAATGACCTTTGACCTCCACCAAAAACGATAGAGATCATCTACTCAATATGGGCAATACACAAGCTATGTATGAGATCCCTCACAGTTACCCTTCTTGAGATATAGTGTTTACAACATTTTGGCCTATTAACCTCTGGTGACCCCAAATGACCTCTGACCTCCACCAAAAGTAACAGGGATCATCAACTCAGTATGGACAGTCCACATGCTATGTTAATATCTTGACTTAAATTGTGTCCGAATCTGAATTCGGGAAATAACAATCTCCGACGAAAAATAGAAGGCATTCAGCAATTAGAGCTAAAAGGAGAAATAAATTTGAACTGAATTGAAATTGAATATCCGGCTGTTCATGGATAGGGTAAGAGGAGAGGGGCCATACTGAGCCCTATGAACATACTGAAAAGTATAAAACATGTACATGGACCATCTTTGTGATCCAAATCTGCCGTTGGCAATACAATAAATAATACGACAAATATTCAACAAAATACCCAAACTCGATACGTTTTACCAAGGAGCATATTAACCATGGAATCTGAATCTGAGCGGGCGCTTAGCCAAGGAGGGGGCGACTGGGGAAGCCGCCCCGTTGAGCATATTTTTGGTATTTTTTAATGATTGTTTTATGATATTGCTAGTAACTGAAAATAAAAAAATGCTTAGATGCAACTTACAAGGCCATGGAAAGTGCCATTTCCAGCGATCAAGGAGGTATTTTCGGCCAAATTTTCTCGGGCCAACCTATGGTGGCGCTACGCTTAGATACTTTGCCTACAGGCTTCGCCCCCTGGAAAATTTCTGCCTACGCGCCTGAATCTGAGGTAGTAATTCCACGATGTTTTAACTCTCAACTGAACCTGCTGTTTATACGAACAAATTTTTTATCTGTGTTTGTTTGGATTTTGTTATTTCAAGTATGAAGACAGATACTCATTATCCCAGACAGTTGCAATTCTTCCAACTAGGTTACTTTAAGCCCCGCCCACGGTGGCGTATCTAGCGGGGGAATGAGAGGGCACGTGCCCCCACAAATGGAAAATTTTGGAATGCACAGTTCTGTATATAAGCCCAATAGAGAGGGAGAGAATTCAGAAATTGTGCCCCCTAGTGGGGTTCGTGATCCCCAGTGCCCCCCCCATCAAAAAATCCTGGCTACGCGACTGCCGCCCACAACTGTCTTGAGCTTCCCCTTGATCCTTGTTCAGACACAATCTAGTTTATTGCTTAAGGCGATCTCCTGGTGAGCCTACAAGACCCTAATGCAGTGGTTCCCAACCGGGGGCGTTTGCACAAATCAGGGGGAAGATGAGCCCTAAGGGGGCTTCAGGGAGCGTTTTAAAATATGGGATACTCAATTTAAACCAAGGCTTTACAAGATTCCAGAAGCTTTTCTAAAGCTGAACTCTCAAATTGTTCGCACAAAAAGGAGATGAATGGAGTCAACGAGTTGAATAGGTCTAATATTCCCTTCCCAGATGCCACAAAAAAGCATTTACTGTAACAGTGCTTAATTTCAATTTTTCCTGCAAGGACCCTCATATGAACATCAGTGACAGTGAAAGCGGTGACCGAAGGGGTCACAGCTAAAATCGTCCTGCAAATTTAACCTTGAATGTAGTTTTCTTCCTTGCAGTCCATAAACATGACATACTGACAGAAGTGATAATTGCAGGTAACTGTAGTAAAATAGATAACTTTGGCAATGTACTATGAAGTAAAACTAAAACGCTTTCAAAAATGCAGTTTTTCGGTGCGCCAGTTTCTGCTTTTTCATTATGTCAACCTGTTGGATAGCTTGATTGGCGCAAGTCTTTCAGTTCCAAATGCCACCCCTACCATCCTTGTTCCTCCCGTGACAGGACAAGCCCCTTTCAGCATCCAAGGGAACTCCCGTTATTTATTATTGAAATACAGACTGGGCTAAGGCTGATTTTGCAATCTTTTTAGTTTGAATTTAAGGTTATTAGGTAATCGGAAGATCGCCAAAATTTGACTGACAGTACGTCATTCTCGTGTCAACAATATCGTAAATACTTCACGGGTCCCTGTAAATACCAAAGACGTTTCTCCTCTCTTGACCGCGATCAAGCATTCCAGCTTTTGTAAATCGTGTGTTAAAGAGTCGCCATCTCAAAAAGATGTCAGTTTCTTAAGTCCCACATTGCTGTTTTGCTACCCTGGGTCGAACCCACACGTAAAAACGATGTATGTCACGGTAGGTCTACCCTTTTATTTCAGTATGTTTTCTTTTATTATCGTCGTTTCATCCATAGCAATGGTAAGCTATAGACAAGCTTACTAAGTATTTGGGAGCGTTTGTCCACACTCATTTGGTGAAAGGGGGCGTTTAGCTGGAAAAGGTTGGGAACCACTGCCCTAATGTGTAATCAGAACTCTCTCTGTGCATGCTATGTAGTATAAGCTACTCTGCATTTTTTGAATTTTGTAACTCTGATGCCAATCAAAGAGCAGTTACCAATTGAGACTTAATCTTACCCGCAAGTAAAAGTCATACTTGGAGTGACGAGTATCTGTCTTTAATTAAGTAAGGCTTTCAGTACTGTAAATCATGATAATTTGTTACATAAGTTGAACAATAGAGGGTGTAGTAGCAAAGCATTGAAATGGTTTCAATCATACCTAAGTAAAAGGTAACAAAGAGTTGTCTATACAACAACCTTCCTAACTAAAGCATTAAAAATTAACACAGGAATGCACCAACTTTCAGTTCTGGGTCCTCTCTTGTTTTCCATTTTATTAATGATGTTTCGGATGCTATAAAAATGCTAAAACAGATATGTATGCTGACTACACTCTAAAAACATCCTGGTTAAATTTAACCAGTATCGGAGTCAATAGTTTTCCATACATTTCCTGGTTAAAATAACCGGGAAATCCGGGTCAAAATTAACATTTTCTTTGTTAAATTTCACGACTGGTTAGAAATCCTGATAAGAATTTAACATTTTCCTGCTTAATTTAACCAAGATTTCTTTTTGTACTTTTAACCAGGAAATGTATGGAAAATTATTGACCCCGTCCTGGTTAAATTAACCAGGATTTAACCAGGATGTTTTTAGAGTGTACATAACTATTCATACGGCAGATACTGATACTGTAGCTATTTCCGAAAGTATGAATACTCAGGCTGCAATATATAGTCAATCTAATTTCATGGTTGGACAGAAAAAAAAACTTGTTTTTATGTTGTACAGACTAAACTTTGTTAATAGATGGGTTCAGTAAAAAGACTGAAAGAGTTAACAGAAAGTACATTAATATTAAGCATCGCAGGTCAAACTATCGAAACTGTGGTTTCAGCAAAGATTTTAGATATTGAAATCGATCCCAATCTACATTTTCAAAATCACACTGACTCGATATTTAAGTCGGCTAAAGGCAAATTATCGTTCATAAGACGTCTTAAAGGGCAACAGCAGTCCCCCAAACTTATTTTGAAACAACAGCTAATTTCTTCTTGTTACTCTTTCAAGTACCTTTCATGATAATATAGGACTTGAGTATTGCATATCCAAGGTAAACCAATGAGTTGCTCCCCATAAATTTTAGAATTCAGTGAGAAAAATATTGTCACATGATTCTCAAGATCCATTCAAGATATAGGATAGACTACTACACTAATTTAAACTGGGATGACTACATTTTCCCTTTAAACCATTTATACAGCAAAAGGAGCTATTCCTTTTATTCTATGTTTTTATTATGCTTCATTTACAATACTGTTCCTGTGTGTGGAGTCACAGAAGTAAGATGAAAGTTGATAAGTTATTAAACATACAGAAAAGAGCAGCACAAATTATTATTGGATCTAGATGGGACGTGGAGTCTACTGTATTATCAAATTTGTAAAAATGGACTTCATTACCAGAGCTGTTCATCTATAATTAGAGAGCGTAGTGGACTATTGGCTATTGTGTCGGACTTTTGATCCAAGGACTGTTGGCTTGAGGCCTGCCGGTTTCATTAGGTTGTGTCCTTGGGCAAGATGCTTTATCTCAAATGCCTCTCTCCACTCAGGAGTTAAATGGGTACCTGAGAGGTAACTTGTCATTGGCGTTGATTAATCTGCAACCGTCGAGAGGGATTGTCTGTACGATGGGTTATTACTGCTGACAGCATGGAGCTACCTCGGAGGGGGTAGTTTCATGCTGACAGGGGTTAATATTTGTGTGAAGCTCTTTGAGACCTCGGAGGTAAAGTGCTATATAAAACCCGCATATTATGATTATTATGATATCTTGTATATTACATTATACAAATATAAAAACAACCTTTTTTTCCTGATTATTTATGCAACCAATTACCTACATTCAGTTAAACAAATGAGCGTTCCAATAGACAAAGTACAAATGGCTTAATACTCAGACTACCAAATTGTAAAACTGAAATGTATAAAAAGTCTTTTGTTTCTGTATGACTCCATATATGCAGAACAAATTGACTAATAAAGCCAGAGAATCTGACACATCTCTGAATGCATGTAAATATCCCTTAAAACTTACCAACCTATCAAATTTAAAGGGCAAGAGCAGTCGCCCCAAACTTATTTTGAAGCAACAGCTAAATCTCACAATTTTCTTCTTATTTCTCTTCAAAGTACCTTTCATAATATTTTAGAACTTCAGTATTGCATATTCAAGGAAACCAATCAGTTACTTCTAGTAAATTTCACATTTTAGGAGAAAAAATTTGTCACATGACTCTCAAGAGCCAATCATGAAACAGGACAGTCTACTACACTACTTCAAGTTGGGGTGACTGCATTTCCCCTTTAACTATCACCTGACTTTTGTCCTCACTTTTGCTCTTTTGTTCCTCTTATTCAGTGCAATGCGAGCCATGTCTATTTCGTTCCTATTGATTTTGAAAATAACATTTTAGTCGCTTTTAACTTCTTTTATTCAGTGGTGTTTTATTTGAGTAGTTATTTTAGTTTCATTTCATTTCTTTTATGTTGTTTCATCATTTTTATGTTCTTTTTTAATTGCTTTATGACCATTGTTGACCATTCTGTTTGTTTTATGTTCTTTCATCTTTGATGTTAAATGTATTTAACTTGTAGCCTACAACAGGGCCCTGTGGAAGACCAGCTTACTTGCTGAAGAGGCTATCCTTTGAACGTTTAGAAAGAAATAAAGCATATAAATAATTTAATGGTATTTAAAGGCCCTCTAAGCTCACCCCAGGCAGTAACAATTCTCCCAACTAACCTAACTTCTAGCCCCGCCTCCAATTTAAACAAAAACAATTGTCTAGTTGTAGAACACTTCCAAGACAGAGCCACATTAGCCTGCACTGAGTTTCAATTGCTCGAGGCAATATTGAAATACAAACTGCGTGTGACTGTGAGCCTAATTAGGAACACAACTGACTGTCCAGCCATCATTACAACCAGAGTTGTGCTATTATTGTTTGAATGAATGACAATCAAAGTACAGTCACCAACTGGATTTAGAACTATGGGGATATGTCTAAATATATTTGGGGGATGCCATAGCTCCTTTAAAGGAGGAGGAGGAGCTAGGGGTTACAGGGCGTATTGGTTCACTGCTTGATGCCTAAGATTTTGATTTGATCATGGTCCAAAACTGATATCATCCCCATGTCTAAACCATGTAAAACTTTGAACTGGTGCCAGAAGTTGTGACGGAAGATCGTTACCGTAATTGATAAAGATTGACGATAAAACAGAGAACATTTTCTGACTTAAAGGCATTTTCTAGTGGCTTTTCACAAGGGTCTCATGTGCAAGAGAAAAAATTCAATTCATACCCTATAAACCCCGTAGCAATACTCTTTTCCTAACTTATCTAATATTAAAGACAACTTGTTTTTGTCAAAAAATACGTCCAGTTCTCATCAAGGTCACAGAATGTTATGTAAAGTGGGCACATTGCCTCAGATTCCTTTCGTTTTCCTTTATAATTTCCTTAATAATTAAATTTTCTGTTGTCCTTGAAATTTGATACTGTTGGAATGTTTGAATATCTTTCCATGTAGGTTTAGCATAAATCTACACCATATGCACCGCATTACAAACAAAGTTGCTAAATATTCCCTACAACAGTGTCAATATCATAAAGAAATTCAATGCTTTGTCAAATTAATGTGCCGCGATGACATCACAGATTTCCCATAATGCACTCTACCTTGAGAAAAAATTGCTTTTCTTTGAAAATTAGTATCGTCCAAACGCTACAACGTATTGAGATGCGGTTTTCACCTCCTAGAAGAGAAAAATTTTCTGCATTTTTGAAGTCATTGATTTTTTTCACTCGCAAATCCCTTTAACTAAACCTATCAGACAACTATCAAATTTAAAAGAACCTTCCGGAGGGGAAAGGTCAAAATTAGAGCAAACATGCAAGTATACGAAAAACAACTGTCTTTCACATTAAAATAATACAACCTCCTTAAGTATGACGTAAACTGCTGACAATCATGTAACCGTTATTGTTGTCTTGAAGTCTTTTTGTTTAGTGAATAATTTAAAGGTCTTGATTAGCAACAGAAAGTGGTTCCCAGGAAAATAAAAACGAAAATTCGAAAGACGAAGGTGACATTGTGTACACAGTTTCAAGCTAACATTTGCGTATAAAAACAGTAAAAATTTATGAGAAGTAAATTTACGATCTCATTATAAAAGTAAGTAAGGGACGTACACTTCCCGGTAACTTCACTAACGTGGCAAGAGACTAATTGTCGAGCATGCGTACAAGGAAGGGTTTGTCAATGATTCAGGATGGTGTGGTCGATTTGTAAATCACCTAATACGTGAGTTCTATCAATCACTGAACGCATGTTTACAATGCTAACTTGATGAAACTTGAGAATGGTACATGTTGACGTCACTGTTGCGACAATAATAAGAAATTGCAATGCCCACAGCCTATAAGAAATTTACAGCCTAACATGTTCAGTTATTTGGGGTAAACGTACCTCCCGGAGCGGACTCGTATTTTCTAGACGCTTTTTATGTGACTCAAAAAGGAAATATACCGTTTATCCTGCTACGTGGGCTGTGTGAATAAGACACTTCTCATTCTAATCATGGTAAGGAAATTCTCCAAATTATCAAGCAGAACAGCCGTGTGGAACATTTCGCAAATTTCAGCATAAGTAATCTTACAAAATTGTACCTCGAATTCCATTCGAATGGAAAAACTACCCTTCCAGTCAACAACCTGACTTGTTATCTCATATTCTATCACGATCAAACTTTAAACACGACGCGGGAAGCTATCATTAGAACTAAACTACAATCCAATCGTCTATTTTGACCTTATAAATATTCATACATCAGATGGTATCCTCACTAGCAGTTCAGAGAGTGCCATAAATGACACATCTCACCGATTTGTTGAAAAGTGCATGTATGTAGTAGTAGGTCGGTGATTTCGATGTAATGTATGTAGGCTGGTGCGAAGGCTATATGCATGGATAAACTACAGAGATATTTTTGAACCATAACGGATAGAAAAGCAAATACGCAAGATTACATTTTTCATAGAATGAAGGCTTACGAACAGTGGAGTCACCAGTTTTTCGAAGTGTGTATGTGTGTGTGTGGGGGGGGGGGAGCACACCATCATGAAGGGATGAGAGGTGCTGGAGGCATTTTTGTGTCGCGAAGCACTCTCCTGTGGGCCTTGGGGTCCAGGGGCCCACCGCAGTGTCCCGGCTAGTGGGGTCTAAGAACAACACTCCGATGGGGGTTCAGGGGGAGAAGTCCCCGGCTCTGGGGTATTTATGAACTTCTGACCGTTAGAAAGAAGCATTTTACTATCTCCATATGGCATTGGGTGCGCACTAAGCAGACCACAAAATAAAAATCACAATTTGACAACTTTTTAGCCTAAGCCGCACTAACGGTTCAATATTTGGAGGAGGGAAGGGGTTGTGAGTGGGGACGAGGGGTCATGTTAATGTTTTCATTGGGCTTTAAAACGATAAATCCATTCCTGCTGCCCAATAGGAATAAATATTGAGACAGCTACCAAGTATATATCATTTAGGGTACGTCTCACATTAGTGCAGCAAAGGGTGCATCTACGGAAGCGGATCAGCGACCTTGCCGAGGAGATTTGCAAAAAAGAAGCCTTATGTGATTTATTAAGTTTTGGGTGTCTGAAAATAATTATAGCAACCATATTTTCTGCATTTCCTTCAGCATGACTAAATGAGAAAAAAAAGGTGGCTAGTGCCCGTTAAGACCACCCATAATGCACGTGCGAAGAGTGCAGCCTAATTCTGGTGAGTATTAATGAAAATTTCGTGCAAAAAGTGCTTTTACTCCTTACATGGAGGTCACTATGTTATCATCCCTGGTGTGGTGCATGGTTCAGCCTCGGCCAGGATTCAGGAGAGCAAACTTCCCCTTGCAAATTTTTACGCACAGGTATTTAAATTGAACGGACATTAAACTATGAGATGGATCTATTTAATTATCCTCCTATGTCACTGGAAGCGCTTTAAAGAAGGCAAAAAAAAAGAAAGAAAAATGCAAATTTAACAGTTTTTGAACATAAACTTGGACTGAACGATAATCGATGTGGGAAGTGCCCAGCAAAAATGTAGTGTTCAGATCATTTTGTGCGGTTTTAGCCCCATAATTAACTAATATAGTGATAGTGAGTTCTCGTGTCCAAATCGATATATAAACGGTGTGTTGTTTGCATAATTTTCTTAATACCCCAAATCTTTTTTTGGTGGTGGGGGCACAGCCAATGATGGGGAGGGGACACGTTCCCTGCCCTTTGGTAACGCCACTGCTTAGAAATATTGAATGATTTCTTCCGATTGAAGTCATGATTCATGCGTATAATTTTGGAAATTTCTGTCACATGTTTAGAAATGACAAAAATGATGGACAGTAGTTGAAACAAAAAAGGCGTTAAAGTAAACCAGGGTGTTACGAGCGGATGAACGAGGTGACAAGAGGCAATCAAGAGACTCTGGGTTCAATTTTTGGTATGAAGATATGACAGATAAATTGAACTAAAACTTTTAAAGGGAAAATGCAGCCACCCCAATCAGAATTAGTATTTTGATCATGTGACAATCAGGCGCGTAGCTAAGGGGGCGGCGAAAGGGGCAGTCGCCCCCCCCCCAGCATATTTTGGTATTTTTTGTATTTTTTCAATATTGCTACAGTGTTTCCCCTATTTATATGAGTTAAATAGGCCTGGAAAGTGCCATTTCCAGCCGATCTGGGAGGCATTTTGGGCCAAACTTTTCTTGCGCTTTGCGCCAACCCATCAGGTTTCGCGGAGCGCTGAGAGTCTGTCTATGGGCTTCGCCCCCCCTTGAAAAATTCCTGGATATGCCCCTGCTGACAATATTTTTGTCACTGAATTGTGAAATTCACGGACGATAATTCCTTGCTTTACTTTCTATGTTTAATGGTTATGTTCAAAACATTTTCAGAGGTACTTGTAAGGCAAATAAGAGAAGATTCGGAAGGGTGCTGATTTTTCAAAGAAATTTTGGGGCAACTGCCTATAACTTTTAAGTAAACATCATCAACATGTTTTATTTTGTTTTCGAGAGATGATCATTGTTCGTTACTTCAAGTAAACACCACTCGCAAAACAGATACGGTACGCTTTATAATAAGTCTAATGAAGTCACTATACAACTCCAACATTTTCTAAGTAATTTATTGATATCTCTATTATTTCACGTTGATATCACCCGCATTTGTGAGATTGCTTTTCCCAAGTTCGTTTCTTTTAACATTTGAAAATCCCGACTCCTGAGAATTGTCGAGAAAAATCCATAATTCTGATTCAAATTAAGGAAAATTGATAACAAAAGCAGAGAAAAGCCTTTGTAATTAGCCTGTCTGTTGCTCAGGCTGTCATAGACAAATATTAGACTTGTTCCAAGTCGTTAAATGTTGCCCTCAATGCTGTTACCTTCAATACCAAACAGCAGGTAATATAAGTCTTGAGTGAAACGAAATTTGACATTTTATTCAACTCCAGATTTGAAACATAATCAAGAAAGAAAAATATTACATTACTGGAGCTTTGTCATAAATTTTAAACTTATCAACGACGCCATGATGTCTGTCCAAATGAATGACCAGCAAGGTCGCTCATGCGTCAGTAACGAATGTTTCTGGGATTCATCATAAACAATGAATCTAAATTCAATAAGTAACCAAGAGATGGCTATCTTGATTGCGTCAAAATTTCAATTACGTTTCCAGTCGATTGTTTATCTAAAGTAAACCTGCATGGTGACAGATCAAGACCATTATCTTCTGGTGCAAAAATTGCATAGGCGCAAAGTTTATGGACGATATTGTTTTTCGTAGTTCTTGCTCAGGCACGTAGCCATGTGGTGTATGCCCCTACCCCATTTTCCATTTATATTTCAGATTCTCGTTCAATAGAAAGGTAAGATAGTACACACAGATAAAATGCCGCACCATTAAACCAATAAACCACCAAACTATTGCATAATTTATTATTAATCAAAGCCCCGTGACAGAAGCTAAAATCCCTCATAAAATATCCCCTTTCCAAAATTTAGGTTCCCCCCTTCTGGTAGTTCCCCTGTCATAATGTCGCCCCCCCCCTTACATTGACATGGCTCTAGTCGGTGACTGTACCGACGGTCTTCTTCTTGCTTCAGACAAGATAATCAGTGATCTGTGTTATAACACCCCTTGTCAGTTACTATCGGGTGGCGACATTAACAGCTAGCTTGAGTCTTCCCGGAAACGTTAGTCAAAGGTTGACTTAATCCATGTGTTGACTTTACCGTCAGTTTTTTAATGCATTCTCATCAACAATAGACATAACAAAAATGAAAAAAAAAAACAGTATTTGGCTGGACCGGACCACACATGAAACTGTATTCAACCGTTGAGATGTAATTTCACACTTTCCTTAACCCTATTCAATTAAACTGGTTGTTATTCTCGATAGACTCGGTTGAATGGGGAAGGAAAATTATGTCAGGAGGATAAAACTGAATATGCAAATGAACGGGTATCTTCCGGATCCATAAATAGCGGCTCAGATTTTTTGGAGGGTAGGAATAGAGTTGTGGTGAATTACAAGGAAGATGAATAAAGGAGATTACCTCCCACGACCCCTTATTGAAGGCAGATTTACACCATTAGCGCCTCAAGCATCGCAAGTGCAGAACTTTAGGGACACGTTTGCTTTTTAGAGTCCTTTCCTGCACTCAAAAGGCGATTGAGATGCAGATAAATAACATAAGGCCACCATGTTTGGGGCAAAGGTCGGATTTCATCCCATCTCACTACTCTCAATTGAGGAATAGTCATCCCCTTTTGCACAGTCATTCCGTTTTGCATTGCTCTTTTGAAGCAGTTCACTGTGAAAAAAGTGTGGATCCATCACTGGTATGGGGCTTACGCTTGGAGGGGTACGAGATTCTTCACAGGGCTTGCGATCATGCATGATGGGGGCTGCAAAAAGTTGGGGATACACTGGAACTTTGGGGAGGCATGAACTAAATTGGGAGCATCATTTGAAATACAATTACCCTGTAATGATGAACAGCACATTTTGTAGTGAGTCTGGAGGAATTTATTTGCCAGAAGAAGGCAAAGACATATAAGCGAAGAACGAATCGAAGGATATTTTAGGTGTTCTCTCAAAAAAGGGTGGATATGCAAATTGAAAAGTTAGGTTTTAACAAAAATGAGAAAATATCAGGGTTGTATCCGAATTCACTTAACCCAAGGATGAGTCAACTAATTCCGGGCTTGCAATTCCGAGTAAGGCCCGAGTCCAGTCTATATTTAGCAGTGAAGTATTGTTGTGCATCAGACGCAATTGTCTTTATGCGAATCAGTTTCAGTCTGGTCAGCCCAGTATTTAGTTAACTGTGTAATGGGTATGACCATTTTACATAAACCCGTGTACCAATAACAACGGGGTCCTGAAGTAATCTTATGTAAGTTCATTTTTGTGCCCCAGGAGCTAGCTCGAATCCGACTTCAGTTGTAGTCCAGTCCAGGCCAATCCTGATTCCGTAACCTCCTCTTCTGGGTAGTAATTCCTACTTCAGTAAAGCGTACTCAGTTTCGGAATTAAGCCAGAGTACGGACTTGGGTGGTACAGTCCAGTGGGATATCTCAGAAATAATTGGGACTGAAGCTCTCGTCAGGGGTTCATACAGGGGGATCCAAGGGTCCGGACCCCTTTTTTGAAATCCTGCATCTGCCCCTGTCTCATCCAGGGTGCTCCGTAACACGTCAATGTCTCAATAATCGTGTGCATGACACTTTTTCCAAGGAACTTGACTGTAAATTTTCCTTCTGTCAGCCTTTGAAAGCCAGTGTTCAAGTGCAGACAAAATTTGCATATGTGGGGGCCCATCCCTACTACCACTGCAAGTGACGTCACTCTTACACCCACCTGTGATTCTAAAGCTTCTGCTTTAACCCACCTTCGCAAAAATTAACGAAAATCCGGAAATGGTATCATAGTTTTCCCTTTCCCAAAAGTTTTAAAAGTGTTTAACATCCCCATAGGGGTTGCGCCCTAAGAAATCACTAGGGGCAATTGGCAAGCCCTCGCAAAAGTTTAAGCCATGTTGTCAGATCGTCCACCCAAAATACCAACAACTCACTTCAACATTACTGCATGTAATATTCGTGTTTTGCTTATTTTCCATTATAAAATCACCATGAAAGTATGCAGGGGCGTATCTAGAGGTTGAGCTGAGGGAATTAGGCCCTTGTTAGAAGCCCTGCAGCCTGGCCCAGCTAGATGACAGAATGTGGTTTAATTGTTCAAAATTACAGTAATTTCCTCTATGAATCTTACCCCCAAATATAGCCTACTTCTTCCTGCACTCTTGCCCCCTAAATGCATTCGTCTAAGTTAAGCTACTAGAATGTGGACAACGTACTCTATTTTTATTTTTAGCCCCGACTTGGCGTGACTGGAAAATACGAATCGTTACTTTTAGCCCTTAGTAATCGAAATATTTCTTCCGGATACAGAATTTCAAATTACAGTCTTCATGTAACTGAAGCGTGACAATAGTGCAACTTTTCTTCAAACATGAATTAAAAAAAGGAAATTTGAATCAAGTAGGCCTTAGTACGGTACGTATATCATGTCACGTTTGAACTTCCCGGGAATTTTATTCTTATGAGTTGTATAAAGGGTAATAAAACATAAAAATGTCACATTTACTACACGCCATAGAATAACATTTCATAACGACTAACACAGTGTTGTGTTTAACACTTATCACCTTATCTTCACTGGATGATTCTTTTAGACGCTTGTGTTTGAGAATCATTTTAAATTTCACGTGACATCTCACAGATTTTTGCCCTTATCTGTGCACGTTGAGTCATTTATTAGGATTTCACATTCGCATCTATTCAATTGTAACTCATCTTACCTGTTCAATGAATTTTAATGATTACACCGGAAGTGAGTGATTACAAATTTTATGCCATTTAAAGTACGATATATTTACAGGATACCTGTTACAGATTTAGCTAAAAACAAATCGGATTGAATAGACTCTTACTGAAATTCTGACCTTTACACGAGACTAATCCCCTTTGATCTGTTGATATTGTGTAAGTTGGCTGTCAAGACTCATCCCATACACTGGAGCAAAGATAATTTAACTTCCACGTTTAAAGTGTTAGCTTCGAATATTTCAGCGTTCCTTGCCAGTTACTCATTAGAAATGGACTCAAACATGCAACAATTCTTACCGGTATCGCAGGACAAGGTTTCAAATTCTTCGCTGGTGGAAGTGAAACTAAAGTCTCTCGCATCGCCGAAATTTTTAATTCACAAAAACAAGCCCTTCCGACAGAAACAGAAATTTCCACGGATAAAAACCGTCTTGCAGACTATTTTTCGCCGACGCCCGTTCAATTACGTTGCCTATTGTAGGTAGTTTATGATAATTTTCCGTACGTAGCCTCGATGAGCATAGCAAACCGTTCGATAAACAGGCGGGCGGCATGCGCAAGAAACCATTTTCTAGCGTTCCTTCGTAGTCGACCACAGAAAGGAGCGAATTTATTAGTTTACTGGCTACGTCAAAAGCTCTTTGCTCAAAAAGGTCTTTCTTGATTGGACGTCTTCAAGTTCTCTCGTGGTGACTTGACACATAATTCACAAGATGTCTACATGGTTTGTAAGACTAAGACTAGCGGGAAACAGCGGGGAATAGCCAACCAGATCTGTGCACCTTGATTGATTCATTACTAAAACATTTGCAAGTGTTCTCGGCGGTGTGAAAAGTATATACAACAGACGCAAAACACAGAAATTGGCAGTTTCAGTCTCAAGACATTTATAAGACATCTTCTTGCTTTTGGCGGGGATTGATCAATGTTTTTCAAAATATGTTTCTACCGATCAATATCCTTATTTGGAGCATCACGATGTTAAGCTGACAGCCATTATCATGCAAGTATCATAAGGATATCAACATTTTAATTTTGCCGGCCAAAACAAATATTAAACTTGCAAAGTGAATTATTATTTCTCAGTCATCGAAAATATGTTCTCTATCAATTCTGCCTCTAAAAATATACAAGATAAATTACTTTTAATTTGTGATTTTACATTTACACTAGCAGTTCATGTTTTCATTAGGGATGACATTTGCATTTCTTGTTTTTTTTTTTGTCTCGTGTGCCGTACAGATAACAATGCCTAAGATAAAATTACATGTCTATATGAACAACAAAGAAGTCTGTATTGTACCTCCCACACAGAGGCGCACATACGCCCACACAAAACATTGCATAACGGAAATGTGATATTTCATATATTGATATGTTAAACAAATTTGTGACTTACAGCCATGTTATACATTTCAGACAAGAATTGCCGTCATTCTTCGCTCGTGCTTAAATATTTTGGTCAGGCAAAAGGATGGAGGGTGCAGGTCGGTAGCAGGGGGAACTACGGGGGGACGTGTACCCAAGGTTTTCATTTAGTCCCCTACATTTCTCTTGTTAAAAAAAACAGGGAAAAAGAATACAAATCTAGGGGAAAATGTGGAAAATATACCCTGAAAGAAGGAAACACTTCTTGTAGGAGAAAGGTACCCCTCCTCTTAGACGCCCCCCAGGACAGGGATCCTCCTGCATAGATGTGTCCTTCAATTGGTTGCTCTGGCTACGCCCCTAGGGGAATTGTTTGATGGGAAAATTATGGGCGATGCAAAATAAAGACTAAGCCTTCATGGTAAAGTCTCTTCTTGTTTGAAAATGCAGTATTAAAACATATGGGCAAATTGGATGC
This sequence comes from Holothuria leucospilota, assembly GCA_029531755.1. NCBI lineage: Eukaryota > Metazoa > Echinodermata > Holothuroidea > Aspidochirotida > Holothuriidae > Holothuria > Holothuria leucospilota. The sequence goes on along the minus strand of CM055981.1, from coordinate 27,751,703 downwards.
TTTTTGCGGTTTCAAAAAAAAAGAAAAACAAAGAATTGAAAACTAATGGCCCTTTTCTAGCGAAGTTGAACATTTGGTCTCAGCACAATAAGTAACAACATGAAATATTACAAACAGGAGAAAGATACAGAAGTGTTCCGAAGTTCCCCGTTATTCTTAATTCTCAAGAGTTCATCAAATCATTAAAATGTGGACTTTGAATTATCTTTCTTTTGCTTGATTCAGCCGAAAACTTAGAATTATGTAGACGGTGCACTGTGTGCATCGAAAATGAACTTTCTGCCATTTTGTCACTTTGCAAATCAACCATGGAAACCCACTGATTTCCAACTTTTGAGCACCAGCCGACCTTAGAAAATTCGACATTTTTCAGAAAGTCTCCCCATCTATTTGGCGCGCCTCTAATCATACCGTTCTTTTGTATAACATGTACCCGTACCTATGATAAACATAGTACATTACAAGTTCGGGTTATTTTAACCGAAATAATTTACGATCTCGTTTAGATTTAGCAACATGCATTATGCGTTATGCTATTTGCGAAAAGCATGTGTTTAATTTTTAAATCTCCGCTCGTACGAGTCATTCATCCGGTCGTTGTAAACCCCAAAATGTAAATTTTGATCTGTTGAGTGAGCATCCAATACCACGTGAGATCGTTTGCTGCTTCATGCTAATTCCAAATTTTGTGAATATACAGGAGCATTCCCGGGGCTTCTCCCTCGGTCCCCCAGCTCGGAAGGATTCCCCACCCATGGAGGCATTTGACACTACGCCCTCTGGAGCTCTCGGCCCTACTGGGTGATATACATTTTTATTTTCCCCCCAATGATTCCTAACTTCTAAGGGCGATTCTCCCACTTTGAAAATCCCGGTGCTGCCACTGAATATGAGTCACCAGAAGGCTACACGGAGAAAACTTGTATTTCAAACGCAGTAGATACGCACAAAAATACTAGGCATTATGGAAAAAGACACGAATTCGAACAGCCTGAAGTTTTATGTCTACCATACGTAGCTAGGGGTCAGTATGGTATCAAGGAGCAACAGCGTCGCCAGACGTTCAAAGTGGGGGGAAACTGGGGGACAATGTTCCGGCGGAGGAACATACCGACATGAGGGACCGAGCGGCCAGGAGGCCCCTGAGAACGTGAAACACTCTTTCCCTTTGGCTTGGGTGCAGGGGTTCGAGGTAGGGCCCCTGAATGGGTGTAATCGCAATGCCCCGTGGGGGTCCAGGGATGAAACCCCCGAATGCTCTAGGGTATTTACAAAATTGTGACCACTTGAATGAAGCAGTTAACTCTCCCCTAATAGCATCGGATGGCACTGATCCAACAGCCAACGAGCTGCTGGCCCATAGCCAGGGTGTGAGGGGCGCCGTCCCTGATTCCACCCCAGAAATTAATTTTTGAGAACAAAATAGTCTACTACTGCCTTAACATATCCCACCAACTGAAAATCGTCTTTTTCCTTAAATGGCAACTTGTCTGTCTGGCCACAGGTGTGGCATTTCGGTATGGCCCCAGCGATCCTTTAGGGCGCAACATGGGTAGCGTCCAGGGTCCAGGGTTATCCCATATGGGACAGACTAAAGTTTGCACCCAAGATTCATTCATTTATAGGGCCAATATGTGAACAAGGCCATGTTACAAACTTATGGATACTTACAGTGCCCATCGATCTAGTCCACCGTTAACTATGTAACGTTCGTTTTGAACTTCCCACATGGGCCAGCATAGCAGTATTACTATAGTGGGTTGAATCCTATGCAGGAATCATGCATATTGTCTACAACTTGATGAATATATTGTCTTTATTCCTAAATTAGTATGAAATGGGGAAAAAACTTCTACACTGCTAAATGCTGTCTCCGTTCATGCACATGGACCATATGGGACACCCACACCCGGTAACATAATGTGCCCTAGACTCCCAAATTTTAGGGCACCAGCTTTTAAAATAAACGGCAGGGCCGTAGCCTGGGGGCAGGAGGAAAACTGTCCCTCATATTTCCAAACCCTAAATGAAAAATGGCCTACTTGAAAAAATCCTGAAAGTGCTTAAAACTTCATTGTACTGATTATGTTTTGAGGCCTTCAGGACCTAGGAAATCGCAGCTCACATAAAGGGTCCTTTTTCCAAAATTTTCCCTGGGCGGTTCCCGGACCCTTGTCTTATACGACGGGCTCTTATGCGAGTAACTCGCACTGACGAAAGAACCTCATTCCTTATGCATGATGCACACAACGCGTATGCCCAAGGTCGTCAACAGCTTGTCGAAAAGAAAGTATTTCAAGCGAGAATCGCGACGCCCTAGAAGCGGGGGCCCTCAGGAGCTCACTTAAGGGCCCTGGAAAAAATTATTGGATTCCAGATGATCAGTGGTGTAATCTGAGTCATTTTCCAAGATTTTATTGCATTATATACAATTAAAGCATACAGGTTAAGGATCTTTAGGAATGTCTCTAAGTCGTTGTCTCGGCATGCTTATAAATAGTCTATAGTTACCTTAACTTACATTCTAAGCTCACTGCGCAGGTGAAGTAGCGTTTCGTCCTGTTTTCTCCTACAAAGTGATCTTACTGAATAACTTTTCTTCTTAAAGCCTTCATTTCTAAAGCATGAAATCTCAAGAAATTTTATGATGCTACTTTGGAGGTCTAGAAAGTAGAAAATGCCGTTTTCGCCAATCTGGGAAGCATTTTGTTCAAACAATCGACAGGCTACTCAATGCACCAATCGATGTTGGTCCTCCAAGTATAGGACTCTCAAAGGGGAAAGGTCGTCACTGGCTGTGGCATAGCACCGTGCCATACCACCGCCGAGTAAACAATAAATAAAGAAAAATTCTCAAATATATAAGCAATTCAAAGCTTTGTCAATGTAAGCATCATTTTTTACAACCTAACAAAGGCAAAATTTCTCAAAGGGGAAGGGCCTTTAACAGCAAAAGGCACAATAGGAAAAGGCACAAAAATGTGAATTTCTAACATGTGACCAATTTAAAGCATACCCAAAGATAGGCTAGCACCATTTTGCACCTCAGCCATCGTATGTACATAAATATTCTCTCAAAGGGTAGATGTGTTACCTGACACCTTAGACACTACCCGGCACCTCAGACACCCTCCCCCCCCCAAAAAAAAACCCCAAATTACCAAAACAAAAAAGACACCAAATATGAACAGTTCAAAGCTTTGCCTATGACAGCACTAATCTTCACCTAAGCGACCTTACACAAATGTCACGTCCTCCCGTTTGACCCCTCCTCTTAGACCACTACCTCAGAGCGGCGGTGGGTGACGAAGAAACAGTGGCGTCGCCAGACTTTCGAAGTGGGGGCACAGGGGGGCGGTCTGTCGGAGGGGCACACCAAAATGAAGGACTGTGCTTCACTGTAGGGATCTCAGTGACGCACAGGCCCCAGTGACCCACTGTAGGGCCCCTAGTGGGTCCAGGGACAACACTCCATCGGATGTCCAGGGGGTGCAGCCCATGCGGAGGCTCTGGGGTATTTATAAAAATGTGACCATTAGAATGAAGCATTTGACTACTGCACTGGCACTGAAACAGGCTACAGAAATAGAAATCACAATCTGACCATTGTGTTAGCCTTACTCGCACTACGATAGATGGGGAGGGGGTGTGTGAATGGGGGAAGCGAATCATGTTAATGTTTTTACTGAGCTAAACAATAAATCCACTGATGTTGCACAGTAGGAATAAATGTCGAGACAACTATCTTCCAGGTATGCCACTGAGGGGAAGCCTTCAACTTAATTGGCGCATCCAAGGTACATCTGCATGACGGCTGCAGATCCGGGGACAGGAAAAATGTGAAAAAGAAGCACTCTTGAATGCAGTCCAGTGGGATTTGGGTACCTCAAAATTATAATTATGCACCCAATATATTTTTGCATTTTCTTCAGCAATAAATGAAAAAGAGTGCTAGCTCCTGCTGAGACCATCCCTGGTGCACACGCAAAGTGGCTAGAAAATTCGGGTTTTGAGCATCTATGAAATTTTTGTGCAAGTTCTTTTACTTCTTTCGGAGGTATCGCCAATATGATCCTTGGTGTGGTGCTTGACTTCACCTCGACGAGGATACAGGAGAGCGAAGTTTCGCCATGCAGATTTGAAGGCACCAGTATCTAAAATAAACAGAGATTAGCTTATGGGAGTAAAGCTATTTAATTATCCTCATATTTATTGGATACGCGTTGAAAAAGGCAATGAAAATAGCAATTTTTTAGTTGTCGAACATAAGATCTGTCTAAAAGATAATCGATGTGGGAATGGTATTGAAGAGCGAGGATTCAAGGCCGCAGTAGCTGTAGATTCTCCCAATAAGGCAGTCCTTCATACAGTTCAAGAAATAGATACGCGCGAAGCGCGCCGCAAAATTGGAGTTTTGAAAACATTTCGTGCAATTCAAGTCGTATGCTGGAGTGATTAAGTGACAGTGGGTCCTCCTATTCTTATTGACATATGGGTGAATGGTGTGTTTGTGCATATTTTTTCTATACCCAAAATCTCATTTGGGGGCACGTGGGGGGGGGGTAGCACAGCCAATCGTTGGGGAGACGTGCCCTTGACCCTTGGCGGCGCCACTGCGAAGAAAGGATCCGCTTGGATGTAAACTATCCTAGGTACGTCACTAGACGCTATCGTGAACTTCCCACCTAAGGATTTGGCCCAGGCCATGCAGCCCTGAACGGACATTATTCTATGAAGGTGTAGCTATTTAATTATCCTCATATTCATTGGATATGGGTTGAAAAAGGCACCGAAAATCGCAATCGTAACAGTTTTCGAACAATTGGACTAAAAGATAGTCGACTGTATTAAAGACAGACAGTCATCACCCCAAAGTATATTTTCAGTGTATATAGGGGTATCAAAATTCTCAGTTGGTGACTGCTCTTTGATTGACATCAAAGTTAATTTGAAAATTTGAAAGATGCAGAGTAGCTCACATTCCACACAAGGCTGAGAGAGAGTGCTTTTATTACATTTTATAGCCTTGCATACTCACCAGGACATGGCCTTAAGAAATAAAACAGGTTTATTCCTGTACAAGGAGTAGCTTCATACAGTTATGGGAGGAGCTAGAAGTTGCATAGTTGGGAGAATTGGAACTCTCTGGGATGATGAAAATTTCCCTTTAAGCAATAAAACAGGTTTTTTTCCAGCACAAGGAGGAGCTTCATACAGTTATGGGAGGAGCTAGAAGTTGCATAGTTGGGAGAACTGGAACTGTCTGGGATGATGCAAATTCCCCTTTAAATGGTGAGCCTGATCACGGCCACATTGATCCCATAGCTGTCAAAAACAGTTATTGAAACGATATAACTCTGAAATATATTTCAAGTAGGCTAAGGCCGTGCTTTTCAAAGTTCACGAAAAGTAGATGCTCGCAAAGTGAACGGCAAAAATGTAGTTTTGCGATCATTTTGTGCAAGTGTAGCAATTGACTCATAAATTGACAGTGATGCCTTGTGTCATACTTTCGGTTAAAGTTGTTGGTGTTTGTGCAAATTTTTTTAATAACCAAAATCTCATGGGGGCACAGGGCAAGCTAACACTGAAGGCCGCGGGTTCCCCCTGCCCTCTGGAGACGCCACCGGACATGTCCCCCACTTTTGAAACTGGAGGGGACTGACATGTCCCGCCAAACCACTTTTTCAGAACCCTAACGAAAGTAGTTGGCACATGTGTGAATCCACAGCTTGCCATAAAGCTGATTCAGTGAAATAAAACTTGAAATCATTAAAAAACTTGTCACGGTGGAAAATGCCTCAGATTGCACTGCTGTTTTCATCTTGCCTCCAAACTTTTTCAAGAAGGCCCAGGATCCCTCATTCCTAGGGTTTTGCTATTCGTGTTTGAATTACAGTTAGTCAAGGTCATGTCTCCCTTCCCCCTTCCCGACCCCAACCCCACCCACCCCACACTTGAGAAACTTGACGCTCTTGACACTAAAGTTACCAAGTCCAAAAATAGTTATGTACGCCTATAACCAAGGCAAGACTAAGAGGTGCCTAGTACAATGCAATCAGATTCTAACAGTCACGGAAGAAACACTGTGAACTGGAGTTAAAATTACCACGTCAATATCTCAGCGAATGTGAGGTGATCCGTCGAGGAGAACACGGTAGGATCGACTCATGTGCATGTGTAGTAAGGGTAACCGTGCGTACATAGCGTGTTTTCATTTGGTCATTTCACTAATACCTCGACGTATAAGGTTTCAGACCAAATTGTAAGCACGTTACTTTGCGGCAGGGTTACCCTAACCAGCTCATATGTTGCTAAGGAAGCTGATCGATATGTCATCGATCATCGGGCTAAACGTTGTGTGCTAAAGTCCGTTACCTGAAAGTTCCAGAAATTATGCCTGCTAAAACAAAGAAAAGAAAGAGCAAGAGTAAACATAGGCCTAAGGATGGAAGTGGCCCAGACGATCCAATACCACCGATACCGCTAGGATTGCCCGAACCTTCTCACCGTGAATCTGTAAGTGGTAAAACCAGAGTGTGTATTAACAACTCCCTGGTAAAACTAAAACAACACAACGTCGCAAAATGTAGCAGAACTAGGATATATGTTATGGTATATGAAGTTGGGAAACAAGTTGTAGGACCGGTATCCAGTCAAAACGCCCCCAGACCAAAACGTCCCCGCATTTTCGCTACCAAAACGTCCCCGCTTTTTACCAAAACGTCCCCGTACTATTATATATGGGAAGTCAAAACGCCCCCAACGTTGAGACTTATGAACATAAATTTAGGAATCCAAATTAAAACTATCGGTTGGTAACTTGAAGAAAACTTGAGACATGTTAAAAAAAATTGAGTGTATGAGGATCAATTACGATAAAGTTAGGCAGGCCTAGCCTAGGCCAAGGATGGTATCCAGTCAAAACGTCCCCAGACCAAAACGTCCCCGTATTTTCGCTACCAAAACGTCCCCGCTTTTTACCAAAACGTCCCCGTACTATTATATATGGGAAGTCAAAACGTCCCCGCCATAGAGACTTTGAACATGATTTTAGGAATCCAAATTAAAACTATCGGTTGGAAACTTGAAGAAAACTTGAGACATGTTAAAACACTGAGTGTATGAGGATCGATTACGATAAAGTTAGGCAGGCCTAGGCCTAAGATAACGTTAGAACTTAGGCCTAGGCTACTAACGTTAGAACTGAGAACTGAGATGCTATCCGACTAACGTACGGCCTATAGGCCTAACTGTTAGTTTTACAACAGAAAAACGTAGAATGATTACCACAAACACTTTGGAATTTAACATTAAAGGTTAAATTTTCCAGAAAATTTCCATTTCATTCCAATAACTGTACTTAACAAAATTATTTGAACTTCAGAGTAGGCATACTGTAAGGGAAGATAAAGGCTACCAAATCCGGGGACGTTTTTGCACGGGGACGTTTTGACCAATAGCGGGGACGTTTTGGTACGGGGACGTTTTGGTCAGGGGACGTTTCGACTGGTAAGCCCAAGGATAACGTTAAAACTTACTTACGTTAGAACTGCGATCATGAGTGCGATGACATCGGACTAACGATAGGCCTAGCAGTTAGTTTTACAACAGACGAACGTTGGCTAGAATAATTACCACAAACACTTTGGAAGGTTAAATTTTTCAGAAAATTTCCACTTCACTCCAATAACTGTACTCTACAAAATTATTTGAACTTCAGGGTAGGCATACTGTAAGGGAAGATAAAGGCTACCAAATCCGGGCCGTTTTTGCAAGGGGACGTTTTGACCAATAGCGGGGACGTTTTGGTCAGGGGACGTTTTGGTCAGGGGACGTTTTGACTGGTAAGCGTAGGACCTAACGTTACTTATTAGTCTTAGTAAATACAGAATTTCAGCCCCTCAATAGTGCTTGTTTGGGACCCATCTTACATTGGACATAGGACTATTGGGAAAATTGTGGATATATATTTGCTAGGATGCCTCAAAGTTTATGTTTTCTAAGTTTCAAGATTTTGGCAGACTCCCAAGAAAAGTTGTGATAGGCTAACCATGCATCACCACAATCAAGAAGTCTTTCAAGAATGAATGTTATACTTTCTTATTGGTTGTAGTCATTGTAAACAGTCATTGTAAACAGTAACTTATTGGTATTGGATAGAAGCAAGTACCTGTGTGAGCTGTATAAAGTCGTAATGTGGTTTGGTTTCAAGGTTTCACGTTTATTTCTATCATTATCACATACAACAAACATAGGCCTAGGCCTAGGCCTAGATTGTTTTCCAACATAATTAAGTGTAAAGTATTAGGGCCTAGTACATTATGTGGAAGTAGAAACAGATCCTTAAGTTAGTAATGATGAAGTATGGTACTTTGTACTGTAGCTGAAATAATCAGATAATACAGATTACTAAAATGTGATAGGTATAGGAACCAGAATAAGCAGAGCTTTTCAGGTCTAATCCCTTCTAAGAAAAAGTTTGACAGGGCCTTTGGGATATGTTTGTCAATATACGAGAAATAACAATAATAAATGGTCAGTAGAAACTATAAATGCTCTAAATATTCATCCAGTGATAATTCTTTTACATTCGTACATACAGTAAATGTGAAGACTTTTGACTTCCAAAAAGAAGGGATTTTAGTTTTGAAATTGGAGATACAGTATGACCACACAAAAAACTGAACTTCTCTGCATGCACATTGTATGACCAATGCACTCTCACCTCAAGATAATCAATCATCAACAGACCCCCCAGATTGCATAGTTTGTTAATTGCGCGCGGAATTTTATTGTTAAGTTCGAAATTGCGCGCCGACAAATGCTTTGCGCCCGGGAGTGGGGTCCAGAGGGCGTCGTCTACTGGTACTTATTTGGTCCTTTCTGAATTGTGTACTCAGCATAATTGTTTGTGTGAGTCTTGAGCATCAGGATTTCGCTTGCACCGTGCCGATCTTTGGCTCGGTTCTTTGCCTGCGCACCGCACGCCGATACTGCGTGCCAATTCATCGTAAAATCGGTAAGTAAATTGAAAATGCGCGCGGAACTTCTTCCGTGCGACTGTCAAACTATGCAATCTGGCAGACCCCAGAATAACTCAATCAATCAAGAACTCACAATCCAAATTTGTGACACTTGCAAAAATATCTCATTACTCAAATTGTAACATTCACTATGGATTAAGTTCAAAGACTTTTCCCTATGGTGCTTCTTTTCACTTAGGATTTGCAAGACCCTTAGCGGCATCCCAGCATTTACAGCATACTGTACACACACAGAACCTACACAAGAAGGTTCAAGTTTCTGTTGATGGAAGTGAGCTACCATGAGTGTGTGCATTCTGCATGCAATGCCAAACAAACAGCAATATGCACAAACCGCTTGTGGCATCAATTGCTACATCTTTAGTAGCTTGCATCCTTCGACTATGTAGGGTGAACGTAAAGCGCGCCAGCAGAAGCTGGGTGTGTACGTCCCCTGCTTGTGAGTGCCTCTATGAAAACTTTGTGCAAGGATTATCTTGCCTAATTTAGTGATCATTTGCAACACTCATCTAGAATATTTTCAACACCAAACTTCATTTTGCACATTTTCTGTAATTTTCAGGCACTTTTGCGTGAAAGCCCTAGTCAAATTTCAAGCCCTGTCAGCACCGTCTTGAGATCTCCTGTACAAAAAAAGTCATGCGCCCCTGAAACCCACTGGCTTCAAGTTCAAACTGTGCACCCTGCATCATTTTTGTGCTTACAGTATTTCATCTGAAGTCTCGGGTTATTGTATGTTTGATACATATATTGTAAATGAGATGATGTCTCACACAAAGAGACAAATGGCATGAGAATTGATCATCAAAACAATGACAAAAGGGTCATTATGAGTAGGACTCAACTTTTGACAAAATTGTGTTTTAGAATTTACAATTTACAAGAACTACATATCAGCTTTGCAGGCTGAAAAGTATAAAAGGAAGTCAATTTGATTGTTTATCCATCTTCACTACGTCCACCATTTTGTCTTAAGTGAAGAACTGGAGTTGCTCGCAGAATTTTCAGCAAATTACATGAGCTGACAAGTTGCTCAGAGCAGCAAAATGCTTCTCACATATACAGTAATTTACCAAACTCACACCCTCAGTGGAATGACCTGTTTGCAGGGTTCTCCACTAGTCTGTTTTCTGTCCGGGGGCTCTTGTGATCGCTGCCCTGAGGGAGGGGTCTAAGGGGAGGGCCGGATGTCCCCCTCCCCTTTGGGAAAATTTTGACAATTTAGGAGGGTTTAGATTGCAAATGGTGCAACCTACGGCCTTGTTCTTAGCTTTCCCTATGTGTTCAAATCTGGGCATATTGTGGTCATTTTTTTTTGGCAAATTGCATTTTCTAAATATCTTTGACTTAACATGCAGATCTGAAGGTCCAGTTTCCACTTGGATGTATTCAAGAATGAAGTAGTTTATTTTAATGGAAATTTTGGGTGAAAATTGGGAAACCTAGGGGATAGTTCAGTTGAATGGTTTCATTTAGTGTATGAGTTTGATGGTAACAGATTCCTACTGTGGAAACGAAAGAAATGCAGTAGCCTAAGTGCATATTGAATGCTATAGGAGCTCAGGTGCAAGTGAGCTGAGTTTGCATCTCAGATGTTTTACTATACATTGCTTGCTATTTGAAATCAAATATAAAAGGCAGTCAAATGACTAAGTTGTGGTGTTTGTGATTGAGTGTATACAGACAACTTCTTGACCGCGGGCGGGTCAATTTTCTGTGCGGGCGGCAAAGTTTTATCCGGGCGCTAAAGTAGTGTGTCAGATTTTGTATGGGCGGAGCCCCCAGACAAAACAGCTAGTGGAGAACACTGTGTTTGTACAGGACCTAATGTCAAACAAAAATCACTCACTATGACTCAGGGACAAGAGCCGCCAAAATATTTTAACTTGCTGCTGCATGTTGTTCTGTGTGCTGCATTTGGGTAAGGTTGAACTAGGTATTGTACAGTAGCTGCAGGGGAACTTATCATGTTATGTGGTATTGATCACTGGAATTGGCATCTGAAGCAATCAAACTCAGAGTGAAAGGTATCTTGGAATTCAGGATGATAACACAGCAATATTGCCAAAGCCCAAAGGAGAATTAGCATAGATTGTAGCCAGAGGCTGAGCTATGCAGGTGTTCAGACAGCTTGGCCCCTTAGACAACCAGGGCTGAAAATAAAGGCCACAGAGGCTGACATAGCCTAGGTTGATTTTGGCAATGTCCTTGATGCCCTACAAAATGGGACACTTTTCAAGGCCATCGTGGCCTTCATGCCCTTACTATTAACAAAATGCAACCAGACATATGCTGTATATATTGTACCAGACAACGCAAAATCTTCTGTTTGGCCTTAGTGCTCTTCAAGTTACAATCCAGAAATGTGCCCTAAAAGCTAATGCAAAAATGGCTTTCCCCTTGTGATATCTTCTTTCCAGCCCTGGACAATGTTACTCAGCTCCTGAGAAATTTGGGTTCCATTGTTAATTCATCATCAGTAATAGGACATTCAAATTGGCAATATTCCAGTGAAAACTTGACTTCACCTGGACTTTTGTGAAAATAAATATGACCATTTGCTTTCTTTCATTTTCTTGTGTAAGCTTACAAGTACACCCACAATACCCAATTTTAGACCTAGGATTATAACTTGTGTTGGCAAGGAATTTCAACATTATGAATTTGGTAGCATTGTAGGCCGTTTTCATGTTGTAGATTTCTAAATTTGAGTTGTTGCCTGATGGGTAGAACTTAATACAGTCTAGGCCTAGCCTAGAATACTGCAGATCTGATTCAGTGATTGTAACTTGTGATGTTCTGCACTGATACATTTTGCCTGGCCTGACTGACACATTTTCCAGCATTCTGTGGAAAGTGTTTGAGTATATAGTTAAGTCATGCTTGGTGATTGTAAGTGGCTAGGCCTTTGAACATTGAAATATTGTCTTTCTTGGGTCATAAGTTGGCAGGAGTTGATTTCCAAAATTGGAACTTTGCTCTCAAAGCAGCACATTTGGCTTACTGTACATCTTCCAAGTGTTGAACAACACTGAAGAAAATTAACTGCATTTTATATTCAATTTCATAAGTTTCTTTTGGCATGTTTGTGCATTCGTGAATCCAGCCATGGCGCTATTGTAGGCTTAGATGTCACACTTGTACATATTTAAATTGGTGTCTTAAGGGAGATGACAATGGTGCCGAGATATCCAGGTGCCAAGCCAGCTCAGTGGCCAACTCAAGTTTTCTCAGGAACATAGAAGTCTCATGGGCAGAGTAGCCTTTTAAGTTGCTGTCATAACCCAAGAATATCTTGGTTGAAATAGTACTAACCCAGGGTTTCCCCTGGCATTATTTTTGTGAGGCTGCCACCTCACAGTTTTTGGCCAACACCACACAGAAATTTGCTATACTTGCCACTTGTACTGTACTAGCTATGGAAGTATTGATAGTTCTCACTCTCTGATGGTGCCAAAGCTGGCATCATTACTGACCCCCCCCCCCTCCCCCCGAACTAATGCACACACTCTCACACTCTCTAAAACTCTCTAAAACCCAGGGGAAACCCTGCTAGCCACATAATTTTTTATGGATACAGTAGGCTAAAGCCTAAAATGCATGGTGCAGCCTTACAGTACCTTTGTTCCCTCAACTTCAGCTAATTATAGTAGGGATCTCTATAAAAAGTTCTTCTTTTATACTTAATTGTCACAATGATGTTGTTAATTACTGTATGACTGTGGCTTGAAACTGGGCTGTATATCAACACTTGCCAGTTAAAGTGTACGTAAAGTCTAAAATTTCAAAAATATACCTGTATATTTAGCTTGAAAAATGCATCCAGATGGTTCAAATCCCATCTTCACAGGACGTTCCTGAGGTGATTGAGGGATAAAATGTTGAAGCTTATTCACTCATTTAAAATGTTAGATTGCATAATAATTTGTAATGTCATTCTTGTACTACTCAGATTACTGTCTTTGTTTTTCTTTGTTTTTGGAAAGTCGCAGCTCTCCTTTGTGCTGAAATGTGATCACTGTCTTACTGTTATAGGGTGATTTGGCAATATTAGCCCTCTTCATATGACATGCTCTGCAAGGGTTCAGTAAATGTTTCAAGGTTATATAAACCTATTAATTTCAAAAGGAAACAAAAGCAGGTAGTGTGAGTTGTACAAGAAGAACATCAGAAATTATTGCGCAATCAGCTATTTCAAATTTAGTAAATAAATTTCAACATTTTATATCTCAGCAATGGAGTAAGCTATGAAAATGGGAGTTGGGTGGATGAAATTCATTTTTCAACCCTGAAAATATAATCTTGTAATGCTAGACTTTAGGTCCACTTTAATTGCCCTTTCACTCTGGAACTACTGTTCAGTAGATTCTCCATAAATTCCATAATGATGTGGAAAACCTTAATTGAGAAATTTAGGCTTGTGAACACAATGATTACAGTGGTTGGCTCATCCAAATGTTACAGCAGAGACACAATACTTGAAGGAGATCATTTAAAAGTTTACAGATGGTCATTTCTTGGAAAGTGAAAATTTTTAAAGGGCAAATCTTCTCATCTCAGACAGTTCCAGTTCTCCCAACTAAGTCACATCTACAGTGGCCCCTCCCATAATTGTCTTTATCTCCTCATTGTGCAGACCCAATTAAACCTAGTTTATTGCTGGAGGGCATATCATCTTGAACATATAAGGTCATATCAGAACACTCTTTGTGCATGCTGTGTAATGTTAGCTACTCTGCATCTTTTGAATTTGATGTCAATCAAAGAGCAATCATCAATTGAGAGTTTTGCTTAATTTCCCCCAAGTAAAAGTGTACTTTGGGGTGTGAAAGTCTGTCTTTAAGCATGGCAACAGATTCAGCAATTGCATTATAAGAGTCCTGCCAATCAAATTTGAAACTTGAAAGGGTTTAACAATGTCTTACTACATAGGTCTAGTCTAAAGATTTGGTCATTTTCTCTTCAAATATTCCTAACAGCTTCTTGATCCAATGTATCGTATCCTGCAAGGGGTGTTTGGATAAAAATGTACTGCACTAGTACTATAACTAGCTTGCATTAAAAGAGCATGTCCCAATTGCAGGATATACTGTAATTCTAATTTGAAATTGTATAGCAATTGTGAGGTTTGATCATTTGCTATATATATCCATGTGCCTCGGGTTGACTCTTGGGTTACTCATATGTACACATTTGCAATTGCATGATAAACTTTGAATTTAAATGTTTGGAATTTAGGCCTTGAGGGGCAGTTGTTTTACAGAGCTAAGCTACCACCACAAATGTGGAGGGAACCATAGGCTCCCTCCACATTTGTGTTAGCATGCTGTACATTTGTAATGTGTCTCCAAAGACCAACAATAATCCACCTTGTATAGAATTACCAACTGTGAATGTGATATGGGGTAAATTATTCCCATAATACCATTTTCAGGTCTAAAGTTAGAAGTGATTTTTAAAATTTGATGGTCAAATGAATTGCAAAAGAGAGGTATGAAATTAGAGTGAAATTTGTAAAATGCATTAAATGGATTACTTGCTCAGTTTTAACATGGAATTACTACAGTATCTCTCAGGAGGTAGTACTTCCATGTTATAGCATGATGCATGTTTAAGTTCAAAAAAAGATGCAACTTTTACTTCAGTTTCTTGCATACATGCTTTCTTTTACAGCTGAAGGCCTTGCTCACAGGAGAACAAGTTGATTTAAACACCAAGGAATTCATGGGGTGTAGGATTGCTACAAGGGTGTTCGACCATTTAACGACTCATGAAATTCGTGATTTGAAAACTGTTTTTGATGCCTTTGCTGATCGAAGGGGGTAGGTGTATCTGTAGGATTTGATTTCCACAATAATTGTGCCACTTGATATTACTGTATATAACACCTTATTAATTACTCCACATTTGATTGGAGGATTGGTGGTCACATGCCATGGGTGATTCGGCAGTACCATCACGGTCGTGTGTTATCCATTGTGCAATAGTCTAGTATAACACATGATCATGTGTTATACTAGTATAACACACGGTGGTAACGTCAGCTATCAATGCGGTACGTACAAACTATGCCACAACTCAATAAATCAGTGTAACTTTAATTTGGGGATCGCACATTGCAGATCGTACGTAAGTAATTAGGTATATAAACTTGTAGCTAGCAAATGACAGACCATGGAGCTACCACACAGACAAATCACAAACCATAGTGACCACCAAGACACAAATTTACTGAACCAATGACTAGATGAAAATTATAAGGTGTTATATAAAACAAATTAATGAAATGTTTTTCATTCATTTGATAGTATGAATAATTTCATTCGTTGAAAGATTTAACATTCTATTCAACTCAGCTTCACCTCGTTGAATAGAACGTTCAGTCTTTCAACTCATGAAATAATTCATACTATCGCACTCATAAACATTCATCATTTGTATACTATTACGTAGTCTTACAGACATGGATGGAAAACATTGGCTGAGGAGGTCCTTCCAGGAAAATTTGGGTATTTGGTGTAAAGTTTGGCAATGTGGATGGTATTTTAGCTTATTGTGCATGAAGATACATAATGAGTTGAGGGAAGTTTAACATGATGCTGAGGATATAAGATTGATTCCAGCTCTGTCCAGGATGTGTAATTGTGCTGATGTCATTTACAGGCAAATGTTAAAGAGCCAATTTAAGCGGCCACAAAGATTATTTCATTGCTGTTCACATCGACATGAACTACTTTGTAATTTATACTTCACTGCACTTCTAACTTTTGAAGGAAGGCACTTCATGTATATTTAAACTTGACATAACTGCCCATCCTGAAAAGTGTTACATAGTGGTCATGTGCACATTAATCAACTGTGTTAAAGGTCTGGAAGCTGATTTTTGTGGTATTGGCCTTAGACTCAGTGAAGGCCTTATGAGGTAATGCCCATTTAAGTTGTACCCTCTGGCAATGAAAACTATAAAGACACTGTCAAGGCCAATGCTGATTTGATGTCATAGCTGAATGTATCTTCAATTCCCAAAGATTCAGTATTACAAAAATGCATTTTTTTCAATAATCATTTTCATATTCGAAAATCTTGAAGGCCAGGTGTCTCTCACCAAGTCTACTAAGTACCCCATCTAGTCAGTCTAACACAAACTGACATGGTAAAGCATATTTCTGTTGCATTGTAATTTGCATTGATGTATGAATACAAGATAGCTTGTTTGCTTTGGAAACCTTTTGGGACTCACAATTTGCTTGAAAGTGGTCTTGGCCCCACTTTGAAGTGTGGAGGCCAGGGTCTTGGGAACAGTTAGCCTGGACTACATTTTAATCAAATCAATCTACTTTTTAGTCTCAGATAGTATGCAAAATAATAGTAAGGTGCATATAATTATGTTCGCTACAAATGTGTGTAACCCTTTAGCATTGGATACAGACTGTATTGGTCAGTGATTGATAATTTGATATACATTCTGTGCTGATGTCAACAGCTAGCATTTAAAGTTAAAGAGATGCTGATGCATCCTCAAACATATTTAGGAATATCCCTATATCTGTATGCTACACTTTGATTGACATCACTTCAAACAATGGCATTACTTTGATTGGTCAGTGATTACTTATGCAGATGTACCAAGCCACCCAATATAGTGGACAGTTCACACACATAGTTGGGTGTTTCTTGTTAAAAGCATTAGATTTTTTTCGCCCTTTAAAATATAATAGTAAGTTGTGGAAGTTAAGCTGATGGTACAGGGGAGGAGGGGTAACTTTATGTTACTGTACTGATTAACTTTGGGAGACAGCCAGTTTGTATAGACCTGTTAGTGATTAATGGACACTTTGGGCTGTCAATGGCTGACAGTGAAGTTAGAGTTGAGGATATTTATTATACTTTGATAAAATGTCCTGTATTTGGTAAAAAAAAACAAAAATGGAAAATAATGATGCTTTATGCTTATTAAAATTTACATTACATTCTCCTGCATTGACCGTATTTTATCTCATCTGCCAAGTATAGCAGACAGCACACATAGTAGTGTGTGGATAAGACCTCTGGCAATTAAAACTGAACACAGGCTACTGTAGCCTTGTCTGAGAAGTACACTAGACAGGTGGTTCTGGTATAAGTTGTAGGAGTGGCAGAAAGTACACCAAGTAGGGAGATTTGTACTGCCTTTAAACCTGTTAAGGGATATTTGTTAAATTTTGATAAATTTTTTTCTTTCTGGAAAACATCCCAAAGAACTAATGATGCATTTACTAAATTTATATTACATTCTCCTGTAACTGACTGTATATTTTTCTCACTAGACAAATAAAAGCTGATAGCGTACGGCGGGCAATGAGAGCCCTTGGATTTAAAGTTAACAAGCAAGAGGCCAAAGAAATGGTAGCAGACATGGATCTTGACAAGAATGGGTGAGACAGGATCTATATGAGAACATTTAGTTGTTTACACATGAAAAAAGTGGCAAGTTTGAAATATACTTGCATGTAAGCTAACCTCAATAATATATTTGCATTTTTAATGGCTATAAGTATTGTATCTAGACAAGTGGAATCAAAGGTGCTGCACATATAACCCCTGCTCAACAATGAATCATCCTGGAGGCAACACCTCCAGTGTGACAACAATGGTGCCTGATGACAATTCACATCACAGGTAGTCATTTAACCCCTGGATGAAGAGCGGCAACTTTAGATAAAGCATCTTGCTGAAGGACACGACATAATGACCCAAGTGGGAGTCGAACCAGCAATCCTTGGATCACAA
Source organism: Holothuria leucospilota (assembly GCA_029531755.1). Classification (NCBI taxonomy): domain Eukaryota; kingdom Metazoa; phylum Echinodermata; class Holothuroidea; order Aspidochirotida; family Holothuriidae; genus Holothuria; species Holothuria leucospilota. The sequence goes on along the minus strand of CM055981.1, from coordinate 27,733,887 downwards.
GTCCATTTACCTTAACCAATAGGCCACCACACCCTCTAATCATATTCAACTTCGGAAATTCAGACTGTGTGTCTATTCACCTCAATTTGAGGCTGTTTTACATGAAGCATATTCTCAGTTTTCTTTGTTTTCTTGTTCTTTCTCCCTTGTTCTTTTCGATTGTTTACTTACAAGTTTGTGTCCCTGGTCAAAACAGCCAAGTATTATATTTTGTGTTCCACTGCTTTGTTTCAGCTTCATAAACTATTCATATAAATACAGAGTTGTGTCTTGATATGTGGTAGTTAATCAGCAATCTTCATTTTGTGGTGATGACTTTCTTTCTCCGTGTTTAATTTTTTTTCTTTGGAGTTGGGGGGGAGTGGAAATATCACTTTCTGTGGTTTTCTCTCTTTCTTCCATGATTCCATTATTTCTTTTTCTGTTTTCTCATATCACTAGTACTGACGGCTCATTTACTCTATTCAATTAAGTCTGTAATTAGTGTAGAACATTAGCAATCTGTTGTTTTACTCACATTGAGAAAAATAGACATGCTACATACATTGATTGAAATTTACAAAGAAAAGAAGACAAAAAATTGTCAGTTAGAATGTGTTGTATAATATACAGTAAGACCTAAAGGTATTCTTATATTAAGTCTGAATTAATTGGCAGTGAAATTATGTCCAAGTGTGAATTTAAGGAAAAAAGAGGTAATCAATATCATTTTTCATCTTGTGTGCAGGTTAAGATGTATTTCAAAATGCAGTGATTTGGGAGGGTCCACTCTGCCTACCCTTTATTTTGCCATATTTTTTGTCATTCATACATTTTTCCATTCACCAACCTTTCTGATGAAATCACCTATTTTCCCAACTGGAGGAGCAGAGTGACAGTCTTCCCTTAATCTCACACTGGTACGGCATCTGCTTGAGATACACTTTCATTTAATGACTTCCTTGAACATGTTTCCCCTTTGTGTGTTCCTCGTTCAACCAAATGCAAGTAAACTTAATACTGAATACACAAAATACTTACTTTAACGTTTATCCTATATTTTCTCCTAGGCCCACATTAAGTAGTCATTACCTTATTTTTCATATTAGGTTCTTTTGTGCAATTGCTTTTCTTATCAATTCCCTTTTTTTTTCCCCTTCTTTTGAAATCACACAAACTTTTCACTTCTTTGGTTTAATGATAACTGTATAAAATCTTTCTTCAGAACAATTGACTTCAGTGAATTCTTGCAGTTTATCATAGACCGACAAGGAACAGCGAGAGATGTTCAAGCTGAAATATGCCAGGGGTTTAAGATGATGGACTATGGTATGTTATTACAAGCTATTCATTGTACTATGGAAACAGCTTCCTCTTTGGACTCCTTCTTTTTTTAGTTTGCTACTCATTCTCAAATAGTCCGCTTTTGTATGTCTTTCAAAAATAATGTAATGGACAAATTTTTCCCAAATTTGCTTAAAAAATATACATACTTTGGAACAATTTTAGAGTGTGCTGTTTTTCCAATCAAACAGTGCAAATGGCTTTCAAGTTTGGATTCCACAGCACTACTTGTTTTCCAAAATAGTAAGTTGATTGACACAGTTTTCTAAAAATGGAAAAAATCATAAATAAGCTGTTTTGGGATAAATTACCCCTTGGTGCCTGTGAATAATTGTGGAGAGTGCTGTGTGACTGAAAGTACCTGTTAAATAGTTTTCATTGTACTCAAAACTACCTTTCTGCCCTTATCCATGTTGGCAGACATGTACATGCAAAAAATATTAAGATAGATGGGGCTCATCCATTTTTAAATGTTTCCACAATATCATGAGGAGCAATTTTCATGTTTGATTCCTTGCCGAAGGCAGGCAAGGAATCTATGCGATGGTGATGTCGTGTGTGTGTGTATGTGTGTGCGTATGTGTGTGTGTATGTGACGCCTAGCTTGTAAACACGATATCTCAAGGTAGCAATGACCGGCACTCTTCATATTTGGTATATAGATTTATCATGTTGAGAGGAAGAACCCTATTGTTTTTGGTGGCGGTCAAAGGTCATTTGAGGTCACCAGAGGTCAAATACCGAAAACTTTGTAAACACGATATCTCAAGTTAGCAATGACTGACACTTTTCATATTTGGTATACAAATTTGTCATGTCAAGAAGAAGAAGCCTATTGTTTTTGGTAGAGGTCAAAGGTCATCTGAGGTCACCAGAGGTTAATCTGCGAAAACCTTGTAAATGGCTTGTAAACACGATATCTCAAGATAGCAATGACCGCCACTTTTCATATTTGGTATATAGATTTGTCATGTTGAGAGGAAGAACGCTATTGTTTTTGGTAGAGGTCAAAGGTCATCTGAGGTCACCAGAGGTTAAACTGCGAAAAACCTCGTAAACACGATATTTCAAGATAGCAAAGGCCGACACTATTCATATTTGGTATACAGATTTGTCATGTCAAGAGGAAGAAGCCTATTGTTTTTGGTAGAGGTCAAAGGTCATCTGAGGTCACCAGAGTTTAATCTGCGAAAACCTTGTAAACGGCTTGTAAACACGATATCTCAAGATAGCAGTGACCGACACTTTTCATATTTGGTATATAGATTTGTCTTGTTGAGAGGAAGAACCCTATTGTTTTTGGTAGAGGTCAAAGGTCATCTTAGGTCACCAGAGGTTAAACGGCAAAAACCTTGTAAACACTATATCTCAAAATAGCAAAGGCCGACACTATTCATATTTGGTATACAGATTTTGCATGTCAAGAGGAAGAACCCTATTGTTTTTGGTAGAGGTCAAAGGTCATCTGAGGTCACCAGAGGTTAAACTGCGAAAACCTCGTAAATGGCTTGTAAACACGATATCTCAAGTTAGCAATGACCGACACTTTTTCATATTTTGTATACAGATTTGTCATGTCGAGGGGAAGACCCCTGTTGTTTTTGTGGAGGTCAAAGGTCATTTGAGGCCACTGCAGGTTAAAAGCCGAAAGGCTCATAACCACGCTATCTCAATATAGGAATGACCAACACTTTTCATATTTGGTATATAGATTCATCAAGTTGAGAGGAAGAACCCTATTATTTTTGAAGGTCAGAGGTCATTTGAGGTCACCATAGGTAAAAGGCCGAAAAGCTCGTAATCACTTTATCTCAAGATAGGAGTGACCAACACTTTTCATATTTGGTATATAGATATGTCATATTGAGAGAGAGAACCCTATTGTTTTTGGTGGAGGTCAAAGGTCATTTGAGGTCACCAGAGGTCAAAGACTGAAATCCTTGAAATTGGGATATGTCAAGATAGGAATGGTGGATATAGATTTGTCATGTTGAGAGGAAGAATGCTATTGTTTTTGGTAGAGGTCAAAGGTCATCTGAGGTCACCAGAGGTTGAACTACAGAAACCTTGTAAATGGCTTGTAATCACAATATCTCACGATAGCAGTGACAGCCACTTTTCATATTTGGTATATAAATTTGCCATGTTGAGGGGGAAAACCCTATCAGTTTTGGTGGAGGTCAACGTCATCTGGGGTTACCAGAGGTCAAAAAACAAAATTTCCCAAGAATTCCCAAGATTGTCATCTTGGGTCACTGGGATCAAAAGCAACATTTCCCAAGAATTCTCAAGATTGTCATCCGGGTTCACTATAGGTTAAAAAGCAAAGTTTCCCAAAAATTCCCAAGATCATCATATGGGGTCATCAGAGGTCAAAAAGCAAAATTTCCCAAGAATTCCCAAGATCGTAATCTGAGGTCACCAAGGGTCGAAAAGCAAAATCTCCCAAGAATTTCCAAGATTGTTATATGGGGTCACCAGATGTGAAAAAGCAAAATTTCCCAAGAATTCCCAAGATAGTCATCAGGGGTCACCAGAGGTCAAAAAACAAAATTTCCCAAGAATTTTCAAGATCCAAGATCCATTGGAGTTGAATTCCTTTCAAGACACTTTCGTTTTTCTTTTTTGTTTTATTTGGTGGGGTTCAAAGTTCATGTGAGGTCAGCAGAGGTGAAATTGTTAAAATATCGTAAAATGATGTAGTCAAGGAAGATAAATCTGAGGGATGAACCTCAGTACAACAAAGCATCCCCCTTCGGCAAGGAATCACTAAGCCCTTAGGCTTTCTGGTTATTCTGATGCAGCACCCTGAAACTATGGACCATCCCTAATGTCATGTTGAGAGTAAATTAAATTAATCAGATCACAAAATTTCAAACTGGAAGCCACTTTATGAAAACTCATTGTAAAACCATACCATTGGTGTATCAGGTCTTTTGTATCTCTACAATATTTAATAACTCAGAAAACATTTTCATTGGTAGAACAGTTCAGAATTTTTGAAATACCCATGTAATTTTTATGAAAAGTCAGGGTGCAGGCTGTTTCCTATCAGGTCAAACCTGCACAAAGCTGATGACTTGATCCTTCTCTGGAACCTAAGACTTGTTTGTAACGTCAGAATTTGAGTTGCTGTGGTAAAGACTAACCAAGAAAAAAGGATCTATATTGCATGTGATCTTAGGGAAAATATAGATGTATACTTTTTGTTCGTTGCGCTTTGCAAACAGCATGCTGTTGTACACCAAGTGTTACTTGGCATTTTACACGCGAGGGACTTCTTTCTACCCAATGAAAAATGTCATATACCACCCAGCATTAGTCCTCTACATATCCTTATCATTGTGAAGGACCATTGTTACTTCTTGCTAACCTTGGGAAATGTTAACACTGCAGCAGTGAATCTGTAAAAAATCTTTCTCGTATAAACAGGAAAAACATGATCATCAACTTCTTTAAATTTTGCAAGAAACATGCAAAATACAGTACAAGGGCCTACTAATATTTTCATTTTAGAAGAGAATGCATATTTCATGCCAGATTTTAACAAAATATTTTTGTGGGAAGCAGGGTAGATGATATGGTACCTACAGTGATGCTATTCCTGCTAGTGAGAGCTGTGATGTGACTCACCACATCCTGTCCTACACATGTATATTATGATAATCAAGACTGTGCAGTTGTGTAAAGCTAGCCGTACACTACACGACTTAGCACACCGCAACCCATCTCGATTGTCGAGTCGCCAGCAGTCGTGAGGTGTGCAAGAGTTTAAGACTGCGATTGGCAGTTTTAAGATCAGTTTTAAGTCGCGCGACTTCAGTTGGGAAGAACCAACATGTTCGTTCTTCTCGACTGAAGTCGGTGCGACTTAAAACTGGTCCTAAAACTTCCAGTTGCAGTCATGAACTCATGCACACTATACGGCTGTTGGAGATCCGACGATCGAGTTGAGTTGCGGTGTGCAAAGTCATGTAGTGTACGGCTGGCTTCAGGACATAAGCAGTTTCCCCAAAATTATTTTGAAACAACAGCTAAATCTCACAACAGTCCTCTTATTTCCCATCAAGTATCTTTCATGACACTTCAGAACATAAAGTATTGCATATTCAAGGTAAACCAAGGAGTTACACTGTGTGAATTTCACAATTCAGTGAAAAAAAATATTGTCACATGATTCTCATGAGCCATTCATGAATAGGATACCTGAGTACACTAATACAAATTGGGGTGACTGCATTTTTCCTTTAAAGGTACCGTATGATTTGACATATGGCAGGTCATCTCTGACTTAATTGATGTAACTTCTCTCTTTTTCCCTTGCAGATGGTACTGGGAAACTGTCTCTGGAAAACTTAAAGAGAGCATGCAAGGAGGCTGGCGTTCAATTCAGTGAGACAGACGTTCGTGACATGCTGGAAGAAGCTGACAGAAATGGTGATAATGTGGTAGATTTGGAAGAGTTCACAGCTGTTATGCTAAAAACTAACCTGTTTTGAGTTGTCAGACGATGACTTTTATTATAAACAGTTGAAGAGGTGCAATAACTTGAGGCCATCCTTCCATAAAAGATTAGATATTATGTACAGGTAAAATCCCGTCCTTGTTGATGCATGACTAACTGAATTTAATGGAACATTTTTGAAGTAATACCAAACAACATACTGCAAATAACTGTCTAATGTGAGAGCAGTATGTTAGTACTATATTACAATCAGCTTAATTTCCCCCTACCTTCAACCTGAACAGTGAGTCCAAACCAGTTTTAACTTTTGTATGTTTGTTCTCTGTTCTTTACGTGGAATTACACCCATATGCTGGTATAGCAAGCGCAAGACCTAGGACAGTGATTCGTTTCCAAGATTTGGTTTCAAATCCTCACCAGAAGTAGCTGACACGGGGAACTTGAACTTGCGTTTGCATCCAAACTTACATTATGTTGACCCTTTAAATAGTTTTATGTTGAAGAGATATTTATTGGAGATGTAATATGTTTATATTAGAAGAAAGATAAAGCAGGGACATTTGCATGTTGTGTGATCCATAGGGCAACTGATTTTCTGCCGTCACAGAAAAAAAGTGGAAAAAACGGAATTTACTTTTCTACACAGAATTTCACAGACTTTAGCAAAAATTATCAGGCTCAAAATACATGTAAATTTTTGACATAAAACTTGAGTTATTTATCATCAAAGCCATGTCAAATGAATGCTTCATATACCCAAGACATACACAGACATATTACCATCTAAAATGGCGGCAAATTCACCTTAAAATCATCAGAACCCCTTGAAGTTACGATCAGAAAACAAGTAAAAGAGTCACTGGCCCTAGATCCACTGCCCAGTGATGGGGCAGGTAGCATTTAGTTACAACAGATTTCCACTGTAGTGGACTGTCTTTAAAGCAATAGTGTGTGCATTCGCTATGTGCTTGCCCTAGTAATAGGTGATGTATTTATTCCATTTTTAGTGAGGTTTTTTCTGAGTTCCTTGTTCTGAAGAGAGGTGATGATCCATTAATGCAGTCATTTTCTTTTGTTTGCTATGTTCTTGCATGAAATAGTTTCAGTCAAACACCATGAAAGCCATTAAACAAAGGGATAAATCACATTATTAATTGCCTAGGAAAAGAGTTATTACTTAAGTTATAACAGTGTAGTGGTTTCTATTAACTTGTAAAACTAGTTTCACTTGCTGTCAAATTCCAAGTCTCCCTCATCAAAAAGTGATGAAATGCCTTAATGGTATTTAGCAACATTTTATCATGTTTGCTGTGCAGTTGAAGTGTACCTAAAGTCTTAAATTTCAAAATGTATGTTACAAAGCTTGGAAAATTCAACCAAATGGGTCAACTCCCATCTTCACAGGACATTCCTGAGCTTAGATATGTTGAAGCTTATTCACTTAATTTAAAATGGTAGATTGTGCAATAATTTGTGATGTCATCCTTGTACTACTCAAATTACAGTCTTTGTTATTCTTTGTTTTTTCGAAAGCCACTGCACCTTGTGCCAAAATGTGATCACTGTCTTACTGTTATAGGGTGACTTAGCTATGTAAGTCCTCTCCATACAACAATACCATGCAAGGGAACTGTAATTGTTTCAAGGTCCTGTAAACATCTTAATTTCAAGAGGAAACAAATGCAGTCCATGTGAGTTATACCAGGAGGACTTAACAAATTATTGTGCAATCAACAATTTCAAATTAGGTGAATAAATTTCAACATTTTATACAGTACCTCAGCAATGGAGTAAACTTTGAAAATGGGAGTTGGATGAATGAAATTCATTTTCCAAACTCTAAAATACTGTTTATAATCTTGTAATTCTAGACTTTAGCAACACTTTAAATCTGACGGTATATTAACTGAGAGCTATTACAGAGAGTGATGTAAAGCTGAAATTTGTACAGAGACCATTACTAAGGTCACAGAACGTGTTGTTCTCCAACACTTATCCATCTATTAAGTTATAAAACCAGTTTCACTTTTATATTTTTATATTTATAATGTACAAGAATGAAATAGTGAAGACACTTGATGTTTGTTATATATTAACAAAATATTCAGTATTAATGCAATTTGTAAACTGTGAAGTACTGACAGACTTTAAGATTTTTTGTCCATAGCTGTAGGGTGTATTACTTTACTGTATTTATTGATCCTGCTTGTGGGGGCCTAATGTTGCTGCTTTTTCATATTTTTGTAATTTTATAAAACATTACTTCAGTTGTGGACACTGGCTAACAGAATTTTTGTTTTGGTGGGGGTGGGGCTCAGCCATGATGTTTGGCAGGAAAATTGTTCTGAAGGAGAGGGGGAGAGGGGGCCGTACACCTTAAGTCTTTGGACAAAAAGACACTGTTATTACATATGCACAATCCATTAATTGCCACTACTGTACGTACTCCCTTGTTTTAAGAAGTGTATATATGAAAATGCAGAAATTGATGTTTTCTACTTATTTCTGATGTTGAGTAGTATGCAAGTATTAAAATCATTTTGGATTTAGCATCTCTACAGCTTGACATCATTCAATTTATGTCAGTGTTGGCACAAGGTCTCAGAAGGGGAAGGGGGTAGGGGAGGGAAATTCCCCACTTCCAAAATATTTTGAGGCGGGGATTTTGGTTCAAAAAGGATATCTCCATAAGTTCTGACCAACATAAAGAGTCAACTTTTTCCTAGCAAGGGGGAAATTACTGCACTCTATTTAAAAACTTGTGGGATTGTTGAGAAAAGTGTGGGAATGGAGCAGTCCTGCTGTGTAATGGGAGACTGACTGATTTATATACTTATTTATAGATCTGTGCTTAAGTTGTTACATGTATAATTAACTAAAAGATGACATTTGACTTCAAAAGTACAAATTTGGTAACCCAGCAGCTACTAAACACTGGCCAACATTGATAAGATTTGGACACAACCTCTAGAAGTTGAAGGCTTTTGCATGATTCCACTTTTTCACTTCTATGACCCCAAACGACCACGGCAGTACTTCAAAAGTAAACCTTGATGACCCATCATCAATCTGATAAGATCTGGACACAACCCCTAGAGGTTGATCGATTGAAGGCCTCTTTTTGCCTGATTTCACTGCTTGACCTCTTTGACCCCAAATAAATTTGACCTACTTCCTGTTACCATAATTTTCAAGTACTTGATCGTGTTATAACCTTTCCAACTTTGACCAGAAATGGCCAAAGAACCTGCAGACAGAAACCTTTTAACCATTGCTGACCAGTGGCTTAGCTACGGGCAGGGGGGCATGAGGGAAAACATTCCCCCCACAACAAAGCAGTGCCACCCCAGGTGCCCCCTACGGAAAATTTTGGAATGTACAGTTTATATATATTTTTATATTGGTCCTATAGAGAGGTAGAGAATTCAGAAATTGTGCGCTCCCAGGAAAGGTTGTGCCCCCAGTGCCCCCCCCCCCCCCATCTGCTCAAAAAATACTGGCTATGCCACTGTTGTTGACAGACAGACAGATGCATTGCCATGACAATGTACTGTTTAGCTCATCTTGTGCAGCTTGTAATGGACTGGCAAGGTGAATCTGACTTTAACATATCAAAGACAGGCTTGCAGTCAGAGTACCATACAAAGGCTTAGTTAGTTAGTTAGATGAGGTTTAACGTCCCAGTTTCCAACCAATTGATTCAAGTCAAGACGACTTTCAGGCAGGAACACAAGAGGACATCCATACTCCAAACACACATTACTGCAAAATAAAAATGAACAATTTCAAAGTACCATATGTCAGTTACTGTTTGCTATATATTAGTGCCTTATATGGTTCAGTAATATACTTGACAATGGTGATAAATATGGAGCATGGACTGCCTTTAACATTTCACAGTTGGAAGCATTTAACAAGCTAGACTGAGCAAGTGATGGCAGATGTTGTTAAAACCTCCAGTTTACAGATTGCTTAAGTATTTTTTCTCCAACTTGTATGTTTTTCTTCAATAATTTGAGAATTATTACTTAGTTTCAAGCCTTATGTCCTGAAGGTTGAAGAGCAAACATTGAAGGACAGACAATTACTCAGATAATGTACCTTTTGAAGGGTACATTGTCTTGCCCTATTATTTTAAAATTCTCCCAACTCAGTTTACTTGTAGCCCCGGCTGTTCTCCAATTTAAAATATCTGCCTGCACTGCCCCAGGTAAATAACAAACAGTAGTCTGCACTAGGTTTAAATTGTGCAAGGCCATTCTTGCTAAGTATACTACCCCACTGTGTTTGGTTATAACGCAGTATATCTGATCTGTCAATGCGATAGGCTATGCTACACCAGATTTCACTGATGAGTACACAGTGTTGACCAATCAGAGAGCAGCTGTTGTTTGAATTAAGTCAACCGAAGTGTAGTCATCTATTATAAATAGAAATACCCAGGTGTTCCTAATTATATGTCAAGAGTGATGCAACAGCCCCTTTAAATAATGCACTTATCAATTGAATGATGCACCCCACTACCCTCGGATATGGTCAAATGTCAAAAGTCAAATGTGAGTCATTGACCAATGACAGAGTGATGCATATGTCCATCATTGAACCACTATTGTTAGCCACCAGCATGACTGAGTCACATTTACCTCAATTGTCAGCCACTGTTGTGACCAAGGGGTGGATCATTATGAGTCAATTGTTTCACTTTGCACAGGGATACCAATTGCCATTCTCAATTTTTCAGTCAATATATGGTGACCCACATGTCAGTCAAAATTGCAAATTGTGCATCAATTTTGTGACTGAGTTGTGAGTCATTTTACATTAAGTTGTCAGTCACAGAAGTGACTGAGGGGTACGTCATTGTACATGTTTTGTCAACACTGTTGTGGATAATGACTGACCATGTCCGGGGGAAGTGGGGTCTGTCATCCAGTTGATAAGTACACAAGTCAAACACAAAAGGCTGGATAAGCACATATGGACAAGATAAATACAACAATGAAGGCCACAGATACCTGACAGACCAGACTTGGTTTATTCCAGCATTACTATACATGCATGAGAGTTAATTAATAAACATGATAGAATGTTCTGAACATGACACTGTATGAAAGATTGTTAAAAAATTACATTTAAAGTCAAATCAAATCCATTTTGTACATGTCTATGAACATTGAATGACTTATTGCTATGAAACAATGGCAGATAAATGAATATACAGGTAGACCCTCAAAGTGTACTTCCTACAATATGTTAAATCCACTGGGCAGTCTTTTCAGTTTTCACAAATAGTGAATGTCTTGAAAAGCCCTCCAATGTTTCCAAGACAACTCACTATACCCATTTTATGTGAACCCGTTGGCTGCAATTTATATCATTTTGCCATAGTTAATATGTATTCTTTATACAGTCTGCATCATTGTGGCGTGTCCACAAGTCATATTCGGCTAACCTAATTTCTCGAAACACTGGTCCACATTAGCCAGCTGCTCACATTTTAATGGCACAAGCATGGATCAATGATGTGTACTGGAAGGGGAAGGGGAGGGGGACAGCATAATTAAACTTGTCCCCACCTCCCTGCCACCAGCTCAGTGAAGCATACATGACCCAAACTTGATGTATGTACACAACTGGCACACATACTGTTTTGGTAGCATACAGTTCTTTCTATACAATGAACATCAACATTGATACCCGATCCAAAATGTGAGATGTGTATGACTTCTGTAGTCATATGGTATACATATTTTGATCATTACCCCTCTCTGTTTTGACACAACATGTAGATGTGTCGCTTTGAGTGACCAATTCACATTTTTGTTTTCATTTCTTAGAGATACTAGTTCTGTATTTAAGCCTATATATTCATGTCCATAACCCTAACTTTCTTACTCTAATCCTGAGAAAACTAGAACACACATTGTTGGAACAACAAGATGTCCAAATATAAAAGAGTCACCAATTTTAACCTTTCAAAGCCAGAGTTGCTTTGGGTCAAACCACACAGAGAATGATTTTTTAACTAAACTGTACTTCATTCATGGCAGCAGGTTTTGAAACTTATTGTCATTATACCTTTCATCAAGTGCAATTGAAAGATTTATCATTCCAATGTACCCACTACAAGTATGTAGTTTACTGTTCTGTTCTATGTGTGTGAAACAAAATAACCCTCATAAAGGTACTACTTGGACATTTGCGATTGAAGATTGCTGACATAACTGGTAAATTTATACCAGAGGAGAAGCTTAAGAATGAGACTGAAAAATAGGCTAGACATTACTTAAAAACATAGAAACCGACAAAAATTTTTCAAGGCAAATCTGGTACCTAATGTCAAAACATTCACAGTACCATACATCATGGTTTTTCCTAACAAATATATACAGAATATGAAACACTACTAAGTCTGAGTGAACGACCAAAGTATTTAAAGCAATGTATGGCTTCCTGTCCCACACAGGGCCAATTTTCTCTTTCCAGACAAGTAAAATTTTCCCTGCTATGTTTTCCCGCTGCTCCTAGTTCTCCAATTTAACAAAGCAGATAAATGTCTTGGCATCTCCCAGACAAAAGCTTACTGTAAGCCTAACCCTGTTCCAACCCCCCCCCCCGACATTGAAAAAAGTACCATTGTCTTAATTATAGCATGGCTCAAACCCTAAATTTTTTCAACCCCTGGGGGCAATCTTGCCCCCTTCAGTGTCTTGACTGACTACACGCTTGCCTAGGCCTTCATGGTGTTTAACTGCCCAAGACCATATTCTGCTGCGTATAGATCTGTTTGTGATGGAGGCTACACTTTTGTACACATCACCTTTCATGCTAAAATCATGCACCAATAATTATTTCAAAGTCCCTAGTATTAATTACACAATGTATTTGGAGAGATGCAAGGGGTACAACTGAGGTGAAACGGGGGGGGGGGGCAATTTTGCCCACAGTCTAATTTTTTATTCATTCTGGCTTTCATAAGATCTCATGATCATAATATGCTGCAGATGTATCATGCAGAATGCAGTCCAGTCTATCATATTTTTAAAAATTTTTTCTTTATTATTTAAATTTGTAAATGCAATGAGGAGCCTTTACATTAAAATTACTTTTACATTTTAATTGTCTCTGCCTTTGTTTTGGATATTTTATCTGGCTGACAAATGGGCAAATTCTAACCTATCCTCCACCTTACTGTGTCATATACATACAGGTTTCTACACTGATCCCTTAAAGTTGACTTGCCAACTGCCACAGAATTCCCATCACATCACAAAATATGACACAGCCAAGAGCTTTCTCACTGAACTACATTCCATGTCATGAAATTTTATCCATGTCACAGGAAAATATAGCCAACAGCTTCATACATATGAGCAAAAATTAACAACAAAACCATATATTTATCGAATATTTATCACAAGGCATCCTTTCCTTCCTGATTTCAATAGATACTGTTGCAAATACACTTTGGAACTCTTTGGAAGTGGGTCTCGAGGCAGTGCCCAAAATTTTATTAAAGCAAGATTTATTTATAAAATCAACAATCCACTTAAATCTCCCAGGCTAGGTGGAGGTGGAGGGGGGGGGGGGCATATCAGTGGTAGACTTCACACTGTTCAATTTGCACATGCAGAGAAAATGTAGATCAACCAAGAATCAGTTTATAACATCTACTGACCTACTGAATGTACTGAGCAATGAGATGAAGAAATAGTGGGAGTTAATTCCTATTAAGCATGCAATACATCACACAAGATGCAGGCTTCAAACCACAGCCTAGAGGCCATATGGATCAATTCAAAGAGTTATCAGAAAATTTGGTGACTTGAGGAGTCACTCTTTAAATTTTATTGGTAGGGAGCTACATCAAACTGATCTTCAACAAAGATCAAAATTAATGGTGAGGTATTCAATATTGAGTACCTTAGTTTCTGCTCCATTTAAAGATGTAAACTGCAATTGTGTGAAGCATCACAGAGGTTGAAACTGCCAGAAATCAGGTGACATTCACATGACTTAATGGCTATCAAAACTAGCGCTGTTTTTTGTTCGAGACGTGACCACACACAAATTTTGTAAATATGTGCTCTGCAAGTCCTTTAAGGCATATATGACTTAAAAATATGAATCAGTTCATAAATGTAATTAAATGAATTGACCGTGCAAAAATATGGAAATACACTACAAATATGAAAATTGTACAAAAACTACAAAAACATGTGTTTCTCCCAAGACACGAGATCCTAGCCATGCAAAACACGAGTCACAAGATACATAGAAGTCACCTTTGACCTAATGGCCATGTGCTATTGTCAGTACCTGTAATGGAACCAAAGAAAGGCCAAGATAAGGAAGAGGAAGTAATTAAAGAGAGCAAACTGAGCAGCTACTGTATCTCATGCAGGTAACACAATATGCTACTGGAAATACATACGACAGGGCAATGACCCCACCGGTTACACCTCTATGTTCCGACGTCTAGTTGATCCGACGTCTCCATATTCCGAATGTGTGCATGAAGGACAGTGTTAGGATAAGGGCTTGTTCTAACCTAACCTTTTCTCGAACACTAACCTCAATGCGGACTTTTCGGAATATACAGAGATGTTGGAGCAAACAGATGTCGGAATAGAGAGCTGCCCTTCACCCCACCACCTCCATGAAATGAACAAAACAAAAATAAAATTCCAAGGCCATTAATGTTTTGTTTTTGTATTCTCTGTGTGGGATAGTGCTGTTTCTCTTACTTTGAAGGGTACAAGCACTCCCTGCAACCTTTATTTTCATATTTAACTTCTGCAAATTAAACATTGTACCTGCATGGAGCCACCTTGTCAATACTGGAAGGGCAGACTACTTGTTTCAAGGGGCAGAATTTCTGTTTTGTGTTTGGAGGTCAGGGGGCATTGCATGAGGCTATACAATCACAATCACTGCTTTAAGCACTAACATTGTAAGAATAAAACACAATTCTATACCCTACAAATACTATGACTGGTATACAGAAAGGAAGTTCTACAGTTTTCAGAATATTACTATTTCCCCACCATTAAAGTGTAGTCTGACTGAACTTGTGCAGTCTTTACTTCCTTCATCACAAGCTGAGATGATCCCCACAATTTAGCCATATACTACAATGCCCTAGCCTGCAAAGCTGGCCAAGCCACCTCTCCCTAAATTGGAGATCGAGGTCTCTGTCAGCAGTCAGAAGCAAACTTTGCAGGAATATATACTATTTAAACAACTACAGCTGTTCCACAGACTATCCATTATCCTCCCTGTGCAAGTTGCAGTTGTGTTCCTCACAATTCAATAGGTGGAAAATGTTTCTTCTTTAATAATGGAATTTTTTATGGTAAATCACTTGCATATGATTGCCAATCAGTACAAATTATCACACCTACAGCTAAGTGGTAGTATGTGGGTATAAAGTGTTTTCACCCCTTCTGTATGACCCTGGTGCTTCCATGTTATTAATACAAACAATGGAGAGTCTCTCAACATCTGGATATGGAGGGACAGCTCTCTGTTGCGACAACTCTTTGTTCTGACATCTCTATGTTCCGACAAGTCTGTATGAGGTTAGTGTTAGGATAAGGGTTAGGTTAGACCTAACCCTTATCCTAACACTGACCTCAGTGACTTTTCGGAATATAGAGATGTCAAAACAAAAGAGACGTCGGAATATAGAGGTGCAATCGGATATGGATATCTGAGAAAAGAGTGTACTGTACTGTACTTTACATAAAGTCACAGGCTTCTTTTACAAGACCTCTGAATGTCCTTTCATTTGTAAAAGGTAAAACAGTGGGAATTATTATAGATATAACAAACTAATGTTACTGTACATTTCCATGAAATATTGGCTGAAAAATATCAGTGGGCAGTATCAGAATTTTAGATACATCTTACCAACACCAAATCAGGAAGAAATTGTGGACTATGGCCTGATACAGGTAATAAATACCAATGTTTGGTCCAACAGGAAATCAGATAAAACTGAGTCCCTCATGACATGTTTATGCAGTAAGCTGGTGCCTCCAATCCAGGGGTGTTGTGCAAAAATAATTTTTTTTTTTTTTTTGACGGGGCAGGGGGGCAGCCTGTGAGACATAGTGACTGGGTGAAGGTATAAGAGGCGTCATGCGAAAAATGTTTTTTGAGGGGGAAGGTGAAAAGTACAGTACCATAATCGAAGGCAAAGTGCTACATTTTTCGAACTGTTTAACTTCTCACATTACTTTGGTATGTGAAGGGTTTTGAAACACATTTTTAAAAAATCATACGGTAAGAGGCATCTGCTTTCAGCAAGAAGTATATTTAGCCTTTTATCTGGAGAGACTTGCCTGTGCCAAATAGAAATACAGAGCTGTGCAGGATTCATGCATTATTTCCATTTGATTTGGGCAGAATTTTAGTGCAGTGAGTGGGCAGAAGAATGACTCCCAGAATAGACCCTTTTCCAAATAGCTATTACAAAGGATTGTGGGACAGAGTTTTGGTGTGTTTCGTTAATGTCAATGACATTTTACTGTGGCCAAAAACGACGCACACCAAAACTCTATCCCATAATCCTTTGTAATCGCTATCTGGAAAAGAGTCTATTGGCACATCCCTGCAGCATAAACGTTACTGCAGATGACACCAGCTTTATGTATGTTAATGACAACATGCAGCGCCATGACTATGGCTTTTAGTGACAAAGGCGTTACACTAAAAGTGGCTTTCATTTCTTGTCATGCCTAATTGGAAGGACAGACAATTTGGCAGCACCACTGAATATATGTATGAGGAGGTCAATAAAAGTTTAAAGGATATAAACTTTCTACAGCAAAGTTAAGTTTTCCTGTATTTTTACCTCAGTCATGGAGAGGTCATACAGTATACTCCTAACTTTTCTTCACAGAAAAGCTGGAAGAATGTTAGGGGTTATAGTGTATTTAAATCATGGCTTTGATCTGTTTAACTGAGGTACAATATCTACACAAATCACAGAGGTAAGGACAGTTACATACAGTAAAATGAGGTGGAGCTGAAATCTTTAATGAAATGAAATAATTTAAGTATTAAAACTGAAGAAAATGTATAAAAAGTACATAGGTAAATTTTCTTGTGTCAATTGCAAACCAAGCTACTGTATTGTATATTAGCATTTCAGGGTGTGTGCCAAGAGCAATACACAACACAGTGAAACTCTAAAGAGCCTTATGAGAAAAAAGTTGTTAATGTGGTTACTATAAACAAACCCCTCACCATCTTCCCTACAGTACCCCTCACCACCTCCTCTACCTCCCCCCCCCCCCAACAGAAAACTACTGTAAAGAGCTTTGGAGAAAAAAGTACATGATTGTTCATTCTTCTGTCATTATATCTGTACACTAAAAAATTCAACACTACTGTAACTTCAACTCGTGACTTCAGGAGGCTTTTTTAATCCTTTTCCAATTCTAGTTTCAAATAGAGTCATAAAGCTGGCCACATCACTACATATGATATTCCCTATAAAACAATCCAAGCCATGGAAAAATATTCCTCTTTACAACTTCATGAACTGTGAAGTTTTGAAAAAACCTTCAAAATTAAAATCAAAATTTGAGCTGAACATTTAAAACTGGAAGCCCTAAAGTTTTACATGTACCACCACCAAAGCCCTTGTGGGTTTCTCTCATGTTGCAATGGCTAACTATGCAATGAAAAGGCCCACTGAGGCCTTCAAGGCCCTGAAATGTTTTTGCTCCGTTACTTAAAAAAGATTAGATACAAATTGCACACAATTCTGCATGTGTAAATCACAAGTTCATGAAGGATATACCAAATTACATACACAGCTGGAAAACCCTCCATGTCAGCTTGAACCTTCAAAGGACTTGCAGGTTTCTCTCACCTTGTACATGCTAAGCTACTGTACTGTACATATAACTGCCCTTTGAGCCCTTCAAGGTGCTGGGCTGTCTTTGCTCTGTTATGAACTTATCAACTGTAACCATGTTCCCCCTCCCCTCCCTCCATACCAGCCCGACAGCAGCAGGGCTGTTGAAAAACTGCTAGGAATGTGCTACTTCTTCAGTACCCACTGTGCTGGAAGCTCTTTTTGCCAGAATGTGCATTGTAAAGAATGGGCCAGGAAAATTGCAGAGATCTGGATGGGAATTCATACATATACAGTAGAGTACTTTTAAACTGCACAGAGACTTGGCATACACATTAGCCAGGTAATGCAGCTTAATGATGCCCAGCTCTCCTATGATTTAGTTCAGATGAGGCCAAACATGAAACATACTTGTCACATTTCCAAAAATCACATCCCTGCTTAAGACCTTGCTATGCCTGGGTATGGAAGGGGGGGGGGAGGGGATACAGTAGTTACAGTGAACAAGCACATTGCAGAGAGATTTAATATACATGGAACACAACATCACATGTCTAACATCACAAGTTCACAAGGGATATGCCAAAGTTTTACATCAAAGTCTTCATTACTGCTCTATTTACATTGATCACTGCTACATTTACATGAAGACACATCTTAGAAATGAAAATGCTCTCGTGAGGCTATTATGTGTGACATCACTTCCTGCTAACAAATTAAAATTGGAAAGACAAACAAACTGATATTCACTGAATAGTACACACAACATGTCCTTGCTGTATGTGTACATGAGACTGATCATTGAGGGCAGCACAGATACCATCATACCACTAATTTGTTTCATTCCAATTTACATTTGTTTATAGAACATGATGTCACACTTAACATTCTCATTGAAGAAACACAATTATTGACCATAGAGTACTGCCTAAAACAATCCAGCAAGCTACAACAAAGTCAAGTAAAGCTGTTTTACATTGCACTCTCAAGGAATTTACAAATGAAACCATTAAAGCTAGAAAGAACTGAGCATTCCATACAAGTTGCCCTTTCTCAGACATCATACAAAAACCAAAAACAATAGATAATCAGTACATCAACCCTGGCCCCACCTTAAACTGAACATTTAATCACAAAGCAAGTCCTTTTGTACCAACTATCACCTCATACTTTGAGGAATATCTATATGTAACAAAAGCCTTGTAATAAAAGCGCATCTTATCTTAATTTTACAGAATGCAATTTTTTGAAATCCCACACTTTTAAGATTACAAAATTCCAGACTGTGAACCATTTTTTGTACTGTGTAGGAACTCTGCTGGTTACAGTTTTGACAAACCTTTAAATTGTAAAAAACAATCGAATAGAACTGGGTAGTAGTACTACTGTCTTTTGAAACAATGGGGGCTATTCATGGAAGAAAATACAATGAGTACTTTTATAGTAACAATAGTACTGCAAACAGAGTTGTTCATGCAAATATAGAATCTATAAAGAGCCACACATACTCTTCTCTGATCTAGGTTGCATCTTTAGATAATATATGGAGAAGAAAGATATAACTGAAAATTTAAGGTGCAGGACTAGAGCATGCATTTGGAATGCTTTCAAAGAAACTGAACACTGCACATGTATTTCTAATTTATTATAGATGATTCACATAGTTAATTACAGTGTTAGGTGTTAACAAACAGAAACATCACAATGGACGAAATAATTGCAGAAAACCAGGTATCAACCACAGAGTTCATCACATATTTTGGCTGCAAAGGTAAAACAAACAACAAAGAAAGGTGCATTCTTGGCGCTAGATGTGGAAACACAATGTGCGAAAACTGCATTACAATCATACAGTATTAGCCTCAACATTGCAATGAGACTAAACAGTAAAATCAAGACAAATAAGGCCTACATTGGCAGGATGTTTTCATCCCTTTCCTCATCTTCGTCCATTCCAAGCTGGTCGTCTCCCAAGCCTTTGTAACTTCTCGCTTCCTCTGTTCTTTTACATCTGCACATGAAGTCACAACCATCCTAGAAAGTAAACATAGGATTAAAGATCATTCTACCACCTCTAGCTATCCGTTATTGAGAATCCTGCATTTTGATTGGTTAAACACTGACCTGTTATTCCACAACCAACAGTCAATAAACGTAAACACTGATAAGAATGAAATTTTCCACACATTTTAGGTGGTAGAATAGGAATAAACCACATTTGTCGAACTATTATTGTCCCTTTAACCGTCTCGACTCCAAATTTGGCAAAATAACAGACGCAGCTTCGCCTTGTCCATTATTTTGCCAAATTTGGAGTCTCAAAAGTTTATTCACCAATAATAGTCTGCCAAATGCGATTTATTCCTTAAATAAAGGACTACTCAAGACTACTGTACTTTAATGCAAATACTGCATGGGTACTGCTCTTTGTTCCAACATCTCTATTTTCAGAAAGTCTACATGAAGGTCAGTGTTAGGATAAGGGTTAGGTTAGGGTGAGAGTACGGGTATGGGTTTTGGAACATAGGGACATCGGAACATAGAGGTGTAAATTAAACCATGTTGCATTTGTAGTATACATGTACAGAAAACCTGTATTTCTATAACTATGATTCAAAGACATCAAGGAATAGGAATATTTTCTTAAGTAGCTAGGTAACTCTGCTCATGGAAAAAACTAGTTTTCACAGCTAGAAATTCATGGCTGTGTATCTCATGACTTATTTGTTCACCCACCTTTCAAATTTTCAAATGATGCAACATTTGTAACTCTTGAAGGATGTAACATTTAAAAGACATTCCATTGCCAGAGTTTATTGGTGAGACCAAATAGTTAAATAAAAGATAAATAGTATTCTCTGTGTTTGCTATGTTGATGCAATTTAAAACCAGAATTTCCCTTCAGAGCGCATTTAACATTGCATTATGTGGCACATGCAATTATGCTTGCCTTTAAAGGGCAGCATGCCAGGCAGTAAAATTTCTCCCTTGTAAGTGTGCTCCTAGCCCCTTCTCCAATTTAAAAAGAAAACACTTGCCTAGTACATCTCCTGGACAAAGCTATAATGGCTTGTACTGAGCTGCTCAGGCCAAATGACCACTTTTCATACCAAAATGACCATTTTTCAATTTGAAAATATGACCAAATTAGCAATATTTGGCCGAAAAAAGAGCTAAATGGCAGCCCTGGTATAAAGTTCGGCATTTTACAGGAACCTCTACTATCTCAGATCCTTTTAATATTAATAAAACATTTTTAGCTCTGAACCATGGTGAAGCAAGGTAAAAGCAGTTTGCAACTTCAGGGCTTGAAAATAGACTGGCACTTTGGAGTAAAAGCACCAGAGACTGCCGCAACTCAACTGCACCAGAAAAAAGGAAAAAGGGGTGTTCGTCTGGAGCTAAAAATAGTGCCAGATCCATGAGGCAATAGAATTTATGAACACCCTATACCCCCCCCCCCACCTTCTCCGCCATTGAGGTCAATCTAAACCTGCCATAGGCCTTCCAAGTTTTTCAGAGATGGAGTGACCACCTTACGCTTAGTTTAGTACTGCCTGCCATTACACCAAAAAATGCTCTGTCTTATTTCATGTCTCTGTTACTTTGAATTTCTTTTACTAAATGCACATGTCACTATTGGGAGATGATCAGAGAATGTTACATGTAGGGAACAGTGGTTTCTTTGAAAAATTGAAAACAGCTCCAGACAATAGGAAAACAGCTCCAGAAAGCTTAAAGATGAAGGCCACCAGATGCCGTTTTAGCTCCAGAGAGGAAAAGCTTATTTTTGAGCCCTGCAACTTGATTAATATGGAATTAGCAATCATTCCAACCTTATTTTAAAACAGCACTGTAACCTTTACTTCTTGTGTTTATTATATTTTTTGCTTAAGAACATACATATCCTATATTTTGTTTCAGTACATATCCCATATTAAAGGGGCTCATTGAGATAATATTATTTTGTGATGTTTTGCATTATCACCTACTCTGTAATTTGATTACCGCATTTTCTTGCTGTGATTGTTTCATTTATTTGTTTATATGTACGTATACATGACTCTTATACCTCTAAGACAGGTGCACAGAGTAATACAGAACAGAACTACTAGAACTAGAAACCACTAGTTCATTCCACACCACATCAGTCATTCTTGGTCAATGCTTTGATGCCTTTTTACCCCACTTAAAGGCTCTCTAATCTCACCTCAGAGAGTAGCAATTTCAACCAAATCAACTAATGGCCCTACATGATAGAGCCACAGTAACCTGCAGTGAGTTTAAATTACCAGAGGCAATATTGTCACATGAGTATGTGTGAGCTTAATTGTGACTCACATATTTGAATCCATTTCCAAGTAACCATGTCAGGCATAACAACAATGCCTTCTTTTTAATATCAAAATTCAGGATTCTAGCCACGCAATGGCTGGCTGTAGCAGGCACTAACACTTGCAGACAGGCATGAAGAGCAAATCGCCAGACTACTGGCCAGTACAAAAATACGATATTAAAAAAATTACCTTTTACAATACACAAACTTGCTAAAAATTTGCTTTCAAACACCATGATATGGAATAATTCTTAACACAAATTTGGCTCAAAAATAGGAATAATGATTGCACCATTTGCCATCTCAGGACATTTTATCTGCAGAAAAATTCCAAAGGTGTCCCCCTCCCCTTAGACCCCTCCCCCAGGATGGCATTACCACTACACCAGTGGCAAAGCACTACAGCTGCCACTCAGAATTCTCTAGCTAGAACCCTGATCACATTCATTGCTACCTAAAACAGGCTGGTTTTGGCTATTTGTCAGTGTGCTAAGATGGGGACAATTGTCCAACAGCTCACTGACATTGATGCCATGAAGAGATGCTTTGATTTACTGTGTGCTAAGACTGCTGTGTCGGAAGGGGGGGGGGGGTGTAAGGGTTGAAGGAAAAGTGACAAATAATAGAAAACTACAGTAGTGTCCCACTCTTTTGACAAATGGCAGTCACTGTCGATTGATATAACAAATCCCTTGGGACATAACATCTCCAGGGATTGGCAACTGACCATCCAATTTCTGAGATTCTACAAAGAATACACAAGGAACATCGGGCAAATTTCTGAGATTCTACAAAGAATACACAAGGATCATCGGACAAACCTGTTGACTTTTTTGGTTAAAGGGCTTACTGAGTTGGTTCACAAAATTCATGAATTTTTCCACACCTGTTGAGTTTAACTCAAATCTTGATGGTAAATGGTGAAACTTAGAGTTTCTGCACATCTTACACACAACTGAAATGGCAATGATAGGGTAATTAATGATTGAAATGATTTATTACAAATTCATGACCAGACACTTTCTATCATGTATTAATCATGTGCAACCCCTTTCCACAAAAAGTATAGTTTCTCACATTTTCGGTAACTTAAGTAAGAGATACGCGAGTGATTAGACTAATCAGAAGCGTTGTAATGCAATATCAACTCAATGAGCCCCTTTAATCATTATGCTTACCGCTGCAAGATTGCCAAACTTTGTCCAGAATTCTAAATTTGGAATTTGTTCCCTTCCTTTAGCTTGCTGAACAAAACGTTGGTACAGGAATCCAACCACAAGGTATGTTGCTGCTACTACTAGTACTCTACAAAAGGAAAAGCAAAAGTACTTTCATTATTAAACAAAAATGCAATGCTGATTTTATTTTTGCTCATATTTTGGTGTATTCCCTATACATGTACACACCACCCCCACCCACCCCCACCCACCTGCCCTATATCCACATCCCCCTACAACCATACCCACAACACTTGAACTGGTATTTCATTATTTTTGGCAAATTACTCATAAGGTATTCATGAAAAACTTGCATAGTAATGGTACTCACAACCACACACACAACACCATACTTGTACTGGTACTCACAACATTGTACTCACACAGGACTCATGAAAACATGTACTCGACCTCACAACTAGAGATAAATGTACTTGTTTCCCTAATTGATTCATCTGTGGTACTAGTTCTGGTGTTAAAACTTACTGCTGCAACCAAGCATTCAAAAAGATCTAGGTGGGGGGCTCAAAGAGCCACATTCAAGGGACAGTCAGCATCACCAGAATAGAGCGCAGTGTAAATCACCCTCCCCATCCCCACATTACACCCCCCAGATGTGCAGATGATAGGCAGCACAGGCCAGCCAGTAATAAAAAGTTTCACCCAGAACTAAGTAAATAAATATGAATCCTACCTGGCACCAATTCCCCTGACCAGACAGCTCCCCCCAGACAATTACCCCCTGAAAAACTCTCCTGGGACAATTATCCCTCAGACAACTTCCTCGCCAGCAAATTCATATAATTGTCCTAGGTGGGGACTGTCCTAGGTGGGGACTGTCCTAGGTGGGGACTGTCCTAGGTGGGGACTGTCCTAGGTGGGGACTGTCCAAGGGAAAGTTGTCTGGGGTGCAAACTGTACTGGGTAGGAACCATCTGGAGGAAAATTGTCCAGGGGAGAAGTGTCTAAGTGGGAATTGATTGGGGCGGGGGATTGTTCCATTCCATCCAGGCATGTAGCCAAGGGGCCAAGGAGGCAGCTGCCCCTCTTGAGCATATTTTTGATAATTTTTAATGTTTATTATTACAATATTGCTAGTGTTTCCCATATTTGCGGTAAGTGCTTTTTCCAGCAATCTGGGAGGCATTTTGGGCCAAAATTTTCTTGCACTCTGTGCCAACCAACGGTGGCATGGAGCGCTGAGAGTCTGTCTATGGGCTTTGCCCCCCATCCCCGACGAATTCCTTGCTATGCCCCTGATTCTATCTAGCATGCAAATCCCCCTCCCCCCACCACAATTAAACAAACAAATCTACAGGTACTTCTGATCAGCAATGGCATTACAAATGAATTAAAGACTTACATTATGACAAGCAACCATCCTATACTAATACTAGAAGACTTCTGCCTGCTGCAAGCAATTCTGGATTCCACCTCAAACAGATAGTAACAATCACCCGATTTATTCGTATTTTCCTCTATGACTCGGGCATGTTTCTGAAAAGAAACAAATTAATTATCAGGCCTCGATTTTAAGAAAATTTCAGTTGTTCATTGGACAACCTGTCTGCCTTTTTTGGAAGTCCAAAAGAAAATTTAGTAGTCCACAAAGAAATTTGCATGTAACCCTAGAAGCAGTCTGTTAACGTCTTGCCTACACTTTGGTTGTCCAATGGACAACCAACCCACCATTTTTTGGTTGTCCATCACAAATTGTGGTCATCATGGGCAACCGGAGGACTGTTAAAATCGAGCCCTGATTATGTCAGAAGTCACAAACTCTTTTCATTAAGATGATTGCAATGCCAATCAGGTTGTTTTTTCAAACTTCAGGCCTTCCAAGTAATGCAGGACTGAAGGAAAGGTAGTAATTTTAACTAAGTGACCTGAATGTAGGAAATCTCCGTAAGGGTTTATGGATCATCATTCCAAGTCAGGTGGGGGTGGGGGGGTGAAGGTAGGGGAAAGGGCACCAGAGGGCACCCTCCAACACATCAAAGGTAAAAAATACTACTGATTCTGACCCCAAGTGTGAATTTCTTCCACATATGATCTTTGTGACACTTCCATCTTACTAGGCAAGCCATTTTAGCTAAAACACACCACACTTTTCACAGTGTTATTTTATCATTCACATGTATGCAGCATACTTTCCTTTTGCAATGTTATTCCAGTTCACAGAAAATCTGGAAACTTTCAATTTTCAACAAAAGTCTGGATTTCTATGGAAATCTGGCAAACTTGCATCCCTGTTTACCCACTCAGCAATAACACTGACTTACAGTCCAGACCAATTTAACTAAAGGGCTGGGGGAAAAAAAAAGCCATGGATTTTTTATTTTTAAGATCTGGCTTTGGTGGCCCACAAAAAGTACTGTGCTTTTCACGGTCACAGTGGCCTTTGTGCCCTTCTTATGAAAATTCAACCAACCAAATACTAGACAACACAGTCTTTTTTTTTTTGTTTGGTGCCTCTGAGACAGGGACGGTGGAGATGGGGGCTATTGGGGCTTCAGCCCCCCACTTTTTTCTGCCATGGGCATTTTGGGTGACCTTACGATAGATGACAGGCTTTTATTTTCTTGCCCATATTTGGTCACTTCGATAATTAGCCACCCCACCCCCACTTCAAAATTGGCTCTGCGGTCCCTGTGAGATGCATTTATAAAGAAACCATTAAAGATACAGACTTAGCATACAATGACCTCGGCCCCATGTACAGTAACTTTGAAACATATTTGATACAGTGATACTATGAGAAATCAGCTACATTTCAATCACAATTGCTCAAGTCAGTACAGTGAAATCCCGTTTATCTGAACCCTGTTTTTCCGAAACCCAGTTTATCCCAACTAGCTGTCAGATTTAACAACAATAATAGTCAACACAATTACGGTAGTATCCACCAAGTTTTCATTGCTGTACAAGGCAAAATTCAACGTAAATTTTTGCAGAAATGCACTAATTTTTCTTGGGACATTAAAAGTCCTGGAAAGATGTCACGATGGCTAAAACAGCCGATATGTGGACATAGAAAACAGTCTGTTATCTCTTTGTCAAATTTGGAAGAAATATCGTATGTATTCGCTTTCACTAAAATCTGAAAAGTTAGTAACGTAGTGAGGCCATACCTAAAAGTAACAGAAGTAGACCTTACAAACATTGCAAATTGCTGTTTGAAAGTCTCCTACACATGTGCCTCTAACATTTTTGGAAATTTATGCAGAATTTATACTCTAGATACCTCTCCAGATCATTACAGCTTTTTTCAGCCCACACACTCATTTAGTTTGCAGAAAGCACTGGTTGTTCAGAAGAGCGCAGGCTCGAATTTTAGGAATAAAATCTCTCTGTTTTAGAAGTCTTAAAATTTATTTGACATATCATCGGTCACAAAAAATAGTAACGAAATATTTTGGGGGATTTTGTCTTCAATTTTTGGCCTTTTTGGAATTATTTTGGAAATGTGTTGGCGCACAGTCTTATGGACCCAGTGTACCGTACTTGAGGAAAAAACTTGGAACCCCATTTATCCGAATTTTTTCATTATCTGAACTACCATTGGTCCCGTTGTGTTCGGATAAACACGGTTTTACCGTATACTGGTGTGTCTGGTGTGTCCCAGACATCAAACCTGCTCACTCTAACATCACTTTTGGTAGAACATGGTGTTACTTTTAGCTTCCTTAGCATCCTGAAAATCACACACTGGAATTAAATGTAAAATTCACTAAAATGCACAGATTAACTTCCTCTAAAACATATCAAATAAAACCTTGGCCATGGACCCTTTGGTTACACTGAAGAAAGCTTATTATAGAAAACCTTGTGCCTGAAGCAAACTTACAAATAAATTAAGTTCCAGACAAGGTTCTTTTAAAAGAACAAAAATTCATTGAGATGAGCATGAAATTACTTACCGGTTCCACCGAATCTTGGTTGCACGAAATAACAATATGAGCTTGCCTTGATTCCCCACTACAATGACTGTGATACATTTCCCCATCCTTATACGTCAATATAATCCAGTTAGCTGTGTGAAAGAAAGAAAATTTATTTCACTGTCAGAAAAAACGAACATAACAAGCATCAACTTCTTATGTATGGTATATTTTTGGCACTTTCTATTACTAGCCTGTGTAATGGCTATCACTGGCTTACTGTAGACTGGGATTCAGGTCTGCCACTGATACAGTACTTCTTTCCTAGCAACGAGCTGAATGGAAAGCTTTGTTTGCTTCACATGTTTGAGGTCATTTATTGTCGTGCATTAGCTCGATGCTCTGTGGCTTTGCTTTTGGGGTACTATTTCAGAAAGCTCTACTAATTCAGTGGCAGATACAGGAATTCATGAACGGGGGTAACTATTGATCTGTGTCCTGGTGATGGTTGTAAGGGTGAAAAAGTTTGATCAAACATGGGAGAGTAGATGCAATCTGGACTACCCATTGCAAGGCTCTTGAGGTGGTGCAAATGTGCTTGGCATTACAGTCATTTAAGGTTAGTGAACAGACCACCCCACACTTTGATGTGAGGGTACTGTCTTGGGTACAATCAACATCTGTCTCAGAGTTGCACACATTATGAGACCAATTGCCCAATTGTGTTTTTTATGATGTAACCTCATCTTAATATAAGAAAATAATAAAAAACAAAAAAGCAGTAAGCAGGCTGGGGGGGGGGGGTGAGTTAACTAGTCACCCTACTGTAGTCATCTCCTCAGCATTCACTTTTGTAATCATTAGGCAATATGTCCATAAGGCCTTCAATTTTCAATAGTGAAGCAGTAGATCTATTTGGAAGATGATAAAGTATGGTGGTTTGTTGTCAGTCTGGGAAAGAAATGTTCGTTACAATACAATCCTCATTCTACTAACCTTCGTGAAACATTTCAAAATTGAGTTTTGATAATGTTTTGCTGAACTGAGGGGTTGTTACTTTGCATCATTTTCCTTTTTGCAATGTTTTTCCTTAAGTTCAAATGTTGACCAGGCAGTTTTCTCCATACAGTATAATTGCATGGAACCTTGAGCACTGTTTAATATAATAATAATGGTATGCACCAGGTGTAATCTTAATCAATATTATTTTACAATTTATGGTAGAGTCAGGGGAATTCCAAGTACCGTGTACTGTATACAGTATAAAGTTAATTAAACCACAAGATACAGTGCCTGTAGAAAACTTTTATGCTGCTTGACCTTTACAATATGAGAGATCTATGCACTAACTGTGCACTACCTTTACTAGTAACAGAACTGTCCATTACTGTGCCTTCACTAGGAGAAAGTTTTAAGGCACAATATTACAGTATGGTGCCTAATTTCATTAGACTCGTGAGCAATGCTTTGTCAAAAAAAAAAAAAAAAAATAATAATAAACCATAAAGGCCCCTACTGGCTACCTGCAGGGTTGCAGCTAGACCAATTTTAGTGATAGGGGCCAGGTAAAAGTCCAAATAGAGCACATACCTAGTGAAACGTATCTAATAGTTGAAAAGCGTGGGTGTATATTCTTCATGAATTAACCTTGTTGTACTACTGCGTGTGAAGAAAACATGAAACAACCCCACAAAAAAGTATATTTTCCTGACAAGGTTCTTCAGAGCCAGTACAAACTACTGTATCGTAAGTACTGAGCAGTGCCAGGCTTATTGACCATCAGTCCAGGGAGCTTAAGGGCAGAATACAGTAGCCTAGAACCACCAAGAGTACTTACAACCCTGGCTACATGTGTCATGAATATTATTAGGAGAGAAGTTACATGCTACTTCAGGGTTACAGCTAAAGGATTCTGAGTGTTGGCCGGTAAAATGCCTGTTTGTTTTGGAAGTGTACAGTGTATATGGATTATGGACAGTACATACACTAGAAAGAAACAAAAGCATATATAAAAGTTTTGCTTGCAATATTAGTGAGGGTTTGGGACTCTGGATGAATGCCTCCTTTTGCATCAAATGACCAGATAAAAATGTGAGTTGTTTTATATTGCAATAATACTGTACATATTTCCACAAATTTCAGACATTTTCTGTGGAATTTTCATTTAAGTTTGTGCCGGCCAGTAGTCTGGCGATTTGTTCTTCATGCTGGTCGGTAAGCGTCAGTGACAGCTACTGTACATCCGGCCGTCGCTGGCCGGCGTGGCTAGAACCCTGTGCTACTTACTTCCTTGTTTTATATCTGTCTGCGTTATTTTTCCAACTACATGAGAAGTTCCATCTGGACCTGTTTGTTCTACTCCAGCATCATATCCATTAACATCCACACAGAAACCAATTCTGTAGGAGTAGTTCCCTTTATCATCTTTCACTGTGATACTGCCAGAAAAGAAAAGAAAAATACAAGTTTATTATTATTATTATTACATATTTGGTACAAACAATAGTGAAGGTACCAGGTAAGTGGGTATAGACCAGAGATCTGAAACACACACAGTGAAGTGAGTGCACCCCTTACCCTATCTTAAGAATACCTAATACATAGATAAATAATGATCAGATAGTCTCTTACGAAAGCTCCTCACAGAGGGAATTTCCTGCAAATCCAGAGGAAGATCATTCCAAAGTCTTGTAAAATGAACAAAGGGGGAATTATAGAAAGTCTGAGTCTTCGCAGTCCAGTGAAGAAGCCTTCCTGGGGCACGAGTGCTAGGTCTAATGAATTGAGTAAATTCAGCTGGACAGTACCCATGAACAATTTTATGACCAAGAGCAAGTCTCTGTAATGCAAGGTTGTGCTTGTTACTGATAATACTAAAATGCTTTAACCTGTCTTCATATGATACTATCTCATTTGGAAATTTCCTCTGATACAAAATTCTGGTAGCCCTCCTTTGTACAGCTTCAATACGGTCTAAATGACATACCTTAAAAGGGTGCCAAATAGAACCACAATACAACAAAACAGGTAAGACAAGAGTCTTATATAAAAGTAAGAAAGAATCATGAGGCATCCCATTTGTACAACGAGAAACAAATCCTACTAGTCTAGAAGCAGATTTACAAATATGTTCGAGATGATTGTTGAAAGAAATATTGCTGCTAAACAGAACACCTAGGAGCTCATACTTCTCAGCAACATTGAGAGGATTGCTTCCAAGACAATAATCATGAAATAAGGCATTGTTAGGTTTACACCTAGAGATGTGCATGATAGCACACTTAGATACATTCAGTGGAAGCTCGTTATCAATAGACCACTGGAAAACAGTGTTCAAATCATTCTGTAAAATATCCTTATCCCCTTCACAAGTAATAGGTCGGATAATAGTATGATCATCAGCAAACTGAAACATTGTTGAGGAAAGACCAGAGGAAATATCGCTGACATAAGCAAGAAACAGTATGGGACCCAAAACAGATCCCTGTGGAACTCCACTATAGATAGTGGTCCACTCAGAAAACGCCCCTTGAAAAACTACTCTTTGTTGGAGCATCCATAGGAAGTCCTGAATCCAGGCAAGAATGCTTCCTCTTATCCCCAACTTGTGAAGCTTTAAAATGAGCTTATTATGTGGCACTCTGTCAAAAGCAGAGCTAAAGTCAAGGAAAACAGCATCCACCAGATTGCACGAAGAAGAATCCAATGACGAGGAAATAAGATGATGAACTTTAGATAGCA
Source organism: Holothuria leucospilota (assembly GCA_029531755.1). Lineage (NCBI taxonomy): Eukaryota > Metazoa > Echinodermata > Holothuroidea > Aspidochirotida > Holothuriidae > Holothuria > Holothuria leucospilota. The sequence goes on along the minus strand of CM055981.1, from coordinate 27,703,055 downwards.
TTAGCTCACAGTTTCTCCCAGGGCGAAAGCCAAATTGGTTTGTACCAAGAATATTATTTTCATCAAAAAATTTCATGAACCTTGAACAAATAAGCTTTTCCAAAATTTTACTAACAATTGGTGTTAATGAAATTGGTCTATAGCTTGAAGCAACAGCTACTGGCTTCGGTGACCCTTTGTAAACAGGTACAACATTTGCCATTTTCCATTCCAAAGGTACCATTCTATTAGAGACAGAAAAGTTAAAGAATTGACACAGGACATGGGATAGCACCATTCTTCCAAGCTTAAGTAGGGGCAATTATGAGAAAAGCCATAGAAAAATATGTTCCTAGCAAACAAAAGAAACGAAAACTGAAGAACAAAGACTAGAATACTAAAATGCAATGTGGTTTCAAAACTTTTGAATTTGTTATAATTGTAAAGATTTTTGGCACATTTATGAAGGTACACTCTGGTAACCTCAATTGATCTTTGACCTCAACCCAAAATACAATACACTTCTTGCACTCCATGGTACTGTACTATCTACATGCTAGAGTAAGGGTGCTTGTAACCTCTCACAGATATATTTCTTGTGAAATTGTTCACACAATGTTTCCAGAGTTACAGACTCCTGGTGACCAAAAATTAGCTTTGGCCCTCACCAAAAACAGACATTTTTGCACTCAGCATGGGGTATCCACTTTAATACCCTGTATTAAACCTCAATGGCACCAGGACTGTCTACACCTTTGTTAAAGAAATGAAAGTATTAGTATGGTGAACCAAGGCAACCTTTGACCTTTACTAATATGGGTATGTTCTAGCCTTGCAGAGTGTTGTCAGTCTGTTTACAGCTCTACTACCTGTACTGTATCTTCAAGGCTGTTCCACCCAAGTTTGTTTTACATTTCTGTCACACTACAATACTATGGGAGGAATAATCATTGCAAACAAATCTAGCAGCTCTACATTGTATAGATCTGTTCAACTTTGTAAATTAGGCTGGAGGCAGCACAAGGGTCCCAGACAGGGCATAAGTTCTTCAGGAGATGCCTAACAAGTGTAAGATAGGCACTGGCTTTGATCTTCTTGGAGCAAGAGTGAAGGTTCCTTTTGATGAAACCCAAGCACCTATTTGCAGATGACATAATATGGTTTATATGTTTATTCCAGGTTAGAGTAAATATGAGAAATGTCAATGACCACAGAAAGTATGGCAGTCAGTGGGCTCTTAAGCTTTCATTACCAAGCATGTAATTATGGAGTGAGGATTCCTGGAGCCAGTGATCCTCACTGATGGGTTAATATGTGTTGAGTTTGAAAATTTTCAAAGGAAGCTAAAGCTGGCATTTTGTGCCAACCACTGTATTGAACAGTACACATGTCCTTTGCTTCTTTGTAAGTAGCCACTTAATACCAATGTCAAACCAAGGGGTACCATTTTTCTTACTGACATCATGAGCTGGGTTATACTTACAGTATCCATCAGGATTCCACCAGAAACTCAAAAAAAGGGGGGGGGGGGATTTAATACTGCTAAATCCTGAGTCCGAATTGATGCTGTCCTTGGGCAATGTTACATCTGGGGTCAGGGGGGGCAAAAGCTTGCTTCAAGGCCCCTATAAAGTGCAATTTGAGGGTTTTAAAGGCCATTTATCTATGTAAGTTCAAACATTGCTGCAAAAGTGCCCTCTTCTTGAGTAAGAAACCAAGATACTGACATTTTTTATATTTTTTTGGAAATGAAAAGGGGGATTTTACCCTCCTTCTAGAAAGGAAGGACAAATCCTCCCTTTCCCACCCTTGATGGAAACCCTGTCCATGACCTCCTTTATTTTGGTCTCAAGTGTCAAATACATACTATGTACTCGATGCAGTGTATGGAGCACTGAGAGGTGTAAGTACTAACAAGACTGGCAGTGAAGTTTTGAAGCTCCATTTTGTGTTTACAGTTTGTCAGCTTTATAGAAGCTGCAAACCTTCCTTGGTTTCTGTTAATAATTTTAGGTCTAGTACAATCATGGTGGATGCCATCATGGTCCGAAAGGCCTGGAATAAGAGAAAATCTTTCAACTAAAGTAGGATTTGTTGTGAAAAATAAATCCAAACTGAGATATTATTTACTCCAGTTGCTTCATTCACGATCTGGATGAGACCAAACTCATTACAGATGACAAGCATACCATTAGGTAGACCAGGTTACAGTGAGCCAGTTAGTACTGACTGGCTTACCCAATCCAATTAAAGTCACTAGCCAGGTAAATCTGGCCATTCTTATTCCTCCAGTTTTCCTTAATGAGTCACGAAGTTGATCAAGGTAATCAACTGAGTTATCATACTGTACTCATGGGACTGACAGAAAGAACATTTGCTTAGCACCCTGGATTTCAAGAGAGATTCAGTCCAGTTCACAGCAGGCTGGGACATATTGCCTGTCCGACTGCCTGGGGCAACCAGATTTTTGGGGGGCTACTGTACTGTAGCAGAATCACAGGGCATGGTGTCCAATCGGGCAATTGTTTTGAGGAAAAGAAAAACTGCAAATCCTTTGGTATTGTGCGCCACACATCGTGAAACTTGCAATCCAATTTAACAAATCATAAAACTGATTGTTCCAACATTACATTTTGTAGACATTGTTTCTCTGTGGCTGCAAATTAATCAACTGTATTTTTTGGAGGGCAGATTCAGGCAAGTAGAAATGGTAATAACTGTGCCCAATCCGGCACGTGCAAAAAATTAAATTTAGTCCAGCCTGGTTCACAGTCTGTATCAAGGTCGATTCTGTAAGTGGCAAGGAGCAGCAACTAGGACCCCTTTAGAATGGTCATACAGTACATAGTTCCTGTCCATCTGGAACCCGGTAAAATTACTGGGATATACTGTAGTTCACTAAGTAGCAACTGCACTATTATGATGGGTTTCAGTACCAATTATAACGTCAGGGTTATTTTCCTCAATGCAGACAGTCAGACCTGAAATCTTTTTGCAAATACACTGTACCTTGAAAACTTATGAATAAGATTTTTAAAGGAAGGGTTAAGGCAAACATTAATTTTCATATGTGAAAGAGGAACCAAATCTAGGCAATATGGTAAAACTTGCATTCAAATCGGACAAGTAGTACGCGAGATATCAGCAAATGTAGTTACTACATTTGTGACCCAAAGTGTGCTTGAGGCAAGCAGGGGTTATATCACTTCCTCACATTGATGAGAAATGCTTTGTTTCCTTTGTTTTTTTCAGTCTGTTGTGTTGACCTTGAAGTTAATAGGGAGAGGAGCTTCAAATGGGGAATTTGAAGTTTGTAAAATTTCCATGCCTCTCATGCTTTCTCATTCCAATAACATGGGATTATGGAGGAAAAATTGGTGGTCAAGTTTACAGAAAAACAAAAGAGTGCTCATTAATGTCAGGTTATGATGTCATATTTGCTTGCTACTGTATAAGTTCACTTTGTGTTGAAAATGTAGCAACTTTAACTGCTAATACAGTATCATGAGAACCACACACCTGATTTCAATGCAAATTTCACCAGAGTGCTGAAAATAAGTACCTCCTCTAACATATCAAAACTTGATTTGAGCTTAGGACCCTTCTTTTAAACTACTCCTTAAAAGGCAACTGAAACTATGAGACAACTCCGACGCAGAGGACAGGTAAGTACTGTAAGAGTGAGCTTCAGAAATTTGGAATAGCACATTGGCAACAAATCTAAGTTGCATTACTGTTATAAGCTATTTAACTTGATACACAGCTGAATTCATGTTCACCCGGTCAACGTGGTACCACCTTTGGCATATAAACTACTGTAAATTACTTATTGAAAGGCATGATGGGATACAACAGGTAGCAACAGTGCCACACCGTCAACATTACTAGTTGCTCCCTTTTCAATCATCATACAGTAGGAAAGTGCAGCGTGTATATAATTGTAAAAATTCTTTGCAAATACATGCCTACCCTGTATGCTTATTGGTCACAGAAGATCTCAGTGACCAAAAATATCTGCAGTATACTCCTGCAGACATGTGGCTAGAGAGAGAATGTGATCTTATTGTTTAAATGGGGTTCTCTTAGGGGTTCCAACTGGGGTTTGCTTATGCCTTGGGTTCGGTTAGGTATAAGGTTACGTTAGGGTTACTGTAATTCAGTTCGGGATTAGGTTAAGTGGCCTCTTTAATACGCAACCTCCGAAGCAAAAATAGCAAGGATATCATACCAATAAGTACTATTTAAATTAAGCATATTTTGGGGTTTATGGATGACGCTCTCTCCCTAGACTCATGTCTCCTGTACTGTTTTACAGTACACACATCGGCAATATAGTAGGGCTGCGACGGTTAAACGCTTAACAGGTTAACCGACCGCCAAATGTTGTTTCGTTTAACCATTTTTGCATCCTAATAAATCTGTCGCCGCAGTTCACCATTATACCTAAACTCGTTAATGCAGTAAACCGCAGAAGTTGCTTGCCCAAAACCACGTAACAATGGGTAAACTTTGGATGAAAAATTACACAAGGTTTAAAAAAGACCTTTATAATGTCAGTTGTACAGTCTGCATTGCGTTGCTTTGACTGGTATATCGATCCGTTCGCCCCATGATCTGGGAGTGGTTTGCCGAAATAATGTGACAATGAACTCTTTCACGCAACTTTTGAAAAGGATTAAAATTATCAAAGGTGCAGGGATTAAACTATGCAGTACATGCTACAACAATCCACCATACCTTTTAAAGTGTGGAGCACCGTAAACTTGATAGATAAGACTAAAAAAGTTACCTCTAGATGGCAGAAAAATGTAAGCTTAATATCGTTCAAGATAAATGCACTTCGGGAATTTTCCCAGGCTTAACTTCCAAGGTTACGTGTTTTTCATCAGTCTCAAAACATATGCAATCTGCACAAATAGTGACCAAGCTATGTAGTCCTGGGCTTAATTATGCAACCCTGGCTTGCAAGCCTTGCAGGCGCAACTAAAATATTTGTACCAACATTAGCCTCCTCATTTAAGCTAACTTAATAATTTTAACAAAAACCGATTAAACATTTTTTATAATTTTTTCAACGTTACTATAATTCCTGGAAAAGTTTCAACCCCCAAAATTCGCAAAGATGAGTGAAATTCTTTCGGCCATTTCATTAACCCCAAATTATAAAATATGGAGTATTCCAATGATGAACTTTATGAATAATCATATTATTTTCGAACATAATTAGCTCAGTTCGTTGGACTTGCTGAACGAACCCGGCGCATTGCACTTGCGTGCATTGCACAGTACAGTATTTATAATTAGCAGAGCTGATTGAGCTTGCTGAACGAACCGGGCCGGCCGGCCAGCCATGTGCTTCGCTGCTTCGCACGTTGCATGAACGATCGTTCATGACATACTGTACGTACATTGTACGGTACAGTACTGCGTACGAGACAACTATGCCCGAGTCCCGTTATAACATAAAGTATGAGGGTACAGTAGCTGCCGTTATCGAAAAGTTTTGCCGTTCACAATGACGAAGAAACTGGTATTTTCAGTAGGTTTTAGGTAAAAAGGCATGCGATGTAAGACAAGTTAAAATTCAACGTTACAATTTTTACGGAGCATGCGGTAATACATATGGGTAAAAATTTTCACACCTTTTACGACATAACGGTGCTGGAATTCTTTGCAAACACACGTATATTACGTATGAATTGCAGCAAGGTCACAAGGCACACTATAGTACACTGTATGTGGTACGTTTGTACTTGACACTGCACTACGGTAGGCGTGTGTGATACTATCGCTGTAGCCGGAGAAGTTTGTCTTGAACTGCGATAATGCCAGTGATATCCATAGGCTTCTCATCTTACGGTGCTATGTTAGACCGCAAAAATTTCGAAAACGGTAATCAGTGGCATAACAAAAAGTATGCATGTTTGTGGAAAGTTTGAATAAATGTGTGATTCGCCCATGCATACGGACTGCTTGCCAAAACATCGCAACTAATGCAAACGTTTTAACTTGCATGCTACTTCGACGATCATCACTACCGGCGCCATTTTAAGTGTTGAAACTTTGGTATTTAATGTGGTGGCGCTCTTCCTAAATGTTTATTTTGTTTATATATCTTGACTTGTTTTTATTTTCGGTTAACCGTTAACTGTTTGGTTAATAAAAACGGTTAAACGGATAGTGAATTAACCGGAAATGCACAGCCCCACAATATAGCCTTTGTAACTACACACAGCTACTCCTGCAAGATCTGGAGGCTTACCAGTCAAAACGTCCCTTTAACAAAACATCTCCGTACCAAAATGCAAAAGGTCCCTGCTATTGGTCAAAATGTCTCCAGGTTGAATTGTTGGTAGTTTCATGATACTGTTGCAAATAGGGAACAGTAGTTGGTATTCCTTGTAATCACAACATTAACCTTTTTACTGGTAGTCTAGTGTTCTGTTTCTTAAGGGAAAATGAACCTACAAATCACAACTTCCAAGTTTCAGTAGCCTTGTTAATGCAGTGCTATGTGTAGTATAAAATACAGTGCAGCAAGTAGTGCAGGGAGAAAAGTACATTGGCACAAGTTAGCTAAGGTTAGCGGCTTAAGTATTTTTCCTCTTGTAGTGATATAGCCCAACTGTTCTGAAAAGAAACTTTTGTAACCAGCCACTAACAATCAACATAGGCCTAGGCTACCTACAGTAACTGTTAAACACCCAAATTCATATTTCATACATACTATAGGGACATTTTTGTATTACACATGGCATAGGCCTAGGCCCCTGTGCCTTATACCACAGGGACATTTTGGTAACTAAAAAGGCGAGGATGTCATGGTCATGCTGCAAGAGACGTTTTGACTGGATACCATTTGGAGAAGAAAAGTCATGGTTATGGTACTTAGGGTAAGATGGGGGTTTTTCGACCGCTTAAGGGCTTTTCGTTTCAAAAATTAAGAAGAGCAAAGTAATTGAACCAACTTACCTTTGGTCAGCACCTACAATGCCTGCACTACCATTCAGTGTATGTCCTTTGTTTTATTAGCTTTCGCTTACTGGAATATGTAATGATGATAAAAGTGGACAAAAATTGGCTATTTTCAACCTACTGTACCTTAAGGTATTTTCAACCACCCCATTGAAAACCATGCTAATTTAAGGTAAAATGAATTTTGTATGGGTCATAAGAGGTCATCATGCAGATGTTATGATAGAAGTTACATATGAAGATAGCTGTTTTACATTTTGTATATGGCCATAAATTACATCACTTAAATTAAAATTAATCAAATTGTCAAAGTTTTCATGATTTTATGCTGGTCAAAAACTAGGCAGTCAAAAATAGCCTGTTACATTGAAAAGTGGTGTGTGGTTTTCGACCTCCCCACTAAATGAGGACAGTAACAATTTTGGGGCAGGTTCTTTTCATTACAACATCCCAACAACCCTTATCTATCTTGGGTATCAAATTTGACCACTTTATAATTAAGTTTATGGCTGTAAAGGTATGTAGTGAGTAAGTCATGTGGCTTACCGTCCACTGTAAGAAAACATGAATTTGAAAAATATGTATACACATTCAGTTTTCAGGTTTGGATTTTTTATATTAAATGTTAGCTTGGGTTAAAAGTTTGGTGATTTTGAATTGCCACTAGTTCATTGTACATGTTGCCAAATACATTTTTACTGTTGTTTCTTCAAGAAATTCAAATTTGGCAGAAATGTTCATGGTGGATGGAAATACCTTAGCGGTCGAAAACCCCCCATCTTACCCTAACAGGGTTTCAGCTAAGCCGCTATGACGATGCATTTTGATGCAACGACTTGTCAATTTGATGCACTGATTTTCGTGGCAAAAATTAAAAAAAAGAGGGTTTCATTTGTTCCAAAAGTTGATGCAGGGTGAATGCATGGCATTGAAATTTCTAGTAGGTCAATTTTCTCATAATATTGGGTACATTGAACCAATGGATAATTTCTTAGAGGAAACACGGGTACTCAATTAAAAGTGGCCTAGGCCTAGGTCCCATACTGGAAAGTTCATTTCTTGCCTGCTGAAGATTTAGCTTAGGTCTAGGTCAGAGTTATTATGAAAAAAATTATACGCCAAAGATTTGCACCATTAGTGACTAAGCCAAAGTATAAAACTGGGTTTTAACTGATAAAATACGCCAGTAATTTGGCATGACTTCACGTATGCCACGCCAAAGATCTTCCGCATAACCTAGGGCCTAGCCTACATCATGGTAAATTCCAGACTGGCCTGGCTAGGCCTAGACCTAGGTTCAACATGCCGCTAGAATCCAATAGGCTCGTTTAGCCAAAGTTCCCCGAGAAAAGGCCATTTTCCCGGGTGAACAATATAGGCCTCTTATGTAGCCTGATGGCTAAATCCTCCTAGGCTACTGAATTGTAGGCTCGAATGGAGAATCCATGCCCGGAAGTGACGTACATGGTACGCATAGGGATAGGGTTATATACGCAGGAGGCATACGGATAGCATATGCATAGGGATAGGGTTATACGTAGCAGGGATACAGATAGGGTACACATACGGATAGGGATAGGGTTATACATGTTGTACGCATAGACATGAGGTTAGGGTTAAATATGGTTAGGGATATATGTATACGTAGAGATAAAATACGTATAGCCTAAGTTAGACATGTATGCAAATATATTTACTTATACATCTGAGCTGTTTGTACTGTCCTTAAGATATTCAAAACCGTTTGCCGGCAGCTCAGATCGCAGGGCTATCGGTTAGGGCATGAAATTGCTATACTGCGATCTATACCGCGTTTGTATTCTTCAAATGATCCGTGTTGGAATGTCACTGACACCTTTCTTTCTCCAGCTTCTTTTCTCACGTCTTGTTACGCTACTAATATGGTGGTTCCTTTGGAACTTAACTTGTCACTGATCTTTTGTAAGTTTTAAGTTGTAATTTACATAACTTCCGGTTACGGATTCTCCATTTCGTACTGAATTCTAGCCTCGTGAAAACTTATGCTGTGCGACGAAAGTAAATTTCGACTTAAACACAGATGGCCGATCACCCTGTTATTTCTATTGACTGCTGTAAGGACTGTGTTTAAGGTGCTGTAGGCGAACGAACACGCAGTCCTTGAGGCTTAACTTGGGCCTAATGTTAGGCCTTTAACTCAAGTCACGGTTAGGCTAGTCTTGTGTTTCTTTTCTTACTTCTTAGCCTATTCTAGCCTAGCCTACTAGCTACGGTACCTACACTACAGTCTACATTAACTTGCACACATGAAAGCTTACATGTCTGTAAGTGGCTCTAAGACTTTCAGCGTCTCTTTCTCACTTTCTGAATCTGCTATACAATCACAACATACGTGTTCTAAAAGCCACGACGAGGAAACAAGAATAAGGAATTGCTGGAAAGGAAGCAGGTTCATACTGAAGTTTACGGTGTTTCCTTTTTCTTGCTCGTTTCGTTACTAACACATGCGCTCAGTATACTAACGATGTTTTACGTACAGTTAGTTAAGGCCGCATCATGCCTAGGCTAGGCCTAAGCTTAAACTCAACATGCAGGTTACACCACACTCTGCAAAGTCAAGTGCATTCAACAATAAATGATAGCCTGCGCAGTGTACACACAATATTGCACAACCTATTGCTGTAGTTACCGTTGTAAAGCAGTTAATGCGAGCCAGGAATCGGCGTGCAGTACACGAATTACCTCGTTTTGGCAAATAAAAGCCACCTATTTAACGCTCCACCTGCCCTTTTATAGCACCATGTAAATAGCACCTGATGTGGTAGATTTTCTGGAAGACGCTGGGAAATTGATGAACTTATGGATAAAATACAGGCCCAGGGGCGTTTTTCTTTCCAAATTATAGGGCTTTTGGTTCTGAATATGGTAAAAACGGCTGGGGAGCCTACTTAAGTCGTCACATGATTTCATATCATAGGCGTACGTTAAAAAGAGGTCACAGCTTGGATTAAAGATCGGGAACTTGAATAAATCTTTTCAAGTACCAAATTTCAATAGTTCCAGTTTGCGTCGCTATGGTTTTACCACTTTTTCATCGTGACAATCAGTTTGCGGGTCGATCCGAATTTGGCCCGGCAATTCGGGCGAAAGACTGCACCTGCCGCGGGACCCTCAAATAGGAAAGGATCCCATATGACTATGGAAATATCAGTATGGGCAGAGGCGTCACTATACCAGGGGTGACGTGGGGGTTCTACACCCCCAGAAATTTCCAAAGTGTCGTCCGTCGGGAAAATTTTGCTGGCTGACCGGAAAAAATTGCCTCTTTTTTGCAGTTCCCTGACTTTGTTAACAAATTTCGGAGCTACAGAAATGTGGGGACTAACTTTTATGAGTATGTTTTACTTAAAGGGGATCAGTGCCGGTTAAAAATATTGCTTTGGTTACATGAACCAGAGCCCTAACCCCTCCAAGATTTAACTGTATGGGCAAACCACTCTGTCTGGTTGGAAATTATTATGTTGGGAGAGAAAAAACAATGTGTCAGTAAGTGATCTCTGTATACCACACTATTCGGGAAGCCATTTTACGCCTTTTGAAGAAATCCAGCTGTCGGGAAAGTAGAAGTATGATATTGCATAATTGTCTGTCATGAATAGACACTAGGCCTATGTCCAACACTTTGAAACAAAAGCATTATTGGAATGTGATGCAGCTCACCCTGATCGGACCGTCTCATCGGGGATGAGCTGGCCGTATTAATAGCCAGGTACTAGTACCGCCGTGTCTCAGTCCGATTGTAAGTTAACCATACCCGCAACAGATTGCCGAGGTGGATATATTCAAAACTCTATCTACTAGTCACACATGGGGGCAAGCATATTAAGCCGTCGCCTGATTTTTTAAGCCTCCTTTACTGGCCAATTCATTAAAAGATGAGTTGTGTCACGAAGCTGATACGGTCGAATTAGGCACCGAAAGACGACAAAAGCTTGGCAATAATCATGTTTTAAAATGTATCTCTTATGGGATGGCACGTCAACTGACGACTTCACTGAACCTAGCTGTTGAACTGTGCGGCGTAACGGCGTGGGGTCCAGGGCGGCGTAACGGCGTGGGGTCCAGGGGCCCGCTTCAGGGTCGCTTCAGGGTCGCTGAAGGGGTCCAGGGGCATTATGAGCCCCGGTGGGGGTGCAGGGGCCAAGCCCCGAAGCTCTGGGGTATTTACGAAACTAAATGATGCATTTTAGCTTCATCTTCAAACGACACGAGGTAGGCACTTAAATTAACAGACCACAAAAATCACACTTTGACTTTTTGCAATTATATTCTGTGACTAACAGTCGGCCGGGATCGATAATGCAGAGGGCTTGAAGAAGGAGAGGAAAATAGATTATTTTGAGGGTTAGTTCCCGGGCATTGGAACAATAATTTTAAGAATGGGACACCTAGTATTTAGAGTGGGTGCGCGGGAAGCGCGCGGAAAAAACTCGCATTTTCGGACTTTATAGCGTCATGAGTAATAGAAAAACTAAGAAAAGTATCCTCAAAGAGAGGACTCTTGTCCCACCTCTTCTCCCTTCGCAAATCGTCTGCCCCTTGCTACATTTACAGAGGTCGGTGATGTATAAATTTAGCAATGAAAATTTCTGGGGAAGGGGGACTTCCCCCTTCCCTGCGTACGGCCATGGGTGCGTTGGTGGTTTCAATGATAAAAGAAGAGTTTAAATTTTACGAAGCTATGACAAGCAAGATGTTCTACAGGAAGTAACCCCCAATCCCGAAACAATATTTAAAACGGGTGCGCGCGAAGCGCGCCGAAGACAGCAGCGCTGAGACATTTAATTGTAGGCTGTTGTTATTCTTTAGTTCTAAATGCAGCACTTTTCATTGCATAAAAAATGTGCTACTTTTCCCAGGTGCATGTTCTTTCCATAGAGTCATAGGAACCTATATCCTGCTCTATATGGTTCTTTCTTCCATGTTTCATTTTTGTCGATGGTCTGTGGCAAGCCCCCTCAACTGAGTGTGAAAAATAACATATAGGGTCGACTTTGAAGGTTATAGACTATTAAAATGTTTTGGTAGCTTTTACATGGACATGACCAAGGGCATTGGCAATTAAAGTGCCAGGGAAGAAATTTTCATTGGAGGCTGCATCTTGGGAAGTTGTGACCTGCGAAGGCTGGAGACTGAGGATTCTCCCCAAAATATTTTCTTAAATTGGATGGCTTTTGCGGCCATTCTGGACCATTTCTTGAGAAAATCCTGCTTCCCCCAGGTGTAATTTGAAATGCTAATGGAATAGTTTTTTATGATGATCGCATATTTAAGATAGAAAACGACAGTCAATTTGCTAAGGATGGTAGTAGTTGATGAGGATAGTGAACAAACAGCCAGAGGTGAAGCGAGGGCTTTTAGAAATAGTAATTTTCCCAAGCTGCTCTACAGGAAGTAATAACGAAGTACTTCCACCAAAGTTCTCCTACGCACCGCATTACAACCGTACAGCAGTACTAATGAGACATCGATTTATATAAGGTCCATGCGAAACACGCTGATTTTTTTTTGGCGATTCCCTCTACATGGGTTTTGGACTTTGTTTTCAAAGACCATGGTGCATTTAATGTCGTATATAGTAGTATTTTCAGTGACCCTTACTTCAGAGCTTCAAGTCACAACAGTGTGGCGCGTAGGGAGAAAAGAAATTTGTACGGTGCTAGACAAACTTTCATAAGTCAGTTTTCTCTGAGGGTGCGCCGAGAAAAATCTTCCTAGCATTTTTATGGCCTTTGATATTACCGTTTTCCTTTATTTAACATTGCAATATTACATCATAATAGGCTATTAAAATTATCTTATAATTTCTCTGGTGTCGTTTCTTTTCGCTCATTTTTTGTTACTTTCATTTTTAAGCCCTGGAAAAAAGTGTGTGTGTGTGGGGGGGGGGGGAGTGCCTATATGATTATCGAGGTAAAGAAAAAGTCTACCAGGTTCTACTATAGTTGATATTTTGTCAAGTACGTTTTGTCTTCTTTCAAATGTTCTCCAAGTCATGGTCAGGTCCGTAGTCTTAGGAGGATTGGGGACAAAGAGGGGTCCTGCTTCTGGCCGTTTTGGGAAAAATTACTTTTGGTATAACATTTCTCGGCCCCATAAGAAAGCGTCTCATCCCCCTTCAACACGAATAGCGGTTAAGTCCTGAAAATTCATTATGGATATTACCACCCTAGCATTAAAACTACTCATGTTAAAGAAGCCACGGGGCAACGGCGGATCCAGGGTTCTCGAAAGGGGGAGGGTGCTGGGCGCTAAGAATTTCCCAGCAGGGGGTGAAGCTTGCCGACGCAGGGAGGGGGAAGCAGTCTGAAGCCCTTAAAAGGTGACGTGTTGCCGGAAGGATCGCAAAATCGAATTGCTTTTGGTTTTTATTAGAAAATTTGAAAACTTTGGTTTTAGTTGTATAAAATTTGAATAATATAGGATTTTATTGAAGATAATCTGAAAACGTGGGGTTTGGGTTTAATTAAAGAAAATATGGGCTCTTACTGACAAATCTGCCTTCCCTGAGAGTAAACTCATGTAACTTCCGTCGGGCTGCTGCTCGTCGTCGTTGAATACATCCTTTATCGTACCTATCTCGGCTCCCCGATGAAATTGGAAAATTTCAGGAGAGGTCTTTCCCGACGGGGCGTTTCCCCAAACCCCACCTGGAGGCACCCCTGGGGGCGAAAGGGGACTGCAAATATGGCTACATACCAACAAATTAAGTGAAGTGTCTACTGTTACTGAAAATTTCCAGAAGAGGGACCGTGACCTCAGACAGTATCAGCCACTACATCTGACTGTACGGCAAATGCTGTAGTGTGGTGAATCTCCTGGTAGTAACGGTGCAGTATGAATTGATCGGGGATAACTGCTGAAATGAAACAGTTATTACAAACGAGGAGAAGTGTGGGACAAATTTGAGCAGCATGCAGAAGTGAGCCATCTGTCCCATCGTTCTTGTTTTCACCACCCCTGGCAGGCTTAAGAAAAGTGATTTAAATGTTTAGACAAGGTTTATCTTATTTTGCTTCACTTGTTGCTAATGACGTCTTCGTAGCCTGTTCCGTTTCTGGGATAAAGTGTTGAAATTCATTCATTTAAAATAAATTTATGGATCGTGCAATTATTTTTGATGTCATTTTGGCATGATGGTGTACATGGAGTGTTCGTTGGAAAGGGCTGTACAGTACAAACTTAGTGACACCACATATGATGATCTTAGTGCAGCACCATCATGAGTAAGATAACTTCCAAAATTGCCAGGAACGACATTAGCGGCTAGCCATAGAGCCCCCCAAACGTTTGCAAAGCATGGTCTTCAATTTTCCAAAAAAATAATAAATAGGCCTTAATAAAACAAAACATGTACTTCGACATGGGTTAGGCCCTCCCTTTTCCTTGACTCGGTTTAATATTAACGAAGTGAATAACTTTCCAATGCAATGTCGCGAAGGTTAAACATTAATAAGTGCTTTCAAAACGACATTTTTTTCGGCGCGCTTGGCGCGCGTTTTCTTAGTTGCTTGTTTGCTACTGTATTACTTCAGGCATCACCAATGGACCTACCACTAGTGCGAGCTAAGGTTATCAAAACAAATGATCAGGCTGTGATTTTTGTAATCTAGTTACTTAGGAATCATAAAGTCATTTACAGAGGGTAACGGTAATGCTGGAGTTAAATGCCCATAGTTTTGCAGACACTTCAGAGCTTTCGGGGTCATTAGATACACAACCCTTTAGCCATGTTGATTATCATCCACGACTAAAGGCAGTTTTTCCCGGCTGTCATCACCTGGCCAGATTAGCATAGCTATCTGTCTACAAAAAGTTGTAACGGGCATGTAGCGTAAACGTATTGTGTTTCCCATAGAAGAAGAGATTTCCCTTCCCTTGTCCAAATTGACAGCGCCGTTGGCCCACGAGCGGTCTTATGACTGTCAAATGGCATGTCATAAGCAAAAGGTTCTCCACTTCCGTGCTAAAGTATACCGTTTAAGTTGATTTAAAATAAAGACACCAAACAGTCAATCTAAGTTCAGTATAGTGAGACTTTTTGGCCTAGCTATTTGTAAATAGGATGAGACGTCGTTCTGAGTTACGGGAAGTCCCCTCCCCCTTTAAAAAATTTCGTTTCGGAACGGTACTGAGATCCAAAATAGTACTATCATTTCATCGTTTTCAAGTGTCTTCAGTGCTCGAAATTTTCGTTAGTTTAAGAAAACCAACATTTTATAGTTTCTTGGCAAAGCTGAAACACATTGTGTGACACAATGTAAAAAATATTTAAAGGTGGGGCTCATTTTATACATGGATCAAGCGGCTTTGCCCATTTCACCCGCCTCTTACTCCCCCGTATGGAGTAGCGATCGGCTGATATGGTTGTATTTATTTTCATAGGCGTAGGAAGCGGGGGAGGGGGCTGGGGGCTAAAGCCGCCAGTCAAAAATAAGAGGGGGCTGAAGTATACTTCCGCCCCCCAAGATCCAAGGGCGAAAACCCCTTGTTTGTCTCTTCTGTAAGAAATGTCAAAAATTTGCTGTAATTTTCCTTAAAGTTTGTCCAAAATGTTGCACCAAATTGCATCTGAGGGCCCTCAAATACCCAGAAATTTTCCAGAGGCGAGGGGGCACCCCCTCCCCTTAGACCCCTCCCCCAGGACGGTGATCCGAAACAAGGTTCACCCTCCCTCGTCTCGTAAAGCTTCCTACGCCTATGTTTATTTTTAAATTAGTCAGCTTATGACTGATTGCCTGAAATGGTTTTTGAAGAGCTCTTGAAAACTACACGGGGCATCGCTGTAATACATTATAATAACCATACTGCTATTGTACTATCCGGAGCTGACCATTAATATTGCCGGGGGGTCTTCTGAACCTGTTTGCCCCCCCAAACAAAATTTCTTAGAGCTGCCAGTGAGGAACGACACTATCCGCCAGGCCTTAAAAATAACTACTTAACCACTTTAAATGTAATTTCTCTTCCAGCTCCCTGATCAAGCCTAGCGAACCAACTTCTGGGATATTCTGATTACGCCCACTTATGCAATATATCCCGTCGCTACTGTCGATGTTTGAGCTGCTGCACTCTAGCTGTCACCCATGGTGCTTCACCCTCTATTCTCGTAAATCCTCGTTGAGAATTTATTGTTGGTGGAAATACCGACAATTGGCATCGTCTCCATTTTCTTGTAAGACTATCAGAACCCCGGCAAATTTCATATCTGGTTCCTTATATTCCAAAATTTACTGAGGGAATTCCCCAGACCCCTTGCCATTGGCCCATTTGTAAACTCTTATGTGGGGGCTTTTCCTGACCAATGAGCTGCCCCACCTTGCTTCCTTCATACCCTAGATCAAGGGTCTCCAAACTTTTTTGCTTGGTGGCCCCAACTTTGTACTCCGGAATCTTGGTGGCCCTCAAATTGACGGGTCGGTGGGATTAGTTTGGGTTGACTTGGTTATGCAGTGTTAATAAAACCGATCACTGGTTCTTAAATTAGAATCACTTCCATTGCTTATTTCTAATGAGAAATTTGTCAATTATTTTTCGCTCCCGAATCCTTTTCGCGACCCTCCGAAATATTTTCACTACCCTCAAAAGGGTCGCGACCCCTAGTTTGCCGACCCCTGCCTTAGATCATCCCCTATTTATCACAATATCTATGAATGTCTTCAATCAATTACGTCTTGGGCCTACTTGTCTAAAACGACGATAAAACAGAGCCTGCAATATTGCGGAATATTTTTCTATCGTATCTAATTTTACAGAGTAAGTTTCTAAAACAAAATTATGAAGAACGCGTAGATGTAACTTATTTACTGACATACGAGGCTTGGTAAGTGCCATTTCTGGCAGTCTGGGAGATATTTGGGCAAACTTTTCCGCTTGCGCTCCCTTTAAATGGTGTCATCATGGTCCCTCCTGGGAAATGGTCCCTACCACAAAATTATCAAAAGGTCCTGGATGTCACATGAGTGTTTTTAAGTAATGGTGTTTTTCGGCCCGCTTCGCTCGCATTTATTATAGAAGGCCTAATCCTCCCGGGGTCCTGTTTCACTTCGTGTAAGCTTCATCTTGGGATAAGTACTGTCCTAAAGCGGCATGAAACCCCTACCATCGTTCATATGAAGCTAGGGTCGAAAAAGGAGAAACGAACTTCAAGTTACGAATAAAAATGGGCAACTTGGGCAAATCATACAAATACCGCAACAGTTGAGGAAGTAAGGTTGAAAGAGGAAGGATCCCTTCAAGAAATCAGTAGTAATTATAAGGGAATGACAATGTACACACTGCATGTAAATTAACAAGGCAGGAAAAAGTATTAAATTGTTACTATTTTAATGAAAAGAGCATCAGGAATAAGACTGAGTTATTACAAGTGTATGCAGCGGAATATAATTTTGATTTTGTGTTTATTACAGAAACATAGTTGAATGAATCAATTAGTGATGGAGAAATTCAACTACAGAATTACAATTGTTTTTGAAAGGGCAGATATGGCAGAAGTGGTGGAGGTCTAACAATTTTGTTAAGAAAATTATACAAGGTATAAGAATGAGAAAACTGAACAGCTTCAAGAAGCTCTTTGGTATTAAATAGAGGATAATGGGGACAGCATTATAGTAGGAGTGGTAAACAGAGCTCCATCAATAACTTTGGAAGATGATGAGAACCTAATAGGGACCCTTAGGCAAATGGAAAAGTACAAGCGAGTGGTAGTAGTGGGGAATTTTAATTTTCCAGATATAAAGTGGCAAAGCTTGGAGGCAGATACAAGAGAGTCAAAGAATTTCATTCTGCGGGTAACACAAGACAACTTCTTGTATCAGCCTATAAATCAGTCTACGAGAGGTAATAACATTTTGGACTTACTGCTGACATCTGAAGAAGAAATGGTGGAGTGTATAGAAATCGGAGAGCAATTTGGAACGGCAGACCATAATTGTATAATGTGCAACTGTGTTGTGAAAAGAGGCTGCAAGGAACATAAAAGGAGGTGTTGGACTGGAAGAAAGCGAACTTGGCTAAACTTTAATATGAGTATGAACAGACTAATTCACAACTAAAGTTATACAAATCTGACTTTAGATAAGTTATGGGGTACTGGTTGTATAATAATCACATTCAAAAATATGTACCAACGAAAGTAATTCCAGATCAGAGACCTATAGCAAGCCAAAATGGATGAAAAAGAAACTCAAGAAGAATAAAGTATGGAGAACTTACATGAAGAATAGAAGTCAAGCTCAATGGGAAGCATTCAAGAGGTCACAAATGGAAGTAAAGGAGGAAAAAAGATTGGCAAAGAGAAATTTTGAAGTATTATAGGCCAGCAGAATTAAGGATGACCCCAGAACATTTTATTCCTATATAAGGTCTAAACAACGTATTAAAGTCAAGTGTGACCTTTAAAAGATGAAGGGGGAAATAATATTGCAACAGGTAAAGATGCAGCGGAGACTTTAAACAACTTTTTGAGACTTTTTTCCTGAAGAGGATGTTAATATGCCAATGGCTACAAAGGGTTATAAAGGTGACAAAAAGGGAAATGAAGTTCTCTAGAGTTACGGCTCAGTTTCTAACCAATCAAGTTCTCTAGAAATAACAGAAGAAATGGTTATGAAAATGATTGGGAGATTAAAGCAATGGAAAGCAGCAGGAACTGATGGAGTGATGCTAGATTACATCAAAGAATTTGCTGAGCAAGTAGTAAAACCACTATCAATAATATTTCAGAAATCACTTAGTGAGACTAAAATTCCTACAAGAAGGGGGAATGTACTACCAACATAACACCACTGTATAGAAGGGGCGAGAATCTGATGTTAGCAATTATAGACAGGTAGATTTAACATCAGTACCATGAAAGGTTATGGAGAATATGAGAGATGCTATTGTAAAGCACCTGGAGGAGAAAATCATGGATTTACACAAGCCAGGTCATGTGTGACAAAGTATATAGAAAGAGGAATACCAGTTGATGTGGTGTATCTTGACCTACCGAAAGCATTCGACAGGGCACCCCATAAGAGGCTGATATCAAAAATTAAAGCACATAGGATTGATGGCAAAATACTGGAATGGATCAAAGAATGGTATCCAACGGGCAGTAGGGAGTAGTCTTAATCGGTCAGAAATCAGAGTGGAAGGAAGTCACAAGCTTAGTAGTGCCAGGGTCTGTTCTGAGACCAGGAAGCTTTATTATATAAATATGTATATATATATAGGTAAAAAAGAAGTAGTAAATAGTGCTAAAAGTTTGTGAAAAATTCCACGACGTTTCGGGTCTAAACCCTTCATCAGGTGGCAAAAATGCAACTGATCGTTGACACGGCCAAGCGTACAATTTAAAAAATACAAAATAAAATTGGACACGGTAAAACCGGCTAGGAAAACAGACAGTGTTAAGTGGTTACCACAAGTCAAAACAATGCAGGAATTGCTGCGTTATAACAGTTCAAGTCTAACGTTCAGACCATGTGGGGACAGGGTTCCAAGTTTCATAATTAGGCGGTTTTCGGCAGCTAGGCGGTCATGATCGGAACCTCGACACGAGATGGCCGCCGAAACCATCAAGTCACGGATCGAGCATGTTGACGAGGGATTGAAGTGTGTGGCTACGGGGAACCCTGGGAAGTTCTGTTTGATTGACATCAGATGCTCAGTGACTCGGTCAGCAAGACGACGTTTTGTTTCTCGCACGTACAGTATATTTTCAGCGTTTACATACGAGAACGTAAACAACATTGGCTGAAGTACAGGTAAAATGCTGATGAACGTTAAACCGGTTGCTGTTGGGACCTACAATGGAAAGGTTTTTGTCGGTGGTCAGTTATGACAAAAACCTTTCCACTGTAGGTCCCAACAACAACCGGTTTAACGTTCATCAGCATTTTACCTGTACTGCTGCCGAAAACCGCCTAATCATGAAACTTGGCACCCTGTCCCCACATGCATGGGCAAAAACCCTCACACGCGTTACCCCCACCGAAATGGACACCATCATGCATGCTAGACGATCTCTATTGTTTGATGAAAGTGGCAACCCATGGGTGAAAAGGGATACACAAAAAGAGTTTGATGTCATCATGGGGGCATATGATGGTGCAGAAATCGCAGAATTGGTACGACTCTACATATTACAAACCATCAAAACTGAGTTAACTAATATAAACGCAGGGCTGTACCGTGACGATGGTTTGGCCGTAATTAAGGGCATCGGCAGAACCGTCGACAAAGTGAGAAAAGACATCACCAAAATCTTCCAGTCTCTGGGCCTAAAATCACTGTGCAAGCAAATCTGAAAAAATGTATACTTCTTCGATGTCAACTTTGACTTGCCCACCGGCTTGCACAAACTTCACAGGAAACCTAATGATGAGCCTCTGTATATTGATACCGGACTGTATCCAACCACCCACCCGAAATTCCCAAGCATATACACCCATCAATCGAGAAACGGATCTCGACCCTATCTTCCAATGAAGAGATATTCGAAAAAGCCGCACCAATATACAACCAAGCGCTCCACAACAGTGGGCATAATGAAAAAATAACCTACGAGAAGAATACCCAACAACATCAGAAAAAAGGCCGTAACAGGAAGCGGCACGTTTGAGCAAATTCTCAGAGACAGATGGGTAGAATTCTCCCAGATAGCACAATACATTGGACCAACGTTGGAAAATAGTTGGTAAATGTTGGCAAGCGTTGGTAATGTGTTGTGTTGGCAAAAGAGTGTTGGTCCAACTTAAGACCAACATTTTTTTGCCGCCCGTACGACATTACAATGTTGCACTAACGTTGGACCAACTTTAACACCCAACTGTTGGATTTTATTTACTTATCAAACGTTGGGCTAACGTAAGACGGCCAACAGTTGGCTTTCATTCCTTTAGCTGACGTTGGACCAACAAAAGTCAGCCAACAGTTGGGCGTAATTCATTTCATCAACGTTGAGCCAACGTTAAGCACCCAACTGTTGGATTTTATTTACTTATCAAACGTTGCGCTAACGTAAGACGGCCAACAGTTGGCTTTCATTCCTTTAACTGACGTTGGACCAACAAAAGTCAGCCAACAGTTGGGCGTAATTCATTTCATCAACGTTGAGCCAACGTTAAGCACCCAACTGTTAGATTTTATTTACTTATCAAACGTTGCGCTAACGTAAGACGGCCAACAGGTGGCGTTTATTCCTTTAACTGACGTTGGTCCAACAAAAGTCAGCCAACAGTTGAGCGTAATTCATTTCATCAACGTTGAGCCAACTTTAAGCACCCAACTGTTAGATTTTATTTACTTATCAAACGTTGCGCTAACGTAAGACGGCCAACAGGTGGCGTTTATTCCTTTAACTGACGTTGGTCCAACAAAAGTCAGCCAACAGTTAAGCGTAATTCATTTCATCAACGTTGAGCCAACTTTAAGCACCCAACTGTTGGATTTTATTTACTTATCAAACGTTAAGCTAATGTAACACGGCAAACAGTTGGCGTTTATTCCTTTGACTGATTTGGTCCAACCAAAGTCAGCCAACAGTTGGGCGAAATTCATTTCATCAACGTTGGGCCAACGTTAAGCACCCAACTGTTGGATTTTACGTACTGTACCAACTTTGGGCTAACAGTAGACGGCCAACAGCTGGCTTTCATTCCTTTGACTGACGTTGGATCAGCAAATGTCAGCCAACAGTTGGGTGTAATTAGTTTCTTCAACGTTGGCCCAAACTTGGATTTTATTTACTGCGCCAACGTTGGGCTAACAGTAGGCCTATAGACAAACTTCAAGTAGCTGCTTTACCTTAAACCGTCTTTGAACAACTTCCATGAAATCAACCGTTGGTCCATATGTCTTCAGCCAATATTGAGCCAGCCATATTTAGCCAACCGTTGGTAATTATGTAATTAACCAATATTTGCCCAGTTTTAATTAAGTGACAAACTGTTGGGCATCACTATTGAACCAACATTGGACTAAATCCTAAAACTACTGAAATTTCTATAGGCCGTTTCCAATAATACCGTAATAAAACATTCACTATAAGAGACTTCATAGAGCTGTCAAAGCAGTAAATAGGTGTTCTAAATTTCTTCATTGGCGCTTACCTTAATATAATGTTAAATGTAGAACAGCAACAGCGTATATGTGAATTGAAAGAGTTAAATTAAAAGTCACACCTCAACAGATGTGCTGAATCTGAAGGCTACTTAAAATTCGGCCTACAACCCATGGTTGGCCCAACCCGAACACTGGATTCCAGTGATGGGCTGTTTAAGGCTGACATTAGTTTCGGTTAGCAACCGGTAAGTGGCCCAACATTGGCCCAACCATAGTCCACTTAAATATCATTTACCCGATCATTTTGGTATCAAGCCAACTTCACAATTCCTTTAATAGCAGCTGTTTCTAAATTTTACGTTCACAGTGAATATTTTGCAGAATGTTTACTTTTCTAGTAGAAAGTTCTGCCAAGACAATTTAAGGAAAATGTTTAAATGCTAAAGAATTATGTTGGAGCACCAGGTTTATACACCTTTCATCTGAATGGAACATTCTGAAGTTTTAATAGCAAATTTTTGTTTATCCCTCAAAACAGGTCGGATTGAAATAAATTGTGACTGGTAATGGTGAATTATTGCAGAAAATCATGCTTCTCAGTTGTACAATGCAACTAAAAGAAGGAGAAATTGGAATATCATGAAAAAATTGTGTTATTAGAGTTAATAATAACAAAGACGTCTCACTGAATATATATAACAGCCAAACGAACATTCATATGATTTATATTAAAGTCCTACTGCTTTTAAAAGTGGCTAGCTCGAGCATGTAAGTAGCAATGCTGGTAGCTTTTAAACTTTGCAGAAGGTAACTTCTCTGAGATATTTCATTATGGTATCCCATAATGAGCAGTTATTTGAGGGAAGTTCTAAAAATCAGGCATAATGTAGTTGGCCCAACATAATGCCAACTATGTACAACTTGTTGCTCCTTTGGTGCAACAGGTTGTAGGATTAACGTTGGAACAACGTTGCAACATTGTCAATTCAACATGCTGGGTGGACAGTGGCATAACGTTAATCCATTGATTAAACAACATATTGGGCCAACGTTTTCACAATGAGCAGCCAACCTTCAAATAACATTTTCCCAATGTGCTGCCAACAATACCTACAACAGTCTTCCAACGTTGGTCCATTGTAACAACAACATATTGGATAAAAGTTGTTGTAATGTTGGCCCTGTATTGCAACAACTTGCAGGATTAACATTGGCACACCGTTGAGCCATTGTCAATTCAACATGTTGGGTGGACAGTGGCACAACGTTGGTCCATTGATAAGCCAATATATTGGGCCAACGTTTTCACAATGAGCAGCCAACCTTCAAGTAACATTTTCCCAATGTGCTGCCAACAATACCTACAACATTCTTCCAACGTTGGTCCATTGTAACAACAACGTATTGGATAAAAGTTGTTGTAATGTTGGCCCTGTATTGCAGCAACTTGCAGGATTAACATTGGCACACTGTTGAGCCATTGTCAACTCAACATGTTGGGTGGACAGTGGCACAACGTTAGTCCATTGCTAAGCCAATATATTGGGCCAACGTTTTCACAATGAGCAGCCAACCTTCAAATAACATTTCCCCAATGTGGTTCCAACAAAAACTTCAACCTTCTTCCAACGTTGGCCCAACGTTTTTGTGCTATCAGGGCTGATATGTCAAAGACCAGAAATTTAAGGCTCGGTTCCAGGCAGGGTTCCAGCATCCACTTGTTTGTTTTGTGTATTCTATTACATTGCTCTACTGTAAACTGGTATCGAGCACTTTTTGCTCTGTTGCGGATAATTTTCTGTACTATATATAAATATATATATGGATAAAGAAATTAACCAAAAACAAGTGTGCTTGCAGATGACACAAAAATTATTAGACCTTCATTAAAAGAGAAAGACAGGGAAATTCTGCAATTAGATGTGGAAAGACTTATGAGATGGACACAAACGTGGCAAATGAACTTTAAAGGTCTTATTCAGAGGCAAAATGCATTTTCGTCTCAATCCGATTGAGCAGAAACTTCTGTTTGTTCTTTCTCATGTACACCTTGAATTTTCAGAGTACCCCTTGGCATTGCTGAGAAAATACGTACTAAAAACATGACAAAACGGCTAAAAACGTCGTTTCAAATGACTCAATGAAAACGGGGGCGTGGCCAAGGTCAAACCCGTGACGTCACTGGCCGGAGTCGTGTCACACTATCAGTTTATAATCATGCAAGTATTTAGTAGGCCTACCACTAGTAACCTATGACCATGAGCTGCTTACGTTCATCATAAACCTTTGATGAATTGATAGATATTTGTTCTAAGAGAAACGATGAAAATTTTAAAGCTTTTGCCTACATCATGAATTACATGATCATTTTTTCCATTAAAACTCTAAAAGTTCATCGACGTGGCAAACCTACGTCTGCTTGTAAATCACCTTCGTAGTAGTACTGGCCTCCACATCAATTAATTTTGCTTCGATTTTCTTCTGAAAATGAGACGAAAGTTAGCTACACCGAGAATTCCGGAGGAATCTCTGACCGACATCGATAGGATATACCCGTACGTTCTTTTATCCCACAAAAACCGGATTCTAAACGCCCCAAAATAGTAAAAAAGAACAACAAACGAGCCCAAATAATTATGTGTAATATCTCTGAGACTACTGTATTTAGCCTTCAGCCAATCAGCACTTAGTATTTAGGGGATTCTCTTTCACGTCCACATAGACGCATATAATTAAAAGTAAACATGACACGCGCGAGGTCGGCTGTCAATCATTGTCATAGCTTATAACATACAGTACGTAATGGGATTAATACGTATCTGGATATACACACTATAGCCCACAGGCTTCATTCCTCTGCAAACATGCTTAGTGTGGGAGACTCTAAAGTTAAGTCTCAAGTTTTTTTTTTCTTTTCTTTATTTTTTTTTTGGTTGGTCGAACACCAACGCTTAGACCTATAGATTACGACCTGGGCCGAAGTAGGAGTAGGCCTAGGTAGGAGGACCAGGCATAGGCTACTCTGAAACCCTCTGACCTAATTGCTAAGCTACGCTAACTAAAGCGTAGATTTAATTTTATTTCAACAAGGATAAACCTTTACAAGTAATCGGTACATTTTTTGTTTGCAATTTTCGATCACCATCCAAGAAGAATAGCAGCACAGTAGGCTTCATCGTAGGCTGTAGTAGGCCTAGCCTAGTTATGGCTAGTCTACTATCTGACAATAAACGTTGGATTAGAGAATAAAAGTTTGTTCATCCACGAATTTCGTTCATGGTCCATAATTCAAGCAATAATGGATAAAATGACTTGAAAATTTCACAAAATATGAAGCATTAGCCGATAAACAATCCTAGTGAAACAAATTCCAACCGTATGTTTCCAATTTGCCTGAATACATTTTGCCGTAGATACACTCGGGTACGGTGTATGCTTGTTGTGTGCGCTCGAGCTAGCTCGACCCAACTCCGGCCAGTGACGTCACAGTTGACATTTCGAAGAAATCACGTGACCTTATCGTTTGAAGTTGGGCCCAAAATAAAAAAGTTTTCTTCAGAAAAGGATTAAAAATAGAAAAGAAACATTTTCCGCTCTGTTTTTCCTGTAGAAAAATAATGTAAAAATCTAATTTACCAAAAATTATGGTCATGAGTCGATTGCAAGACCCTTATTTGCCTCTGAATAAGACAAGTGTTCTGTGGTACACTTTGGACAAAACAACCCAAGGTATAGATATGTTATGGATGACAGGTCTTTATGAAGTAAAGAAGAGAAAGATCTATCTAGGGGTTTATATGTGAACACAACAATGAAATTTAGTAAACAATGTGCAGAGTCGGTAAAAAACAAACGGAGTGATTGGAATTATCAGGAGAAATTTTAAAAACTGAAAAAATGTGCTTCTAAATTTGTATAAATCTCTTGTTACAAGATTTGGACTATGCAGTACAAGTATGGAAACCTTACCTAAAGAGAGACATCAATTTTATGAAAAGTGTACAAAGCAGAATGACAAGATTAATACCTGGAATGAGGGACAAAACGTATGAGGAAAGATTGAATGAACTGAATTTAATTTCACTAGACCGGCTTACTTTGTATAACATAAGAAGATGAATATAAAACTGCATGGAATAATTGAAATCGTTGGAAAGGAGAGGGCAAGAGGTGGCCCAAGTAAGACCCATATATGCCAAATTAGAATCCAGATGAAACACATACTTTAACAGAATTGGAAATTTTGGAATAAACGACCTGATGATGTTGAAAAAAAAAACAGCTGTGAATGTGTTAAAGAGGGACTGGGACAGTACTTTATATGATAGTTAAGGGCCTTTGACCTCCTATCATCTAGTAGCCAGACTCAACCATATGGAGATGATCCTCCATGGAGAGGGTGGCACTTAAAGGTAAATTCAAGGAAAATATATCATTCTGTGGAGATGATTTTGGTCTTGAATGGTCACATTTAGAATTTAATATTTTATTAGTAGTGCGTATACAATACAATTTCAAGATAGTTCCATTATATGGCCTGCAACTTGAAATTGTAGAGATTATGTGACTTTGTCCACTGGTTCCCAACCAAAACGTTGCACCTGGACCAAAAATGGTTCTCAGGCCCAATTTGAACCATCCTAACGAAAGGAGAACCGTGAATGGTTAAAGCTGTATCAAGGGTGAACCCATGAGATGATCATGGGGGTATAGATGAACAACGTCAAAGGTAGTATAAGTTTTTTCTTACGAAACTCCATTAGTGTCATTGAAATAAAAATAATATTTTTGTTTTACAAATTACTAACTCGTTATTGTAAATTATCAGTTCGTTAGTACAAATTAATAATTTGTGATTTCAAATTATTTACTTGTTACTACAAGTTATTAATTTTTTAGTACAAATGTTTTATTTGTTGTTACAAATTATTACGATTTGCCATTACAAAGTATTAATTTGTTATTACATATTAAATAGTAGGGGCGATACTCACATGAGCAGGGAGAGTTCAGACGATCCTCGTCCAAATTGAAATGAGCTAGAGAGGGCAGTATGAATAAATCAAATGGTGGTGGACTTAAAAGCATGTTTAAGACTGCTTTTTCTTTGTAAGTGTATTAACATTCGCCATTTACCAAAGGGCTGTTTCAAAAAATGTATAAAGACAAAAACATACTACCAATCTTTTACATCACTTTACAAATGATACTGCATTAGCTACTCATGATATAAGATTGCTGTGAGATTCCCTTCACTGATATGCGCGTTTCTTACAGAGTTTAAAGATGTCCTTTTAGTTTTCGAAAGTTTTATAGAATAATTATGTTTATTATTACCCTAATATGGTCATGAGTTATGGAGCCCTCTGTATCATCGCCCGACCGGCTGTTTTTCAGACGGAGCAAGGCTGTGATTAAAACATTATCAAATCGTGAGTTTGGGAGGCTGCTAAGTGCCCATTCAAATTATTCTAATGTCCACAATTAACACAACGGATCTTCTTACATTACGTCATGCTAATCAGCACAAGTGATATTGGTAAAAGTCCTTGTGCAACCGCTTCGATCATCCATTTTCCCAACTATTAATCTTACGACATCATGAAATCGACCCTTGTTAGCCCGAATTAGGGTTTTGAGAAAACATTCAAATTGTAATCGGTCTTCCTTGAGCACATCCAATGCTGTTTGCATAGGTAGTTACCTACTACATTCTCAAGCCCACCATTTACAAATACTCCAGAGCCTTTCGGGACTTTTCCTTGAGGATCTTCCTTAAGAAAAAACTTTTCATCTGGGTACAGGTTGGGAGGGGGTTGTGGAGCGTAGGAGATAAATGGAACGCGAACTGACATCATCTCAATTGGGCTGTCAGGATGTTCTTTCACGCAATGTGCGTCGACGAAAAAAATGTTTCCTTCTTGAAATTGTCATTGGTAATCAGATTTCACTTCAGTGGTCTTACTTTCTTCTGGGGGTAGCAAAGAGAAACAAAATGTAAAGGGGGAGCTAATACCTTTTAGCGGGCAGAGCCCTAGCATTTATCACCGTAAGCAGTATCAATACAAAATGAAATAGCGCCAGCAATATGTGTAACTGGATCATGAAAAATAATCAAAAGACTAGAATCACGTATTCATAGACGCTGGTCATCGAGAAACCCCACTGTGTCAAGTGTCTGAGTAACCCAATGCGCGCAGGCTATTTAGCTCGCTTCTGCTCACATCTGAAAGGACGCCCCCTGTAAGAGCTGAGCGATCCTTATCGTCATCGTGAACGACTCTAGTATTTGGCAAGCAGGGAGGGAGGAAATGACACGGCCCCTGGACCATAAAAGTGTCACACCACGTACAGAGGCTTTTTAAGGCATGTACTACTTGTACTTAGTCCCGATCACTGAACTGGTTTGATTATATAGTGTCATCCACAGGTATGTTGCAAACATATCACATAATTCTTTACATCAAAATTTCACACGACGAAAAGGGATAGAATGTTTGTTTATATCATACTTGTATTTTATTCAAAGTTTCTTACATATATCTGAGGTTTTTGCGTGAATTCAACCAAATAAATGTTGTTTTTACACAATTATCTACAATTTGGGCAATAATTTTAGCTTCCGAAAGAAAGGAAAGAGAAACGTCACTTTCCCATTAAGAACTAGCCAATCACAAGAGCTTGTTCAGTTATTTGCATACCGTTGTAAACAAACATATCGCAACCGTCAAGGATCCATGTTGAACCTGCTGTTTCAATTCTTTAAGTTCGTACGTTGTCATTAGTTGTGACCATATTGGATTTAAGGTAGGGACACTCTTGTTGTTGTTCCAAGTAGCCAAGGTTACATGTAATGGGTTATTGTGAAGAAAATGTCGGAGACACATCGGATGCTTCTTAAGTGTTGAAAATTGTAGTACGTATACTTGGACCATGCAACTTCTGAAGCTGTGTAGAGATTCACGTAAGTTGATAGATTTATTTAGGCCAAGGCCTACTACAGTAAATCGTAGACTATCATAATTTACAGGACGTTTGCAACATACCAAACGAAATTCTTTCATAAGACTGTAAAGCTTCTACTGCTTACTTATTGTATAACTAGGTAATGAACACACGGAGGCCTTGATCAAAAAGCGATAAAATATGTTACGACATTCTGCAGTGGCGCTGTTTTTCAAAGGGGCAATCTATTGCATGATGAGGCAAATCTCAATGAATTTTATTACTGTATCGTTGGTACATATGAATATATTGTGATCGCTGTCTGAATGGGAGAGGGGACAGCAGCGGGGCTGTATCGTCTGCAGTAGGTATAAATTCAGTGTACACCTATCATAAGTATTTGAGGGGAAAGTGCAGGCCAACCGTTGCTACTGATAATCATGACACATGCATTGTTCATGAACTGTTTGTAAATCTATGCAAATCAATCTTTTTTAAATGGTGATATACATTTGTGTTTTGAAACACCGTGAAAGAAACGTGTGAGGGAAGTAGGGTCAATCTAATTAATTATCACATTTACCATCATCAACTTATATGCAATCAAAAATTGCATTGGTGGTAGCTAGGAATCCTTCAAACCAAATTTATACTCCAAGCCCCCCGACAAGCCAAGAATGTACATTTCTATGCCAGTCTACATAACATATATATAAACAACGTGGGAAGTTGCTTCTCTATCTACAGACACCTCCCAGTTGCACGTGAGATGGGAAAAGCTATTTAGTTTCGGTTGCTAGGCAATATGAGGCGTTGAGTGTCTCTTAAAGAAAGAAAAGAAACAAAAACTTGACCCATCTCTCAATCTAAGGAGACCTACACATGATTGCTCATGAAAGGAAGCTAATCCCTATTCGTGTTTTGGGTTAGCGGTGGTCCGTTGTTGCAGAGTTCCTGAATGAGACCAGGGTAAAGTGTTTCTTAGCCCTATTCAAGATAGCTTGAAAGAAAATATTCTCCGAATACCTGTAAACCCTTAGCCCCCATGTCCTTTCCAAGTGTCTTGTGCAAGGCAAACTCGAACTGTAAGTTTAGTGGGTAATCCCATCCGGTCACGTTCAAATTCCTACTGGCTTTTGAACGGCACAATATACTGCACATTTGAGCCTGGATAAAATTTCTCACACCAATTGTTGTAGGAGATTGAGGATTAAGTTTTGTTTGGCTTCCTACCAAAGCCCAAATAAAATTTATTAATTTGTTATGAAAAATTATAAATTTGTTATTACAAATTAAACAGTAGGGACTGGTCTCTCAACCTTGTGACTTTTGGGGTGTCGATGACAAGCTTAGGAAGCTTCTCGGTGTTTGAAGTGTGAGTGAACAGCACCACAACTTTCCTTGCAGTTGAGCGTCGCCAGTTGATTTCCTGAAAATTTCAAATATTCTTGTGGGGGAGTTGATGAGATGAAATTGTCATCGGCGAAAATTGTGGGGGTGGAAATCCGGAGGAGGTCGCCCTCGGGGGAGTTGTCATTTGAAATTTATTTGGGTGTAAATTGCCAGTGTGGAAGTTGTCCGGTCATGCATCAGTCACGCCGGTATGAAAAAAGATTAATGTACAGAAACATGAAGAAGCACTAAGGGATATCATGACCGATGCACCAGGATTTTCAAAGAGGGGGAGGGGGCAAGGCAGAAATAGGGGGGAAATAATGTGCATGCGCATGGTTCCTGTAAGCTGTTATGCTTCGTCAGTGCTGTCGCCAGAGGTGATTGTGGGCACCACAGAAAATAATGACGAAATCCCACCTCAGATAACCCGGCCATGGGGAGTCAGAGTAAAATGTGCATATGCGCACCTCAGATAGTTTGCACACAGACGGATCCTTCGATCCTTTGTTGCCTCACACGTATCGTGTGAATGAGGCTTAAGCCTCATCCACACGATACGGCAAGATCGCGTGCGATTTTGGTTGCGTGCGACTTGTCGTATGCAACCTTGTCGTTGCGTGTGAATGAATGTTTTTAGTCGAATGAAAATTTTGTTGCGTGCGATTCTCTGAAAAAGTTCTGCGCGATCTGGTCGTTGCGTGTAAATGGATTTTTGCTAAACTTTTGTCGTGCGCGACCTTGAGGTTGAAAGTTAAACACTGTTGAACTTATTGCATGCGCAGCACGACAACAAGTAGGCAAACATAACGACAGACGTCGGTCAAAGTGAGAGTGGAGAGAAGAAGAAATGGGACAAAAAAAGATATGAGATCAATATGCGTTAAGTAGAAACTAATGTTACAATGAAAGTGTGTTCATGTTGACTTAATTTGGTAAAAATTTAGTTGTTTCTCATTCCCCAAGGGATAAACCACTCTCGATTACCTGTATAAATATATGATTTCCATCAGAGGACTTCGAAAATGAAATGTAACCTAATTATTTCGTAACGTCACATCGGTAGACAGCGTTTATCGGACACGCGTGTAGAAATCGGATTGATTTTCGAACAAATACCGCTTTGTTGAGCGGTGTAAGTTAACGATCAGTTAACGATATAGCGTTACCACCCTTAGAACAAATCCTGAATAAAAAACTATTGGTGAGATTTAGAAAAATTCGGATCGGACTTCGGATTGAAAATCGCTGTAGTGTGACCCGCCCTTTAGGGTTAAGTTTAGGGTGAGATTAACCCAAACTTACGATTTTATGAACACTTTCGTCACTTCCGGCATGTAGTACCACATTTGAATTGGCTGAATTTGTAAGGCAATGGTTTTTGAACCAGTACACCATTTTCAATATGAGCCAGCCATTAACATTTTTTCCCTTTTTCAAAATATAGCAAAAAGGATCGCTAAAATTGATTTTGACTGTAGTTCACATCATGTGCAAGTCCAGGACTTTAGAAAGGGGAAAGGGCTCAACGTGGTAAGGACGGATTCTTTTTTGCCAGCGTAGAAGACTCAAAATTTTGACATGAGGTGCACTTGGGCCATTTTCAGGGATTATTATGGGAAGGGTCTAAGCAAAAAATAATTTTCATATGCAAAAGAGGAACTAAATCTACGCAATTTTGTAAAACTTCCATTCAAACCAGACGTCTATTACTCGAGATATCAGCAAATAAAGTTACTATATTTGTGACCCAAAGTGAGCTTAAGGCAAGCAAAGGTTACATAATTTCCTCAAATTGATAAGGAATGCTTTGTTTCCTTTGTTTTTCAGTCTGCTGTGTTGACCTTGAAGTTAAGTGGGATAGGACTTCTCCATGGGGAATGTAAAGTTTGTAAGTTTCCCATGCCTCTCATGCAATCACATTCTGGTAACATGGGATTGTTGAGGAGAAAATTGGTTGTAAAGTTTTAAAGGGGAATTTTCATGATCCCAGACAGTTCCAATTCTCCCAACTATGCAACTTCTAGCTCCTCCCATAACTGTATGAAGCTCTTCCTTGTGCAGGAATAAACCTGTTTTATTGCTTAAGACCATGTCCTGGTGAGCATACAAGGCTATAAAATGTAATAAAAGCACTCTGTCTGCCTTGTGTGGAATGTGAGCTACTCTGCATCTTTCAAATTTTCAAACTTTGATGTCAATCAAAGAGCAGTCACCAACTGAGAATTTTGATACCCCCACACTAAAAATATACTTTGGGGTGATGACTGTCTGTCTTTAAGTAAAGCAAAAGACTGCTCATTAATGTGAGGCTAGACCTATAAATACACTCGCTATACGACGACTTTTTCGTCATCCATTTCATCACATTGAATAAAATCGCGCAACTTTGTCGTATCGTTTGAACGCAGAAATGATGAACTTGGAACGATCTTGAAATACTTACACAGTCGCGCGCAACCAGAAACAAGTCCACATGAACTACAGAACTATCTACTCTCAGTTATGATCAAAGGCTTGAGCGAACTGGTTTAGTTTCACTAGAAATGCGTAGACTTAGAGCAGACTTGATAGAAGTTTTTAAAATAGTTAAGGGACTAGAAAATGTGGATCAGTCAATCTTTTCAATCTGTCAGAAAGTATATAGTAGAACTAGAGGACATCAGCTAAAATTTCAGAAACACTACTGTCGACTGGATATTAAGAAGTATTTTTTTTAATCAGAGAATTATTACAGAATGAAATAACTTGCCACAGGAAGCTGTAACTGCTACGACAGTCCAGGCGCGGAACCAGAGGGGCCTGGGGGGACCGCCCTCCCCCGCCATGAAAAAAAAAACGAAAGGAGCAAAAAGGAAGAAAAAGAAAAAAAGAAAAGGAGAAAGAAAAATTAAGTGCAAAAAAATGAATAAAAGTGTCTAAGAAAGTATTCAAAGTATACATTTCTGAAGTGTTGGGTGCATCTATAGCTGGATTATCTCTTTAGATATCTTTCAAAGTTGTTGGCGACGAAAGGAGAGCTACAATGTTCGAAAACAGGTGATTAGCTGAGTAATGATCCTTGACTTAAGATCACATCGTGACATATGCAGTATATGGGCCCGGCTAGCTGCACTGAAATTTAGTAACAAGTTTGTCTTAAAGAGTGATTTTTTTGTAATCTAGAGGGATTGAGAGGCAAAGTTTTCGCCATACAGACCTTGCAGAATGAATACAGAAGACAAACTGTCAGGTGACGTGCTATTGTGCACAGTGGCACCTAGCTGTTGCAGGCAAAGTAGCGGCATGCATACCCTATTCGATTTCGAAACTGTCTAAAAAGTTTTAATATGAACTTAAAAGGCTTTTAAGCTACAGACAGTGGAGTCGGCACAGTGGGAAATGGGTGACATGTGTCCCCCTCCCCATCGATTCTTGAAAATTTTTAAAATGGTCCCAAAAGTTGTTTAAGGCTACAGATTTCTTGGAGGGTGTAGGATGAGATGTATTTTTGATGATTGGTTTATTTGTTCTAACCATTTTCTTTCACAAACTGTTCTCAAACTATCATAAGGTTGGGAAATTATTGAAAAATTCCAAAGTTTCGCACGCTCCGCTAGCGTCAATCCTTGTTTCAGAGTTGTCCTTTTTATCAATAGCTTTCGGTAACTACTCACGGGGGAACAAAGGAGCAAAAGTGCTTTTGAGAATTCTCAGTAAGAAGATTCGTTTCTGAATAGCATAGGATGGTGGGAAAGTGACAGTGTCCGATGCAGGTTCTAAAAGCAGGTTTTGTCATGGACTAATATTTTATTCAAAATTTCGGCGCGCTTCGCGCGCATACGACGGGGTTTACACCCGATTTCATATACCATTGACAAAGCTATGACGCAAGAAATTACTGTATTCCAACGCAAATATTCTTCTAAAAAGTACATCTCATTCTCTGTAGGGCTCTCATCATTATGGGATCTTTGACTAATCTAGTCTAGCACATGATTTGAAAGATTGAAAGAAAGTACGTAATTGCGGTTGCTTATTTTCCAAACATTTTACCGCGACGTTCAATAACAACGAAAATCTTTTCTGAAACGAATTTTATCTGTCCACCATCCCTCTTACTATACCTAAAAAGAAGGTGATATAGGCCTATCATATCTCCTTACATATGGATGTCGGGTAGTAAGAATCCCGTTGGTCCCTCTTTTGTATACTGTAACTAATTCAGAGCTCCCGGGAGGCTCTATACTTTGGATATCCTTTTGAAATGTAAAGGAAAAATTTTATTATAGAACAAGAATGTTTCTGTGTACTCCACGCAGGTATAATTGCGTGTACAATTTTCCCATGGGCGTGGATCATGGGGGACGGGGGGACGCATTCCCTTCACTTTTTTGGGAGGGGGGATATCGTCAAAAAGTCACCGATCACTTTTTCAAAAATGATGAAACAGACTGCAATTATGCCTAGGAAAACGAAATTTTTAGAAGAAAAATAACCTAAAAATCCTACACTCTTGTTGCACCAAATCGCATCTGAGGGCATTCAGTTCTAGAAAAATTTCTCTTAGCCCCCTCCCCCATGCCGACGACCACAAAACTTATTGCCTCCCCGTGACGCAAATTCTGGCTACGACCACTGCTTCTTCCACCAGGACGGCGATTCACATTTGTGAAAAAGTCCCCCCCCACACACACACACACTTTTGGAGATGGATCCACGCCCATGATTTTTCCTGGGGCTTAAGGAGGTTTGAAGACAATATATTAACCGTCTCTTACTCCCCTTTTTCACCCAAACAAAAGTTAGAATTCACTGAACTGTGGACATTTTTAAACATACAATCTGACTTTAGAATGACCCAAAGATACTACCATTTTGCATATAGACCCCCTAAAATTAACAAATATTTCTCAAAGGGGAAGGTAAACCACTTCCTGGGATTGAAATCTCATGTACTAACAAGAAAAGGCTCTCCCATTCTTGTATAAAGCGTATACAAAATCCCGCTGCTTTAAAAGGCACGGTTTAGCAGTTATCTGCGGGTCCCCCAATCACCAAGTCAAGCCGGCACCATCGGTCATAGATTTCTGAAGGGTATACCCTTCAGAAATCCATAAAGAAGGTGATATATCATCTCTCCTCCCATATGGATGTCAGGTTGTGAGAGTCCTGTTGGTCTCCCTTTTCAGTGTACAATCAATACAGAGCTCCCGGGAGGCTCTATACCGAAAGTTTTCGGCACGCTTCGCCCGCAATTGTTTACGCTTACGGAGAGAGGTACGTTTTTATTGAGTGATGGATTAATCTTTATCACTTTTTACCCAAAATCTTTTGAAATCTTTCCCGATTTTTGCAAAGTCTTCTCAATGTTTCTTGATTTTCGCTTGATCTGCGCACTTTTAGCCTTGAACTGCTCCTTTTACTATCAATAAGGTCCCAAACTTATTCGGCATTACTGATCGGTGGGGTTCTACCATAAGCCAATTATTCGTGTGCATAAACTTGATTTCAGAGGAGCCAATATTGTAAGGACGTAAAGCAACTGATATTCATTATTTTCACCCTCCTCTTCTTATGAGAACTGAAAACTTAGCATCGAACCCACCTTCTTATTGTTAGACACACATAAAGGGAATTGACACCGTTAGTTATAGCAATGATTTTAAATGTAGATTCAAATTTTCGGCGCGCTTCGCACAGAATTGTTTCATCTGACGTCCTATACCCGAATACCGTATAACGAAAATAAAACACTCTTTATGGCAAAAATCATTTCAAGTTACCTACACGGGCTCATAATGTTGGCCTGTAAGTTTTAAGATAAGTTCTCCGGAACTTCTGCAGGTACATATAGTACGGTAACTTATACTGAGCCATAAACATCAAATTCCATGCAACATGAAAAGGTATAAAATCTCACTGACATAAGAACTGGAGCTGATTTCTGGGCTTAAAATGCAATATTGCGAAAACCGGGGGACCCCACCGGGGCTCTGCCCCTGGACCCGCCTGGGGCCCTAACGCAGACCCCTGGACCCCACGCGTAGGAACTTGCGCTTCGCGCTCGTGGTGTACCTTCGGTGCACATGACATTTTCCATTTTGTGCTCCCCTCAAAATTTCTGGATCCGCACCTGCGACAGTCAATGGATTCAAAAACGTAATCGATCCTATTCTACGGAAAAGACGGGGGCTCTAATAAGCCAAACTGAACTGTCGGTGGGCTCATGTGAGTTATAATGAGTGAAGTTTCATATGCAACAACTTTTGCGGACCACGAATTTTGTCAACACGAAACGAAGTCGTTGCACGCGATGGTTGCGTACGACCAGGGCGTTGCTTTACCATTCCCTGGTACGACAGATCGCGTGAAAAAAATCGTATCGTGTGAATGAACCTGTACAACGACAGTGTGGAGCATCTGTACGTAATGCCTGACCCAGACCACACGTGCGTACTGCAACCGTACAGTTTGTGCTGTCTACAGTGTTTCCACTCTTCCCCAAATTACCCGAAATTCGACAAATCTGGGTGCTGTTCGGGAAATGTTTGAGAAGGGGGTTATTTCGGGAAATCTGGAAATAGCATATGGCGCATGGAAATAACATATGACTTGATAGGGTGAAATCCTGGATCAGCTTTTAAAGTAGCATAAAAAAGCCTTATTGAAAATATCAGGAGATGTCAAGCCGATTTCAGGAAATTTGAGATTTCATTTCAGGAAAAATGAATTTAACGTGTGGAAGTAATGACTGTCTGACTGTATACGCGCATTTACACTGTATACTATATACTATACTATACTGTGATACCATTATCAAGACTTCAAGTGGTCAAGTGCAAGTGCCGCGAGAATTTAAAGTGGCATGCTGTTGAAGATTAGTTAGTCGAATTATAGCGTGCATGTAACTCTTATACTGACTAGCCTAGGCGCTAAGTTTGCAGCATGTGTGAGTAAATGGACGGTAACGTGAGTATAGCCTGTATTATATTTTATATATTTAATAAGATGTATATATTTTAATAAGATGAGTTAGGCCTAGGCCCATACTCTGTACTGCTCTATGGTTAGGCCTGTACTCGGGTCATATGATGGCACAACCTAACAAGGCCACTCTAAGAAAGTTTTCGTTTTTAAAAAACAAGACAAAAGAATGTGAATCTGTTTGTACCTGAAAAAGTTTTGGCAGACTTGACCTTATTTGAGAGCTATAAATCTTTACCACAGATTTTTCCTTTCAAGAGATACCATTACGACAAGTTCAGCGTTTCCAGCTCAAGCCTAAAATCAGAAGTAACCTAATAAGGCCAGCGGGCGCTGTTTACAATTTTTGTACACTGTACAGAGCTGTATGTACAGTACCCCGCGGAACGGACAAAGTTTTTTCGTTCAGCTCATCGCTGCAAAAAAACAAACTGAGAGGCGGCAGCCTGCAAAAGGGGCGGCAGCCACAGAGGCGCTACGTAGGCTATACATGTACAGGTTCAGTGTAGGCAGTTTGTGCGTTCAATGTGAGCTGCATATCTTAGCGTGCAAGTGCTTGAAAAACAGGTTCACGCGCATTAAGAAGGGAGTTTGCTATATGCGCTTTCTGCATCAAAAATTGATGCACTGATTGTGACAGCAGTTTTGACGCGCTTTGTTGACAGTATCGATGCACGACATTCGAAAGTGGCCTTATTAGGTCATGTCACTATACTATTACTAATTACCGCCGGCTCGCCCGGCTCGCCCGTACTACCTAAACTTAGCCCGGCTATACGTACGTGGTACATTAGTATGCAGAAGGTATCGTACTGCAGTTTGTATTTAGTCTATCCTGTAGGCACGTTTAAAGGGGAATTTTCATGATCCCAGACAGTTCCAATTCTCCCAACTATGCATCTTCTAGTTCCTCCCATAACTGTATGAGGCTCTTCCTTGTGCAAGAATAAACCTGTTTTATTGCTTAAGGCCATATCCTGGTCACAGGTGCCCCTAAACATTGTATAGTATACCATATACTATGTATTATATAGACGGAAAGGTATGTCACAAATCTCCTAGCCTGCGGAGCAGACTCTGTAGCAGCCTCCCAGAAGATGGCGCTCTCTCAGAAATCATAATACACCCCTGTATATATTCTATACAGAGTCTGCAAACCTTCGTCCAGTTTTCATTTACACGAATCCCCAAAATGCGGGATAAATTATTATTCATAAGAAGGTCACATGGTGTTCACGGCTACTGACTATTCATGTATACAACGGCCTGCGACGATGCACATATACGAACACTTCTGAAGATACGGTGACATCTTAAAAAGGTACGCAATTATCAGTATGGGCTAAAAATCGAGCTAATCCTTTGCAGTGAAAAGTCAAGCCTAACGTTAGGCGTAGGATGTTGTCCCAGACCTTGCCGGTTTGTGCAAACTGGCCTTTACATAGGCCCTCGCATGGACAAGACGACAACGTTCCTTGCTAGCTGTATACATGTACACGGTAGCAGCTAAGCCAGTATACAGTAACTATACAGTAATAGCCGTACTGTACTGCACTGCATAACGTGTATACAAGTGAAAAGAGTGTGTCTGCTGTGGGCTGTAGCGAAGCAACCGGTCGCTCATGTTGACTCCACCCCGTACCAACGCTGATGACGTATGTATTAATTATCATGAAGTTAGTTTTGTCTCGGAAATGAGATTGGCTAGAAAGTTGGCAGGCTATTGTATTAAACTTCGTCTGTATACTGTACGTTAACATTTAGGGTAGTAAGTATTAAGTATAATGTACTTGTAGTTGTAGCTGATGAAACTCAACAATAGCCTGCTTACAGCAGGCTACAAATCTCCTAGTTCGAACAAACAACTTACGTTTCTGGCACAATTACTGCACTTTTCTCGCCAAATTTGTCTGTGTCGAGACTTTTGATCATAAGGTACCTCAAGGCAGCCCTTTTCCCCGAATAATTTCACTTGGCATTGTCTGAAGGATGAAATTTCGATGGAGTAACAGTATGAGGATGGTAGCTGCTGATAGGAGAGCATTCAGCACTTCCACACTATATAATAAAATACTCCTAAAATATTCTCTAAAGTTCTCTTAACTTTCTGAATTTCTTCCAAAATTTGTTTAATTATGGTTCACTTTTTATGATTGCAAATTCTTGCAGATATATATTAGCATCAATATGAACAATTTTTGAACATTAAATTTCATAAAATTTGAAAACCTTTTAAAAAGTGGAAGGGCTAGCATTTTCTACAAGCACTTGTGACAGTTGAACTGTAACTGTTGTACAGTCTTCAACTGCCACAAATGCTCATAGTAAATGCAAGCACTTCCACTTTTCAAAAGGTTTTCAAATGTTATGAATTTCTGTGTTCAAAAATATTGTGCATATTAATGCTAATATGTATCTGTAAGATTTGTAATAATCAAAGCAAAACATAGCTGACAAATGTTTGAAGATCTTCGGCGTAACCTACATGTTTTCCAGACGGGGGCCTAGGTTGCTGTACGTTTTTCCCCGTCTTAGATCAGTAGACCCCAATGTCCATTAAATTAACAATAAAAATATTGATATTGCCGCCCTGGCTTGTGCCCCAGGCTGCGCAGTCTAAGTTAATTGGGATATCATCATAGTCGAATGTCATTTTTCTACACATTTTGGTAATCCTGCCTTCACTACAGTAGCCTGAAATTGCACATAAATTTGTTCCTAAAATTGAACAAATAACGATACTACTATGAATTGTCACATCCTTGATGTATTGCCCCGCTCCTCACCCAGTACCGGGTGCGATTTCCAGGTCGAGTCACTGTCATACCAAAGACTTTAAAAATGGAATCTTCTGCCGTTGTGCGTGATGCTCCGTATAAACAATAGAGTAAGGGAAAACAAGCCAGTGAGCCACAACTGGAAAAAAGGCCGTGGTCGTCTCGACTTGAACCAGTTGGTTGGAAACTGGGCCGTTAAACCTCATCTAACTCACCCAGTTACAACAAAATTTAATAGCTGCAATTGTGAGTACGCCCTCTATCAAGAATACCTTTTCCGTGAACACAATTTGATATCATTAATTACCTCTTACATTTTTGATTCCTTGCCGTAGGCAGGCAAGGAATCTATGCGATGGTGATGTCGTGTGTATGTGTGTGTGTGTATGAGTGTGTGGGTATGTGCGTATGGGTGTGTGTATGTGTGTTTGTGACGCTGCTTGTAATCGCGATATCTCAAGATAGGATTGACCGACACTTTTCATATTTGGTATATAGATTTGCCATGTTGAGAGGAAGAACCCTATTGTTTTTGGAGGAGGTCGAAGGTCATCGGAGGTCACCAGAGGTCAAAAAACGAAAACCTTGTAATCGCGTTATCTCGAGATAGGGATGACCGACCCTTTTCATATTTGGTATATAGATTTGCCATGTTGAGAGGAAGAACCCTATTGTTTTTGGTAGAGGTCAAAGGTCATCTGAGGTCACCATAGGTTAAATTGCGAAAACCTCGTAAATGGCTTGTAATCGCGCTATCTCCAGGTAGCGATGACCGACATTTTTCATATTTGGTATATAGATTTGTCATGTTGAGAGCAAGAACCCTATTGTTTTTGGTGAAGGTCAAAGGTCATTTGAGGTCACTGGCGGTAAAAAGCCGAAAAGCTCGTAATCGCGATATCTCAAGATAGGAATGACCGACACTTTTCATATTTGATATATAGGTTTGTCATCTTGAGAGAAAGAATCCTATTGTTTTTGGTGGAGGTCAAAGGTCATTTGAGGTCACCAGAGGTCAAAGACAGAAAATCTTGAAATCACGATATCTCAAGATAGGAGTGGCCTGTATGGATTTGTCCTGTTGAGAGGAAGAACCCTATTGTTTTTGGTAGAGGTTAAAGGTCATCTGAGGTCACCATAGGTCAAAAACCAAAAAACCTTATAATCATGATATCTCGAGATAGGGATGACCGACACTTTTCATATTTGGTATGTAGATTTGTCATGTTGAGAGGAAGAACCCTATTGTTTTTGGTGAAGGTGAAAGGTCACTTGGGGTCACCGGAGTTAAAAAGCCGAAAAGCTCGTTAATGACGATATCTCAAGATAGGAATGAGAGACACTTTTCATATTTGGTATATAGACTTGTCATGTTGAGAGAAAGAATCCTGTAGTTTTTGGTGGAGATCAAAGGTCATTTGAGGTCACCAGAGGTCAAAGACCGAAAACCTTGAAATTGCGATATGTCAAGATGGGAATGGCCCATATAGATTTGTCATGTTGAGAGGAAGAATCCTATTGTTTTCGGTAAAGGTCAAAGGTCATCTGAGGTCACCAGAGGTTAAACTGCGAAAACCTCGTAAACGGCTTGTAAACACAATAATCTCCAGGTAGCAATGATGGACACTTTTCTTATGTGGTACATAGATTTGTCATGTTGACAGGAAGAAGCCTTTTGTTTTTGGTGAAGGTCAAAGGTCATTTGAGGTCACTGGAGGTAAAAAGCTGAAAAGCTCGTAATCACGATATCTCAAGATAGGAATGACTGACACTTTTCATATTTGGTACATAGATTTGTCATGATGTAAGGAAGATCCTTGTTGTTTTTGGTGGAGGTCAAAGGTCATCTTGGGTTACTAAAGGTCAAAAGCAACATTTTCCAAGAATTCCCAAGATTGTTATATGGGGTCACCAGTGGTCAAAAAGCAAAATTTCCCCAAAATTCCCAAGATTGTTATATGGGGTCACCAGAGGTCAAAAAGCGAAATATCCCAAGAATTCCCAAGATTGTAATCTGGCACCACTGGGGTCAAAAATCAACATTTCCCAAGAATTCCCAAGATCATCATCTGGAGTTATCAGAGGCCAAAAAGCAAAAGCAAAATTTCCCAAGAATTCCCAAGATTGTTATGGGGTCACCAGAGATCAAAAAGCAAAATATCCCAAGAATTCCCAAGATCGTGATATGGGGTCACTAGAGGTCAAAAAGTGAAATTTCCCAAGAATTCCCAAGATGGTCATCAGGAGTCACCAGAGGTCAAACAGCAAAATATCCCAAGTATTCCTAAGATCGTCATCTTGGGTCACCAGAGGTCAAAAAGCAAAATTTTCCAAGAATTTTCAAGATCCAAGATCCATTGGAGTTGAAACCAGAGATCAAAAAGCAAAA
This sequence comes from Holothuria leucospilota, assembly GCA_029531755.1. Lineage (NCBI taxonomy): Eukaryota > Metazoa > Echinodermata > Holothuroidea > Aspidochirotida > Holothuriidae > Holothuria > Holothuria leucospilota. The sequence goes on along the minus strand of CM055981.1, from coordinate 27,660,545 downwards.
TATCCCAAGAATTCCCAAGATCGTGATATGGGGTCACTAGAGGTCAAAAAGTGAAATTTCCCAAGAATTCCCAAGATGGTCATCAGGAGTCACCAGAGGTCAAACAGCAAAATATCCCAAGTATTCCTAAGATCGTCATCTAGGGTCACCAGAGGTCAAAAAGCAAAATTTTCCAAGAATTTTCAAGATCCAAGATCCATTGGACATGAATCCCTTTCAAGACACTTCAGATTTTCTTTTTTGTTATATTTGGTGGGGTTCAAAGGTCATGTGAGGTCAGCAGAGGTCAAATTGTTAAAACATAAAATGATGTAGTCAAGAAAGATAAATTTGAGGGATAAACCTCAGTGCAACAAAGCATCCCCATTCAGCAAGGAATCACTAAGCCTTTGGGCATTCTGAGTAAAAATACAGTGGATATGTTTTTTCGGTATATAATCTTACGTGCGACAAAGTGTAATTACGCCCTTTCGCTGTACGTGCAACTAGGTTTGCTACACAATTGAGATTACACGGTTCATCATTTGTATGTATAGCCGGGCTAAGTTTAGGTAGTACGGGCAAGCCGGGCGGTAATTAGTATGACCGCTGTACTCACAGCCTAGGCTTGGCCACAGGCGCCCGTTACGTTGTATAGTACACCATACACTATGTATTATATATGCCTAGACCTGTGTGTTCGCCCGTTATAAAAAAATGCTGAAACTCAAAAAGTTTGCCATATATATGGACCTTGCCAATAACTTAGGTTGCTAAGTTGTGATGGTTTATAATAAAGAAGGTAGGCCTAGGCCTAACATCCTAGGCCTAGGGTAGAGTCACAGGCGCCCCTTTACATTGTATAGTATACCATATACTATGTATTACAGTATATAGACAGAAAGGTATGTCACAAATCTCCTAGCTCAAACAAACAACTTACGTTTCTGGCACAATTACTGCACTTTTCTCGCCAAATTTGTCTGTGTCGAGACTTTTGATCATAAGGTACCTCAAGGCAGCTCTTTTTCCTGAATAATTTCACTTGGCATTGTCTGAAGGATGAAATTTTGATGGAGTAACAGTCTGAGGATGGTAGCTGCTGATAGAGAGCATTCAGCACTTCCACACAGTATAATAAAATACTCCTAAAATATTCTCTAAAGTTCTCTTAACTTTCTGAATTTCTTCCAAAATTTGTCAAATTTATGTTTTGCTTCGATTATTGCAAATCTTACAGATGCATATTAGCATTAATATGCAAGATTTTTGAACATAGAAATTCATAAAATTTGAAAACCTTTTGAAAAGTGGAAGGGCTTGCATTTACTATGCGCATTTGTGGCAGTTGAAGACTGTAAAACAGTTACAGTTCAACTGTCACAAGTGCTTGTAGAAAAATCTGTGTATTCAACCCCCTACCAGTATTCAACCCCTTTGGTATATAGGGTAAACTGGGGTAAAAACGCCCATGGGGTAAAAACGCCCGGAAAACTTTTTTGCTCTGCCAGTAAAAAATTACATGATGTGTGATAGAATGGAACATATTTACATTGAGAACAATGCTAATATATAGTAATGATAGAAGAAAAAATTTTGTTAACATATTTCAGGGGTATTGAGGAACTGTTAAAAAAAATATGACGAAAAAAGTTTTGAAAAATTCCCGTCACAGGTTTAGCTGTCATCAGTTCGTATTTACCCCATATGTAAATGATGTTTATTTTTTATCATTTTTTAGTTGATTTATGTTAAGAAGGGTTACTTACAGCAGTATGCTTAATCAGTATTTAAACATCTATTTTTATATATGCTTAGTACCCGAGATTTAAGTGGGCGATTTTACCCCAGACAAAATCAACTGCCATGGGGTAAAAACGCCCAGCAACATCCTTCACATGAAGCTATAAATAAATCCCCATTTACCTCTCTAACCACCACAATAATAGACCTTCCTACAGCTATTATTAGTTATTAGTATTAGCTATTAGAGACCAATTACATAGATTTGACATTTTAATTCTTACTTAATGTTCTCCAGGTATTATTTAGATTCAAGTTTGTTACAATTTGGTAATTTCTTTTTAAATGTAACTGACTTTCTTCAATCATCATTTAAACCCCCCCCCCCCCCCTTTGTTTTACTGAAGATACTGACAATAAATGAATTACATTTTTGGCAATCAATTAGATGAAAACTAGTAAGTGCCATAAAACTATTTGCAGGTGTTTCTAAATCTATAAGATTGTAACCCATAAGCGCTTTTTGTGTACAGCTAAACATTCATTGCAATATGATGACTGTGTGGAGGAAAATTTCTCTTCATTGCAATGCAAATACATGTGCTGTCACATGTACAATACATGTACAAGTTAGAGACCACAGATGCACCACAAACAGACAAACAAGCAAACAAACATACAACCCAAGAAACATCTAAAAGGCAAAACTAATATCTGAAGGATCCTCAGTATCACTTCAGGTGGCTTCACCAAGGACTCCAGAATCATTTCATCTAAAAACATCACTGCAAATAACTGTGTGGGAGACTATGTGGCAGTTATACATAAACATACAATAAATTGAACAAATGATGCTGTCCCATGATGTTGTAACTTTTTTGACCATCTAGTACATGCATCCCCATAGTGCCATTTCAGTTAGCCAGAACAAAATAACATTCAGTAGACTCAGATCAAGCACAGTAGAGTATCTTTTCACTTTGCATTGCAAGTTGCAGTCTATCATTCTAATAACAACACATCAGTGGGGTTTCAAAGAGGAAGACTATGCAAAAACTTGTTTGTAGCAGATGAAAATGCAGTGCCAAAAAAAAAAAAAAGATTCACAAAGTCATCATGGCTGTTAGTTTGCAAGGACCCAAAGCCTTTATAACCAGTTGTATCTCTGTTCACTCTCCAGAGTGACAAGGCAATGCACAAGCCCATGCTCATTGTGCTGTACGTTAACGTTTCACTTTCACATACATTTGTGTCAGGTACTGTAAACGACTTCATATTCATAGTCCTCCAGCTGCGCTTAAGATGTTTGTGGTAGTTGAGGTTGCATTCCTCAAAATAACATCAAAAAATAAAAGAAAAATAATAACTTGACTTAACTTTACTTTACTTTATAGGCCTGTGGAATAGTCATTTTCTTTAAAAGATAGGGGTGGGCGTTTTTACCCCGAGATCCGGGTAAAAACGCCCGCCAAAATTGGTGTCAAAAACTGAGGAAAATTCCTCCTTATCAATTTCATAACCATGATGTTATATAAGCAAATTATAAAGGAGACATGTATTGCACAAAGCCACACTTTTGTTTCCTAGATTCTGCAAGGAGTACAGAGATGTTTACCAAAAACCTCAAAAATGGGCGTTTTTACCCCAGTTTACCCTATTCCACATTATTCACTGAATTGAGGCTCCATCCCACATTAAATCATATCAAAGATAAGAACAACTTCTCTGCTTAATTGTCATCCACTTTCATGTCACTAATTTGCAGATAAATACCTTTTGGAGATATTTGTTTAGGCCTATGAGAATTTGGGGAATTTTTTTGAAAACAGCCTTTCTTAAAAGGTCGTGTAAGACATATGGTTAAAATCATCAGGAGTATAATTTTCTGTCATCCATTTGAAAAGGGACTGTTTTCAAAAATGATGAATTGTGAAGGCTAACATTTCATTACAGCAGCAATTTATAAACAAATTTCAGGAAAAAAGTGATATTAAAGACAGACAGTCATCACCCCAAAGTATACTGTATTTTTAGTATATGTATATCAAAATTCTCAGTTGGTGACTGCTCTTTGATTGACATCAAAGTTTGAAAATTTGAAAGATGCAGAGTAGCTCACATTCCACACAAGGCAGAGAGGGTACTTTTATTACATTTTATAGCCTTGTATGCTCACCAGGACATGGCCTTAAGCAATAAAACAGGTTTATTCTTGCACAAGGAAGAGCTTCATACAGTTATGGGAGGAGCTAGAAGATGCATAGTTGGGAGAATTGGAACTGTCTGGGATCATGAAAATTCCCCTTTAAGGAAAATTGGAAGGGAAATTGAAGGGGGTCGAATACTGGTCACCGAATCTTGATCTGCTGCCCAGTACTCAACCCCCTGGTACATTTGTGGAATCAAAGATGTAATGAATAAAGTTGAACAGAGTCTTCTGGTCAATTCTCAAAGAAGTCATTATTATCAAGTCACTTTGCATAATTCTGTAAAAACATTCTGAGTCTTTTAGGAAATATCCTAAAATCAATAATTTTGCACTAAAATGTGTTATTTGACCCTACTGACCTAATAAAAACAAAAAAGAAAAAACAGCAAGGTTAAATTTTCTTTTTAAAGACATTTAAAAGGTTTGTTCAACAATTTAACTGAACATAAGTAATGAAGATACTTCATATTTCCTTGGTATGTTCAGTTTATCTGAATTGTACTTTAATAAATAATTTTTTGGGGGTATAATGAGCAGGGGGTGGCATACTGGTCTCAAAAATTGAATACTGGTAACAGGGGGTTGAATACTGCCCAGCAAATCCAAGTTTTCAAGGCGACCTTTCTCTGAAGAGAAAGGCTGAATCCATAATTTTTTGATGATGACATGTTACCCATCATAATGTCTAACAAAAACATTTTGAATCATGTTCCATTTAATACCTGGAAGGAATAATTGCAAAAAAGGGGAGGGGAAAGATGGCTTTTGGGGGGAAAATTACATTAAGGGGGAATGATGGTAAGTTGTATTGAGGCAATCATTAGCCTACTTTGTAATTTAATAGTGGCATTTAATTTTAGGGGAGTATGTGCTGCCTCCCTTGTCTATTTGGGTCTGGAGGAAGGGGGGAGATGTTGAGATGAATCAAGGTAACTTAGGTAATTTTGACCTCAAAAATGCTGAGAGGGAGAGCTCTAGAGAGAGAGAATATTTTATAGGGGTACCCACTGCCCTCCCTGATCCCCTTCCCCCATGTAAATACAGACCAATAGAGGTATCTTCATGGCATCTGTCTCCCTGCCCCTGAGTAGCCTACAGGTATGCATGATGTGAGGGAACCTGTCATTCAATAGTACTCTATTTAACTAACTAGTTATGTTAAACATCCCCACAGTTACTTTCAATGAAATAATCGGAGCAAACAAAGACTCCGCCAGCTAGTGGCCATATATACACAAGTTTACATCTGCATTTACATGTTTCGTGGCCTACATCTAGTGCTATCCATTTTTCAAATTTCTTTTCATGATCTGAAAATATTTAAAAGGTACATTAGACCTCTTTCCCCATTCCCCATCAAATTGTGGATTGTGCATCTTATATGACAACACCACTTCGTAGCATTTTTGGCAATTTCAGCCATTTCAAAATAAAAAAAAAAAAAAATACGCAGCGCTCTACCTGCTTGCTTACATGCTTTCCGCAATAAGATAGTTGGCATCCACAGTTTGTTTTCACCATGCACGTAGTCGGCGGTTAAGATATGCTCTGCCGAATCCATCCATAATATAACCTTCATGGAGGTATTGCAGTGAGAAAGTACAGTGGGCATAGAGCTACGGTAAGTGCTGTGCTAAGCACTTTTCTTCGTGTTGTAATAAGTTTTCTGAAAACCAACAAGCTGTCACTGATTTCCCTAATACCTACAACAAATCAATTAGAATTAAACTTCTCTGTTAAAAAGAGCTAGGTAACCTTTTTTTTACATATCATTCATAGGCGGGGACGTTTTGTATTTACGTGTCGTATGTTATACTACGGGGAAGTTTTGGTAAAAATCTGGGACGTTTTGACCACAGGCGTTTGGATCACATTATGGGCTATATACTGTACAGTACATACCAGGCCTATACACTACAGCCTAGCAGTTACATATATATATATATATATATATATATATATATATATATATATATATATATATATATATATATATAGATAGATAGATAGATAGATAGATAGATAGACAATTACACAGTAAACCAACACAGAGTTACACTGTATTCATGCATAGTTTGTTTTGTTACGGTAATTAGTTTCATATGTTTTATTATGTTCAGGGTTTTGATGTACAGAGATAGCCTAAAAATTTTCATCTTGCTACCTCAATTTTGAAAAAAAAATATTTCTATGTAGGTCCTATGGAAAATATAACAGGAGAACATTGACATACATCAAGAAACATGATGGGTGTAACACATTGACATACAAAATACAAATGACTATTTTTCAGAAAGTTTATCATGCACATACTTTTTGCCATTTCCTGAGGATATGTAGCAATACTTAATAAGTAACCCATTGGAGGCATTTTTTGATCAATATTAAGCTCAGGAAACCATAAATTGTAAATGTATGTCAATGTTAGCCTACTGTACACCCGTTTTGAAATTGCATTTGCCTGTTACAAAAAAAGCTGATAAAATGCTGAAATTAAAAAAGTTTACCATATATGGTCCTTGCTTTATACCTAGAGGTTAATATGTAGGCCTATGTGATAACTGATAATAAACATGGTAACATTAATTAATGATGTCCACAGGGTAAATTATAATTGTTTGACATAGGCCCTATATATGCAGCACATTTTTACCAAAACTTCCCCGTAGTATAACATACGACACGTAAATACAAAACGTCCCCGCCTATGAATGATATGTAAAACCTAGCTCTTTTTAATAGAGAACTTTAATTCTAATTGATTTGTTGTAAGTATTAGGGAAATCAGTGACAGCTTGTTGGTTTTCAGAAAACTTATCACTACAGGGAGAAAAGTGCTTAGCGCAGCACTTACCATAGCTCTATGCCCACTGTACAGTACTTTCTCACTGCAATACCTCCATGAAGGTTATATTATGGACCGATTCGGCAGAGCATATCTTAACTGCCGGCAACGTGCATGGTGAAAACAAACTGTGGATGCCAACTATCTTATTGCAGAAAGCATGTAAGCAAGCAGGTAGAGCACTGCATATTTTTGTTTTTTTTGAAATGGCTGAAATTGCCAAAAATGCTATGAAGTGGTGTTGTCATAAGATGCACAATCCACAATTTGATGGGGAATGGAGAAAGGGGTCTAATGTACCTTTAAATATTTTCAGTTCATGAAAAAAAATTTGAAAAATGGATAGCGCTAGATGTAGGCCACGAAACATGTACTGTAAATGCAGACGTAAGTGTGTATGGCCACTAGCTGGCACAGTCTTTGTTTGCTCCGATTATTTCATTGAAAGTAACTGTGGGGATGTTTAACATAGTTAGTTTAATAGAGTACCATTGAATGACAGGTTCCCTCACATCATGCATACCTGGAGGCTACTCGGGGGCAGGGAGACAGACGCCATGAATTAGATACCTCTCTTGGTCTGTATTTACATGAGGGAAGGGGATTGGGGAGGACAGTGGGTACACCTACAAAATATACTCTCTCTCTAGAGCTCTCCCTCTCAGCATTTTTGAGGTCAAAATTACCTAAGTTACCTTGATTCATCTCAACATCTCCTCCCCCCTTCCTCCAGACCCTTATAGACAAGGGAGGCAGCACATACTCCCCTAAAATTAAATGCTACTATTAAATTACAAAGTAATGATTGCCTCAAAACAACTTACCATCATTCCCTCTTAATGTAATTTTCCCCCCAAAAGCCATCTTTCCCCTCCCCTGGTCTGTGTGTGCAGCACAAAACAAGGTCATCATCCTCATCATTACCATCTTTACGTATTGCCATCTCGTGGTCATGCAGTCAGGCGCGTAGCTGCAGGGGGGGGGGGGCCGGGGGCCCCCCAAAATTGTGTGTGTCCTAATAAAATGTGTAAGACTTAAGGACGGCGATCGATGCATGATCCCCCCATTTGTTACCTAGACCCTCCTAAAAATTTCATCCTACAGTAGCCACGCCCATGCCTGCAAAAAGCTGGACGCAAAGATGCATTGTGTCCGCAAAAATCATGCTGCAGCTAGAAATTTTCATCTTGGTCCCAAATTAAGTAGACCAGGTGAGCTAGAAATTTTGGTTTTCAAAGTATGTGCCAAAGGAGGAAGCAAAAGATAAACAAGAGAAGGGGTGGGGTGGGCCTATATCTGATACATGTTTCTAGTGATTTAGAAAACAAGAAGGCATCCAGGGGTGTGGGGACTAAGAAAAATAAATTTTTCAACCCAAAATTTCCCAGAGATCTGTTGGATTTTGCCCTCTATTTTGGGTAGTACTTACCTGGAAACTAGGATTTCTCGGGAAAAACTGTGACTTCAAAAGATGCAAAACATTGCACCAGATTGCATCTAAGGTTACCTGGTAGTTGAAAAATGTTTCAAGGGGATGGGGACACCCCTCTTCAGAATGGTGATCACTCCTCTCTTGCTTTGCACCCCCTATCAAAATACCTGGCGCCACCCCTGCAGACAGGGAATCGTTTCCTAATATAGTGCATTTTCACTTTGTAGGCAAGCCTTCCTCAGATCCAACTCCCCCTGACTTGGTACCTTCTGTAATTCAAACATTATAAGCCAGCTGATGACAGAATCACACAGACAAAAAACCAAAGGTTTCATACAGTATAATCATACAGTGAATGTGCAGGTCTTTACTGTAATATTGACGTTCAGCCAGATACGTAAGGGCCAGTTGTCAGAAAAATAACTCTTCTCTTAAACAGGATTATTACATTGGATATATCCTGGGCGCTTGAAAGTACAAACAAGGTAAAGATGACACTAGTTGAATTCAAGATGTAGGCCTACAGTATCTCATAAAATAAAAATGAGGGAGGCAAGGGCAGAACGATTGCGACATAACAAAGCAAGTGAGAAAATATTGGTAAAGTTTTTGTTTAGCAAGGAAAAACACCTTACTTGGTCCTACGAACAATTTCGATTCATCACCACTTATTTTAATCGTGTAATTTTCATGCTGTATGTATTTTTCTTCCGTGGCTGGGGAATTGCAAAGCTATAGGCTAATGCCCATATAGGCTAATGCCCAGTAAGTAGGGCCTATTAATATTACTGTTACTGAGAAAGTTATGAGCTGCAGATTAAAAGCATGGTCTGGTGACCAAATTTGGTGCTTTCAAGAAAAGCAGAAAAATTTTCTGTGTTAGGCAGCGAAAACCCCATCTCAATAGCATCTTGCATTCGGAAGATACAAATTTTTGAAGAAATAGTACTACATTTTCAGTTTCCCTAGTGCATGATGGGAAATCTGTGATGTCATCTGGGCAAATGGATTTGATGTAGCTTTTGTACTTCTTTATAATTTTGATATCACTGTATTGAATATTCCATAACTTTATTTGCTGTACCATAAGTATGGAACAGTTTTTCACTACTGTAGGCCTATATCTACATGGAAAAACATCTAAACATTCCAACGGTATCAAATTTCAAGGACAAACAAGGTAGCCAGTTATAAAGAATAACAAAAGGAATCTGAGGCAATTTGCCCACTTTGGATCACATTTTGTGACCTTGAGGAAATTTGGAGGTATTTCGCATTAAAAGTAACCAATCTTTAGGAAGAGATATCTTGAGTTAGGAATGGAGATTTGATAGTGGGTTTGGATGACATGTAATGAAAATTTTTTGTCTTTCATATAAGATTCCTAGAAAATGCCACCAGACAATGCCTTTAATTCATATTGCTATTGTCGCTTAATTGACTTACATTTTTTTCTTGGGTCGTCGGTAAACCTGAAAAGAAATAGGGCGAGGGAAGGGGGGGGTGTGCACGCATGGAGTACGTTTTATTCTTCGGGCGAAAGACATGTTACTGTTTTACTAAATTTGCGCGCAGCCCTATTGGCCGGCGGATTCAAGAAAAAAATGCTGTTTGCCTTTAATCGGCCAATATTCTTACAGTAACATAAAATTTTCACTGAAAGCAAAACGTTTCGGCACTGCAATAGACGATCTTTTGCATGCCGACCTTCTGTTGAGCGGGTCTTTAGATACTGATGGTAAAAGATCGTTGAATGTAGTAGAGCAAGGTTCGGACAATAAATTTCTCATGTGAAATCTGTAATCCAAATGTGGTGTCGATATAACCTGGGTAACTGAAAGTAGTTTCCTATCATTCCATGTGCAATCGGAAAATATATCTGAAAATGTGAAAAGCGTTTCATAGCCTAATATTTGGACGCAGTTTTATCATTACCATTTCAAGTTGTCACTTTATTCTTAAAACATTTGTATGGAAAATATTTCAAAGGCTACCACGTATGTAGGCCTCAAGAAACATTTCCAAAACTGGAAAATCGCATTTCGAAAACAGACGATGCAATCCAATCATTTCAAGAAATTTCAAATTGCCGATTTCTTGTCATTTTTTCACGGGACTGCTCTTAAGAAGACGTTAACTCTTCACAACTTATAACACAAACCAGTTATTCCTTAAGTTGCCATCGAACGTCAAAACGGTAGTAGTTTGACTTTTAAAACAAAATGATAGGATACTTTCATTACTTAAAATTCAACAGGCCCTCCGTTCCCTTTGCCGAAAACCCAAGAAGATGTCTGAGCGCTGAAGCTTCGAAACGTCCCCAGCGTATTCGCCTAATCACTGGTGGGCTTGGGTGGTCACGTATACGACATTAACTCCCACCGCTAAGGGGTTATGAAAAGAGCTGTGGATGGTACCCAAAACTAGAAATAGCGTAACAGAAAACGATAAGAAAGCGGCAAAGGACTACGGTAACTTAAAACACATACTGTATAGTGGGAAATTTTCACGGGGGTTAAATTTTTGCGCCTTCTGCGACCAAGTATCTAATTGCCAATTTAAGACCCATGAAAGTACTTTCGTTAGTTTGTACAAGACTATGTTTGTTGCCTGCAACAGCGAATTCTTCACTCCGCAAACATGTGAACAAGGTACAGTACAGATCTGCGAAAAATTAGCCTCGCGGAAATTTCCCACTAAAGAGTATTTCCGTCGCCCCCTTGCTGCGTGAAAAAAAAAAAAAAAAAAACCCTCGCAAAACAACCCCTAATTTCCGCTACTGGATAACTTTCCAAAATCTCTTCAGGAAACACATGAGGATATCGCAAATAAATGTTCAACATCAAAGGCTCATTGCACAAAAAACGTGTGTGTGACTCATTCTGCACATTACGAATTTGACATCGTGCAGTACGGCAATGTGTTCTCTTATTTTCTAAAAGTTTAACTACATTTACTAAACAGCAGATTTTTCTATGAAATTTGACACCAATTGAGCCAAGCCTGCGCTCAAATAAATTTCTGTTGTTCGTCTGGGACGGTTTCCCGTCCTCTAGGGGACGGCTATTTTGTGACACGGTTTACGTGGCTTTTATTATCACTGTGTTTGAAACAAGCTTAAACACAGCTTAAACACAGAAAATAAATCTTATTGTTGTGTGCTACGGATTCCCGTCCGCTCGTGGACGAGTGTATTGTGCGTGTAATCCTTTCACAAAAGAAGGGATTTTGGGACGGTTTGGAGGGCTGTTGATAGTTTTTCAAGGGGGTAAAATTTGTCATGACAGTTTTGAGACAGGTATGGGACGGTTGCTACGGCTATTGATTTTTTACGAGTGTCAAGACAGACGGAACGGTACTGTAGTGCCTGCAAGAGAAATGCTTCAAAAGAACTGGTAAATGCAAATAAGAAACAGAAAGCTGAGGAGGGACAAGTTTTTTCTACCTCAGGACAAGGTCAGCAAGACACCCCATGAAATGCCTGCTAAACAGTAGCTCTGCAGGAAGGAATGGTGCTGAATCAGAGTGACACAGTAGACTTCTTGCAAAAAGAGAAAAATGATTTACTGACAAAAATCAGTTATCTAGAGCAACAGGCTAGGCAAATCACATATTGCTTATATTCGACAGTGGCTGCCGAGGACTTCTGTCTACAACAGTGAAGTACAGTATGTACATGTAGTCTAGCTTGCACTGAAAGTTTTTGGTTCCTTGTGTTAGCAAAAGGAACCAATGTAGCTAGGTTGGGGTATGTTTGTGTGTGTGTGTCTGTGACGCTTGCTTTGGTAAACTGAAAACCTTGTTAGCATGGTATCTCAAGGTAGGAAGCTTGGATAGATTTCATACTTTGTATATAGATCCACCATAGTAAGGTGTGCCCTGTTGTTTTTGGTGGAGGTAAAAGGTCATCTGGGGTCGCCCAAATCAAACACTGAAAACCTTGTTAACACTATCTCAAGGTAAGAAGCTTGAATAGATGTCGTACTTGGTATGTGGATGCATTATGGTGAAAAGGTGAATGCTGTAACTTTTGGTGGAGGTCAAAGGTCATCTGGGGTCACTGGCAGTCAACCACTGAAAACTTGTTGTTAACACAATATCTGAAGGTACTGTAGGAAGCTTGGATAGATTTCATACTTAGTATGTGGATGGGTTATGGTGGGAAGATGAATGCTGTTGTTTTTGGTGGAGGTCAAAGGTCATCTGGGGTCACTGAGGGTCAACCACTGAAAACCATGTTAACATGATATCTCAAGGTATAAAGCTTGGATAAGTTTCATACTTAGTATATAGATCCTCCATAGTGAGAAAGTGTGCCCTGTTGTTTTTGGTGGAAGTAGAAGGTCATCTGGGGTCACCGGGGGTCAAGCACTGAAAACCTTGTTAACACACAATCTCAAGGAAGGAAGCTTGGATAAATTTCATACTTGGTACTGTATGTGGATGTGTTATGGTGAGAAGATTGATCATAATGTTTTTAGTGAAGGTCAAAGGTCATCTGGGGTCACTGGGGGCCATTTGGAGGTTATCAGATGCCATTTTAAGGTCAAGTTGTGGACTTTTAGGAAACTTGGTAGATGAAGTCAACATTCACTGCCAACAACTTTAATGGTCATGTAGCAGTCACCAGAGTCACAGGCAAACTTCACAATAGCTGATATTTTGTTTGTATATGCTCATGGCTCAATGTCATCACATTCAACAAGGAACCATAATGCCCACTGGGCTTTTGTTTTGTCTCCTGTGGAAATTTGTCTCTTTATACAAAAGATGAAAAAAATGGGGCTTGCACATTGTTGCAATAGTGCTCTTCGTCAGCATCTTCAAACCTGCTGTAGTCTGTCAGTAGACAGTTTGTACTAAAAGTTTGCCTGCACAAGTCTTTGCTTCAGCCGTTATGTTTTGAAGAAGTTTCTGTGGAAAAGTTTCTTATTTTACCCAATTTTCATGCCTGCATTTCATTTTGTCAGGTTATACCATGTCATCATTGAATTCTTTGAGTGCACGTTCAGAAGGTGGTCAAGATGAAGGCATCAGTGACTTAGATAAAATCCTGAGAAATTTGGGTAAGATACAGAAGGGCTAAGATATGTAGGACTATGATCGGTAAAGCAGCAGTACAGTGTAGTCTTTGATTGAAACTGAGAATGTTCAAGCTTCATGGTCCTGTTTCACAAAGGGTTAATGTCAACCTAAAGCCTACATTACGCATTCGGAACGGTTACAATGTTTCACAGATTTCACCTGATTTACTGAAGTCTGCCCAGGTGTCACGTGACCAAATTTTTGCAACGTTATCTCCTGTCTACACAGTTGAGTTGGCTGACGGCTTGCTCTGCGGAAGCCACATCGTTCACACATGACTTAAGTTACCGATTCTCGTATCGGTAATTAACAAGCTTGTGATGGAACCTTTCACAATCAAATTCTTCTGTGGGCACTGTGCAGCACTCCAATAAATGAAAATGTGTTCCTCCCAAACATTCAAAACAAATACTTCGACAATTTTTGCAAGTTTACAATACTGATAAAGAGCAGATTTAACCGTTTTGTATCTTTTGAGTCCTCTTTCAAAACAATAAGGAAAAAAGACCGAATTCCTCTTCTTGCCTGTGGCTGGCTAGATTAACACCATGCCATGGTGAATGCGTAACTTAATTGTAATCAAAGACAGTATTCATTGTTGTGTTCATTGTTGTGTGAGGGAGTTGTAATCAAAATATTCACACACGAGTGGGCCTATCAGCATATGGCAGAGTGGGGCAAATAAACATATTATCTTCGTGACTGGCTACAAATTCACTGAAAAAGTGTAAGTTAGGTACCAAACTGTACTTGTAATGAAAATTTCAAATATATATGTTATAAAGCATGAAAAATGTACCCAATAAATGGCCAATAAATCAAGAATATGCCACACTCTTTTCGTTAATTACATGTTTCACAAGGTACACTCTGGTTGAACTCTTTGCTTGGAGCCCCCCACTCAAATTGGTCCAGCTACTGTACAACCCTGTTTCAGAGGTACCCATTTAAACCAGTGGGTGGAGAGAGGCAAGCGAGATAAATCACCTGGCTGAAGGACACAACGTAATGAACCAGTTGAACCAACAATCCTTGGATCACAAGTTAAACACCTTAGCCAATAGGCCACCACGCTCTCCTGTGGGTCGGCTCATATTTTAAATGGGCTGGAAAAATTTCCGTTCTTTTCATGTGAAATTCCATGTTTGCTATTATCTGATTTCCCTTTTTTTCCAAATGTTAGACCCTAGACAATAGAATACCAAATATTTAATGACAGGTTGGTTTCTTTACATATCATTTGCAGTCCTCACATCTTTGCTTATCTTAAAACTATAGCAGTGAGCACTTCTTTTCATTTGGTCAGGTGCCTGATGTTAATTCTATTCATTTGATGAGTTTCACATACATTGATGTACATTTATGTTCATTGCAGAATTGGAAAACAAACAGGAGGCACGATTGTTGGAAAAGGAGAAGCAGCAGATAATAGGTAGGCATGCAGTTCATACTCAGTACTTGCTTACGTAGCGGGCCGTATGGCAGATTCCTTGCTCAGTCATAGCAGCCCAACGTCTGCACAAGTGAACATGGAACAAATTCTTTTGGATATTTGTAGAAATATGTTGCCCCAAGACTGGTTGATTGTTATTCATATTTAAAGGAATGCAACATCTGGTCCCATTTAAATCATGTAATAGTGTATGCCGCCACCGACAGTTGCATGTCATTGTAATACCCACTCCCTGGTAGTACCCACTGCACAGGTGGTTATGCAACACAGTAATGACTGGACTTCTCCGGGTTTCAGTTTAGGCTTTCAGTCTTACAACAGCTGGAGTACACACACTTGCTCAGAAACAATAGTATGAGTGGTGAGTTAGTTAGATGAGGTTTAACGTCCCAGTTTCCAACCAATTGGTTCAAGTCGAGACGACCACGGCCTTTTTTCCAGTTGTGGCTCACTGGCTTGTTTTCCCTACTCCAATGCTTGTGCTGAGCACCAAGCACAAAGGCAGTAGGTTCCATTTTTAAAGTCTTTGGTATGACCCGGCCAGGATTTGAACCCTAGACCTTCCAGCTGCAAGTCGGATGCTCTAACTTCCTGGCACTGCGGTCGGTTGAGTATGAGTGGTGAGAGAGTACACATGAATAATTCATAGTAATTGTAATGAAGTTTGCATCCAAAACTGGACACAGTCCTCTTTGCTTGGGTGAATGGTGTTTGGAAAGCTGTAAAGAGGAGCTGAGCAAACAAGAGCCCGCTTCAGGGGTAACTGTAACTCAATACATGTCTGGAAAGAGATTTGAAAGTCTCGCATGAGTGTGTTTTAAGGTGTGTGCATGTATGCAGTGATTTCACTGACTCGGGCACCCGGGTCAATGAAGCACAACTTTTCATTTTGACGCACAGACACAAAACTTCTGGGGTCAAACTGATGCACAGCTCTTTCGCCCCAACAGTAATGATAACGCAGTAGTGCCAATACATTCATTCTGCAAATTAATTCACAAAATGTATCACTTTCCAATTCCCATACTGATTATCGACAGATTGAATATCAGGCCTGATGTCTTCCGAGAAAAAGATAGTGGGAAAGGGTCACAAATATAGAATATAAACAAAAAACAGGAATAAAGTTTGTTGTATTAAACTCAAATCTATTCTGACCCCTTCTGTTTTAAATTTGACTCTTGTAAATTTATTTTGAAAGGTCTGTGACTCCTGAAAAAAAAATGGTGAGTGAAAACCCTGGTATGATTTTTTAGAACATGAAAAAAAACATTCATAGTTCTAATACCCAGTGAAAAATGGGAAGAGTTTGGACAATGATTTTTTGTCTTCCAGTTTCATTCTACCCCTTTTGGACAATATTGGTAGGAAAAATCACTGCTTCAGGAAGATTTTTCAAGGTTAAGAAGACAGGAATGTTTCTGTGTGCAATCAGCCGACAGTTTCTCCTTGAAATGGGGATTTTCTGCCTCAATTGCTACCACCAATAGGTTGAGGGACAAAATAATTTAGTTGTTTCTTTCATACCACGAAGAAACCTTAAAGGCTGTTATGGATCCTATTCTACAATGGAATAGTCCAGGCAGCAATACTGGGAAGTATAACTGTCCTTGACCATTTTTAATGGCGGGATGATTTTGGAAGATTTTGGACGAAATCGTCCAAAAGCAGTAATTTTCATCGCATTTTTCACTGGGTGCACACGTTTCTCCGATTTGTTTCACCTTTCCTTCGCAGCTCTTGAGAGATCTATCAATGAGAAACAGGAAGGAATTCAGAAGATTGAGGATGATCTCTGCAAGTTTGATGAAGACGCTAAAACACTTCACCGTCAGTTCAGACAGAACAAGGATAATGCTGAGAGGTTGGTTTTAGAGGGTGATATAGCTTAATATAAATGCCATTCTAGACCTGGTTAAGGACTTCTGTATTTTGATTGTACAGGTCAAGCTAGTCAGATCAAAGCTAAAATTTGAAAAGTTTCCCCAAATGAAATTAGGTTGAAACATGTAGATGACAGGGTTCTAGCCTACATACTGTAGATGGATGTATTGGTTATCAATAATATTATTGATAATCAATACATCCATCTACAGTATGCACACTAGAACCCTGCCATCTACCTTGAAATACAGAAGGGTACTTTGTTAAATCTGGAAAAAAGTGTTACTAACCATGGAACTGTTTTTTGAAGGAATATGCCAGTGATGATTTAAAAGTATGGTGATATGCTGCCAAAAAGAGCTCATTTATGCCTAGCATTTATGTTCTAGCAACCCTGGCCAGCTCTGGTTGAGAGCAACCAGAACTCCCATCGTCCCTCTGGCAATTGATGGGAATTTGCAATTCTTAAACCGGCATATATACTGTAGGCTGGATGAAAAAGCAGTGGTATGAACATGCAAAACTGATATCAGTATACAAAATAAAGACAAAAACATTGGTTTTCCTAAAAAAAACTATACAAGCCAGGTGCCCAACAAGAGGACCCCAGTGGCACCTTGGTCTCCTGCTGATAGAAAATCTGCTTTCTGCACTATTTGGGTACAAACTTAAATAGGCACTAAACCTGACCTAGCTAGTGTCCTGTAATGAAGTATTAAAGCTTACCAACTTAATTGAGGGCTGCTATTTTCTTGTTGACAGGATTACTGTACATCATTATGCTGCAATAGCTAATTTACATTAAACTTGGACGTCTGCTCTGCGCACAGTACCCTAGTTCCATCTGGTTTCCCACCTCTTTGTGATTGGTCAGTTATTTACAGCTTATCACTTTTAGCCAATCAGGACCTTTGGTCCCTATATCCCGTGTTAGTAACTTTGTTGCAGAGAATTGCCATGACCAAACATGTGCTAGATATTTGGGAATGTAAACAACATGTCATACTGTATACCATGTTGGAGGAGCATGTACCTTCCCAATCATTTTGTTAAGGCTCGCCAGTGTAATTTTACTTTATCATCACCAGTCATCTGTATATAGTAATTGGAGAGAGAAATAACACCCAATAAATCAAGGACAATTGTAGAACTTAGCTTGTCATCATCATCCTTGTTTTGGATCCTCATACCAAGCTGCACACCCCCAAGCCTTCGCTGGAGCGATTGGCCTAATCCAACATAATACTAGAACCCTGATTCTGGACATCAAGTATTAACCATTTATGCTGTTTTCAAAATATCAGCATCAGGTTTATGTAACATCCAAACATTGTGCCATTTCTCAGTGACAAAAAATGACAAAAAAAAAAAAAAATGAGTATGTCTGCACATGATTAATCTAATAGTGACAATATCTAAGTGCATAGATGAACTCAGTGTCCATTGTTCAATGGGCAGATAAACTCATTGTCTGCAAAGAACAGTAGCTTTATTGTTTGTAATATTGTTTTATTTTCTTCTAGCACCTATATGTACAATATTTACAATGTATGCAGTGTGTATACAACATTTAACAAGTGTAACTAAATTACTAGAAAAGGAGGAAAGAGAAGTCAAGACTTACGAATATTTTCCCCTTAATGTAATCTAACTGCTGTACTACAACTACAGAATAACTACAAAATGAGTGACGACATTTTGCTAGAAAAATATGGCTTCAATATATTTGGTAAATAAAACAAAAGCTGAACTGAGCCTAGTAGTTGACATTAGAAACCATTAGTATTAAAAATGAACTAAATTCTTGTGTTGAGATAGTTTAAAGGAAACCTTTATGAATTCATATTAGATGTAGCTTGCTGAGAAGTGTAGTGTCATTGGTTGTCCATGTATACTAGTTTCACCCTTTTCTGTCAATTTCTTTTGAACAGCTTGAGGAAGCATGCTGATGTTGTGAGTTGCCATGGGGATGCTCTGGAAACCAAACTTTTGCAAATGCAGGAAAAACATGCTTTCAGTAGGTTGGTACATCCTTGTGGATCTGCCATTGATTTTCACAACTCATACAGTATAAAAGATTCTGAAAATATTGAAGTTTATATTTTGGATAATCCTCCCCACATACAGAGCTCTCAGTGTTGTGTAGGTTCAGTATCTCAGTCTTGAAATCTTGTGAGTTGTACAAAAATAGCATACTTTCCCTATGCCAAGTGCAGTGTTTGTTTCACCATGTATTAAACAACAACTTAAGTTAGGTAACTTAAATGAGTAGGTCAACTATTTAATTACAACAAAACACATACACATTCATTTAAATTAAAATGACATGAAAAAGCTGGTTGCATGATTTTAATATTTGTATAAATTGTAATAAGTTTACCAATGAGCCATGATCTCCCAGCACTGGTTGTTAATCCAGCATGGACAGACTCCATATACTGGCTTCTGATTAAGCATAACAGTTTAAAGAGGGTTGTGTAGGCTGTTGAAAGGCCCATGTAGGCTTGGGAGTATTTGGAGAAGGGCCCTGGGTGGACTGCAACAAATCATTGAAACATTGTATACCAACGGGCCAGTGGGCCCCAGTTAGCCCTAAAGATATCAGGCCCTGTAGCATTTACACCCTCTTGACACTCGCCAAGGTTTGCACAGGTAAGACTCCATGTTGTTCAATTAACTAGGTGTGTCATCTTAAAATTGCATTCTCATTTTGTTTCATTGGAGTAGAAAGGAGAGATCCTCAAAGCTGGAACACTACAGGTCTATCTGGAACAACTACTCGGAGACATATGAGTCTTCACCTCAGGCCAAGGTTTGGAGAGCCTGCCATGAAGAAGTAGAGGCGGGTGTGAGAAACCTGATGGAGCAAGCAGAGACAGTACAAAGGTTGAAGGAGGCAATACAAGAGATAGAGACTAATCTGAGGAAAGGTAAAGGTATTGGTAGCAAAATGTGGACCAGCAGTGCCCCACTGCATTTGGACCCTTGTTTAATACTGCTATTTGTTGGTCCTGGTCTGACTTTAGAATGCTTTTATCCGTACAATTTTTAAGCAACAAATTTTAGTTAATCACATAACAACATTCAAATCTCAAATGCACCCATAAAAATCATACTCTTGCAAATTGTTGCATTAATTAGCAGTAAACGCCTTACAGGTCTGCATTTTCAGAACTTTTCTCTGAAATATTGAAAGTTTTAATTGAATGACAATTAGCTTTTTTTTAACTTTCATATTTTAAACTAACCCTTTTGAGTTTGTCCTGTTGACCTAAATAATGAAACCTCCTTCCCTGTTTGTGTCAAACGTAACAACTGTTTGCTTGGTTTTGTTGTTCTTCTCTTCAGTATTGTATTGTTGACAATATTTTTGACCTGGTTTGAGTTCACTTATTGGTGGATCCAGGTATTTTGAATGGAAGAGAGGAGGGGGGGGGGGGGGGAGAAAGGGATAGAAGGGGATGGTGATAAGGAGTTGTGTTGTGCAGGACCAAAGGTGATTCAGCTCCATTATAAAGCTGGGGTAATAAATTTGGCATCTTTAGTGCCCTAGATTGCAGAGAATGGCACTCTAGGACAGAAATTTGTGTCAACAGGTGTTTTCCATGTGTGTTGCACTAGTATGGTTGGTGACACCCAGTCAGGTCTTTTGTGAGGGGAGGGGGCAGAGAAGCTGTCCCCACAGCCATTCTTTACATTCATCATTGATTAATACAAAATGTAACTGTTGAACATGCTTCTTTGAACTATTAATCATACAAAATTTCCCTAATAAATTTTCAATAATTTTTGTTTTCAAAATAATTAATGGTGTATTATCTTCTCTTTGATCACAAAAGACTCATTGTTCAGTTTTGTTTTATTTTTTCCAGTTACCTTTTTCCTGCCATTGAATTGAGCCTTTGTTCTTTTCTGGTGTTCCATCAAATGTATAGACTTTGCAGCTCCTTTTAGAGGTATGGTATTGTGCCGTCAGAGAACTCTTGCACTTGATCATTTCTTGGAATCTTACTCCAAAAAAGTGAGAAAGGAAATAAGCATTCACTTTATCTGCATTGTGAAACAGCAACTGCATCTTACAAATCTTCCCCTCCACTCACTAAAGGGTTTTTTTCATACTGTTTCAAAAATGTAAATATTGCATTAAGTGAAGGCATTGAAAAATTTAGCATAAATATATTGCCACATGATTGTGATTGGGAAGTGTTATACAAGATTGAAGCAGAGGAGGCTTTTACTAACTCCTGCCATGACTTTGGATCAACATTATTAAACAATATTAAAAAGTCACTCAGTGTTTATTTGTAATGAAATTTGCTTCATTTACAGATGCTGTTAAAGAAGACTGGAGGGCGTGGATTATAGAAATGTATCCTTTAGCATTATGTGAACTGAAAACTTGAAGTCTACTTTTTGCACTACTTCTTCCAAAGCATACTCACAATCTGTTAGGCAGCTACTGCTTACTTTACACACTGTGTTTAACAGGCCCACTTGTTCATTCATCAATTATTTTTAGACTGAGTGAGCTCTCCCTTGAAAGATATTTCACTACTGAACAGAGCTTTGATGTATTGTTGTCTGAAAAAAAATTCTTGCAATTTTTGTGGCGTGGTAATGGTTTGTACAGTATGGTGGGTGTTTGGGATCAGGACAGGATGGTTTAGGTGAGAGGGATCAGGACAGTATGGTTTAGTGTAAAAGATGACTTTGCAAAAGTGTGGCGCCATCTCCAAAAGTTATTATGGTCGGTTTGAGTGAGTACAATAAAAACCTGATGATCAGTGCATGCCTTTCCCATGGCGAAGAAGTACAAAAACCTTGAGAAGAAGTTAAAGAACCTTTATTCAGTCAGTCTTTCATTTTAGTAAATGGGAACTTGTTGATAAATTCCCTCCTGGTCTTTCATAATTAAAGAGAGACGACTGTGAGTGAACTCTCCCTTGAAAGATATTTAACAACTGAACAGAGCTTTGATGTATTGTCTGAAAAAAAAAATTCTTGCAAATTTTGTGGCGTGGTAATGGTTTGTATAGTGGGTGTTGGGGAGAGGTGAGAGGGATCAGGGCAGTGTGGTATGGTTGTAAAGATGACTTTGTAGAAGTGTGGTGCCATCGCCAAAAGTTATTACAGTCAGTTTAAGTGAGTGGGAGTACAGATTGCACTTTGCACTAGGCTTCCTCAGTCACAATACTTCTGTGTATAGAACATCACCATTTAATAAATCCCAGTGATTCCTGATGTCAACAGAATGACTATATGGGTGAAAATAACCACATCTTAAATTTGATTGTCCCATATTTGTCGTCATTTGCAGCATTGGTAAACCATCATACTTTTAAGCCTTTTTGATGTTCTGTAAAAACTTGTATGAAAGGGTTGATGTTTAGATTTAATTATCTAATGTGAGTTGTTTGTTTGTCTCTTCTAGGAGACTGCTGCAGTAATTTTTAACCTTATAACCTTAAATTGAAATCTTAGTGCTAAAATAAAATTGTCATCTTCATCACTATTGAAAGAAATAGATGAGGTGAAGAAAAGAAATGAGGCCTTGAGAGAAGAGATAAAAGAAGCCAATCAAGAAATTATGGTAAATACTTGCCTCATTAGTTTAATTACATTTTTTTAGGTGGGGGGGGGGGGGGTGTGAATATCTTGAAGTCAAGGTGCATTGCTCTGTATTAATCCACATGACCAATGGTCGAGTGTTTGAATGTCCCAGCAAAAACAGATATGACATTTGTGAGATGGAAGGAATGCTGTCATCCTACAGTAGTAATATTTTTCATTATGCCATAAGAACCTCCTATGACATTTTTGGATGAAGGGAGAGAATGCTTTGCCTTTTTTTATTTTGGAGGGGGAGGGACCAATTGCCTTTTCTACAGTGAGCTACCTATGACTTCTGTACAACCTGTTTAAGGCCAACTGGCTGATTAGCCACATGGTCAATGTCTGCTTCTTCACCTGAAAGTCCAGTTTCAGAAATACTACACAGTCATTGCAAGCTTCAAAAGTTATACTTTCAGTTTATCATGTTCACATAAGACATAGGTTACACTGTATTTCTGTGTGTGTAATGTGTACACATTACATGGTACGAAGCAGTTTACGTACACTACTTGGTGTATGCAAGAAGCTAATCTTTATCTAGATTGCTGGGTTATTTCAAACCTTGGGAGCTTCATAGTAGTTAAAGATAAAACTAGTTGATGAGGATCATTTTAAGGGATGCAAACTGAGGATATGTCCAGGATCTTCTTCAGAAGATTGTAGATGATTTAACAACTTTTAATCATCACAAATAGTGAGTAATCTTATTTGAAAGTATTCAAATAATCTCTGTTCTTCCAGAAAAAGGCTGCCATTGAAAGTGCGGCTTCTCAAATGCAAAATGGAGAAGAAATGAACCAACCCAGTTCTAACAGTTTCAGCCCAGCCCCTATCAGGTAAGGATGGATTAAGTGTTGAAGGTCATTGTCCAATGTTGTGGTTTAGAGGATTATTTTGGTCACAAATTACAACATATTTAAAGGGAAATATTGCATTTGAAAAAATACCACGACATGGCTCTAATTTAATCCCATTGTGGTCTTTTACCCTTTCCAAACATGGAACACAAATAATTTGCAGCAGATCAACATTAATCTCAAGAAATATGGAAAGAAAGAAGCAGCAATGTTTGTATCTAACGGGCTCATTATAGAACGATAAGCCTCGCCCAGACTGTGCAACATTCGTACTGCTGCATATTCATTTAGGAAGAGTGGTCATGTCAGGACATATATGCACCCCATTACGCAATTCGTGTTGACCTTGCTTACAGTAATTCCAATGACCCTGCTCACAACAAACTACCACCACAGTTTCTGTACCACCCCGTGCTGTAGGTTGTAATTCAAAACTCACACATGGAGACCAGTGCCATCTCCCTGGTTCACCGTGAGTGTGTGTTATTAGTCGTTACAGGAGAGTCACTACAAACACGTTAATTTATCTGCGAAAGACTTGTAGGCCCTGCTTATTTCTTTTGTTTTGGACAAGTGACAACCACTGGCATCACAGGTTCGTAAAATTTTCATTTTGTACCATTGTTGAAGCACCAACAGTCTCTTTTACATCCGGCTGTTTGGAAAGTAAATCAAACCTGCTAGGGCCCAAGGGCTGCAATTCGAATTACGGAATAACTGTAACTTTGTGCATAGTATACCAGGGAGGTGATAAGACCACCTACTGTAATGTAACAGGAGACCCGTTAGGTTGTCAAATAGAAACTCCCTGGTTCAGTAATACAGACATAATGCAGTAATAATTCCCACTAAAGTACTGTACTGTACTTAGTCCGTATTTTCCGAACTTTTTGGACATGCTGTAGAAGGCGTTTGTTATTGTCTGACGTAAGGTGATAGGAATGATTTGATTGGTGGATTTCAAATCAGGGGTGATGAAGGCATAATTGTTTGGGTGAACAAATCTATTAGTTGTTACAGAAAGGTTTATTACTTGTTAATTAGTGCTCTGAGGGTAGAATGTTTTTCTTAGTTACCCCTCTTTCCTCTAACGCAATTAAACGAGGACAGATTCAATAAAAAGCCAGACAAATGCAATATTTCCCTTTAAAAGAAAATAAATCAGAAAAGTGATTTCTCTTTTATATTAAATGCATCTTAATACTATCTTGCATTAATTGGAAGTTTGTGAATTTTCAAAGCAATAATCATTTCATAGCTGCAAATTGCATAAATTGCATGATGGGAAATCTGTGGGTCATACAGGCAGACTGACTGAAAAAAGGTTTTTGTATTTTATTTCCTCTCAATCTTGACTTGTGTAAATGAAGTATGTGGGTACTTTAGAGTTGTAGTCTTTATTCCTGCAGAAGTTTGCACTCCATCTACAGTGAATGCCATTGATTGCTTTTTGTAGCCATTTAAAGCTACAGTAGCTGTACCCAGCATTCCTCTGACTAGGACTTCAAAGTTAACATGTACACTAGCAAAACCACTAAGTGTTTAATTCCAAAAGTTTGCAATTGTCAAGTAGTTAATTGCAATTATTGCCTCTGCACTGTGAGCCTGGTGAGCATTCATTTAAACCTCTGTAGAAGACATTGTAAGAACCTGATGACCACTGCATTTCTTTGCCATTGCAATCTGCCTTTCCTGAGAAGGTAAGATGGACAGAAAATGGGAAAAGTACCAGATGTTGAGATGGACAAAAAAATGGGAAAAGAAAAATGAAATGAGTTTTGCTATTTCTGCAAGTGGCTTTTACTACTGAATTAATGATGATGAACTTACTTCAAATGAATATTTACAGAGTTGTAACTGTGAATTCTTGTTACCCCATTAATCTCGCTAATTAAAGACCCTAGAATTTAAGAATAAGGGTATAAGATTTCATTAAATTGTTAGCCATAATAAATATTCTGTGGGTATCAAGGACTGTTTAGAAAATTGCAAAAACTTCCCATTTGCTGCATATAATGAAAATGTCATGATATCTTCAATAAAATCTCTCCTGGTCTTTCATTTACTTCAAATTTTCAAGAAAAATTAAGATGAGTGAAAAAACAGTCTTCCGTATATCTTCCATCCAGTACCTCAGCCACTTCACTGCCAGCATCAAGCCAACCAGTACCAAACTCAGATACTAAACCAGTGCCAAACTTACAAACACCTATGCCAAACTCACCAGCACCAGTGCCTAACTCATCACATCCAAGAGTGCCAAGACTCTTCTTCCCGTCTCCAGCATCCAGTTCCCAGAAGACTGCTTCACATGGTACAGCTGTGTGCCATCTTCCACCTCAACCCTCTCCCAGTCGGTACATTCAGATACCACAGCTCCCTCAGGTAAAGACAATGTAATTAGTGGAAAGTTTACTGCAGTTTGGAAAACTTATCTTTTGGTGTCTGATAATGCCTAATTTATGCTGCCATTTGCCATTATATCGGGGGGGGGGGATTCAGGAATGGATGCAGGAGTTTCATGTCCCTCTTACTCTTTAAGGTCGGGAAACTGGACCCCCTACCCTCACTGTTGTGCATCTTTAAACAACCAGAATAGTCTAACATTGCCATTTAAAGACAGCCTGCAGGTGGTTGTTTGATAGGTTCTAATGTACTGAACATTGCTGCTTAATGCCACATTGATGCCATGCACATTGATAATTTGTCTGGAGATCTCATGGCTCTCTCTCAGTAACTTCTATTCAATGTTTTGTGAATATTACCATGTTTTAGCAAGATTGGTCCCTACCCATTAGCTTAAGAGACAAAGTCTTGACTTCTTTTTAATACACACTGCATTTTCAAGGACATTTAATTAATACTTATTCCTTGTAGGTATCATTTATTTTTTTCTCCCATGTTTCCTTCACCTGCTGTTTCTGGAGATAATTAGATTTGAATTATTTTTCTCTTTCAGAGAAACAAAGTTGTTGATGTTGTTCCCCCACTTCCCCATACCTCTGCTGGAAGAGTCTCCACTTTACCTTCAGCTGTAAGTTAAAGTTAGGAACCTTCTTTCTGCATGGGTCAGTTATAGCTGTAATATTTGTCTAAAATTTTATTCAACCATTGTTAATGGGCAAAATGGATTTGTTTGTCTGTGTATTTTTATGGTACAAATGCTAACTGATTAAAGGTGAAAATTACTGGTAGTTTTTAAGTGTAGTTTGTAACAATTTTGGCATAATTGGGTCACAATAAAACTCTTTATAATCATGTTACTGAATGTTTAATACATTTATGATATGATAATTTAAATTGCACTGTACTGAAAGGAAGTTTATATTAAACATAAACAAATTTCAAGTCCAAACATTTCCAGAACTTATCAATACTTTTTCTCAAAGGACAAAATCTGTTATGCCATTAGCTTTCATGTTCAGTATTTACATACTTAAAATATCAGAAAAATATACTTAATGTATTAGGAAAATTTATTAGAAGAGGTTTGAAAAATTATTTTTATTTTATTTTTTTTTGGGGGGGGGGGGGGGACTGCAATTCCCACTAATTAGTTTATTTTACTGGAAACTGATGATATCTCATGTACCTATCGTAGGAGTATTACCAAATTCCACGGACATCATCGGGCTCTTCAGTCGATGTCACTTCTGCTCCAACAGTACTTAGAAACCAAAGTCATACAGACTCAAATCTGCAAGGTAATATTTTGTTTCACTTTATTAGTTACAGTTCTCATCTTATCTGCAGTGTGCTGCTGAGTGTCAAATTTTCTCACCCTACACAAATATTTTTATTTTTTTCCTATTTGTGCTTGATTGTAAATGATAATATGTTTCTAGTGTCTTGACTGTCGGATGTGGGTGGGCGGGAGGGGGGCAGTTACGACCCGAAACAGATGATCATATGACATCATCCCAAAGCATATAAGTTATCACAACTGTGGGGCCCAATGTGCTTATTGAAATCTTCCGGTATTTGTCATAACAAATGGAGCCACATAAACTGGGGAAGGGAGAGGTTCCCCCTCCTCTGTCTTGCCAAAATTTTGTGGTCCTTGCTGACATTTTGCAAGGGGAAGAGCAGTGTGTGAGCAATATTTTTTGGATAGACTGTAGTGACAAATACAAGTAGATCTAATTTTCCATTTATATATCAAAGCAACCATATTTAACCATTTTCCTTATAAGGTGACACTCCTATGGAGACTGACTCAGAGATGGTTCTGACTCCAAAGTCCCCTGCTGCACCCAAAACACCGACAACCGAGGAGGACGGGCTTAGTGCCAGTCAAGTTAGAGAAAAGTTACTGAGCCTGGAGAAGTCCCCTGGATTTCAGTATTCTTTCAGACCAATGTATAATCATGATGAAGAGGTACATGCATTGTATAATTCGTTCCTATCAGAGACCTATAATGTAACAGAGTAGAATTCATTTAGCTTATTTTTATCAATTGTTAATTTTGGAGTGGTGGGGGGGGGGAGGTTTTGGGGGAGCATTGGAAGTTTGCCATGAATCAATTTTATGAAGTGTTTTGAGCTTTTGTCCTCTCTTTTGAGACTGATGCACACCTGTCACATTAAACATTACTGTCTCTATTCAGAAGCTAGCTGTCACATCAGACATTATTCATGCAGTATAAATAGGATGTTTTATGAAACATTAATGTTTTATTAATAGGATGTCATACGAAACAATGTTTTATTAATAGGGTGTCATATGAAACATTATATTTTATTAATGGGATGTCATCTGAAACTTTAATGTTGTGTCAGTATTAAATAACAACTGATCAGCACTGACAGAATCCAGCTATAATCTATGTATGTCAGAGGTTTATAGACTTAATAACTATGAGGCACCACAGGGAATGTCCAGGTTGGGCCTTTTGTTTTGCTTTGGTGCCCATCAAAGAATATGTAGACTGTTTGGCAGCCTTTAATTTGATATTGGCTTTGATTCTACCTTGTTTTACTGTGTTGCCCTGGAAGATTTGTAGTCTTACCCTGTTCTTATTCCCAGCCTGCCTTTGGTACTACTATTTCACATTGTTAAAATGAGGTGGTAAAAGTTGGCTGACATCTAGTGTAGATTAATAGGGGTTTCTGTCTGTGAGTAGGCTCTTACTTAGTAGCGACATACATGACAACTCAACCTCCTTCATTGTAGTTAGTTAGTTAGATGAGGTTTAACGTCCCAGTTTCCAACCAATTGGTTCAAGTCAAGATGACCACAGCCTTTTTTCCAGTTGTGGCTCACTGGCTTGTAAGGTGTTTATGAATGAAAATGTCTATTTTCACAATTTTAGAGTTTGCTTTCATTGGATCAGCTGTTGTAAGGTGTAGATTTGAGCGTATGCATGATGTGTTTTTAGTTTGTTTGAGGTACAATTTATGATGGGGAGGGCTGGGAGAGGACAAACGATATGACATCCCCCTACAGAATGGGGGGGGGCATCCTCTCTCTCCCTCAAATTGTTGACACCTGTGGGGACTACTACTGTACATCTGTAACATTACTGCAGTTTGGTTATGTTAATTTGATGCTGTATAAATTCATTTGTTTGATTGATTAATTGTGTGGTTGATGGACTGACTGACTGACTGACAAGTAAGAGACAGAATATCCACAGACAACCCACAGACAGACAGGGTTGGACAATTATGGGAATTAGTATCTGTATTGGCCAGTATACATAATTTTCATCTTGTATTGGTATCAGAAAAATTCACCTAAGATATTGATTACATCCCAACCAGTATTTTGTGGCCCATTCTTCAGAAAAATGTTTCGTAATTTGCTTATGTCTGACTATAAGTCCCAATATTTTACCTCACGCATGTAAACGGAACAAAACTTAGTTGTAGTGCACAATCGCTCATGGTTGTAAAGTATGCCCATTTCTTAAATACCGGTGTCAGATCATTGCTGGATGATATTGGATATTGAAATGTGGAAGGTCAGTAATATTAGTTATTTGCAATATTGGTACACCACTATAGATGTGCAGTATTGATACACCACTGTAGATGTGCAACATTGATACACCACTATATACGTACAGATGGACTGAGTGATGGATTTATAGATGGACAGACTTATAGATAGGGTAATACTAATATGATTTAAAAGTGACTATTTGAAGATCATCTTGCTGAGGTATTTTCTCTTCCACCAGATGCCTGCTTCCCCATCTCCTGCTGCGAGAGCACATGATACTTCCAATCCGTTCTTCAGTAACATTTTTGGTGGCCAGGTGAGTTTGGGGCTCTTGAATAACTGAAAAATATTGAAAAGTATTGTTGTTTCATTTTGAAGTTAAAAATTCTTGCTGATGTTGATGCTGTTGAGGGTGATACCCCATATAGTCGGAGGAAATGAGGCTGTGGTTGTTTGGGAGGGGGGCCAGAGCCAGTTATCGGGGGTAACTCCTCACCAATCCCACCTTCAGTTTGCCCCATTTCATCTGTTGCATAAGTCCACATCCCCTCCATGTGTTGGGTTACTCTAATTTGGTTTTCCCCATTTGAGCCATTATGTAATATAATCTTTGCTTATATCACAATTTATCTCGCTCATTTAAGTTAATATTTTAATCCAAAAATAGAAATTACTGTTTTAATCCTACATCGTTTCTTCACAGATGACTTCACATTCTCCCGCATCAACCTCAGCCATCAGTATGTTCGGCAATCAAGGTATGATCATGCGTCAATACATTTGTGTAAAAAGATACAAATATGTGCAGTCTTTCAAGTGACTCCTACTTTCTCCTACATTTTCTGCTACTCCTCTTTTGTTGTGAATTCTACTTTATTTTACCTTTTCCAACTCTATCCCACATTTTTAATTAAAAGAAATGGCAAGAATGGCAACCAAGGTATGTCTGCCATTTGAGTTGTTCAGTGCTGTGAAGATTAGTGAGTAGCAGTGAACAAAAGTTTTCTGCATTCCTTCTTTTTTCCTACTTTTGGTATACAAAGTCTTACTTTTCATCCCGTGGTGGGGGAGGGGTGGTAAGAGAGGGATTTGATTCTACTTTTATCCTTTTTTTTCACCTGAGCCCACTTGGAAGACTGTGTTTGGATACTTGGTGACTTTATGGTCCTTTTGTGTTCGTTCTTACTCTCGCATACAAAAACTACAAATTGGTTCCAAAACTTCAACCATTTAATGCCTGATAGCTTATCAGAAATTATCAAATTTGAGAAAGTAAGAAAACATATTAACAATTCCTAGCATTGAAAGGTAATTCTTTATTACTGCTTGAACAAACTTAAGAGAAGAGACATTAAGTGAATTCAGGAAACACAGTCCCTGCTTAGTGAATACATTTTTCCACCATCATAGATACTTGCTTATGGTAAATTTTGCTTTTCTGATGAAAGCAGCCATTGAAAACTTTTTTTTTTTGGGGGGGGGATGTAAAAGAAGTTGGAATATGACTACTCTAACTTGAATGATAAGTACAATTTGTTCGATCATCACAGTGATTAGAAGAAGTCATAATGTTTAACTAAAAAAGTTCTGATAATGTTAGCATGTTGCAATGCAAGCAGTGAGAAGTTTATTTATATGCTGCCCTCCAGTGACAGATGGAAGCAACTGGAGTACTGAACTTTAAGAAAGTAATGTTAAATTTAGTGTATCCACATAGCAGCTTCCACATTGAGATTCAGTTAGAGTGGACTACATCAGTGTCTTGATAGCATAGTACTGAATGTGTTTTGTCATCAGTGTTTCTGCTAAGCTGCTATGACCAATTTTGAAGCAGTGACTTTTCCATTTGACGCACTGATATTAATGGCAAAAAATTGAAAAGTAGGGTTTCATTCATTCGTTATAAAGTTGATACTGTGTGAACGAATGGCTTCGAAATTCCTAGTCAGTCAAATTTTCTCATATTGTGTATATTGACCCAATAGATAATTTCTTAGAGGAAACAGTGGTTATCACTTGCTTTCTGTTGTGGGGTTAATTGTGTGAGTTTGGTGGGGGGGAGTGGACTGGTACAGGTATCACATGGTGACACATGGCTTCCTGTGGAGTATGTTGCAGTGTTTGACACAGTATCGTGTTAAGACAATGTCATTCCCATAAATAAGTCCCAGTACAGCTCATGCACTGCCCAGATCTTACTTGATAAAGTACCCCCTGATTTCCTGATTTGATAATTACTGTTTGCTCCTTCTAGCCGTCAGAAGCCGTACAGGTTAAGTGATGTGAAGAGAGTGTAATAGGGAGATTAAAATGTATTAAGTCTTGGCCAAGACTAGGTTTGACATAATCCGATTGCACAGATTGCAAAGAGCAATCATGGCCTTGATGTGTGTCATGGTTCCCCTCAAAAAAGGCATCAAGACTTGAGCAAAGTGCCTTCCCCTCATGTTGCTGTGCCCTTGTTGAGGCTTATGTCAAGGCCTGATGTAGAAAAGAAGCCTCAGTTTGGTAAAAATTACTTTTTCCTTTTGCAATATTAAAGAGATGACATGATATGTAGCTATAAATGGTGATATCCTTTTATCTTTACACTGAATAGGTGAAGAAGAATCTAGTGATGGAAACATTATGTCTCTGTTTGCTTCGGGACCACCCTCCCAGGAAGACCAGTCTGATTCTCAAGAAGTCCCTAGCTTCAGTTTAAACTTCTCCTCAACTCCTTCAGCCTCAGAACCAGAAAGTGCATTTTCTTTGTTTTAGTGACAAATGATTAGGTCCCCCAGCTTTGGTGAAGTTTCCTGTACTGATAAAGATGCCAGGGCATTTAGTGGCAAGGGATGGCATCAAGGGATGGTGTCAAGGGATGACATCATGGGATGGTACAGATTCTCCTGACAGAGGGAAGACCCTTGCCAACACATATGTTTTGTATTCACTATTTTATGCAGAAAAATGTAGGAACATTTACTGTATGCTGCACACATCATATGTGAGACCTTTCTGTTGACTGTATTCCGTTCATTGCAGTTAACTCTCTCAAAACTGATGGTGCTTTCCTTGAACCCAAAAGGAACTTTGGGGGATATGGCACAGTAAAGGGTGTACTGATGTGAAGCATGGTTCTTGCTGGTCTATGTGGTATTAAGTTGTGTTCGGGTTGAGAACAAGTCAATCAACATGTACCATGTGTTCTCGATAAGCTGTTTCTGTGAATGGTGATTTTATACTTTGTATTTGCCACCTTCAGAATTGAGGGTACTGTATAAGCGAATGGTTTCTAAGTTTTCTATAACATGCCAGGTTTTGAATGGCATTATCCAGAGTTGACCCCAATTTATGAGAGCAATTTAGAGTGTAAAGTTGAAAATTTATGATGCAGGAAATTTGGACAAAATTGCAAAAATCTTGGGACCCCAAAAATTCCTAGGTGACCCACATTCAGGTTGTAAGCCATAGGTTTGAGATTTCAGAAGTATCAACCCCATCAGACCTGTTTACATTGGTGG
This sequence comes from Holothuria leucospilota, assembly GCA_029531755.1. NCBI lineage: Eukaryota > Metazoa > Echinodermata > Holothuroidea > Aspidochirotida > Holothuriidae > Holothuria > Holothuria leucospilota. Next base: position 27,627,995 of record CM055981.1, on the reverse strand, counting down.
CACCAGGCTTTTGAAAGTGGGGTAAGCGGTGGGACAAAAGAACTAACTGGAGACTAATACCAAGTGAGCTGCATATCTGTTTTATGTTTGGGGAATAATTGTTGGTAGGAAGAGAACTGGGGATTGGAGTGGGGGAGGGGGGATGGGGAGGAGACGAGACTAACGCCTGTTTAGAGATTAAAGTAAAGGAGTGGGAGTTTAAATGCCCAAAATTTTAGGGTGTCTGTTGCTGACTATTACAAGGAATCACTCCTTAGTTTAAACTACGTTTTTGCTTTTTTAATTAAAGTTGGTGTTAGGGGCAATTTTTTATTACAAATTCTTTTCATTAGTACCTTTGAATAATAGTAACAATGCACCTTAAAAATGAAACTGTTGATTAAATTGACAGCAAATGTAAATTTGTTAATTAAAAGTTATTTAATGCAGATGTTTTCTCAGAGGAGGCATTGGGTTTCCATTCGCCGTTGCTTTATCTTTATGCATATAAAATGAATTTATAGAAGCATGCAGTGTAAGGATATGCTTTTCATTGTAACTAAAAAGTTTTAGACGAAACTTGATTTGTAAAGATTATCGAGATTTTACCCATTTGCAAAAAAAAAATGTTTGCTATTCCTCTTTATATGCATTTAACATGTTTAGTTATATTCGAAAGATTGATGTGTTCTGAAATTCATTAAACTTTTGGCAAACATGAAGATTAATTAGAGTATTTTATTCACTCTGTGTTTTCTAAAGAGAGGGAAATTTTCAAGTCAATAACAACAGATATTTGAAAAACGATGGTAACTATGTTAGCATAATAAGAGACCCAGGTTAGCAAATTTATCGTGCAATGACATTATGAAACATAGAACAAATAATCTACAAGATGTTACTTCTGTAAAGTTTTGCTGTTTTGGTCTCTCTGTGTTTTGTTATATTTGGGTAACCTTTCAATGATAGTTGAAAAATACATATCACTTTTTAGTAGAGGAATGTCAGTGCACAATTGTAACAGAATTAGCAAAGTTTACTTTTCAGAAAACCTTACCCAGGAACCTTATGGCAATTTCTCTCTGACTTTTCTTTTTGTGGCTATCTTTACTAGGTTGCTTCAGAAGGTGGGGTGAGGGTTACATCATTTAACTACAAATTCTAACAAAAAAGATACTGTCCCAAACCAGTGATAGCTGTAAATTATTTTTCTTGGGCCAGGGTGGGGTGGTGGGTGGTGGGTGTAGTGGGAGGGAACTGAATAGTGTGTGTAATATGCTGGTCATGCTGAAAGTTTGTGTGACGTTGGAACCTATAGCAAGCAGCCATTTTCTGAATCACTACAGTCCTGGAGTAGTACGTCAAACATACAACATGACATTTAACCCTGGAATTCTGTTGTGTGCACAAACCAACCCATGGCTTTCTCTTTTCCACTTTTCTTTAGTTCAATCAGGGGGATGCTACTCTAACAATTACGGGCAGTCAATTTGCCATGCATGAGATTACACTATATACTTATCAGTATGTGTAACGAACAAACCTGCCTAGGATGTCCGAAAGGAAAAACGCTGCAAAACCAAGCAACATTAGCAACAACACAATGTCGCCATCTGTAAGGTTTACTCGGCCTGCAATCGGACCAAAAAAAAAAAAGAAAAAAATATCGAGACAAAAATAATCCAATCCAGCCATTCCTTTTTTTAAAGAAATTTATTAGCCCATCTGCCTTTGAAAATGCATTTATATATTTTTCCACCTCAATTTGGCTGTAATACAAATGAAACTAAATATTTTTGAATACAAATGACTTAATGAGCTTTTAAAGAGATTATACGCCTTACCAGTGACTGTCAGATTACATGACATGTATTCCTCTTCATACGTAAAATTGAGATTTCAGTTGTAACACGGAAGCCAGCAAATGAATATTTAAAGCAAACTTTTATCATTGGTAGACCACAGAGAAGCAGACCACGCCCCCTAACCATGACAGCGCATCAATCGCTCAGGCAACTGTCTAATAGGACAAATCATACTTTATACTTTGAAAAGATCATTTGGAATTTCAAACCTGGAATAAAAATTAATTACTAATGAGGTACAGGTACAGCATTCATTATTGAAGCCAAAAAAGTTCTAAATATTATTTACAGTCTCTACAGCTTAATTTTTTACAAAATAAAACTAAGTCATAATTTTATACAAAAGTTGAGACGTGTGGTTGTCCTTATGTAAGTCCTTATATATGTAAAGCTAGCAATTGCAACAAACATTACGATCGAGTACTAGACAAATGCAAGTGTTACTGCATGAGTACTTCCTAACATGCATCACGCTTTGCGTACAGCAACCGCACGTCGTCTGAAAAAAATCTTCAGACAACATTAAGTGGAAGATTAAATATTGTAAATCACAGTGACACGATTGATAGAACCGGGTGTAGGGAGTGGAATGGGTGGAGGCGGATGAAATCGTGAAGGCGTACCCACTTCCCCCTCGAAATGGTAAAAAGTGCTATTACAAGGACGCTTGTTTAATGAAAATACCCCTTTGCAAGCGTCTTTCAAATTGCTCCTACCCATTGTGTCCTGATCTGCTGAGGCCGGTTGTAGAACTACCAATCATAGCGTAGGAAAGTGTTCTCAGCTGGGGTGGTGGTGGTAGGGGCTGAACTTTGTTTTGGACCACTGTCCTGAGTGAAAGAGGGATTCCCCTCCCCTTTGAAACTTAATTGGCCATTTGGTACCACAAATTGTGCAAATTTTAAGGACAAGGAAGATTTTGTACTTTTTTGCAGAGGGAACAAAAATGAGGGGTTTTCTTCCTAGAACAATGGGGGCGAAAGTATACCACATTTTAACAGGGTTCAGCCCCTCCCTCACCTCACTGTCGCCACCTAGCTTCCTGCTTCCTACACCTATTCTACCAACTGTAGCAACAGTACCCGCAGCCAGGTGAGGACACGGAGAACCCCCTCCCCCGTGAAGACTATGCCACCCTGCCCTATTTGGCAATCTATTTCCAAATGGCTTAGTATCTTCAAAAAATCCATTCCATTCCCTCCCCCCCCCCCCCTGCAATAACAGTTCCCTCTTCCCATGTCTGAAAGCGTTTGCGTGAGCCTGTGTGAGGACCATATTCGGATGTATTTTTTATTTCAAATGTCCATTGAATCGAGTATTAATGTATTCTTAGCGCTGTTTTCGAGGTCAGAGGCCTCTACTTTGAGTTGACAGGTCTGAAGACCCTGTCTCTGAGGTCATTGGTCAGAGGTCAGAACGGGGATGACGGAAGACTACATGGAAGGGGTCCTTATCGCAATACCCCAATATACTATTCGTCGCGTTTACCGTATGTCTTATGTTTGTATTATCGAATTACAAAAATAAAATATGTTGGAAATTTGAATCGGAATGAAATAATCGAAACCGGTATCACAACCAGTCACGGACTCACGGTCTTTAGATTTGATAAATACAGTTGCTGGAACAATTTTGGCATGTTGGAATTTTGGTCGCAAAATTTTTGGAATTGGGCTATACAGAAAATGTTCGCATTCTGATTTTCTAACTATGTGGTAAATCAGTTATTAGAAGTAGCCTATATGGTAGTTCTTGTAAGACCAATAACGGTGGATTGGGGGTTAGGGAGCTTCGGGCCCCCTTTTGAATATTTGGGCCATAGAAGCTACACTTTAATTGCTGTTATGATGTGTGACTATATAATATTTGAACTGCAGCCTCCATTTCGAATCCGCCTTTCATAACCCACAAAAACGAAGAAAATCATTGTTATTAAAGCGCCCTCACTTTCGAAGAAAACTAAAAAGACGCACTTTCTACAAAAGCGATATGAGAAGTATAAAATTGCCCTTCTGAATAATGATCTTTGAAAGTTGAGCCCTATATTAGAGACTTTGATATCCCAATGGCTGATTTTTGGTGAATATCCCTACAATCGGGTAAAGCGCAAGTTTAGGCGATGATTTTTTTTTAATTATGATTAAATGATAAAACTAGATCGAAATGTTTTCAAATTTTTGGAACATTTTGTTGGAAAGATGAACCGTTCAGCTAAAAACTTGAACACGGTCATACATGTCCGTCTACACCCAGGGTCTCCAAAGTAAAACTTTTTTACTTGGTGGCCCAAACTTTCTACTCCGGAATTTTGGTGGCCCTCAAATTGACGAGTCGACGAGAGGGTGGCAATTATTTTTTCGCTCCCGAATCCTTTTCGCGACCCTCCGAATATATTTTCGCGACCCTCAAAAGGGTCGCGACCCCTAGTTTGCCGAACCCTGGTCTACACGATCATACATTTGTTCATGAACATCGTCATACATATGTATGATGAGGTTTTGAACAAATTTGATCGTGTAGACGTGCCTTAAAAGACCTATCTTGCTATCATTACGAGGTTATATAATATTTCCTGCCGGGTTATTGTTTTTTATTCAATTTATTCAAAAGAATTCACCTTGGCTTAAAATGTCATTTCATCGTGTTTTGATGGGAATGATTTCGTATTCGTATTTCTAGGAATGACGTGAGCCATTTCTCTGACAAAAAAAAATGAAAAACATAGAGGAACCGTCTTCACGCACATTTGTTTAGAATTAAACCACTGTGTTATAGAACTTGTCAGTGATAGTGTCGTGTCGAAGGACCTCCATTAAAAGTTTTTTAGGAAGATGTCATTCATTTAGAATTAAAACGGAAGATATGGAGGTATTAATTTTGAGTTTCCCTGCCGAAATTAGCAATGTAAAATATGGTAATCGAAAAAACACTAGAAATAATGTTAGGTGTCTTATTCATACTGGCATTCCACCATTCCGTGAATTAATTCCACTCCTTTATCCTTATGGATTTAATTTTGAAAGGAATTGAATTGAAGCAAATCGCAGTGTCAGTGTTTGGAGGCTTTAGAGGTTCTGTCCCTTTCAAGTTGTTATAACTCAAACAGATAATTCTACAGCTTCGGGCACCACATGAATGAGATATGAATAGATTTCTTTAGATACAATGTGTTAACAAGCATGTTGATCTTCTACACGCGACGACTCAGGCCGAAATTGTTACCTTAGCCGAGCCAAGGCTTGTCCCCTTTATGATTTAGGACACAGGTTTAAATCGTTTATTCTTTCTTCACTGAAGAAGTTCCGATTATCTGAAAAAGCTTTGTTTTGAATACATAAGGTTTTTCCACCCTTTGCAACGGTCCATGCTAGAACCAGTAATTCCGCTATTCCCGAAATTTTCCAAAAATCGCCGAAATCCGACTATTTTTGACAGTTGAAAATGTTTGCGGGTAACATCTTGGGACGGATCGTAATGTATACCTGAGGTAATTAGGTTAAAAAACTGCTGAACCAATTTAATATAAACAAACGGCTGAGTCAATTTCTTTACATGGTCACTGGAATCCAGGACATTTATCTGCGCAATGCCGGAAATTCCTTTTTATATGTAGAAACACTAAGGGCAGATCTACATTGTATTTTAACCCGTCCATATAAACAGACAGTGGGGCCCAAATTGACCTCTCAGTAACAGCAATTCATGTGTTGGAGAGAGCGCCAGGTTACATTATTCTTACTTGCTTTAATCTGGAAAAAGTTTGTCCCTGTACTTTTAATGGAAATTTCATGCGATGTGATTTTGCTTTAAGAAGTAACTTTAAGAAAAATACTCAGCCATGAAAGTGCCAGAAAAAACCTATAATAAAATGTAAGCCTGAGAGTAGCAAGTAAGTTTAGAGCTTTCAGTTAGACCAGATATAGTACATCAGCATTTCCATGTCGTATTTCTCCTGTTTGCGGTGGGAGTGATGGCTTGTGATCAGTGATATTCGTTCCCACAGAAACATGACAAGGCCGTGGGTGAAGGGGCGTTGACACGACATTTCATAGACCCCTACCCAATACCGTATTTGAAACAATATTTCTAGTGACGTCATATGCGATTCTAGCGAATCTGTACAACCAGTGGAATAACTAGCCTTGTAGGCGGTGGAGATAATCCCAGGGTTTCAACCCACAGGCCCACTAATTCTCAATAAACGACAGAGATGGGTTCACTTGATCTCGCAGGAGAGCCGGACTGCAGCCCCAGCTATTTACGATAGAGTACGTAACAGCTGGTAGCACAGCCGCACCCTTGTCCTTTAACTACCACGTCCAGTTAAAGCCGTCAATTTAAAAAGTGTTTGACAAAACTGAATGATATTATTTGCTTCTATAATTGCATAAAATAAGGTACATTCTTATCGTCCACTGATCTCTCCATTTTTCGATGTTTCAATTTGAGCCCTCACTCATCCTCTGGGGGCGGTGTTTTATCTACTGCCCTCTGAGACAGTAGGCAAATGGTCGTCACTACGGTTGATACGAAGAAAATCATCAGGAGCAGACGATCTAAAACTTTTGCTACTAGAGCCCAATCTTTTTTCAACTGCGTGGCTTTCTCTTTCTTTCTGTCCAACGCTTTCAGATGTTTCAATATCTCACTTACCACTTTGTCCATTCTCGCTAAACGTCGTTCGCTGATCGTCTCTGATTCGCTGCCATTTTGTTCCCTCACGATAGAGTCGAAATCCGGCGGATTAGGCCCATTCATGTAACGGCTTCCCCTATTGCCAACCACGTGATTGCTTGTCACGCCCCCATTACGTGGACTCGTCGTGTCAAAGGTCACAATGTGAGTGTTTTGGTTGTTAACTGGTTTGTAACGCAGTTCGTGATGTTCGTGTTGCGTTCTGCTTTTCTTCTTCATCCTTACACAGGGGCAGGGTGTCACCCAGAAGACTACTGCCAGGTACTCCAAAGCGATTACGCGAAGCCACCTGGGAACCTCCCGGGCGTGGACCAATCCTCCCTTCTCGTTAATATTAAGAACAAAAACGTTCATTGCAGTTGATATAGATATCATGAACATAGTTGCAGCATAATATTGACCTGAAACGAAAGTATGAAGAAAAAATAAGATTAAAGGCGCAACAAATCCAACTATTTGAAGGGATAATATGCACAAACCAAATCTTACTTGGAACATCAGTCCAATCTAACAAATAAAAAATATACTCTGTTTCCTCTTAAGTATCTTTCTGATTTTCTCATGGTGTTTTTATTAAAACATTAATATTACATACAAAAAGCTCAGCAAGGAATTACTCTGCAGGAATTTAAAAAATCAGTAACATAATATTGTCACGTGACTGAAAAAGAGCCATTCATGATGAAGGATACCAGGGTATGCTACTTTAAATTGGGGTGACTGCATATGCCCTTTAAGTAGATGCATGTGATTAAGGCAAAATGTTAAAAGAAGGTTACAACAACCAATATATTATCAGGTCTTGCATAGTTCTTGAGGTTTGGTTCAATAGGTACCCGCCACTATTTGCCAAAATAGTAATTTGCAGTAAGTCTGTCATGACGTCATAATCGCAACGACTTGTGCCCCTTTTTTTTTTGCAAATCTTTAAAACCTACCGGTATCTCAATTACCTTATTTGATGTAGCCAGTCATTTCCAAACCATTCACAAAATTATAGATTTTGAGTTGAAATTATGGGCCAAATAGTGATTTATATTCCTAATTTCTATAAATGTGATTATTATTATACTGAAAAATAAAAATTTAAATCACTTTCTGAATTTTCTACTACATTTGTACAAATGGAACCAGGCGCCCACAAGATCAAAGAACACGTTTGGTTAACAGATCCTTCTCTACATTCCCATCTTGGCTAATGTAACCATTTCTCCATTAATTTCCCCTCCATTTACCATAGTAAATTGCTAAGGACATCCTCGTTTGTGTAAGCTTGTGTATTTTTCTTTCGCTTGTCACGTTAAATACCAAATTTACAGATCTATTAGAAGCAAGGCTCGGAAGAACGCTTGCCTCCGGCATCACTCAACAATCAGACAACCAAACAAAGATTGTTCTTTTTATAGTTATGACTTCAAATACCTAATAAATAAGAAATCATTTAGATAGCGTCACGCGATATGCTCCAACGTTACAGCTTCATCCCTTGTCGAGAGAGCCGCGATGAAGCACGCCCTCACTCAGGGTTACTCTGACACATTTGTCGTATGAACACAACTAATATTAAGTGAAGAACTTCATATCAGTGTACAAAATTCAATTTTTAAAGACTGTTTTTCAAATGAATTTGGGCAGAGCCTCCCCCTCCCCCTTTAAAGTGTAAGGTACTGATTAAAAGCCCACAGGTCTTTTTAATTATTTTTGATGACAATTATTTAGGAGGAGTAAGAGGGCGATGTTCGTAATATTTCGTACTTTACACACTCCTTAAAATCTTTTTAGGACAAGTTTGGCTGCTGCAGAGGCGATTCCACCGTCGCCCCTTGTATTTTGCGTGATGCTTCAAGTGTGGTATCTCCTTTGAGAGCGCGAGTGAGAGTATTTTGCTTCGCAGACAAGTACAGAATTTTGACCTAGTGCCAATGCTTGCCTTTCCGGCGAACTGGTAATTACTCCTAAACTAGCTAGCTGTATTCTTATTAAATAATATTCAGTATGTACCCATTACACATATGATTACACTTCGGTAGTGGAGCAACCAGTACTTTCAAGGTGGGGGGGGGGGGGTGAGCAGGGGCAGGGGAATCTGGACCATTCCATATCCTTCCAGTGGCGTAGCCAGGTTTTTGTCAGGGGGGCAAGAGCACCAAGATTTCCCCCCAATCAGTGATCTGCTTCCTAATAACCAGTGTTCTCTGCAGGTTCAAATTTTGTCCGGGTGCTTTCCTCTGACCTGGCTGATGTGACTGATCGCCATCCTGGGGGAGGGGTGTCCCCCTCCCCTTTGGAAAATTTTTGCGCATATAAGGTGGGCTAGATGCAAAATGGTGCCACATTTGGTGCTAAGTGTACTGAATACATCACCAACAATTCCTATTTTTAGGAAGCTTTTTTATCTTGCTTGTCTTCAGGTCTTGGTGAATTTTTCTTGAGTCCTACTGGTAGATCAGAATCACAATGGGTGAAGTACAGTAATTAAATGAACCCTGGTACACCTTTCCCTTCATCAGTTCACCACATTCACCACAATCAGTCCAAATTTTACGAGGACCTGCCCTTGTAGCAGAGTATAGCACTTGACCACTGACCCATTCTAACAAACTGCATATACCACAATGCTGCTGCTTTAATTATGAAGAAACATTGGAAGTATACAGTAAAAGGACAGAGTCCCTTGTCAGAGGTCCAGAGATCCCATGCTGTATAAAACATAGTAAAACATAACTAGTACAACTATAAGCATGGTGTCATCATTCCATCTCTGAAAACCTTAATGAGGACTGGTTGTGCCAGTGTGGCATATACTTTTAAATAAGTAAAGTGTACTGGTTGAGAAATTTAAAATTTTACCAGATCATGCGCAAATTTCACCATATATTCACTTTCAAAATTTCCCCAAGATTTTTCCAGAGGGGTAACTGGCCCCCCTGCCCCCCCTGGCTACGCCACTGTATCCTTCGCGAGTGTTCATTTTATGTCCTGTCCATAAATTTTGAAAAGTAGTTCTTCAAATGGCGTTGTACTTTTGATTTACAAAGTGAAGAGCGCATTCTTTAAAATCTTCCAGTGGGTCAGGAGCTAGTGGGAGACAGAGCTTTGTGTGTGTGAGCGCGTGCGCGCGCGTGTGTGTGGAAGGGGGATAAATAGCCGAAAGCCGTCCCTTCGTAGCCACGCCACTGCATGTAGTCATTCAGCCTTATTTCGATTGTGTTTTCCCAATTTTTGCTTACATGTAACTGAATTAAGAGGTCAGTGAATTAAGAGGACAAATAAAATCAGACCCTCGCATTATACTTACTGTGACTAATTACGATGTTGATAGTACGACTACTAGCCTTTTGTCACAAGCAGGAATACAAGATTTGATATAACTGAATTACTGTCTGGCCTCTAACTTCTAAGAGGTATATGTTAACGTATTCTCATGTGTAATCATGCTGCAGAGCGATGCATTCATCAGCTTCTCATTACTATTTTTCCTACACATATGCATGAGAAGATATTTCTCCAAGGGGACGAAAGATGCTTATCCTGAAATTTTCCCTAATTGAGAAATAATTATCAATGACATGAAGTTTCAAAAATCGACAATGTTTGCCCTGAAAGCAACATTCTTTCTCATGGGTGGCAGTGGAGGAGGGGGCTTCCCCCTCCTGACCCTTGTCTCATACATCCAGGGTGCTTTTTCAACAATATGGCGTAACCGAGTTTCTTACCTATAAGCGGTACCTCCTCCGATGTTCTGGGCATCATTTCAGCAACCAACAGCAAGAAAACGGTCAATGAGAGGATGAGAGTGATTGACAGTGATACCTTGACCACGCCCACATCGTATGGCATAAAGAAACCGAGTAAAGACAGGGATGAAAGCAACATACACGGCATCAGTAAGTTGTAAATATAATAAAGAGGTTTACGTTTGAGTCCAAAGTAAAACGTCACGTCGAGGTATCTCTCAGGGCAGCATTCATATTTCACACTGTGTCTTCTTGTCACTGCGTATTCCAAGTCCCATTGCTCATTCGGCACGAGTTCAGATAACTCGGGGTTTGGAGCATGCTTGGTTAGGTTCATTTGAAAGCTGGTATAGGTCCACGAGCCAAATTTCATGGAACACTCCTGCATGTCGAAGGGAAAATATTTGACGTCTATTTTACAGGTACTTTTAACCAAAGTTGGTTTGGACCAAAGATCAATGTTTCCTTTGTGACTAACGATTGCATTAGAGGAGCGACTGTGGGCCACGTAGTCGTTGGAATCAGCGCTGAAAGAGAGGTAACGCAAAAAGTATTTATAGTGAAAACTATACAAGTGCATTCGTCTTGAGAAAAAGGAAGTCAAGTTAACTTCAAATTAATCCTTTCTTACCCGTCAGTGAAGATGGGGGGGGGGGGGGGGGGCCGCAGGGCCGTAGCTAGCGCGTTAAGCTAAGAAAAATAAAGACTATGGTCCACTGGTATAACGTCCCTGTTCAAGCACATCTCGCAGAATACTTTTACAAGAAATAGGTGATGGGGGGGGGTATTATATTTAAGCACTTGATTTATGGGTAATTTGAACAACAACCTTTACTTGCCTCAAAGTGTATAGAGGGCGCAATGCTCAGTCATGATTTTATTTGACATTATCACAATGAGGTATTTGGTAATCTCTGATACTACTGAAGTCGCTGTATTTTGTTTAAGGTTGGTTTCCTATTAAATCAAGTGAAGTGATGTACTATGCTACCGAAAAAAGGAACAAAAACAAACTAAAAAAAAACTTCCCCTACCTCCCCCCCCCCCCTCCCGAACCTTCCTAGCAACTATAAAGGTTCTCAGGATAAACCTCAGCTTTGTGTTTTAAATTGAAGGCAGAACTAAGTCATATCAGTAGTAACTGTCTGACATCACAGATTGCGCACTTCTGGCAAGCCACCCACATGATTTACGTCATAAGTTCTCCGCACCGGAACATTCTTATTCGAAGTCATGCTTTCAATAGATTGGTGCGGGGTTCATTATACAGGTGACACCTTGTCATTTCATTCTAGCGCCGTGGATACACTTACTTGTCATACAAGGTGACGTCCGGGACCCATATCTCCGTGGCAGGTATTCTCATTTCAACTATGCCGTCATAGTCAGCAGGATCCCATACTAGCTTCTGATCGGTCCAATGCTACGGGAAAAATGAAACAAGAGAAAGGCAATTACTCAACAATCGATGACGTATTTGTTTGTAATACACCACTATATGCTGAATGTTCCTCCAAGTTAAAATCCTCAACAAAAATAGTGCTTGGAAAGATTTTGTATGAATTTTGAAGTACAACATTATGATTGTTTACGTTAGGTTAAAAAAGAACATGTGAAAGTTTACATGGTGTGCCCAAAACTCGGACAAAAGTAAAGGTGGGTTAGATTATGTATCAGATTATTTCGGGATTCGTGAATTAAACAGTAGATTTTGCTATCTGGTCAGTTTCTTGGGGATGGGTGGGCAGATTTACAATGTTATTTTCCTTGTAGATCCAAATGTTGAAGCTATTATGTTATCATGATTTTTTTATGTCATCACTGCCATGATAGACCGACTCCACTCTCTAAATTCCAAAGAGTGAAATTAGGGATGACTCTAAAATTAAGATTGAATATTCACTCCAAAAGAGTGAGAATCGGACTCTTTTTCGATTGAAATTTTTCACTCCAAATTTAGAGTGCTCCCTAATTTCACTCTAAAAGAGTGAATTTTACTCCAAAGATTTTAGAGAGCACATTTTTCATTAAGTAGATAACTTGTCATAAGTGTAAGCTTCTGCTAAGAGGACCGCTGATTTTAGTATTTAAGTCATTTGAGAACCTTAAGTGAAGTGTGCTAACTGTAATAATTCTTCTGTCATAGCTAAAGCTTTTATAACTTTTTCTCTCTTACACTTCTTGTACAACCTTGATGCAGATGACAAAAAATAGCTTGAGGCCCCTCTCCAAAATTAAAAGAGACGAGCAGTTACCAAAACTAGAATTAAGATACCCGGGTATCTTATATCATGATCCTGATTTCTATATCGAATATTGTAATCATGGGATGGTATTTTTTTATGGAATAATGAAAAAATTCCTACTTTTATTTTTTATTAAAGGTGTAATATTTGTTTGCCAAACTAGGAGCAAAGTTCAGATTTGTCTTTTAGACAATCCAGACAGTTTGGAATGCTAAATTTCTGACCTCAGCTGGAAGACAGGTCCTTACTCTAATCATGGTGAGGTTAAGGTACATTTGGTCCCTTCTCCCTTCCCGCTTTAGGACCGCCCTCGTCTTTGAAAATATTACCAGGTGGGTCACTGTTGCGAAGTGAAACATGAGAAAAGAACAAACTAAGCTGTCTTATTTTTCATAGTTTCCCAAAAATTTCATATGATAGTAATATTATTTTAAGTTGATTTTAAGTTGATTCCTGCAATTGTGTTATTTTATAACAGATGGTTTTTTATGATGATTCGAATTATTTTTGTTTCTATCCCATGGACTCAGGCCCCGGGCCCACGAGCAAAACAATGGGCTGAACCTCAACCCTCTAATATGACTAATTCATTTTTATTTTTGAAATAGATCCTCAGGGACTGAAAATCGCTCAGACACTGGGAACTTTCCGAGTTGGCTCATGCGGTATAAGACGGCTTTGCATGGACTGGGGACCAGGCCCGTAGCCAGACAAGGTACTGAAGGTGAACTACCTTTTCAGGGAGCGAAATATTTACTGGGGGAGAGACCTACTAAAATACATTAAGGCGATGGTAATTTTGAATTTTCTAGGAAAGGGCGAAAAGTTTTCTAAGGGTCGCCACTCCCCTCCTACCCTCTCTTTTGGCTACACTTTAAAAAAAGTTGGGTAAACTTTTACCCAAGGTTGGGTCCGTATGCCACCTCCTTAACTGTTGGGTAAGGAACTAACCAAGTTGGTTAAAAATTACACTTTACTTGGGGAAAATTCACCCACCATGGGAATCCTTTTGACCATCTTTGGGCAGTTTTTGCCCAACATTTTGGGAGGTGGCATACGGACCCAACCATGGGTAAAAGTTTACCCAGCTGTTTTTAGAGTGTGCCGGCTTGCTGGAGATAATTATACTCTTTGAAGATTACCTCTCGAGGCAAGTGAAAGTGTAACCCCTTTCCTTGTAAAGAAAATGTAAAAACATAACTTATACCCTAGTGCAGGTTTTCTCAAGTGTTTCAGGTCAAGAGCCATTTTCCTTGAGTATTTTAATATTATAGTAGCCAGAACTTTATTAAACAGCTTGTTTTCTTTTTAAAATTTTCGTCTCTTCCAATCTTGGGGTGCAGGGGGGTATTTTAGTGCAAGTCGAAGGCCGCCATTTGAAAACCTAGACTCAAATGACTCCACTCGACACTGTAATCATCACCTAGTTGAAAGGTCACAAGCCCGTACTGACAGGGGTGGGGTGTCGGGGGAGGTGCTACCCTAGGAAATGTCTCCCTATAGGAAATTCAAAATTACCATTGCCTTAATTCATTTTAGTATACCTCGCTCCCTAAAAATATTTCGCCCCTGGAGGCTATTTTGCCCCTTTTCAGTACCTTTTTCTGGCCACGGGGTCTGACAGGTCAACAACAAAATTTGCAAATCCATATAATTTTATGATAAGTAGGATACAAACAACCAGCAGTTGCTCGAAACCTATCAAGTGTAGGCCGAAGTATTAAAGGCACAGCCTTTAAACATTTGTTATACCGAGTGAATGTAAAGCATCATATTGTTCAACCGTGAAGGTATTTCGAGGGCAGTACTTATTACAAATCCGAATGGATCAATACACCGGTACAACAAAAAGTTACCAGTATTTACTGTTCGGATTATAAATTACACTGGTTCAATTAAAACGTGACACCCACCACAAAGAGTAATTGCTTTCGTCCCCTGCAGGTTGGGGCAGGGGTTATTGTTCTCCCGACTTCTCAATTAAACGTGTCTTGGTTCTACTTCCGAACCAAGAGTGATCGTAAGTCCTGATCAATGAAAATAACCCATTATTCAAACGTGGCAGTGTCCTTGCCAAAGTTTTATGTGCCAGAAAAATCAGAATGATCCTCTATTTTTGAACAGGGCCATGACCGAATGCATACTACACAGGTTCTAGCCATTTTCGATTCCACTGACTCCCATTCCGAGCCAGTTCCGAGTCCGGTACTGTACCCACAGAGTTTGAGCCAAATCCGACTTCAGTAATCCCAGTTCCGAGGCAATTCTAGGTCCCGTGATTTAGCGCTTCAGCTGCCTTTTATTCACGCGCAGAAGCAAAATGTTCATTTTTTACTCCTGAATGTCGAAGACATTCACTTTAAAAATGGTCAGCGGCCAGTTTCAGATTTTTTTCGAGAAATGTTTTTCTAGCCTATGTGTCCCTTCCCCGGTAAAACCATGACGCAGTCGCAATGTTCGCTTACCCGTTCATTTGACAGTACATTCATATTTTCTGACGGTTCCTATGTTTGTAGCAAGGGCGGTAATCAGTGACGCCGCCAGGGGTGATGACCACTGAAGATGATGCTGTAAACTTACCCCAGACAGTCCCAGAAAGTCAGTACAAAATATGCATGCGAACTTGTGATAGTTTGCACCCGGGCCGGATCCTTCCTTTGACCTTTATACCTTGTGCAGATGTAGTCCTCGGAAAGGGGTCTGTTAAGGAGAAAGGGTGTTCCCCTCCCCTTCAAAAAAATTTTCATTTAAAGTGGCTTGGATGAAAATGGGGCTATATTTTTGATAAATTTTCGAACTGATCATTTGCTGAAAAATTCTTACAATTTTGTGAATTCTTCTTACTTTTGATTGAGTTTAAAGGGTGTGCTGCCTAACTGCAGGGGTGATAACTCCTCTTTGAGAAATTGTGTAAAGTGGCTTAGATGCAAAATGGTACTATCTTTAGTAAATTTTCGAACTGATCATATACATCGAAAACCTCTCACAATTTAATGAATCCTTCTTACTTTTAGATGAGTGTAAGAGGGGTGTTTTTCTAAGTGGGGGTCATAATTCCTCCCCTTGAGAATTTTTTGTTTATGTTAGGTAGATTACTTACAAAATGGTGGTATCTTTGGCGAATCTTTCAATTAATGATATGCTTAAAAATTTTCATTCATGTGAGATACTTTTGATGTGGCTTTGGCACCAGCTTAAACAAACATGTTTAACTACAAATACATGCCACGAATATAACCGTATATGCCTCTCATGATATAAGATTGCTCCAAGATCGCGGGGTCCATACAGGGGGTGGGGATGTACCTCTATTTTGCGGCAATTTTTTTTGATCATAATAATATGTTATTGCCCTAATAATGGTCATGATATATTGAAAGCAAACTGTGACATATCAGCGCGAAGCGTGACGAACTTTTGCATTGAAAATCATTTCCATAACAAAAAGTTGCGTGCAGACTGACACTTTGAATTCCTTAACAAAATTTATCCGTCATTTAGAGGGTGAGCCTTCTGCCATCTGTCCTGTAATTCGTAAAAGCTTTCAACTTTCATAAAATATGGTTTTCCCTGAATTGCTTTGCTTTGCATTCTTGCAATGCTGTGTTCTTCCGTAATGACTCCTGTGAACACAAACAATCGGCGTAATTGTAATACCCTCCCTCTCCATGCGTTCCCCCATGCCGGCTCCACTGGCCATAATCACCCAACATGTGATCAACAGAGTTCAACGAAAGTATCACTTTTTATATTTATGAGTACGACACAACAACGTTACCATCACTTGATGATCATGCGCAGAGAGGCTTTCTTCGTTTACGTTTAGCATCCTTGATCTTGGCTCTTAGACACTGTCTAACTTAAAATACGCCCCCAACATTATAACTGGTGTAATGTACATACACCTTGTCTTTTCTGTTAATGAAAAAGCCTCTGCTTACCTGTTCTATCCATAAATTGGTTGTTAGAATCTGATTTCGTTCGTCCTGCAAAAGACAAGAAGTGTAGTAGGTCAATGCGAATGCAGGATTATAAAATCATGACAGGAGATGTCAAGACGTAGGTCCACTTGAAGAAACATTGGCGTTTAACAAATAACTGAATAATGTAGTGCCTTTGGTCACGTATCACATAAATAACGTTACAAACCCTGTAAGATAACTTCGACTTTTTGTTAACACTTTATTTTCAGAGCTCAGTTAACTTGCAACTTTTGAGTATAACTGAAGCAATAGGCAAGTTTTACTTGTTGCAAACGGGCACAGTGCATTTTCCCTCTGCGCTTGTCAACACAGTTTATATGATGTAGCAATAAATGATATCGTACAAGAACACTTATCGTAATAAAAACATACAGTTGCAACAAGATACAACACGAAAGGGGGACCAGCATAATGTAAAAAAAATCCGGGTTTGTTCCCCTACAATGCCAATCTAAGAACAAAGGGAAACTACAGAAAAGAAACACTTAAAGTACTTCACTTAGTTGAGAACAAAGATGGATAAATCAAACAACTTTTAATTAATTAGGAATGAGTTTATAGTACAAACAACGTTTTCTTGGTTGTCGTATACTTTTAAGTACTTTTTGAAATACTTTTTGTTTCAACGTTTTGATACAAATAAATAAGTCGGTTATTATTCCTCAATAAATGGTACCAGAATGATGCTTTTCATCCTCTTCTTGTATACCCAGTGCCATTTCTTCACCTTTAAGACCCAGACAGTACAGTCCTCACTGGTCCAAACAGGGCTATTGATAGAGACGTAGCTAGCAGAGGGGACGAGATGGGTATGGGGGTTGCAGGGGACCGGTCATCCGAAATCTTCGGAAGAAGCGCATTTTGAAGTTGTATTTTAACTGAGTAGGGGGCAACTTGAATGAAATATCAATGAGATATTATCGTGGCACCATTTTATGTACCCTCAATAAACCCTTTTCCAATTAGCAATTACAATAGATTATGGGATAGAGTTTTGGTATGGGTCGTTTTTTCAATGGCATTTTACTGTGGACAAAAACGACGCACACCAAAACTATATCACACAATCCTTTGTAATTCCTATTTGGAAAAGTGTCTATTTTAGAAGCTGTCGTTGCTGCTGTTCAGTGGACCCCTAAGCCAGGGGCGGAATTAGGAGGAAATTTTTAGGTGGGGTCACTGCATTCGTCGTCGTCCTTTATTCTTGCACATTTTATTAGGACACACACAATTTCTGGGAGCCTAGCAAACATTTTGGGGCCCAGCCCCCCCCCCCCCGTAGCTACGCGCCTGTCCTCAGCCACTCTCAAGGCGTCTTTGACGCCAATCTGAAACCTTCGTGAGCTGACCGGTGTTATGGCTGAGTGGATAAAGATGACGACATTTGAATGAATTAAGTCTAGCAGCCAGGAAGTTCAAGTGTCTATCATTAGCCGGGTTGATCAAGAGGGTTTATCACCTAAGAGCGTGAACAATTTATTGTCATTCCATTTACAATGCGACCTTCTCAATTGAAAAGATAAAAGTTTCAGTTGAAAAGGTTCAAAATATTGGAAGCCCTCCGAAAGTCACACACTTTTCTATTTCTTTATATTCATGATGGATTGGTTTCCCTAAAATGGTTTCCCTTTTCACTTTTCTTATCCACTACAACTATTGCCTACCGGTGCACAGTTGTAAGCAAAACCACGGCATACAATACAGTTGAGGTGAAGCAGCAAGGGGCTCAATTGGTTGACACGGAACCGCTTTCAAACACAGAAATGCATTTCAGAACGGCTCATTGTATTTGCAATTATACACAAACATAAGCAGGAACCTATCACTACAACCCAAAACTTTGGTTTCCAGTTTAGAGCACATCATTACCATGAATCAAAGGTACCAGCACTGTTGGCAGTGCTTTCTTAGTCACGTTATAAATTTTCCAACCTGGGGAGATAAGAAGTCTCTTGTGGTGATAAAAAGAAGTTCTGGGAGGGGGTTGATAACATGTCGTTCCCACTCAATCAACAGAATGCCGGGGTTTGACAAGAAAACTTTTTCGCAAGGTCTATGCAGTGAAAGGACTCGGTTTGGGTCACGTGGTATTCATCTTATCACCTTTAACTGTATTACGATCGCTCTACATTAAGTACGAAGCCCCACGTTTATTTCTGATATTGAACTTGCTAACCCTGTGATTTTCTCAGTCTTTTATTTTTTTAGGGTCAATATACTCAGCGGAAAGAGTTAATACTTTCATCTCTCCATCAGGTCAGTGGTTCTCGTATTTAGGGACAGACGGGCGAGAGATCCAAGGACACTATGTAGATCTGAGTCGACAGGACAACACGTCGCCGTGTGACGTATTTCACTCCATTTAACATTTTCATCATTCTCAGAATACCACGTGACCTTGACTCTCGACGGACTCCCGTTATTAATAACACGAGTGTTATTTCCAGTTAGCTCAATTCTCCGAGCGCAGTGTCGCAGACTATAAACATCCTCTTTTTATCACTTTTTTTTTGTAAAATAAAGTGGAATTAAGATATTACAACAGAAGTGAACCGTGAGTGGCGGTCAAAGACACTGCCTTTTATAGAGACACACCTGTGCCTGAAGTCCATTACATCAATGAATGTCTGGTACCTAAACGTTCCGCAGCCGTTTTGACATACTTTTTGGGATTTTCTTGCTTTGTTTTTATTAGTACAGTCTCTTGAGCGAGGTTGATTGATCGTGTCATGAAAACAGAAGAACGGGGCTTAAAAGAATTGGGCTTGTCATCTGGTCATTCCAGTCGACCACAAACCCGTTAATTGACTCGTAGACTCCTTTTACAGTCGCAATCATTAAATGAAGATGAGATCGGATCGTCTGCTAGTTCAGTGGCTGACCTAGATGTTCACTGGCAGTGAGTGTGGGAAAGGACTCACAATAGTAAGGATATTGAAAGAGGTTTGCACACGAATGGGGGGGGGGGGCATTTGGGTGCACATGATTTAGAAGTGGGGTGTGGATCAGCGTCCCGACAGCTGTTTTCGAAGTGGGCCCTATTCGACTCAATTCGAGGCTAACCACTCTGTCGTGCAACAATCTCAGAGGTATAAATATGACGGTATTCCAAAAATATAAGGGACCAGTAAATGATCCTTCTCCCTACCCTGGCGTTTTGGACCACTCCACAAATTATGTTTACGACGAACCTTCAAGCTTACCTAACGTAAGTCTTTCAATATTTGCTTGTATTCGTGTGACAGCATCTGATTTGTAAAGATATCAGCTTAAAGGGTATAAGCAATTGCCCTAACTTTGTTTGAAACATCAGCTAAAACTCACAAATCTGCTCTCATTTCTCTTACTAGTGTCTTTCGTGATGATTCCAAAAATAACCAGAAAACCCAAATGCTTACTGATACCTTGCCAGAAGGAAATGTTCTGGTAACCTCGAATGGACTTAAACCTCCCCCAAGAACAATAGAATTCTTCCTCTTAATTTGATACGGTAAGTCTATATATTTAGTTAGAAAAGTATCCATCATTGCTATCTCGAGATACCGCGTTTACGAGCCATATGTTAGGCCTACAGACATGCATACATACATGTATACATACACACATACATACACTCGCCAGCGTGATTGCATAGATTCCTATGCCTTCGGCAAGGAAACAAAAAGTGCACACTGTATTAAAAGTAAGGCAGTGGAGTTATTTTGCACGCAAGTTCCCAATTCAGTGACAAAAATATCGTCATATAATTGAGAAGAGCCACTCACATGAGTCACTGTAACGGAATACACTGATTCAAATTGGGGTGACTGCATTTTCCCTTTCAAACGGAGAAAAAGAACACAGGATTTTTTTAAGTTCATTAAAGGTCATGTGTACTTGCCAGGCATCAATTTAAAATATCAATCTGTCAATTGGACGTATAAATGATACACTAATTTCTTCGCAGAAGTTCCCCTGTCACTGATAATTTTGTTAATGCATTTAAGGCTTTTTTTATAGTGAGTTACCCATTGTACATAAATCCACTTATAAAAAGTTCTTTCGAGGGTTAACAAATACTGAACATTTAAAGGAGCACTGACGTATACATCAGTATGCAATAGATACAAAATATCTTTTATCATTATTTAAAGGCTCCACAATCTCACACCAGACAGACAAAATCCCCCTACTAAGTTTATTTTCTAGCCAATTCTCCAATTGAAACAAAAACACCTGTCTAGTACACCTCCAGGATAGAGCCACAATAGCCTGGGCTGAGTTGAAATTGCTCAAGGTCATATTGACATATTTTATCATTATTTAAAGGCTCTATAATCTCACACCAGACAGACAAAATCTCCCCACTATGTTTAATTCTAGCCAATTCTCCAATTGAAACAAAAACACCTGTCTAGTACACCTCCAGGACAGAGCCATAATAGCCTGGGCTGAGTTTAAATTGCTCAAGGCCATATTGACACGCAACTGTGTTTAGCTCAATTGGGAACGCAACTGCCTGTACTAGTCATTATTGACCAACCATACAAAACCTATAGTTTGAATGAATACGGTATCAATCAAAGTGCAGTCACCAATTGTATTTAAAGCTATAGAGCTATTCCTGGATATATGTGGGTGATGACACAGCCTCTTTAACTTCCAGTCTCGTCAAAAAGATCTGGTAATAGCCTTTCTTTTCCCAAAACGCACATTACAAGGGTTATGAATGTAGCATCATTTGAAAATTTGAAAGTTTGACAAAAACAAATGATGCATGCACTATAAAGCAGTGAACGTCTTTCTGTGAGCAGGCACGTGTCCAGGATTTTCAGCAGGGGGTCATGCCTGAGATTTTTCAGCGGGGTCTGGCCTGAGATTTTTCAAATGAGGCGGGTATTTTGGGTCGAAAACTCTTAAAAACTCTTAAAAATCTTAAGGTCCGGGCGAGCAGGGGGTGCGGACCCCCAGACCCCCCTTGGAGACGCGCCTGGTGAGATCCTTATTTTTTGATAATAAAGCTACCCAGCTATCTGATTTTGAATTGCCTATCATTCGAGACATGCAAAGTTTTGTTTAAATGGAAATGAAAGTCTCTCTATCAAAAACTCAGTAGCCTTTTTTAATTAATAGGACTAATCTCATTTATTCAACTTGGGTGACTACGTTTGCCATTTAAGTCAATATTGTTTTAGTGATTATAGTTGGCCTCTTATTTTGCCATTTCCCGGAAGATTTAGTTTACAATCAAATTTAATCTTCAGCTACATTTTGAGAAAAAACATACAACATGTGACTTTTTCTACACATTACAACGGTGACCTTTGGTAATTATATACATAGTCATTCATTTCCCTTTTTAATTGCACAGTCTTTCAACAACGCTGAGGCATTTCTGTTTTTAATAACTGGATGAAGGACAATACTTCCATACATGCATGGTGTTCTTTGAAGTAGCAAGGAAGGCTGTTTGTGTAAAGAAACTCTTTGGCAGTTTTATCACTTAAAAGCAACATAACCTGTAATGTGGCCGAGTGGATAAAGGCGATGGCATTTGAAGCGATGAAGAGGTCGTGGTCCGATCCCCGGTCGGGTCAAACTAAGGTGGATTTTAAATCCAAGAGCAATCTGCGGTTTTCCCTTCAGAACTGGCCTTTCAAAGGAAACCAAATTTGATCTAAATTGTTGAGTTGGTTAACCACCCGACGTGAAGTTGTAATTTATAAGCCAGGCTTCTCCCACATTCGTGGTCGCTTAGCCAGGCCTGAATTTTAAGGAACGCGAATTACGCACAGTTCGTCAATAACGGCGTAATCCTTAGTAACAGTGGCGTACATTGAGTTAATAACGGCGTGATTTTCAACAACAGCGTGGTAAATGTTGGTAATAACGGCCTGATTTAAGAAACAACGTGGTTAATATCGGCAACAATGGTGTAACTTTATGTAGCAAGGCGGTAAAAGTTGTTAACAGCGGCGTGTTACGAAGTGGCCTCGTACAGCAAGAGGTTAACAACGGCGTAATCCTTATCAATAGCGAGCTAAATGTCTTTAACGACCTTTCCGCATTCAACGGGCTGATTGTAAGTAACCATGTAATATGAGTTAACAACGTGAAAGCAGTCAATGGCGCTGTTTCAGTCAACGCAAATGCAATTAACGACGATGTAAATGGGAGCAACAACACGATTGGTAGTAGGCTAAGTCAATGAGCCTATGCAGGGAGCTAGAAGACAACTCCATGCTCAATGTTGATGGAGCTGGAAGACAGCTACATGCTCAATGTTTCATGGCGCTTGTACTTAAGCTGCTGGAAGAGTGGATGTTTTTTTATCGCAGTGTATTTGAGGATTTTACTGAAGCTTGTACAAAGTCATGTACAGATAGAAGGCTTATCAGACTCAGAGCTAGAGGTGTGCACGAAAAATTTTGCTTGAAGAATAAATACAGCATGGCCTAACGAGATCCGTTTGGGATCGGGTAAAGGATCAAAATAATGCCCCCCCCCCTCCGATCAGTGGCGTCACCAGACTTTTTTTATTCTGGGGGAGCACACTGGTGGCACAACAGTTCAACGAGGGGGTACGTACAACTAGATCGTGGCCGGATGCAGTATGTTGTGTCACGGTGATCGCCGGCCTGGGGGATGGGTGTAAGGAGAGGGTGTGTCCCCCTCCCCTTTAAATTTTTTTTTTTTGTTTTTTAAAGAGCCTAGATGCAAAATGGTGCGAGATTGTAGACTTTTTTAATTAACCTTGGAGGTTTAGTTGTGGTGGTTTATTGGGGAAAATGTTTTTCATCCTTCAGTGGAAATACCTTTTCATTGGAAATGTTTTTTTTTTGGGGGGGGGGTTGATGAGAGGGAGGTACAGGTTATGAGACGGGACCTGCCACATTCCACCTACCAATCTCTGAGTTGATTGGGGCTCCCTTCTACCTTCAGGGTCCTGGACATTGTCCACCCAAGTCCCCCCCCCCCAACCGCTTGCTACGTACGCTTAACCGCTGTGTTGTTTACCGCAATGCTTAAACCACACCCAACCTAAAAGTGTGTGTTTATTACCGGATACCACAACATTGTGTGCTTCATATCAGTGTACTTTCCAACGTTTGGCATTTAAGTGGGATATCCTTGGAAGTGGAACAAAAATATGTTTCAGGAAGAAGATTAACATACATAGTTTTTTTAGTGTATTATTAACTACCGGATCAAATTACATTTAAGAGAGAAAGTTTCACAGGCAGCCTGCATTTTTGTTGGGCTAATTTAATTACTTACCAGACTCTGATCTGTAACATATGAAAATTTTGTTTTCATTTTAAGGCAATTACTTATTCTTTTTGGGTGAATGTATCAATGAAGTGAGACCTTGATATCCTGTTTTGAATAGTAATTGGCCTCTTGGAAGGCATGTACTTTGCAAGATGCTTTTCAATAAAACATATTGAAATAGCCAAAGTATAGGGATAGCCATTACAAGCGTCTGTACAGAAAGTGCATTTGGCCAAAGAAGGAAAACATGAAAACCAAGCGTGGGACTCTATTTTGGGGGTACTTAAAATTAACATTTTATGGTGAATGATTTCACAAATATCCTGTCAGATATGCAAATAATATGTATGAATATACTAATTGAAAAATTAGCAAAGAAAATTATGACAATTGAAATGGCGTAGCAAGATCCCCGAATGGCTCCACGGACAAGCAGATTTGGGAGGGGTCCCAAGCCCACTTTGCAAAGAACCAAGCTAAATCTCTATAGGGGAAGGTACAAGGTTATGGAGATGTAGAACCTTCCCACCTACCATCTCTGAGTGATTGACTATGGGCACCCTCTACTCTTCGGATGTCCTTGGACAGTGGCCCACCCGGTCCCCCCCCCACCGCTTGCTACGGTACGCTTAACCGTCCGTTGTTGTTACCCGCGAATGCTTAACACAGCCACCCAAACCTAATAAGTGTGTGTTTAATTACAGGATACCCACACATTGTGCTTCATTCAGTGTAACTTTTCAGTTTGGCAAGTTTAAGTGGGATGCCTTGGAATTGGAACAAAAATATGTTTCAGAAGAGATTAAATACATAGTTTTTTAGTTGGTATTGGTAAACTACAGGTCAAATTAAATTTAAGAGAGAATTTTCCAGGTAGCCTGCATTTTGGTTGGTCTAATTCAATTAATTACGTTTCCAGACCTGATCTGTACACACTGAAAAAATTGTGTTTTATTAGCACAATATGTTCTTTTTTCTTTTTGGGTGACTTATTCAATGAAGATAGAGACCTTGATACTGTTTATTGACTAAGTCAAAATTGCCGCTTGGAAGTCATGTTAATTTGCAAAGATGATTTTTTGAAAACAATGTGAATCTCCAAGTATAAGGTATAGTTTCCATTACTAGATTTCTGTACTAAAAGTGCCAATTTTGCAAGAAGGACACACATGAAAACAAGCTTTGGGCTGCGATATTTTGGGGGGCACTTAAAATTAACATGTTTGTGAATGATTTCAAAATATCCTGTCAGATAATGAAAATAATATGAGGATATACTAATTGATCCAATTAGCAAAGAAACTTATTACAAATTGAAATGCATAGCAAGATCCTTTAGGGGCTCCACGGACAAGTAGCACCCAGGAGGGACTAGGGAGGGGGTCCGAATAAGCCCACTTTGCAAAGAACCGACTAATCTCTATGGGGAAGGTAACAGGTTTTATGAGATGAGAGACCTTCCCCCTACCACCCCTGAGTTGATTGGGGCCCCCTCTGCTCTCCGGATCCTTGGACACATTTGTGTCACCGCCCCCCCTCCCCCCCCCCCCCCAGCTTTCCGTACGTAAGTCGACATACCGCCGTGTTGTTACCGACAATGGCTCAACTACTACTCAACACTAAAAGGTTGTGGTTTTATTACAGGATACCACACATTGTGCTTCATCAGATTGTAACTTTTTCAAGTTTTGGCAATTTTAAGTGTGGATGCCTTGGAATTGCGGAAACAAGAATATTATATTTCAGTAGAAAGAGATTAAATACATAGTTTTTAGTTTATTGTAATTATAAACTACAGAGTCATTAAATTTAACAGCGAAGTTGGGACAGGCATGCCTGCATTTTTGTAGGGCTAATTAATTACGTGCCATACCTGATCTGTACATATTGAAAAATTTTTGATCCTTTCATAGCAATTACTTATTCTTTTGGTGAATTATCAATGAAAGTGAAACCTTGATAAGGTTTTGAAATAGTCAATTGCCTCTGGAAAGGCATGTAATTTTGCGGAAGATGATTTCTAAAAACATTTACACTAGCCAAGTATATGGATAAATGCCTATTACAACGCTTCTGTACAGAAAGTGCAATTTGCACGAGAAGGAAACATGAAAACAAGCGTTGGCTCTATTTGTTTGGGGTACTTAAAATTAACATTTTGTGAATGATTTCACACAATATCACTGTCAGGATATGAAATAATATGATTAATATACTATAATTGAAAACATTTAGCAAAGAAACTTAAAACAAATTGAATGCGTACAAGATCCCAGATGCTCCACGGACAAGAGGGATTTGGGAGGGGTCCCCCAAGCCCACTTTTGCAAAGAACCGACTAATCTCTATGGGAAGGTACCGGTTATGAAGATGAGACCTGATCTCCCCTACCATCTCTGATTTGATTGGGGCACCCTCTACTCTCAGGAGCCTTGGACATTGTCCAACCGGTCCCCCCCCCCCCAACCGTCGCTTGGCCTCTCGTACGCTTAACGCCGCGTGTGTTTGTTACCGCAATGCCTTAACACACCCAACCTACAAAGTTGTGTTTATATTACAGGATACCACACATTGTGCGTTTCATCAGATGTAACTTTTCAAGTTTGGCAATTTAAGTGGGATTCCTTGGAATTGGAACAAAATAATATGTTTCAGAAGAGATTAAATACATAGTTTTTAGTGTATTGGTAAAAACTACAGCGGTCCAATTAAATTTAAGAGAGAAGTTTTTCCAGGCAGCCTTGTATTTTTGTTCCGGTCTGAAATTAATTACGGTGTCCCAGACATGATCTGTACACTGAAAAATTTTGTTTTCCATTATTATAGCAATTTCTATTTCCTTGTTGGTGAATAAAATCAATGAAGAGAGACCTTGATACTGTTTGGGACTAGTATTTGAACTATTAATTGCCTCTTGGGAAGGCATGGTAATTGCCAAGATGATTTTGAAAACAGTTGAAATAGCAAAGTATAGGTATAGTTCATTACTAGATTCTGTACAGAAAAGTGCATTTGCAAGAAGGACACACTGAAAACAAGCTTGGGCTCTAATGTTTTGAATGGGGGCATCTTAACAATTAACATTTTTGTGAATGACTTCAAAATATCCTGTCAGGATATGAAATAATATGATTAATTTTACTAATTGAAAATTAAGCAAAGAAAATTATGACAAATTGAAATTGCGTAGCAAGATTCCTAGGGGCTCCACGTACAATAGACTAGGGAGGTGTGGTTCCCAACGCCCACTTTGCAAAAGAACCGACTAATGCTCTATGGGAAGGTACAGGTTATGAGATGAGATACCTTCCCCCTACCATCCTGATGGTGATTGGGTCTCACTTCTAACGCTCTCAAGGGATTCCCTAGGAACATTGTTCACCGCCCCAGTCCCCCAACCCCGGTTGCTACGTACGCATGAACCACCGTGTTCGTTACCAACAATGACTCAAGACCTACTCCAACCTAAAAGTTGTGTTTATTACAGGATACCACACAATTGTGGGGGGGCCTTTTTCATTTTTTCCATCAAATTTGGGGTGGGGTGGGGGGGGGGGGAGGGGGGTTAACAAAAACTTTAAACAAGTTTGGTAATTTTAAGTGGATGCCTTGGAATTGGAACAAAACTATGTTTTCAGAAGAGATTAAATACAATAGTTTTTAGTTGTAATTGTAAACTACAGGTCAAAATTTAAAAATTTAAAGTGGTCCTGAACAAGTTTCCAACAATCCCCGAGGAAATACTTGAATGAGTTTATTTATTAGTACAATTATTCATGAAATCTTGTTTTTACATCCCCATTTACCACACTTTATCATAGAAATGAGCTCTGCATTCATTGTAAACCCTCCGTTTTTTTTGATATATTTTTTGGCCATTCTCAAAGCGCACAGTTAATAAACCCGTATGACGTCCGACAATGGGACATCGATCCTACAACGTTACATGTAGCAAGGACGGCGGCGGGGGCGTAAAAGCAAGAGTGTACGAAAAATCGTGGCCCATAAAAATGAAAAAAAACATGTACGCATCTACCGTGCACTCGCAGTTTTAGTGTGGCATCTGAACCCATGACGCTGTTGATCTTCATCACTAAATAAAGCAATAATAACTCCGTCACCGTAATTTTTTGAATTTTTTTTTTGTCGCTCTCACGTGATACACTGGGGCAGGGATGGAAACTGGTGGAAAAATCGTCCCGAAATGTATTTAACCACAAGGGAAAAATGGGGCACGATGAATATGATAGTAATAATACTCACCAGTGGTGTTGTGTAATTTCACACGCGAAGACGCACGCGGGGAAAACTAAACAGGCACAACTTCACTGTATCAGTTGCGTTGTAGGCCTCTCTACTCTACCGAGGCTATCATGCACACTAAGTCCGTCAAAAATGTCCAGAATAACACTCCAAGTTCATTTGTGTCGTGTCGCCAAGATTGTAGGAAATTTTGTCACAAGGCTTGGTAATATCCTTCCTCCAATAACTGAAATAATTCTCATAAGTCTGTAATCGATCAGTTCACAAAAGCGATGTTGTAGGCCTACTCAGCCTTTTTGCGTGACCAACGTTACCTTACGAGCCATTTTGAATTGCACAACTCTGTGATGATTACCTTACGACGCCTCAATAGCATATATATTCTCCTTTTTTGATAAAAATACCACATACTGACTGACATGACTTACGTGAATACACTTTTAGAAAAATCCACTTTCAATCCATTGGCGAAAAGTTAAGCAGTTTTGACCAATATAAAGAACAGAATATCAGTTATTTTTAAGCCATATTTAAGCAGCCCAAGCCGTGTGCAAAGTTTGTAGGAGCCTAGGCAGGCCTTACGCACCTCAATAGCTGAACATACAGACCATGTTTCGAACCGATGCTCACGATTACGGTTCTATGATGGCCAAAATCCTCAGGCTGGCCTTAAGACGCCTCTGGCAAGCTTCATTAGCTTGGAAACGTTACCCGGTACGATCGGCCCCGGACTCCCGTCACCGGTTTTTGCAAGGTGATTTTATTTTATTCTTTAGAAACAAGAAGCCTTGCTGTCAGAGAGTTTACCTTGGGAAACCACATCAATGTACTGTAACGTTTATAGTAACACTGCAGTTGATGTGCTATGTCTTTCCGTTAACGTACGTACGAACGTACAGTACAGGATACACAGTACTACGTTCTCATTTCACCTGCTAGTCGCAATAGTCACGATTTTCCAGTGCAAGAGTACGTAAAGCCGTATTGGTGTGTTTGTGTTGATTGTGTACGTTAACTATCTGTACCGTACTGTGAGTGCGCTTTGCGGTCTTTTTCACATTGGCCTTCTGATCGGCCAAATAAACAGAGTCTACCTTCTAACATCTTTTACTCAAAAAATTAAGGTTCTATCTGATTTTTCGTGACCATGGGAGACATTCAGAAAAAACTTGTCAAACGCAAATTTGTGCCATTTAAACCCCCAAAATGCATACGTTGAATAGGGGTGAGAAACGCATGAAAATGGAGAGGCAAAAAATCCCCACATATCGCTACATAATGCGTGCCATCGAGTCTCATGTGGGTTCTCTTTTATGACTTCACATGGGACGTAATGGGTTTCAGAAATTTTTTTTACTTCCCTCCAATCCGAGCCCTCAAAAATGCACCCAGTTTTCTCTTAATCTTTAAGGACAGGAAAAGAGTCATTTTAGAAAACGCTGATGGATGCACCTTGTAGAGGATTCTTTGTTCTATCAATATCACTTGCAATTCGCCAAAAATATTTGGCAAGAAATTCATGTCAGGACCACTTTAAGAGAGAAGTTTCCAGGCAGCCTGCATTTTTGTTGGGCTAATTAATTACGTTCCCAGACCTGATCTGTACATATGAAAAATTTTGTTTCATAGCAATTTCTTATTCTTTTGGTGAATTATCAATGAAGAGAGACCTTGATACTGTTTTGACTAGTAATTGCCTCTTGGAAGGCATGTAATTTGCAAGATGATTTTAAAAACATTTGAAATAGCCAAGTATAGGTATAGTTCATTACAAGCTTCTGTACAGAAAGTGCAATTTGCAAGAAGGAAACATGAAAACAAGCTTGGGCTCTATTTTGGGGGCACTTAAAATTAACATTTTGTGAATGATTTCACAATATCCTGTCAGATATGAAATAATATGATGAATATACTAATTGAAAAATTAGCAAAGAAAATTATAACAAATTGAAATGCGTAGCAAGATCCTAGGGGCTCCACGGACAAGAGACTAGGGAGGGGTCCCAAGCCCACTTTGCAAAGAACCAACTAATCTCTATGGGGATGTACAGGTTATGAGATGAGACCTTCCCCCTACCATCTCTGAGTTGATTGGGGCACCCTCTACCCTCAGGATCCTTGGACATTGTCCACCGCCCCCCCACCCCCCGCTTGCTACGTACGCTACCGCCGTGTTGTTACCGCAATGCTCAACATACTCAACCTAAAAGTTGTGTTTATTACAGGATACCACACATTGTGCTTCATCAGTGTACTTTTAAGTTTGGCAATTTAAGTGGGATGCCTTGGAATTGGAACAAAAATATGTTTCAGAAGAGATTAAATACATAGTTTTTAGTGTATTGTAAACTACAGGTCAAATTAAATTTAAGAGAGAAGTTTCCAGGCAGCCTGCATTTTTGTTGGGCTAATTAATTACGTTCCCAGACCTGATCTGTACATATGAAAAATTTTGTTTCATAGCAATTTCTTATTCTTTTGGTGAATTATCAATGAAGAGAGACCTTGATACTGTTTTGACTAGTAATTGCCTCTTGGAAGGCATGTAATTTGCAAGATGATTTTAAAAACATTTGAAATAGCCAAGTATAGGTATAGTTCATTACTAGATTCTGTACAGAAAAGTGCAATTTGCAAGAAGGAAACATGAAAACAAGCTTGGGCTCTATTTTGGGGGCACTTAAAATTAACATTTTGTGAATGATTTCACAATATCCTGTCAGATATGAAATAATATGATGAATATACTAATTGAAAAATTAGCAAAGAAAATTATAACAAATTGAAATGCGTAGCAAGATCCTAGGGGCTCCACGGACAAGAGACTAGGGAGGGGTCCCAAGCCCACTTTGCAAAGAACCAACTAATCTCTATGGGGATGTACAGGTTATGAGATGAGACCTTCCCCCTACCATCTCTGAGTTGATTGGGGCGCCCTCTACCCTCAGGGTCCCTGGACATTGTCCACCCAGTCCACCCGCTTGCTACGTACGCTACCGCCGTGTTGTTACCGCAATGCTCAACATACTCAACCTAAAAGTTGTGTTTATTACAGGATACCACACATTGTGCTTCATCAGTGTACTTTTAAGTTTGGCAATTTAAGTGGGATGCCTTGGAATTGGAACAAAAATATGTTTCAGAAGAGATTAAATACATAGTTTTTAGTGTATTGTAAACTACAGGTCAAATTAAATTTAAGAGAGAAGTTTCCAGGCAGCCTGCATTTTTGTTGGGCTAATTAATTACGTTACCAGACCTGATCTGTACATATGAAAAATTTTGTTTCATAGCAATTTCTTATTCTTTTGGTGAATTATCAATGAAGAGAGACCTTGATACTGTTTTGACTAGTAATTGCCTCTTGGAAGGCATGTAATTTGCAAGATGATTTTAAAAACATTTGAAATAGCCAAGTATAGGTATAGTTCATTACAAGCTTCTGTACAGAAAAGTGCATTTGCAAGAAGGAAACATGAAAACAAGCTTGGGCTCTATTTTGGGGGCACTTAAAATTAACATTTTGTGAATGATTTCACAATATCCTGTCAGATATGAAATAATATGATGAATATACTAATTGAAAAATTAGCAAAGAAAATTATAACAAATTGAAATGCGTAGCAAGATCCTAGGGGCTCCACGGACAAGAGACTAGGGAGGGGTCCCAAGCCCACTTTGCAAAGAACCGTCTAATCTCCATGGGGAGGTACAGGTTATGAGATGAGACCTTCCCCCTACCATCTCTGAGTTGATTGGGGCGCCCTCTACCCTCAGGGTCCCTGGACATTGTCCACCCAGTCCACCCGCTTGCTACGTACGCTACCGCCGTGTTGTTACCGCAATGCTCAACATACTCAACCTAAAAGTTGTGTTTATTACAGGATACCACACATTGTGCTTCATCAGTGTACTTTTAAGTTTGGCAATTTAAGTGGGATGCCTTGGAATTGGAACAAAAATATGTTTCAGAAGAGATTAAATACATAGTTTTTAGTGTATTGTAAACTACAGGTCAAATTAAATTTAAGAGAGAAGTTTCCAGGCAGCCTGCATTTTTGTTGGGCTAATTAATTACGTTACCAGACCTGATCTGTACATATGAAAAATTTTGTTTCATAGCAATTTCTTATTCTTTTGGTGAATTATCAATGAAGAGAGACCTTGATACTGTTTTGACTAGTAATTGCCTCTTGGAAGGCATGTAATTTGCAAGATGATTTTAAAAACATTTGAAATAGCCAAGTATAGGTATAGTTCATTACTAGATTCTGTACAGAAAAGTGCATTTGCAAGAAGGAAACATGAAAACAAGCTTGGGCTCTATTTTGGGGGCACTTAAAATTAACATTTTGTGAATGATTTCACAATATCCTGTCAGATATGAAATAATATGATGAATATACTAATTGAAAAATTAGCAAAGAAAATTATAACAAATTGAAATGCGTAGCAAGATCCTAGGGGCTCCACGGACAAGAGACTAGGGAGGGGTCCCAAGCCCACTTTGCAAAGAACCAACTAATCTCTATGGGGATGTACAGGTTATGAGATGAGACCTTCCCCCTACCATCTCTGAGTTGATTGGGGCGCCCTCTACCCTCAGGGTCCCTGGACATTGTCCACCCAGTCCACCCGCTTGCTACGTACGCTACCGCCGTGTTGTTACCGCAATGCTCAACATACTCAACCTAAAAGTTGTGTTTATTACAGGATACCACACATTGTGCTTCATCAGTGTACTTTTAAGTTTGGCAATTTAAGTGGGATGCCTTGGAATTGGAACAAAAATATGTTTCAGAAGAGATTAAATACATAGTTTTTAGTGTATTGTAAACTACAGGTCAAATTAAATTTAAGAGAGAAGTTTCCAGGCAGCCTGCATTTTTGTTGGGCTAATTAATTACGTTACCAGACCTGATCTGTACATATGAAAAATTTTGTTTCATAGCAATTTCTTATTCTTTTGGTGAATTATCAATGAAGAGAGACCTTGATACTGTTTTGACTAGTAATTGCCTCTTGGAAGGCATGTAATTTGCAAGATGATTTTAAAAACATTTGAAATAGCCAAGTATAGGTATAGTTCATTACAAGCTTCTGTACAGAAAGTGCATTTGCAAGAAGGAAACATGAAAACAAGCTTGGGCTCTATTTTGGGGGCACTTAAAATTAACATTTTGTGAATGATTTCACAATATCCTGTCAGATATGAAATAATATGATGAATATACTAATTGAAAAATTAGCAAAGAAAATTATAACAAATTGAAATGCGTAGCAAGATCCTAGGGGCTCCACGGACAAGAGACTAGGGAGGGGTCCCAAGCCCACTTTGCAAAGAACCGTCTAATCTCCATGGGGAGGTACAGGTTATGAGATGAGACCTTCCACCTACCATCTCTGAGTTGATTGGGGCGCCCTCTACCCTCAGGGTCCCTGGACATTGTCCACCCAGTCCACCCGCTTGCTACGTACGCTACCGCCGTGTTGTTACCGCAATGCTCAACATACTCAACCTAAAAGTTGTGTTTATTACAGGATACCACACATTGTGCTTCATCAGTGTACTTTTAAGTTTGGCAATTTAAGTGGGATGCCTTGGAATTGGAACAAAAATATGTTTCAGAAGAGATTAAATACATAGTTTTTAGTGTATTGTAAACTACAGGTCAAATTAAATTTAAGAGAGAAGTTTCCAGGCAGCCTGCATTTTTGTTGGGCTAATTAATTACGTTCCCAGACCTGATCTGTACATATGAAAAATTTTGTTTCATAGCAATTTCTTATTCTTTTGGTGAATTATCAATGAAGAGAGACCTTGATACTGTTTTGACTAGTAATTGCCTCTTGGAAGGCATGTAATTTGCAAGATGATTTTAAAAACATTTGAAATAGCCAAGTATAGGTATAGTTCATTACAAGCTTCTGTACAGAAAAGTGCATTTGCAAGAAGGAAACATGAAAACAAGCTTGGGCTCTATTTTGGGGGCACTTAAAATTAACATTTTGTGAATGATTTCACAATATCCTGTCAGATATGAAATAATATGATGAATATACTAATTGAAAAATTAGCAAAGAAAATTATAACAAATTGAAATGCGTAGCAAGATCCTAGGGGCTCCACGGACAAGAGACTAGGGAGGGGTCCCAAGCCCACTTTGCAAAGAACCGACTAATCTCCATGGGGAGGTACAGGTTATGAGATGAGACCTTCCACCTACCATCTCTGAGTTGATTGGGGCGCCCTCTACCCTCAGGGTCCCTGGACATTGTCCACCCAGTCCACCCGCTTGCTACGTACGCTACCGCCGTGTTGTTACCGCAATGCTCAACATACTCAACCTAAAAGTTGTGTTTATTACAGGATACCACACATTGTGCTTCATCAGTGTACTTTTAAGTTTGGCAATTTAAGTGGGATGCCTTGGAATTGGAACAAAAATATGTTTCAGAAGAGATTAAATACATAGTTTTTAGTGTATTGTAAACTACAGGTCAAATTAAATTTAAGAGAGAAGTTTCCAGGCAGCCTGCATTTTTGTTGGGCTAATTAATTACGTTCCCAGACCTGATCTGTACATATGAAAAATTTTGTTTCATAGCAATTTCTTATTCTTTTGGTGAATTATCAATGAAGAGAGACCTTGATACTGTTTTGACTAGTAATTGCCTCTTGGAAGGCATGTAATTTGCAAGATGATTTTAAAAACATTTGAAATAGCCAAGTATAGGTATAGTTCATTACAAGCTTCTGTACAATAAAGTGCATTTGCAAGAAGGAAACATGAAAACAAGCTTGGGCTCTATTTTGGGGGCACTTAAAATTAACATTTTGTGAATGATTTCACAATATCCTGTCAGATATGAAATAATATGATGAATATACTAATTGAAAAATTAGCAAAGAAAATTATAACAAATTGAAATGCGTAGCAAGATCCTAGGGGCTCCACGGACAAGAGACTAGGGAGGGGTCCCAAGCCCACTTTGCAAAGAACCGTCTAATCTCCATGGGGAGGTACAGGTTATGAGATGAGACCTTCCCCCTACCATCTCTGAGTTGATTGGGGCGCCCTCTACCCTCAGGGTCCCTGGACATTGTCCACCCAGTCCACCCGCTTGCTACGTACGCTACCGCCGTGTTGTTACCGCAATGCTCAACATACTCAACCTAAAAGTTGTGTTTATTACAGGATACCACACATTGTGCTTCATCAGTGTACTTTTAAGTTTGGCAATTTAAGTGGGATGCCTTGGAATTGGAACAAAAATATGTTTCAGAAGAGATTAAATACATAGTTTTTAGTGTATTGTAAACTACAGGTCAAATTAAATTTAAGAGAGAAGTTTCCAGGCAGCCTGCATTTTTGTTGGGCTAATTAATTACGTTACCAGACCTGATCTGTACATATGAAAAATTTTGTTTCATAGCAATTTCTTATTCTTTTGGTGAATTATCAATGAAGAGAGACCTTGATACTGTTTTGACTAGTAATTGCCTCTTGGAAGGCATGTAATTTGCAAGATGATTTTAAAAACATTTGAAATAGCCAAGTATAGGTATAGTTCATTACAAGCTTCTGTACAGAAAAGTGCATTTGCAAGAAGGAAACATGAAAACAAGCTTGGGCTCTATTTTGGGGGCACTTAAAATTAACATTTTGTGAATGATTTCACAATATCCTGTCAGATATGAAATAATATGATGAATATACTAATTGAAAAATTAGCAAAGAAAATTATAACAAATTGAAATGCGTAGCAAGATCCTAGGGGCTCCACGGACAAGAGACTAGGGAGGGGTCCCAAGCCCACTTTGCAAAGAACCGTCTAATCTCCATGGGGAGGTACAGGTTATGAGATGAGACCTTCCACCTACCATCTCTGAGTTGATTGGGGCGCCCTCTACCCTCAGGGTCCCTGGACATTGTCCACCCAGTCCACCCGCTTGCTACGTACGCTACCGCCGTGTTGTTACCGCAATGCTCAACATACTCAACCTAAAAGTTGTGTTTATTACAGGATACCACACATTGTGCTTCATCAGTGTACTTTTAAGTTTGGCAATTTAAGTGGGATGCCTTGGAATTGGAACAAAAATATGTTTCAGAAGAGATTAAATACATAGTTTTTAGTGTATTGTAAACTACAGGTCAAATTAAATTTAAGAGAGAAGTTTCCAGGCAGCCTGCATTTTTGTTGGGCTAATTAATTACGTTACCAGACCTGATCTGTACATATGAAAAATTTTGTTTCATAGCAATTTCTTATTCTTTTGGTGAATTATCAATGAAGAGAGACCTTGATACTGTTTTGACTAGTAATTGCCTCTTGGAAGGCATGTAATTTGCAAGATGATTTTAAAAACATTTGAAATAGCCAAGTATAGGTATAGTTCATTACTAGATTCTGTACAGAAAAGTGCAATTTGCAAGAAGGAAACATGAAAACAAGCTTGGGCTCTATTTTGGGGGCACTTAAAATTAACATTTTGTGAATGATTTCACAATATCCTGTCAGATATGAAATAATATGATGAATATACTAATTGAAAAATTAGCAAAGAAAATTATAACAAATTGAAATGCGTAGCAAGATCCTAGGGGCTCCACGGACAAGAGACTAGGGAGGGGTCCCAAGCCCACTTTGCAAAGAACCGTCTAATCTCCATGGGGAGGTACAGGTTATGAGATGAGACCTTCCCCCTACCATCTCTGAGTTGATTGGGGCGCCCTCTACCCTCAGGGTCCCTGGACATTGTCCACCCAGTCCACCCGCTTGCTACGTACGCTACCGCCGTGTTGTTACCGCAATGCTCAACATACTCAACCTAAAAGTTGTGTTTATTACAGGATACCACACATTGTGCTTCATCAGTGTACTTTTAAGTTTGGCAATTTAAGTGGGATGCCTTGGAATTGGAACAAAAATATGTTTCAGAAGAGATTAAATACATAGTTTTTAGTGTATTGTAAACTACAGGTCAAATTAAATTTAAGAGAGAAGTTTCCAGGCAGCCTGCATTTTTGTTGGGCTAATTAATTACGTTCCCAGACCTGATCTGTACATATGAAAAATTTTGTTTCATAGCAATTTCTTATTCTTTTGGTGAATTATCAATGAAGAGAGACCTTGATACTGTTTTGACTAGTAATTGCCTCTTGGAAGGCATGTAATTTGCAAGATGATTTTAAAAACATTTGAAATAGCCAAGTATAGGTATAGTTCATTACTAGATTCTGTACAGAAAAGTGCATTTGCAAGAAGGAAACATGAAAACAAGCTTGGGCTCTATTTTGGGGGCACTTAAAATTAACATTTTGTGAATGATTTCACAATATCCTGTCAGATATGAAATAATATGATGAATATACTAATTGAAAAATTAGCAAAGAAAATTATAACAAATTGAAATGCGTAGCAAGATCCTAGGGGCTCCACGGACAAGAGACTAGGGAGGGGTCCCAAGCCCACTTTGCAAAGAACCGTCTAATCTCCATGGGGAGGTACAGGTTATGAGATGAGACCTTCCACCTACCATCTCTGAGTTGATTGGGGCGCCCTCTACCCTCAGGGTCCCTGGACATTGTCCACCCAGTCCACCCGCTTGCTACGTACGCTACCGCCGTGTTGTTACCGCAATGCTCAACATACTCAACCTAAAAGTTGTGTTTATTACAGGATACCACACATTGTGCTTCATCAGTGTACTTTTAAGTTTGGCAATTTAAGTGGGATGCCTTGGAATTGGAACAAAAATATGTTTCAGAAGAGATTAAATACATAGTTTTTAGTGTATTGTAAACTACAGGTCAAATTAAATTTAAGAGAGAAGTTTCCAGGCAGCCTGCATTTTTGTTGGGCTAATTAATTACGTTCACAGACCTGATCTGTACATATGAAAAATTTTGTTTCATAGCAATTTCTTATTCTTTTGGTGAATTATCAATGAAGAGAGACCTTGATACTGTTTTGACTAGTAATTGCCTCTTGGAAGGCATGTAATTTGCAAGATGATTTTAAAA
Organism: Holothuria leucospilota; assembly: GCA_029531755.1. Taxonomy (NCBI): domain Eukaryota; kingdom Metazoa; phylum Echinodermata; class Holothuroidea; order Aspidochirotida; family Holothuriidae; genus Holothuria; species Holothuria leucospilota. The sequence continues at coordinate 27,589,945 of CM055981.1, read as the reverse complement.
ACATTTGAAATAGCCAAGTATAGGTATAGTTCATTACAAGCTTCTGTACAATAAAGTGCATTTGCAAGAAGGAAACATGAAAACAAGCTTGGGCTCTATTTTGGGGGCACTTAAAATTAACATTTTGTGAATGATTTCACAATATCCTGTCAGATATGAAATAATATGATGAATATACTAATTGAAAAATTAGCAAAGAAAATTATAACAAATTGAAATGCGTAGCAAGATCCTAGGGGCTCCACGGACAAGAGACTAGGGAGGGGTCCCAAGCCCACTTTGCAAAGAACCGTCTAATCTCCATGGGGAGGTACAGGTTATGAGATGAGACCTTCCCCCTACCATCTCTGAGTTGATTGGGGCGCCCTCTACCCTCAGGGTCCCTGGACATTGTCCACCCAGTCCACCCGCTTGCTACGTACGCTACCGCCGTGTTGTTACCGCAATGCTCAACATACTCAACCTAAAAGTTGTGTTTATTACAGGATACCACACATTGTGCTTCATCAGTGTACTTTTAAGTTTGGCAATTTAAGTGGGATGCCTTGGAATTGGAACAAAAATATGTTTCAGAAGAGATTAAATACATAGTTTTTAGTGTATTGTAAACTACAGGTCAAATTAAATTTAAGAGAGAAGTTTCCAGGCAGCCTGCATTTTTGTTGGGCTAATTAATTACGTTCCCAGACCTGATCTGTACATATGAAAAATTTTGTTTCATAGCAATTTCTTATTCTTTTGGTGAATTATCAATGAAGAGAGACCTTGATACTGTTTTGACTAGTAATTGCCTCTTGGAAGGCATGTAATTTGCAAGATGATTTTAAAAACATTTGAAATAGCCAAGTATAGGTATAGTTCATTACAAGCTTCTGTACAGAAAATGCATTTGCAAGAAGGAAACATGAAAACAAGCTTGGGCTCTATTTTGGGGGCACTTAAAATTAACATTTTGTGAATGATTTCACAATATCCTGTCAGATATGAAATAATATGATGAATATACTAATTGAAAAATTAGCAAAGAAAATTATAACAAATTGAAATGCGTAGCAAGATCCTAGGGGCTCCACGGACAAGAGACTAGGGAGGGGTCCCAAGCCCACTTTGCAAAGAACCAACTAATCTCTATGGGGATGTACAGGTTATGAGATGAGACCTTCCCCCTACCATCTCTGAGTTGATTGGGGCGCCCTCTACCCTCAGGGTCCCTGGACATTGTCCACCCAGTCCACCCGCTTGCTACGTACGCTACCGCCGTGTTGTTACCGCAATGCTCAACATACTCAACCTAAAAGTTGTGTTTATTACAGGATACCACACATTGTGCTTCATCAGTGTACTTTTAAGTTTGGCAATTTAAGTGGGATGCCTTGGAATTGGAACAAAAATATGTTTCAGAAGAGATTAAATACATAGTTTTTAGTGTATTGTAAACTACAGGTCAAATTAAATTTAAGAGAGAAGTTTCCAGGCAGCCTGCATTTTTGTTGGGCTAATTAATTACGTTCCCAGACCTGATCTGTACATATGAAAAATTTTGTTTCATAGCAATTTCTTATTCTTTTGGTGAATTATCAATGAAGAGAGACCTTGATACTGTTTTGACTAGTAATTGCCTCTTGGAAGGCATGTAATTTGCAAGATGATTTTAAAAACATTTGAAATAGCCAAGTATAGGTATAGTTCATTACAAGCTTCTGTACAGAAAAGTGCATTTGCAAGAAGGAAACATGAAAACAAGCTTGGGCTCTATTTTGGGGGCACTTAAAATTAACATTTTGTGAATGATTTCACAATATCCTGTCAGATATGAAATAATATGATGAATATACTAATTGAAAAATTAGCAAAGAAAATTATAACAAATTGAAATGCGTAGCAAGATCCTAGGGGCTCCACGGACAAGAGACTAGGGAGGGGTCCCAAGCCCACTTTGCAAAGAACCGTCTAATCTCCATGGGGAGGTACAGGTTATGAGATGAGACCTTCCACCTACCATCTCTGAGTTGATTGGGGCGCCCTCTACCCTCAGGGTCCCTGGACATTGTCCACCCAGTCCACCCGCTTGCTACGTACGCTACCGCCGTGTTGTTACCGCAATGCTCAACATACTCAACCTAAAAGTTGTGTTTATTACAGGATACCACACATTGTGCTTCATCAGTGTACTTTTAAGTTTGGCAATTTAAGTGGGATGCCTTGGAATTGGAACAAAAATATGTTTCAGAAGAGATTAAATACATAGTTTTTAGTGTATTGTAAACTACAGGTCAAATTAAATTTAAGAGAGAAGTTTCCAGGCAGCCTGCATTTTTGTTGGGCTAATTAATTACGTTCCCAGACCTGATCTGTACATATGAAAAATTTTGTTTCATAGCAATTTCTTATTCTTTTGGTGAATTATCAATGAAGAGAGACCTTGATACTGTTTTGACTAGTAATTGCCTCTTGGAAGGCATGTAATTTGCAAGATGATTTTAAAAACATTTGAAATAGCCAAGTATAGGTATAGTTCATTACAAGCTTCTGTACAGAAAAGTGCATTTGCAAGAAGGAAACATGAAAACAAGCTTGGGCTCTATTTTGGGGGCACTTAAAATTAACATTTTGTGAATGATTTCACAATATCCTGTCAGATATGAAATAATATGATGAATATACTAATTGAAAAATTAGCAAAGAAAATTATAACAAATTGAAATGCGTAGCAAGATCCTAGGGGCTCCACGGACAAGAGACTAGGGAGGGGTCCCAAGCCCACTTTGCAAAGAACCGTCTAATCTCCATGGGGAGGTACAGGTTATGAGATGAGACCTTCCACCTACCATCTCTGAGTTGATTGGGGCGCCCTCTACCCTCAGGGTCCCTGGACATTGTCCACCCAGTCCACCCGCTTGCTACGTACGCTACCGCCGTGTTGTTACCGCAATGCTCAACATACTCAACCTAAAAGTTGTGTTTATTACAGGATACCACACATTGTGCTTCATCAGTGTACTTTTAAGTTTGGCAATTTAAGTGGGATGCCTTGGAATTGGAACAAAAATATGTTTCAGAAGAGATTAAATACATAGTTTTTAGTGTATTGTAAACTACAGGTCAAATTAAATTTAAGAGAGAAGTTTCCAGGCAGCCTGCATTTTTGTTGGGCTAATTAATTACGTTCCCAGACCTGATCTGTACATATGAAAAATTTTGTTTCATAGCAATTTCTTATTCTTTTGGTGAATTATCAATGAAGAGAGACCTTGATACTGTTTTGACTAGTAATTGCCTCTTGGAAGGCATGTAATTTGCAAGATGATTTTAAAAACATTTGAAATAGCCAAGTATAGGTATAGTTCATTACAAGCTTCTGTACAATAAAGTGCATTTGCAAGAAGGAAACATGAAAACAAGCTTGGGCTCTATTTTGGGGGCACTTAAAATTAACATTTTGTGAATGATTTCACAATATCCTGTCAGATATGAAATAATATGATGAATATACTAATTGAAAAATTAGCAAAGAAAATTATAACAAATTGAAATGCGTAGCAAGATCCTAGGGGCTCCACGGACAAGAGACTAGGGAGGGGTCCCAAGCCCACTTTGCAAAGAACCGTCTAATCTCCATGGGGAGGTACAGGTTATGAGATGAGACCTTCCCCCTACCATCTCTGAGTTGATTGGGGCGCCCTCTACCCTCAGGGTCCCTGGACATTGTCCACCCAGTCCACCCGCTTGCTACGTACGCTACCGCCGTGTTGTTACCGCAATGCTCAACATACTCAACCTAAAAGTTGTGTTTATTACAGGATACCACACATTGTGCTTCATCAGTGTACTTTTAAGTTTGGCAATTTAAGTGGGATGCCTTGGAATTGGAACAAAAATATGTTTCAGAAGAGATTAAATACATAGTTTTTAGTGTATTGTAAACTACAGGTCAAATTAAATTTAAGAGAGAAGTTTCCAGGCAGCCTGCATTTTTGTTGGGCTAATTAATTACGTTCCCAGACCTGATCTGTACATATGAAAGTTTTGTTTCATAGCAATTTCTTATTCTTTTGGTGAATTATCAATGAAGAGAGACCTTGGTACTGTTTTGACTAGTAATTGCCTCTTGGAAGGCACGTAATTTGCAAGATGATTTTAAAACATTTGAAATAGCCAAGTGCAGGTATAGTTCATTACAAGCTTCTGTACAGAAAAGTGCATTTGCAAGAAGGAAACATGAAAACAAGCTTGGGCTCTATTTTGGGGGCACTTAAAATTAACATTTTGTGATTGATTTCACAATATCCTGTCAGATATGAAATAATATGATTAATATATTAATTGAAAAATTAGCCCAACAAAAATGCAGGCTGCCTGGAAACTTCTCTCTTAAATTTAATTTGACCTGTAGTTTACAATACACTAAAAACTATGTATTTAATCTCTTCTGAAACATATTTTTGTTCCAATTCCAAGGCATCCCACTTAAATTGCCAAACTTAAAAGTACACTGATGAAGCACAATGTGTGGTATCCTGTAATAAACACAACTTTTAGGTTGAGTATGTTGAGCATTGCGGTAACAACACGGCGGTAGCGTACGTAGCAAGCGGGTGGACTGGGTGGACAATGTCCAGGGACCCTGAGGGTAGAGGGTGCCCCAATCAACTCAGAGATGGTAGGTGGAAGGTCTCATCTCATAACCTGTACCTCCCCATGGAGATTAGACGGTTCTTTGCAAAGTGGGCTTGGGACCCCTCCCTAGTCTCTTGTCCGTGGAGCCCCTAGGATCTTGCTACGCATTTCAATTTGTTATAATTTTCTTTGCTAATTTTTCAATTAGTATATTCATCATATTATTTCATATCTGACAGGATATTGTGAAATCATTCACAAAATGTTAATTTTAAGTGCCCCCAAAATAGAGCCCAAGCTTGTTTTCATGTTTCCTTCTTGCAAATTGCACTTTTCTGTACAGAAGCTTGTAATGAACTATACCTATACTTGGCTATTTCAAATGTTTTTAAAATCATCTTGCAAATTACATGCCTTCCAAGAGGCAATTACTAGTCAAAACAGTATCAAGGTCTCTCTTCATTGATAATTCACCAAAAGAATAAGAAATTGCTATGAAACAAAATTTTTCATATGTACAGATCAGGTCTGGGAACGTAATTAATTAGCCCAACAAAAATGCAGGCTGCCTGGAAACTTCTCTCTTAAATTTAATTTGACCTGTAGTTTACAATACACTAAAAACTATGTATTTAATCTCTTCTGAAACATATTTTTGTTCCAATTCCAAGGCATCCCACTTAAATTGCCAAACTTAAAAGTACACTGATGAAGCACAATGTGTGGTATCCTGTAATAAACACAACTTTTAGGTTGAGTATGTTGAGCATTGCGGTAACAACACGGCGGTAGCGTACGTAGCAAGCGGGTGGACTGGGTGGACAATGTCCAGGGACCCTGAGGGTAGAGGGCGCCCCAATCAACTCAGAGATGGTAGGTGGAAGGTCTCATCTCATAACCTGTACCTCCCCATGGAGATTAGACGGTTCTTTGCAAAGTGGGCTTGGGACCCCTCCCTAGTCTCTTGTCCGTGGAGCCCCTAGGATCTTGCTACGCATTTCAATTTGTTATAATTTTCTTTGCTAATTTTTCAATTAGTATATTCATCATATTATTTCATATCTGACAGGATATTGTGAAATCATTCACAAAATGTTAATTTTAAGTGCCCCCAAAATAGAGCCCAAGCTTGTTTTCATGTTTCCTTCTTGCAAATGCACTTTTCTGTACAGAAGCTTGTAATGAACTATACCTATACTTGGCTATTTCAAATGTTTTTAAAATCATCTTGCAAATTACATGCCTTCCAAGAGGCAATTACTAGTCAAAACAGTATCAAGGTCTCTCTTCATTGATAATTCACCAAAAGAATAAGAAATTGCTATGAAACAAAATTTTTCATATGTACAGATCAGGTCTGGGAACGTAATTAATTAGCCCAACAAAAATGCAGGCTGCCTGGAAACTTCTCTCTTAAATTTAATTTGACCTGTAGTTTACAATACACTAAAAACTATGTATTTAATCTCTTCTGAAACATATTTTTGTTCCAATTCCAAGGCATCCCACTTAAATTGCCAAACTTAAAAGTACACTGATGAAGCACAATGTGTGGTATCCTGTAATAAACACAACTTTTAGGTTGAGTATGTTGAGCATTGCGGTAACAACACGGCGGTAGCGTACGTAGCAAGCGGGTGGACTGGGTGGACAATGTCCAGGGACCCTGAGGGTAGAGGGCGCCCCAATCAACTCAGAGATGGTAGGTGGAAGGTCTCATCTCATAACCTGTACCTCCCCATGGAGATTAGACGGTTCTTTGCAAAGTGGGCTTGGGACCCCTCCCTAGTCTCTTGTCCGTGGAGCCCCTAGGATCTTGCTACGCATTTCAATTTGTTATAATTTTCTTTGCTAATTTTTCAATTAGTATATTCATCATATTATTTCATATCTGACAGGATATTGTGAAATCATTCACAAAATGTTAATTTTAAGTGCCCCCAAAATAGAGCCCAAGCTTGTTTTCATGTTTCCTTCTTGCAAATGCACTTTTCTGTACAGAAGCTTGTAATGAACTATACCTATACTTGGCTATTTCAAATGTTTTTAAAATCATCTTGCAAATTACATGCCTTCCAAGAGGCAATTACTAGTCAAAACAGTATCAAGGTCTCTCTTCATTGATAATTCACCAAAAGAATAAGAAATTGCTATGAAACAAAATTTTTCATATGTACAGATCAGGTCTGGGAACGTAATTAATTAGCCCAACAAAAATGCAGGCTGCCTGGAAACTTCTCTCTTAAATTTAATTTGACCTGTAGTTTACAATACACTAAAAACTATGTATTTAATCTCTTCTGAAACATATTTTTGTTCCAATTCCAAGGCATCCCACTTAAATTGCCAAACTTAAAAGTACACTGATGAAGCACAATGTGTGGTATCCTGTAATAAACACAACTTTTAGGTTGAGTATGTTGAGCATTGCGGTAACAACACGGCGGTAGCGTACGTAGCAAGCGGGTGGACTGGGTGGACAATGTCCAGGGACCCTGAGGGTAGAGGGCGCCCCAATCAACTCAGAGATGGTAGGTGGAAGGTCTCATCTCATAACCTGTACCTCCCCATGGAGATTAGACGGTTCTTTGCAAAGTGGGCTTGGGACCCCTCCCTAGTCTCTTGTCCGTGGAGCCCCTAGGATCTTGCTACGCATTTCAATTTGTTATAATTTTCTTTGCTAATTTTTCAATTAGTATATTCATCATATTATTTCATATCTGACAGGATATTGTGAAATCATTCACAAAATGTTAATTTTAAGTGCCCCCAAAATAGAGCCCAAGCTTGTTTTCATGTTTCCTTCTTGCAAATGCACTTTTCTGTACAGAAGCTAGTAATGAACTATACCTATACTTGGCTATTTCAAATGTTTTTAAAATCATCTTGCAAATTACATGCCTTCCAAGAGGCAATTACTAGTCAAAACAGTATCAAGGTCTCTCTTCATTGATAATTCACCAAAAGAATAAGAAATTGCTATGAAACAAAATTTTTCATATGTACAGATCAGGTCTGGGAACGTAATTAATTAGCCCAACAAAAATGCAGGCTGCCTGGAAACTTCTCTCTTAAATTTAATTTGACCTGTAGTTTACAATACACTAAAAACTATGTATTTAATCTCTTCTGAAACATATTTTTGTTCCAATTCCAAGGCATCCCACTTAAATTGCCAAACTTAAAAGTACACTGATGAAGCACAATGTGTGGTATCCTGTAATAAACACAACTTTTAGGTTGAGTATGTTGAGCATTGCGGTAACAACACGGCGGTAGCGTACGTAGCAAGCGGGTGGACTGGGTGGACAATGTCCAGGGACCCTGAGGGTAGAGGGCGCCCCAATCAACTCAGAGATGGTAGGTGGAAGGTCTCATCTCATAACCTGTACCTCCCCATGGAGATTAGACGGTTCTTTGCAAAGTGGGCTTGGGACCCCTCCCTAGTCTCTTGTCCGTGGAGCCCCTAGGATCTTGCTACGCATTTCAATTTGTTATAATTTTCTTTGCTAATTTTTCAATTAGTATATTCATCATATTATTTCATATCTGACAGGATATTGTGAAATCATTCACAAAATGTTAATTTTAAGTGCCCCCAAAATAGAGCCCAAGCTTGTTTTCATGTTTCCTTCTTGCAAATGCACTTTCTGTACAGAATCTAGTAATGAACTATACCTATACTTGGCTATTTCAAATGTTTTTAAAATCATCTTGCAAATTACATGCCTTCCAAGAGGCAATTACTAGTCAAAACAGTATCAAGGTCTCTCTTCATTGATAATTCACCAAAAGAATAAGAAATTGCTATGAAACAAAATTTTTCATATGTACAGATCAGGTCTGGGAACGTAATTAATTAGCCCAACAAAAATGCAGGCTGCCTGGAAACTTCTCTCTTAAATTTAATTTGACCTGTAGTTTACAATACACTAAAAACTATGTATTTAATCTCTTCTGAAACATATTTTTGTTCCAATTCCAAGGCATCCCACTTAAATTGCCAAACTTAAAAGTACACTGATGAAGCACAATGTGTGGTATCCTGTAATAAACACAACTTTTAGGTTGAGTATGTTGAGCATTGCGGTAACAACACGGCGGTAGCGTACGTAGCAAGCGGGTGGACTGGGTGGACAATGTCCAGGGACCCTGAGGGTAGAGGGCGCCCCAATCAACTCAGAGATGGTAGGTGGAAGGTCTCATCTCATAACCTGTACCTCCCCATGGAGATTAGACGGTTCTTTGCAAAGTGGGCTTGGGACCCCTCCCTAGTCTCTTGTCCGTGGAGCCCCTAGGATCTTGCTACGCATTTCAATTTGTTATAATTTTCTTTGCTAATTTTTCAATTAGTATATTCATCATATTATTTCATATCTGACAGGATATTGTGAAATCATTCACAAAATGTTAATTTTAAGTGCCCCCAAAATAGAGCCCAAGCTTGTTTTCATGTTTCCTTCTTGCAAATGCACTTTTCTGTACAGAAGCTAGTAATGAACTATACCTATACTTGGCTTTTTCAAATGTTTTTTAAATCAAACTTCCCACATAAGCGTTGGAAGGTGTTTTAACCTAAGGGGGGGGGGGTTGGACGTTGTCTGAAACCGCTTTCCTGGGGCGGAGTCTAATGAAAGAGGTGTCCTCCTCCCCTTCGGAAATTTTTCAATATTTGAGGGTCCGTCAATGAAATTTGGTGCAACACATTCTGCATATTTTAAGGAAAATTACTGAAATTTTTTGAAATGTTTTACAGAGGGAACAATTAAGGGGGGTTTTCCTCCTTGAATAGTGGGAGGAGGAAGAATGCCTCCGCCCCTACCATTTTGACTGGGGTTTAAACTCCCGTTTCTTACGCCTATGACGTTCCACGTCCGCACACCTCCAAGATTCACGTCCCATATCCCCACGTCCACGACATGCAAGCCACTCCCTGTTTGAACACTATTTTCATCCTACCCTTGCTGAATGTAAATAATTCTAGTAACTTCGGCGTCATCATATCTGAAGTGAGGATAATTAAAGGATAGCCTAACTATAGGCCTTCCCAAAAATGACGAAATAAATACAAAGAAGGTTTTAATAAACCTATTGAAGTGTCTGATACAGAATGTACCACTAATAATAATCAGTTTTCCCTCGATTTATGGTTATGTCATTATCTTAAGGTCCCCCAGGTGATAAACGTCAATTTTATGTAAAACAGCCTCTTTTACTCCTCTCGGACTCGCTATAATGTTATTATTGTAAGCAGGTCTAGTGTACAGTATGGCAGTGTTGTGCGTATGGTATCGCGATTAACTATTTCAACGACACAAGACAATTTCTGTAAAAGCCAGTCGAACTGATCATTTACACTGATTTACGCTTCATTAACAAAAACCAGACTGTTATCTGTTTGTATTTCATATTAGAAAAAATCGCCGTCATGTCTCCAGAGAAGATTTGACAATTACTCGTCTGTTGGACCCCAGCTTCATTTTACCTTTAATGACTGTCTCGTGTCTGGAGAGAGCTTCATTTTTCTTCGAATGATTGGTCTTTTTCATTTTTGTGTTTTTTTTATCAAAAAAAAAAAAATAGGTTATCTATAAGAAACTGAGGTCAGTCGATGCAAGTGTCCGTCTATGTTGAAATTACACTATCGATGGAAAAATACGGTATGCATAAATAAGGATCTCTTGGGGCTGTCACAAATGAAATTTGAAACGGAACTATTCAAAATTCAGTTTAGAAATTTATTTTCACCGAAAAGTGGAGGGTTACTTTCCTTTGCCCTATAAACTTGGTACGAAAGGTTGAAAGGAAATCGAGAAACAGATCTTAATTGTTTTCATTTGAAGCCAAATACGTATTTGTGGAATACGGTACGATTACCAGTGACTTTGACTTATTTTCGAAAATAAGAGGAACAACTGATACAAATAATGAATGTGTGTGTGTTTGTGCACTTGAAATCTAGCAGAGAGACTATGCAAGGGATTGTCATTAGTATTTATAGGGGTGTGTCCATGATAAACAATACAAAAGTCCTAAAGGACCAGTTGCTGCTTGTGTCGAATGATCCACCTTTAACATGCAGAAAAGATATCACGTGTTGCAAGACTGTGGTTAATGCAAATGCACAAAATATACAAGAAAAGAAACAAGAAAAGGAACAAATGTGGAGATAATTAGAAGGGTTGCAAATCGTATATCTCTCTTTTTCAGATAATAATGGTAATACATTCACTCACACTGACAAACACACGCGCAATCACACACAGACATATTCACGTTGCCAATGTCACATAAAATAGCCTACAATATCTCATTTTCCTACAGCCTACATTAAATGTAAGGAGATGAGAAAAAATACGAAGTTGATACTAGTCTTGTTCAAGACATGAAATTATTTGTGCCTATGTCACGTTGTAATAAAATAAGGGCGCATGTCAACTGAACTTACAAACGTGAGTGTTCTGTCTAATACGAAATTGACACAGAACAGGAATTTCGGATTATGTAAAGGGCGTACTCACAGTAATTCCTAATTAAGGGAGAGTAATCGTCACGCAATGACATTAATATAAAATTATGAAGTGCCGGCGACTTAACTCGAAAGTTAAGGCAACTCCGTAAGTTTGGAGTGAGCGCAAAGCTAGAAAATGCAAAGACATTGTGTATGCATTATCTTGCGTTCTATTTTATCTTCCGGCAGCTCTGACTTGAGGAAACACGATAACACAAAAAGGGGCTACCGTAAATTAACAACGTGTAAAGCAAATCCAAGCATAGTGCAGGGGATTTGCATATTCATGGTGAGTGAAACGCTGCAGCTGCTGCATCAGTTTAGTTTTTCAGGGTCAGCCGTTCGTAATTGTTACAAAATTAACAACACACCACGTAAATAAAAAAGATAAAAGATAAAAGTGAACACTAAAAAATAAAACATGAAAACAAATAAATAAAATGGACATATACATATATATAGTAAAACAGAAAAGGTCCACGTATACTCCGAGGTAACAATAAAATAAAGAAAGGAATGCAATAATGAGCATAACTGATTGATTTTAGGAGTACAAAAGATACAAAATGTATTGTAAAAACGTGTTTTTACATATCATACAGCTTTTTGTGAAATTATTGTACCTATTTTGCCTTAAGATCTCACTGACGAAGGTCCCAGGGGGACAGAAAATTTCGAAATACATTTTGTATCTTGTGTACTCCTAAAATCAACCAGTTATGCTCATTATTGCATTCCTTTATATATATATATATATATATATATTATATATATATATATATATATATATATATATATACTATGTATTCTATAAATATATATATATATATATATATATTTATAGAATACATAGTTGTGAAACAACACTGGAAATAGTGCTCAACCGATGGGAGCGAGTATAAATCCAAATAATAAGTAACCTCTATGACATTTTCAAGATACAAATTTGTTTCGTATGGGCTTGTAGCCCACACTCTTCAGTCTTAAAATTTTAAGACTGAAGAGTTTGGGCTACAAGCCCATACGAAAAAAAATTGTATCTTGAAAATGTCATAGAGTTTACTTATTATTTGGATTTATATATAGATATATATATATATATATATATATATATATATATATATATATTATATATATATATATAACGTAATCAAAAATAGGCATTCTATACCTCATCTTTCTACTATCTTTCTACGCGATTTTAAGGAACTGTTTTTTACGTAGTGAAATCAAACAATTCAGCGGTGTCTATGGACGTTCATTGATGATTATGGTTATCATAATAAATATTAATTCAACTCATGCTAATTGCCCACCAACCTTCTTGGTCTGATTGTGCTGGGATTTTCTGCGTAATTTTTGTTTTTGCAAAAGTTTGCATTATATTGAGCTTTTCAAAAGTTTTGTAAATTGTTGCACCGTCTTGTGAAATGGTATTGCCAACCGATGAAACGAGCGTAAAGCTGGTTAACCCTGCACACTGTTTGTGATGCATGACCTTACGCATATGATGTCAAAGTGCTCCTTCGTTTGGAGGAAAAGCGTGTATCATTGCAAGTTACACCAACATACGCAGACAGCTGATTTGTCATCCATTCGTATACGCGCGTAAGTCTACTACATGCGTGTGTGAAATTTACGACCTTCGTGCACACGTGCTTCATGTTTTCCTCCAAACTGACCGGGTCATACCAAAGACTTTAAAAATTGAACCTACTGCCTTTGTGCTTGGTGCTCAGCATAAGCAATGGAGTAGGGAAAACAAGCCAGTGAGCCACGACTGGAATAAAGGCCGTGGTCGTCTCGAATTGAACCAATTGGTTGGAAACTGGGACGTTAAACCTCATCTAACTAACTAACTCCTCCAAACTGACGTCGCATGACGTCAATGCACAAGGTCTATAGCGCAAGGCATTATGCTATGCCGTGCTACTTTTGGAGCAGTTCCAGAACTCGTGCAAGCCTTTTCAAGAACGCTTGGTCACAACTCGGCCCACTTACGTCATTTTGGGGCAAGTAGCATAGACGTATGTAGTCTGAGCGCTGGAACAAAGATGGCAAAGAAGATCGATTTTAGAACAACAATATTTTTTTCATGTAAACATTTACGTCATAATCGTTTGCTAATTAGAGAAAAGCTCAAGAGCAAACACCTTTCCTTCCACCTTTGTGCAATGTCTTCTCATATACCAGTATACGCTGATGGTAAGCAGTTTTGCAACGTAACACAGTCCGTGGGCACTGTAAATAGAACTAGATTTTTACCCCTTTTCTACGTACCGAAAATTTAAACAGAGCACATTTTAAAAAAGTTTACATTAGCAGTCATTGACATTTAGGCGTTTCTAAAATAACAAAATCAATCATGCCAACTTTTTTCTTAAGTAAAACCTTTAAACAAATTGAAAACCTCGTGAAGTTTAATGAACTGGCCTGGACACCCTCCTGACACGCATATAGTCTTAAAACGCTTTGAAAGTGAGGTAGTGTAATAAAAAGGAAATGGAAGCAAGATACATATTACACATCAAAGTGAGAAAACTCAAGATATTGTTAACGTCATTTGGTTTATGGATAGTACCAGTGGCAGGGTACTAACGTATGGATATTTTGCCACTACGTCATTTATAAACACCAACGAATTAGGCCTACTTTTCTAAACCCACGCCTCAATAAAATGATAAATTTTCTATAAATATTAACCACGTAAGGCAAAGAGTGGCGATCGACTTTGCCAATGTCAGTTAAAAATAATTGGTTGATAATAGCATGGTATATTGATCACTGCAAGTCATTCAGGTGTATGAGAATGAATAGAAAATGAAATCGAAAATGAAATAGAAAAATCAATGCTGAGGGCGCCCTCCGGTCAACGACTACAATTCTCGAGGTGAACGAGAAAGTAACGTACATTGAAAACGTATAGTTTCAGAGATGTCCATTACGCTTTGTTATTTTGCTATAGCGAAGTGCAAACTATCAGATCTGCATGGAATTTTCTTCCAGTACTTTTGCCGGTATTTGTTATTAGGTTACCTTATACACCTAGACCTATAGGTTGTTCCACGAGTAGACTGGTAGAGAAAAGGCAGACCTCTGAATTATGAATTCAATCTTATCTTCCTGCCTGGATATAAAAGGTCTATTGCCTATCGGATATCAAAAAAGCGTAATTTCTTTTCATAAAAATGAAAACGGAAAGCACTGTTTATCTTCTCCCTACAAAAGGCTTGTCACGTGATATCACCTTGCGCTTTCGGTCAGCGAATTTATTGAAAACGTAATAACTACGAAGAGATGTTTTACGAAGCGGCTCAAAGTATAAAGAACCCGAGGTTACCAGTTCATGTAAAAGTTCTGCGGCAATTTAATTAATGATGGGGAAAATATCGCTGACTTTTGGATGTAGATTGAAATAACACATCTTCCGACCTTATGACGTGACAGCTAGTACCCGAGGTCTCATATCCTGATATCAGGCGAAGCGACCGCGGTGTAGAATCGTTGACACGGGTTTTGTTCACAAGCGTTTTTTCAATGCACTTTATAACAGATAAGGTATTAATTGAACCAGTATTTCGGAAAAGTAGTTAGAGAAATGTAAACGGGAAAAAACTGCCTAATAAAGAACTTTCAACTCGGAATCATTAAACAGATTACGTCAAACCCATTTTATTTTTAAAATAGGAAAGTAAAACTTCCGTGAGCATTCTGGTGAGACTGACATACCGTTCATATGTTCACTTCCCGAGGTATGAGCAGCAGCGGCTAAAGGTATCCCTTTTTCCATTAAAAATGAACTTACAGCAAGCAGGAGTGTGTGATGTTACGACGCCTCATTGTTTTAGACTGTTCTGAAATGTTCTGAGCTTTTTATTTTAATTAGTGTGAGCGATTTATCAGGTTCATGTTAGTGAGAAAACGCATCAATTCTGATAAATTTCGGGAAAATGGAACAAATTTAAGAGGGAGCTGCCCTTCCGTCCCTCGTGAACCCTACTTAACTCGCTGCTATTGTCGCGGTATTGCCTTTTTCGAAGAATCACAGACTTGACCTCTCCAGTTATTCCGAATGACTTTCATGTATCGATATTATTCAGTGTAACAACAAATCAATTCTAGCCTGGGAATCAGTGAGTCAACAGAACACCGACTCGAGTCAATCACTTGACTGGGGTCACACAAATAAGAATTACTGGCCCGAATTGGCCATGAAGTGGAGTGACTTTCCAAAACTCCCCTCTTTCATAAGCCTTTTTCTCAAACACCCAAAATAACCCCAATTCTATCAACCGTCACTTTGCAATATTGTAAATTCGTTACGAATTTGACCTAGTAATTACTATGAAGAAAATCAATTGAAAAGTATCATGCAGTTGAAATATTCATTTTGACTACCGCAGTAAAAACTGAATTGCCCGGGAAATCTTTCACCAAGAAGGAAACTCGGAACGTTTCTGGACCAATGACACCATTCTACAAGAGCTTCCCTCAAGTTCGCGTGGGATATCTCTGCTACCAAGTGATTTCCTTTGAGAATGTGGTGTGAGTATAATATGAGAAAAGTCAACAGAGTGGTAGCAAGCTAGCAAGATTTAGAATGGTACCTGCAATTACTGACATGCCTGTGCAAATCATGCAATGTCACCACGTGAAGGGCAGTAGTAAATTTATATGGGGATTTTTTCAATCTGAAAGGTGATACTCAAGCGTTCCAAACAGCAGTTTGCGCAGTCTATGTTAGATTATAGAATATATACAGATTATGGGCAACTGCTCACAATTAAACTTCGCAGCAATAGATCTGGTTTTCATTATACATGTAATAACCTTAAAAGTCAGATTTGTAGTCAACCCAGATTGAAGTAATTATTATCCCACGGTATAATTAATCGTGGATGAACCTCTTTCAAACACGTGACAATGATTTTGTTAACTAATTTTTAAAATGTTATAAACATACAAGACTTTTCATTGATTTTCCTGTGATTTGTAATGAATAGGTTTTCTGTGTTTTGAAACATTCTGAATTTCACACTTCGTGGAAATAAAGTGAGTTGATTCACTATAAAAATAAATTAGTACAAATGAATATAAATTAGTATAAATTAGTACAAATGAACGTTAATTGATCATGTAAGACATTAAATACTCAGTCAATCCGGTATTTCAAAAGACTAAACACAAAATAAAATGATTTCGGAAGATGTCTTTGTTTAGAATATTGGTTCAGCTCATGTGTCAGGTAAAGATGAAGCTCCTGGATATACTTGGAGATAGCATATACAGTACGCTAGTCACGTGCCCTTCGGCATGCACTGTTATATTACTATCTTCTTTCTGACACAAAAATCGTCTCCATAACGCGATATCAACCCATTGTTTTACCCACTATTTTTATGTACATTCAGTGGAATTCCTCAACTGCTGCAATCAAACTGTAGGGGCCTATATCCAAATAATTTTGGAGCAGTAGTGACGGAACGAGGTTTTCAGTATGGCGGAAGAGGCGAGACCATGAATTTGTTCAAAACTAGTGATTGTAAAGAAAAGGGTTGCACTAATTACGGTATGTTTCTACATCAGTTATTTCATCATACAATTTGCATGTTTCTGCAATCACGTAACAAACCGAAAAGCTCTGTCTGTACCCCCTGATACATTGCAACCTGTCCACGGCTTCATACGCTTTGGAAATTGCCAGGAAGTACTCAGTGATAACAGTTCCCTGCTTAAACTAACATAAACACAAAAAGCCACTGACGATTTTTCAACCCAAGTGTCCCCCGAGTTTTCGACTGATAACTTAGTTTTTCGGGGAACCTAAAGACGGTCCGTAAAGCATTCATCGTAAAGCAACATATTCATTTGTGTAGAACGAAGTGCTTAAGCCTCTAGTTTTAGAATACGATCACAGTACTGGGAAATTTATTATGCCAACTTGTAAAGAATTCTGCAGCGTCGAAGAGACCATGGGAACTTTTCGCTTCAAAAGAATTATTCGTGGCAGTCATGCGGAAACACGACTTTGCCAGGTAATGAATTGGACGGTCAGTCAACCGGTGTAAGACATCATAGAACGGTCAAGCTATCGATCTCGAGTCAATATTTTTACCATTAGTTAAAGGAATTAGAATAACGTTTATATTGCATACAATGATTCCGTACTGTCCTTTTAACTACTATCGATAGCTCAGAGTCATTTTGGTAGTTAGGCCAGGGTTTCCTAACAAAGGGATTTATTGTCTAAAGGTGAGTTTTTGAATGTGTCCTAGACGGAAAATCTCATAATTGCAGAGAGAATAGTTGATTTATTGCGCTCTGTTTGAATTCTAACTTGAGTCATTGTGACGGGTATGGTATAGGTAGATTGTACCTCTTTCGGTCACACGCATTGCTCACTTTAAGTGATGATTGTGAATACACTTGTATTGTCATGCTGTTACAGCTTATCAATATATAAGAATCGTCCACACCACAATGACAGCTAGAACGATGTCCACAACGATAGCTGTAAAAATCGTTTCAGGACAGTGGGGCATGCGCGGTCTCCTTGAAACTTATTTTACGACACCAGATTTACCTTACAAATCTCTTAATTCTTAATCACATTTCATGATGTTTTTAAGCATAAATATTGACTTTATATTAATATATTATTATATATTGATTATAATTTTGACTATACATTGACTATATATATATATATATATTTTTCTGTTACGTCACTCAAATGGGGTTCAGCACATACATGTGCAGTAAGCGTGTGGAGTCGGCCGGTCATCCGGGTCTTTCCTTTACCCTAGCAACTTTGGAGTGAAAACATCAACTGACTGTAGTATGCCCGTATGGGAACACTTTACGAGTTACACTGCTGGCTGGAAGGTAAACAATCCCTGGACTACAATACGTGCCGAATACGCGCAATACTTTGTGTCACTCCAACTCATTGTTGTCATGGGGAAGTGACGTGTCACCAACCGATCCCATTTACAGCACACGCGCACGGCATGACCATAGATACTTCTATGACACAACGCTTGGCAGGCAAAATGTCTAACAGCCAAAGAGACGCGCGATTACCTGACGTCGGTGAAACACCCCTATGGGCGGGTTGGCCTTTGGTGTCACCATAGGGTAACAGAGAAAAAAGTGGATTAAATTAAACACACACCAACGTAATCCGGCCTGGTTTGTTTACATCGGCAAAGTAACCTTCAGACCCAAATGGCCCGTATCGGACGGACGCCGCTGATAGGAAGGGCACTTCCGATCCCAACATCAACAAAAGTTTGTAAAATGTAGTCTGGACGTCTCACAATCGTCACTATGGGAGAGTGGCGTGTGACGTAACAACGGATTTGTTTTCATCGGCTGAATGACGGTTAACCCAGATGCATATGACCGCCCCGACCCATTGAAAGGAAGCCAAGCAGTTCTCTCATATCAATGTAACAATACAATAATTAATATGTCACATGACTGAACATGCTGCCACTTTATTGTAGGGAGCCAAGAAACTAGCCTACTTCAATTTGGGACGACTGCATTTTCCCTTCATAGTTGGGGACGCGGTTGCATTCAGAATAGGTGCATAACTATAGCTATAACTGTGTCCATATCTCGAGATTCAAATCAGAACTTTATTTTAATTACCAGGAAGTTTTTTAAAGTATTGATTTCTTTTAGCTACATTATTGCATTATTTTTCTTTCAGTAGGTGCCCGAAAAATTTTCAGAATATTGCCCGAATTTTCACAAAAATATTTGGTTGGGGGCTCCAGCCCCCCCCCCCCGCCCCCCGCCTCCTACGCCTATGCTGGCAATGAGTGATTTTCCCTGCTGGAACTAAGACGATATTGTGCTTTGGACCAATCAGGGAATATTTCCATGTGATATAACTGTTGATATTAAAGATGAATAGTCACACGAACTATTAGCATAGACACTGATAAGGTATCTCATGTGCAGGCCCGTAGCCAGACGAGGCACTGAAGGGGGCAAAGTGGCTTCCAGGGAGGTTGGGCGAAATTTTTGGGGAGGGGACGAGATATACTAAAATGCATTTGGGCAATAGTGTTTTAATCTTGTAGGGGCGGGCGAAAATCTTTGAAGACGGGGCTCCGCCCCTTGGTCCCCTTGGCTTCTGGCTTGCTCATGTGACAAATTTAGGTTGACTGTTTCATTATTACAATGCAGGAATAATATCAGTTGGGTTATCCTGTTACAATAGCCTGTATCAAAGTAGAGAGGAACTTAACAAGAAAAAATTCAAGGTGGGGGGAGCAAAATTTTTTAGGGAGCCCAACTTTTTTTCATGGGAAATATTTTACTCCCAGAAAAGAGTTTAGATGCTACTTCCACACAGTATTGACAAAGGCGTAGCCAGAAATTTGTCAAGGGGGGGGGGGCGTAGCCCATAGACAGACTCTCAGCGCTCCGCGCCACCATGGGTTGGCGCGGAGCGCAAGAAAATTTTGGCCCAAAATGCTTCCCAGATGGCTGGAAATGGCACTTCCAAGGCCTATTTACCACATATAAAAAGGGGAAACACTAGCAATATCGTAAATATAAACTTTAAAAAATACCAAAAATATGCTCGGGGGGCTGATGGGGCCTGAGTGTTGATATTTTTATTCCATTCCTGTTTTGAGAGTAGAAATTCTCACTGATTGAACTGTTAAGAAATGTGGATGTTATATTTTCTTCGTTTTTTTCTTTATTTTTTTCTTCGTTTTTTCAAGTTTTTGATTTTCCAGGGGGCAAGTGCCCCCCTTGCCCCCCTCCGGACGCCAATGTTAACAAGTTGCATATGTTGTGTTTAAATGTTTTTCAAGTAGTCTATGGTACACACGCCATGCACTACCCAATTAATTTCGCAATTATTAACCGACGTGGTTAAAAAAATTATACCAGTTTGGAGGAAGAAAAATGGTGACTCTGTGAAAGTTCCTTTTGGGGACAAAAGCCCAACTCACACAGTATTAATCCGCATGGACAGTTGTCCATTGGTCGGTTTTGTGAGAGAGAAGAAATGCTGTCTAACCAGGGAGCTGTTATTTAAATAACAGCTCCCTGGTCTAACAAGTTTTGATAAGTACTTGTTTGTATTTTATAGCGTGATGATCTCTTATTACATATTACTTTTACTTTGAGATCGATGGAGACAAAGTTGCAAACTTTTGTGAGGTAATTGTGCCCCCCATTTACCCCTGTGACAAGCCACCTGTGTGTTTTACCCTAAAATGGTAGGCCTACCCATCTGGGTTAAAACCTTTTGCTCAAGTTGTGTAATTGTTCACACCTTAATGAGCACAGTACTTTGCTAATATATAAAACTACTGTTAGAGTACAAAGAACAACACAGGGAGTTTCTTCTAAGATAGTATTTTCAAGTAGTCGTCCAATCATAATTTTAAAACACGAGCTACATCTCACAACATCTCCTCATATTTTCCTTGCAAACAAACTTCATGAAGTATCAGAGTGTAACTATTCAATATTTACAATATTATATAATTTATATTAAGAGACACGTCAGAAGTAAACTTTAATAAAAATTAAGATTAACAATTATCCTGCATGAATTTAAGAAATCAGTGACAAAAATGTTGTCACGTGATTAAAAGGAACCATTCGTGAATAAGGGCACCACGGTATTTTGATTCACTCTGAATTGAGGTGACTGAATTTTCCAATTTTTCGTGATATCAGCATAAAAAGAAGCATATCCTAACAGCATCACGCCATGCTTTGGAATAACATGAGGGAAATGTTATCTTTACAACGTGATTCCAACTTACTGTATACCTATGCTATGAAGGAGCTTACACGAGTGCTTCAATTCTGGTCACGTTCATAAATGATGAGCTAGGATGGTTAATGTTACAGTTCGCGCGTGCATATGGGATGCAATTTGTACATCAAGCAGAAATTCTGATCCCGAAACTAGATTGTAAAATTTATCTATCCTACTAACACTAAGTTTAAGAACGTGTACATCACACGGTTGTGCTAAATATGGGTGTAAAGTTTCCAAGTTACGATACGCACATGGCGGCAGTCCGAAGTTATATGCAGACTTAGTTAAGTGGATTTTTTTTTTAAGAAGCTAGGCTAAATCAGGGAGGTGATACCAATAACGAGTTCCTGGCTAAACGACAAATGCCAGCTTGCCTTTCATAATGGTGTAGGCTACAGAAGTGACAGGGCCGTTTAGCAGCCATTTTATTGAAATATTATTAAAAAACATTGCAACCACACACATTCTGGGATAATAAGACTTTGCGGGGTTCAAGAAGTGGAAGGGGATCCGTATGGATCCATCAGTCCCTTTGCTACGCCTCTGAGTTCTACTAAAACACTTAGGCTTATATGCATTCTTCCTTTTAGTCCCCCGAACCCGGCTTTAAACATTGGTTGTATCCATATGCTTTCGATCGAGGCAGCGGGCGCTGGAGATAGGTGGCACCCAGTTAGTAAAAAAGTGGTACATTTTAGAGACACAAAATGAAACCTTACGAAAAATTCATGTTTCTATTTTTCGCCAACTATAGTTCAGGGAAAATTTCAGGGCAAACGCCTTCCACCCTTCAGTTTGTGAAATATCTTCCCACTGATCCACTTATGCATGGTTATGACCGTCAAATTTACCCCTATGTCCCCACAAAAATGTTTCATCGTGTTTTATCATGTTGCACACTTATTGCATACCACAGGTAAATATGTGTAAGTTAAATAATTTTTTGAAACGTAACTTTGTAAAGTCAATGGAGGATTTCCACTCTTCATTTAGCATATATGGATATATAAACCTGAGATAAAGGTGACGAAATTTGCCCTTTAATTATATTCAAGATGATTTCATTTTCAAACTCGGGATGATTTCACCCTTTCCATTTATTAGCGAACTGGTCATTCTATGACGCATTTGATAAAGAGACAGTGTTTTGTCTAGCTGTCATTTCTAAAGGATTATTAGCCTGCATCAGCACGCACAGATGTACGTGCTTATGCCAACTTGTTCCATATGAAAGCAATGCATACACTGATTACATGGAATGTTGTACTAACGCTTGAAACCTTGACCTTGTGAGAGCAACGTCATCATACAGAGAATCTATTGTGACGTCATACTACCAGACACAACTGCTATGCACGCAGATCGCGAACATGAAGACATTATGCGAGTAATACACTGAGAATGCGTTAATGAAACAGGCTCGTCAGCTTGGTGTATAAAATTATTTGAACTAAGGAGAGCTGACGAGTGAGTCAGCATGGAATTTAAGACAAGACAACTCAGTCTGCAATCACAGTGGGATTATGGATGCAAGGCGAACGAACTAAAAATGTATTTTAAAATGTATCGTGACATCTTACGGTCCTTCTGGGTAACTGCAACTTTGAACATGCCATTTGAAATGAAAACTGTCAATTTTGTCTGCAAAATCATTCTTTCAATTGAAGAAAGAACCCTTTACTCCGCTGAACCTTGAATCTGGTGGGAGCTATGTACTTAGGCTGTTTCAGATACAATTAGTTTAATTTTGCTTTTCCCTGTACAATTAAGTTAACTTTATTTAAATTACTCGAGGTTTTATTCACCCAATTTGGTGTACGGCGGGATGCATACGCAGTACAAATATAAAAGAACAAACAAATGTTTTGTTGTAATAGACATTGATAATTAAAGATAAAACGAAAAACTTTAAGCAAGTCAAAATTACATTTTATTAAGTAATAAGGGAAATATACTTCTTATTACTTTGATCTCTGGAACGTTTGTTATCAATTTGATAGCAATGGCAGTGAGCGATTGCCTATTTATTTCCTAAAATTTGTATCTTCAACATTGAAATTTGAAAGTATCTTTACAAAGCTACCTAAAATTAAAAAAAAAACTCAAAAAAGATGAGGTTTTATTAAATGTGGATCTATGTTACAATTCCTTGGAGTCGATTTAATGGCAATTACGTATTTAAATAGTAAAGTATTATTATCTGATTCATAGAAACAAAGAAATAAGGTGCGATGGCGCTGTCTGTAATGGTGGTGCTGTTGTCACTGACATTACCTGAATGATGGCGCTGTTTGTGGTGGTCAATTGCCTGTCATGGTCGTACTGTTGAATTATGACGTGTATGTGATAAAGACTCTGAATGGAGTGGTATGCCAGTAATGATACTGTTGAAGATGTGGCTTGCCTTTTGATGATATCTCTGTTTGAGTGACTTGTGTGTAATAATTGTGTAGACTTTAGTAACTTGCTCGTGATGATGATACTGCTTGTAGTGACTTGCTGTAATCATGATACTGTTGAGGTAACTTGCCAGTAACCCTGCGGCTGGTTACAGTAATTTGTTTGTGATGAGGGAACCGTTTATGTTGACTTGTCTATGATACTGTACTGTTTGTAGTGACTTACTTGTGATAGCATTGTTTGTAGTGACTTGTCTGTGATCTTAGTTGTGACGGTGGAGCTGCATGTGGTTGACTTGGTTGTGATAATGATGCTGCATGTAGTTGACTTGGTTGCGACGATTGTACTGTATGTAGTTGACTTGTCAGTTACGTTGGTGTTGTATGTGGTTGACTTGGTTGTGACGATGATGGTGTATGTAGTTGACTTGGCTGTGACGATTGTACTGTATGTAGTTGACTTGTCAGTTACGTTGGTGCTGTATGTGGTTGACTTGGTTGTGACGATGATGGTGTATGTAGCTGACTTGGCTGTGACAATTGTGCTGTATGAAGTTGACTTGTCAGTTACGATGGTGCTGTATGTGGTTGACTTGGTTGTGACGATGATGGTGTATGTAGTTGACTTGGCTGTGACGATTGTGCTGTATGAAGTTGACTTGTCAGTTACGATGGTGCTGTATGTGGTTGACTTGGTTGTGACGATGGTGGTGTGTGTAGTTGACTTGGCTGTGACAATTGTGCTGAAGTTGACTTGTCAGTTACGTTGGTGCTGTATGTGGTTGACTTGGTTGTGACGATGATGGTGTATGTAGTTGACTTGGCTGTGACAATTGTGCTGAAGATGACTTGTCAGTTACGTTGGTGCTGTATGTGGTTGACTTGGTTGTGACGATGATGGTGTATGTAGTTGACTTGGCTGTGACAATTGTGCTGAAGTTGACTTGTCAGTTACGTTGGTGCTGTATGTGGTTGACTTGGTTGTGACGATGATGGTGTATGTAGTTGACTTGGCTGTGACAATTGTGCTGAAGATGACTTGTCAGTTACGTTGGTGCTGTATGTGGTTGACTTGGTTGTGACGATGATGGTGTATGTAGTTGACTTGGCTGTGACAATTGTGCTGAAGTTGACTTGTCAGTTACGTTGGTGCTGTATGTGGTTGACTTGGTTGTGACGATGATGGTGTATGTAGTTGACTTGGCTGTGACAATTGTGCTGAAGTTGACTTGTCAGTTACGTTGGTGCTGTATGTGGTTGACTTGGTTGTGACGATGATGGTGTATGTAGTTGACTTGGCTGTGACAATTGTGCTGAAGTTGACTTGTCAGTTACGTTGGTGCTGTATGTGGTTGACTTGGTTGTGACGATGATGGTGTAAGTAGTTGACTTGCATGTGTCGGTGATGTCGTATGTGGTTGACTTGGT
Organism: Holothuria leucospilota; assembly: GCA_029531755.1. Taxonomy (NCBI): domain Eukaryota; kingdom Metazoa; phylum Echinodermata; class Holothuroidea; order Aspidochirotida; family Holothuriidae; genus Holothuria; species Holothuria leucospilota. The sequence continues at coordinate 27,565,188 of CM055981.1, read as the reverse complement.
TGTGACAGTGGTGTGTAGGTGGTTGACTTGCAAGTGACAATGGTGCTTTTTGTGTAGACTGCGTTATCTTCTAGACTGATTTTGATTTGGTTTTGATTTCTTCAACATTTATTTGAGTCGCTTTTCAGAAAAATGATATATACATATAATTAATGAGCACAATTCAGTATGACAGAACTGAAAATTACTCAGGAGGAACCCAAAAGAAGCTCCAAAGAGCTTGTAGTATGTACCCGTCTTGATTGGCAAATACTGGTAGAGTTGGCAGATACTAGTAGAGTTAGTAGGTCTAGTTTTTAATCTTTACAAACTGTGTTTATTCTGAATTATATTCAGTGTAATATTTGCCTTGTTACAAACAATTTCAGACTCCATGTCGTCCTTAAGTATAGGTTTAGATTAAAAAAAGAATGTTTTACAAGACTGGCAGCAAAGTTTTTTTTAAAATACGTTTCATGCATTTTATGACACGGGGGATTTCCCTCTCCCTTTGACAAATTTTTAAGGAATTCAGTGTCGTTGTATGCATTGTGGGTGCCATATTTGTTACCTTTTGAAATAAAATTAGCGTCCAAGAATTTACTGGTTTTAGGTTACTTAAAAATGGCAACGAAGAGGGGTTAGGGTCATGGTCCATTGACCCCTAAATACGCCATTGCTAGTATGATTCACAGTACGAAACAAGAGAGATCTTTCACCCCAATAAACACCGAAAAGCGTGGTTACTATTATATATAGAGTAAACATCTTCCGTTGAACACATTTGTATGTAAGTGAATCTTTGTACCACGTGATGCTGCTCTCTGTCGCATTTTATACCCTACCCGTTCTACCAATTTCTCTTTCTAGTATCTAGAACTTCGCATAGCAATCATTCTTTTAATTTTAAAATCTCAAGAATGGCCATCGGCCATGTCAGTCTTGTAATATGAAAGGAAAACGCTACCTAATGTAATATAAAAGAGGAAACTGCCTGTGGCTGTGTGTAGTTCAATGAAGCTAGTTATCTCTGTATATACTTTAAAGCTCTCATCCTTTTACGCCTGTAGCAGCTAGAGTAACAATTCTAGATCATTAAAGGAACACGGTCAGCCTCAGTTGGTGATCATAAAATAATAGAAATGAAAAGACGTCATCTTTCTAGGCTTTAAATTCTGCTTTACATATTCAAGGGGACTTTTGTTGGAAAAAATAAATTCATCAGTTCGGTCAGATGGACAAGGGGGTAGAACTATCCTTTGAAACAATTTTAATGGCTTTTCATTTCTTACTTTTAATATCCTTCGTGGTTCACTATTAAATGGTCTTGTTATAAACTGCTATCTGTAATAAAATGAACCGGCCAAAGGGTAGTTTTAACAAGAAACAAATAATCGAAACACTATTATGGAAAAAATAAATAATTACACTGCTAGATCATGCTTTGAAACTAAGGGCGTCTCTCTCTGAAATTAAGTCCTGTATAAGAGATCAACGGTGTTACGATTGGAACTTTTCCGAAGCTCAAAATTTGATTTGCACTAAGTGATCTTAAAGCTTATTTATAAGACAATTTCAGATGTTGTTTATAATTTACGTAAAATGGTGATGAAACCAAGAGACCCGTAGGTAAAACTTCCTTCTATCACATGAACGACTAACGCGAAGAAAGATACGAATAATTCTGAGTGTAAGTTAGTTGTGAGTCATGCCATAAAGTCGTAGATAATCTATTCTTACCACGAGAACAAGAATATCAGAATAGCAGAGTGGGTATTATGACCTTGCATTGGAGCCTATGGAAATCACGAAGTATGATCTTTCAGATAGTCGGCCTTTTGGCTAAGATCATTTACAGTATTTTTCATTTTCACCCAGTCTTGAATGTAAATCATATATTACAGACCCATGGTGAAGAAGTCACAAGGTTGATCGGTTTGTCACGTTCAGTTGTGTGTTCCGGCGTCTGGGGATGAAACTCCATTTGAAAGTATTTTGTTTGTTTTTTGGACTTCGAATTCGGTTGTTGGGACTTGAGAAACAATATGGCTATTATGAGTGTCCGTACAGATTGCTGATTTGACCAACTCTCGTTCATTTTTTAATATTATTCCTGTCTTCACTGCAGTCCCGCCAACAGGAATTCTAGGACGTGGGGGTGGGAGAAGGGAGAATACAAAGTGGGACTGCAAATTTGGGCATAAAGCATAGTTATTCTTAACCCTTTTGGCAAATCCGAGTAGCTAAATAAGGGGAACGGTTGTCTTCTGTATGAAGAGGTGGAGAGGGGGCCTGCTGTATTACTGCATGCAATCACAATGAGAATCATAGAGGTTATTTACCTATAGGTCTAGTATCCATGGCTACCGGCTGCTATAAACCACGGAGGGAAAAATTTCCACCTGCATTTTTTACATCAACCTGTCAGAACCTACAGCCTCCTCACATTAGTTTTTAAAGAACTTATTTAAGTTTGGACACTTCGTCAAGGAAAGGTCGGGCTCTTATCAGAGAGTAACTTATGCCCTGTCTAGTGCAGTTTGAAAAATTGTTGAAACCCTTCCTAATGAGATTGCTTTGCGCCCACGACCGAGCTCCATGTGAGATACAGACGAAGATTTGAATTATGGAAGCATTCAATGGTATTCTTCCATAAAGACCGACTTGTTACGTTACAGCATTTCAAACCTAAATAGACACCACTCCGTCTTACTTCAAAATGAACATAATCGTAACTGGGTATAGGAAAGTAGGTCGAGGTCAATCGAACAAATTTTACCCCTCCATTAAAAGTTTTGTTTTGAAATCTTTTGTTCTCCATGAATTGTCACACCTTCGCCCCAAACTTTGCCTAAACCAAAAGCAGGGTCAACCCTATTCTTTTCCGATAGACAATTTGCGGGAAACACTGAAACGTTTTTTTCTCAGTAAACTGTCCCAGTCAAAGATTCACAAGTTTGCAAAGAAAAAATAAATTAAAAAAATAAAGCAGTTTTGGCTGATGCCAAGGAAGCCCATACTTTCGTTTTGTTGAAAGTTCTGTTTGAAAGACAGCCGTAATCCCAGAGTAAATTTAGTTAAGGATTGAGTAAACGGAATGTTGCCTACAGTGGAGAACTCGGCTACTGCTATTTTAATTATGTAAGAAAATCTTTCACAGATACGAGTGTTGTTAAATCTTCCTTTGTCGTATTTGAAGAGACAACATTGTTGCAGCTGTTTAAACGACTGAGGATTGTAATGTCAGGAAATGGTCTGGTCAAGAAAACAGTGTGTTTGGCCTAAGGTTTCGGTATTTTTGTGACAATCAGGAGTAAGATTGTACTACGGATTAAGTTTATTCTCCGCAAAGTGTACAACCAATACAACTACAGGCTGATCACAATGTACTGATTAAGGTAATTTTGATGAGTTATCAGGTATTTCTTATTCAGACAATACAAAATTCACACGGAACTGTAATTTTTCTGTATGACTGTAAAGTTTCACATGCTCGTTATTGTTGAAGCAGGGAGTTGCTACTCAGAGTAGCAGGTCGCTTCCTACTCGGAGTAGCAAACTCCCTGGCTGAAGCAGGATGGTGACATCAGCACCTCTCTGGTTTGAGACTTTTGAGGGTATTGTAAACAGAATGTTGCCATCTTGAAACGCCTCCCGACTCCATGATTTGAAAGACCCTTGTTTTTATGCAAATAACAGACTGTGGTTCCTCAACCGACGTCACAGCCTCATGCAAAATTACTTTTTGTGGACGCATTGACCATCAAGCGCCAACTCTGTCATACCCTATTTACAGCATAGGTCATTTATAACGGCTATCATGGCGCAATAATCCCGCCAATCGAAAATGCAATGACGTCATGTTGAAAGCTACCCTCGGTAAGCTTCCAGGCTATATGCAGGTGGAGGTCAGTAATACCCGGATGGTTTTAGCACAGTCACTTACAGAAATGAAATTCTGTTTTTGAAATCTGAGCTGTTTTCCTCAGAAAATTGCAATGCACAACAAAGACATACTGACTTCGAGTCTTGTCTCATTTGTTGCTAGAGATACGTGCCACAAAAGAGGGCGTTTTATTAACTTTGTGAGATATTTTTAGATTTACTGGGAACTATTTTTCGAGACTGTTACTTTTGGGATTACAATTAGTTGTAACAAATTTGTCCAGATGACGTATTGTATTTCCTAAGGAATCACTCTTTTTCTAATTTCTGCTAAATGTAAAAGAGAGACTACAGAGATCTCTTTTTTATCGCCTGGAAGTTAACTCTAAACTCTGAAATGCTGTTCTTACTACGAAAGGTAATAGCCTAACCCTAACAGGGTGAAAATGTAACTCGATTAAGAAAGGAATGTCTTCCTATAACAGAGAGTTATCACTGCAGTCACTCTCTTTGTAAGAATTTCACTCTTTTACATTTAGAGATTAAACTCAATTTGGAAACAAATAAATACACTCACTATCTGATTACGTAGAACAAGTGCGAGCTAAATTTCACCATTGCAAAGACATGTTGTTGATATTAAATATGTATTACATAAACTGTGTGTCCTATATATATTTTTTTTTGTTTCATCTGTGTCAGATTCTGCTTTATATTGGATTCTTGCCATGCGTGAAAAAGTTGACTTTACACGGTAGCCTATATAAGCTATTCTCTTCCTTCACTGTTGTGTTTATATGTCGACCATGACTGCATAAATGTAAGTTTGCACAAGAACAAATAAAATACCCATCATGACAGAAAAGTCGGTGATTATAAATCGTAAAATAAACAACATCGTTGACTAAATGTTCTTTTGAATCATCCATTTCACCGTGGAATACATTTAATATTTCACATTTCATTGCAATTTCTAATTAATTTCCATCGTAATGCAAGAAACGATTTCTATTCTGTTTGCCTCTTTATATTGGAAGTTGATGAAGGAAAAAAGCCCCCTAAATGCCATCCGTGGAATCTTGTCTCCTTAGCCAATCAATACTTTCATTAGTAACCTTACAATTTGACGTAATGCCCCAGTTGCCAGTCTTCGTATTTTGAAATGAAAAGTCAAAGGAATAACAAAAACTGCGACATCTAATTTGCCAGTTTGATTGATAATGGAACTCTCTTTAATATGCTGTCATACCTTTGTTTTCTTAGAAATGCAATATCCGTATTATAAATGCCACGTCGCACCTTTAATGGCACTTCAGCCTTAGTTACTGCAATGCAAATTAAAATTCTCTCAATTTCTCGCGAGCTTCTTCTGCCATCCCCGTAGCCTATATCTTGATGCAGTCTAAAAAGAAGCCACATTACACCTCGCCTGATTGGTTGGTTTCCTCATAGAACACTCCACTAATATATTAATTATGCTTCCATTTATAGAATTTCTTTGGTGGTGCAATAATATTTTATTTGTTTAGACGTAAAATCAATCGCTAGCCTCAATAGGGGCTCTTTGAATTGAAAAATATAATTGTTTCAGAGTCAATGGTTTTAATGAGACAACGCTTGCTCTCTCGCTACAATTTGTCTATTTTCAAGATTAAATGAAAATTACTTGTCAGGGATGAGAGCCCGGGAGAGCATGTTAAACGATGAATTTTGATGACACTAATGGCGTTCCTTACGAAACGGTGACAAGAACTGTCAGTCGAGTAAGCAATGCAAATGATTTCAGGCTATGGCAGATATCAAAACCCACTGCATCGACTCCATGAGATAATGTCAATCTTCCGAATATTTTCAGTAATTTGAAGGATGATAAGGAAGAAAATCTACAGCGCCAAGACAACAAGACTGATGTCATTTACAGTAGTCACTCAACTACGTTTTAAGGTTGGGAATATACGGCCATGTCGAGGCGCATAGCTGTGGGAAGGCCACATTAATAAAACCTTGTCAAGTTTTCATGTGTTTAATATGAGGATTATGGATGATTAATGTGCCGTCGTCGATTTCAGCTTCAAATTAATCATCTGATATTTTGTCAAACACACCTGCTTTAATACTTCTACTCACAAAAACAATAAGCAGTTTCCATAGTAACGGTCTTTAATTGATTTATGAAAATAAATGCTTATGACATTATTATATAGATATGTAGAACGACGACTGCGCTATGGATTCGTCATCGTTTTTAAAGGTTTCAGCCATCGTCGTTGCAAAACCTTCCTGTACTCTGAATTGTTACTATTGCCCCCAACAAGTATTTTGTACGAAAGGTTTTGTAAGTTAGTGTCAACTGCAAAGGCTTAACTTTATATCTTCAAGTGCGTCGTCATATATATATATATATATATATATATATATATATATACATACATATATATATATATATATATATATATATATATATATATATATATATATATATATATATTGAAAGGTTGTGACTATAGGGTACTACAAGCTCCCTTCATAGGTTGAGCACTCTACCATTGACTGGTTTACTTTGTAAAGAATATATACCCCACATTAACACCTGGGTCACTTTGGCACCAGGCTTTGGCACGCAAGGGAACTTGCTAAAATTTTCGAGTCAAAGAATGATCCAAATTTGGCTCAGTTTCACTCAAATGTACGTCAAATTGACAAAATATGGGTAAAAAAAATTGATACATAAATCTACATATGTTTCCTAGTGACCCAAGTGTAGCTATACAAGAAATTCATTTCACGAAAGAAGATTGGCCGATACTTGATGACTATGGATGCACTGAAATTGATGCTCCTAGTGGGGGCTAGCAATGGTGTGGCTAGATTTTAAGGTTAAGAAAAGTGAGTACTTAGAAAGTCGCTTTGTTCTAAAGTTAAGCTGCTAAGGGGAGTGGGAGCACACAAACAACATATCACAATGTGTTATTTCTTTCAAGTCAAAGCACTCTGTTAAAATTTGAAAAGGCGCCTACACCTTGGAAGAATGTGCTCAGGGAAGCTGTCTCCCCCTGCTGCACCTAACTACTCAACTAGACTGGCGACATATTAAGAAGAACTTCCCCTCAACTTTTTCAAAGGCAGTAAAAGTGAACCTTTTACAAGAAAAAACGCAGAAAAAATGCCTCGAGGGAACAGGGATTTGCCCTTTTGAAAAGTGACACTCGAAAGTTGCGTTCGCATAACTTAGTATACCTATGTATATACAATGTTTCTCTAACTGTCAACAGATTTTAAGTATGCACTCAATTGTGTCTTTTAAAGATGAAGAGAGAAGCGGTACGTCTGTGTTTCATTAGCAATGGAAATTTAATATCAGTGAAAATTAGGGGATAAAACTAAAAACAATATCATGAGCATAATAATGACTCGTAATCAAAGATGTCTCCCAAAAGAATCCAGCCAATTACTTTTACAAACTAATATACATCGCATATATGGATGCAATAACTCAACTGTCACGTCTAAGCCAATTTCTGATAAATAACATTAGAGGTTAAAGTAGGAGTGACGTCACGTTACAGCATAAGAAAAATACAGTAAACCTTACAATTTGATTAGCAACGGAAGCCTTCCTTGTCAGATAATTTTTCGTTCCCAGTGATAAAACGCAATAAACCGCTTTATTGATTTTACAAACCCTTTTTGTATGAAGGACTTTTATCGACAACATTTTGACTTGGGCCTTATCCGTGAGTCTAGGGAAAAAGTTGCCTGAAAAAGAAAATCGATATTTTGAGTTAAGATGATGATAGGAGAGGAAGGTAACATTCCATCAAACCGTTCGGCGGTACTATGCGGTTGCACAGTCATCTATCGAAAGAACAATACACTTTAAAGACTGCACAAAAGGGCGTGAAACGCTACCGCCATAGTTGAAAACATGTATTGATTTAGCGATGAATTGATTACGAGTATAACATAGCAGATTTGTGGCTAATTTCTCGGGCTGTGGTACACCTCTAATTCAGACCTACTTAGCTGTGAGGAACCATTAAAGAAATGGTAAGATGACCGAATGATTCCAGTGATATTGATTTATCTCAGGTGGTATAGTGTCATGCCTCGCTGGTCTCCTAGACATCAAACGAAACCTCACAGGTTCTTGGTGTTTATTATGTACTGGCGGTAGAAATTTTAAGGACTAGCATATAAGCTTCACGGTCTTGGGTTATTATTGATTAGAAGAAGCTAACATGGATGATTTGGTAGTTAACTTGGCTTCTCAATTAATACCAAGTCAAGTTTGGACGGAGCACCAGCTGCTCTCTCCCGATGAGATGCTGTGTGCCTACACTCACACTATAACCTAGAACTAATCAATCCTTTCACAACATTCCGCAATCAGAACCTTTCCACAGATTTCACGACGTGCCATCCGCAAACGAATTCCATTGCAAAATCTCTAACAATGACCGAAGTATTTAGAGCAACTATAACTGTCAGGCAAAGAAGCAATTACAGCTTAATGACGTCACAAATCTATTTTTGTTTGATTTAGCTACAAATTGTAAGTTGTGTATTGTAAGTGTAATATAAGTGTTTTGTTCTGTTGCTCAAGGATTCATGGTATTATATTCTCCCAAAATTTCCCGGAGCCATTTTGTCAAATTATGACCGATGGAACAGCATGATCAGTGCATAGATATTGCCTGGCAGTATCAGCCAGACAACTGCTACATCATCCAAAATGTGAAACAAGAGAAAGCCTCAACCGGCTAATATCTCCCTGCCGCAGAATCAAATTGCTCCAAATAACCTTAATTTTAATTTTGAATCAAATGTTCTACACAAGGAGCGACAAAGTTTGTCGGCCGGAATTGAGTGCCACTGTACGAGGAATCCACTTTCAGTTGGCTAGCAACTGTTTTCTTCACATGCTCTTCCACTCTTCTCCAAATTTTGTCATACTAATAGATACAATCTCAAACATGTTACCATTTGATACATTATTTACAATTCAGTAAATATGATGTAAAAAGGACGTCGGGTTTGATGTAAGCAAAGAAATGCGGGACTATCTTCAATTGGGACTGAGTACTTCTGAATGAAACTTTAATGCATGTTTGTTTTTCCAAGGAGAGAAAATATTTCACCTGAATTGGGGCTGCATCCATAGGCGTATGAGGCAGGGGGTCTGGGGGCTTCCACCCTCCCAGAGCAGGGAAAATGTTTATTTAAGGGCACTGACACTTGTATTTTCAGGTCAAGGGGGCAGTGCAGTGGGCAGTGTGGCGGGCAGCGGCGTTTGCCAACAGGGCAAAATGTTTATTAGTTGCACAACGAAATATCTCCCGAAATATCTTTCTTCAAAGTGTGTGTGTGTGTGTGTGTGTGGGGGGGGGGTCCATACCCGTCCTGAGTGCTATGGTGGTAAAAGGGGAAAACCAGGGCAATTTGCAAAATTTTCAGGGCAAGCACCCTCCACCCCTTGTGAAATGTCTTCCCGTAAGCCTATGGCTGCATCCCGGGCACATCCCCTTCCGTGTGTCTATGGCTGTAATAAATTTAATCAAAACGTAACATACAAAGGTTAGCATCCTTTCATGCTAACCTAGTGTTGAGCTATAGCCTACACTAGTACAACACGACCGCGGTAACCTAACACTCATATACCTAATGCATTGGTCTACATTCAGTATTAGCTCCTGCCGTTTCATATACGATGCATAGTTATTTTAATTGTGTTCAAAGTCGTCAATTATGTCACTTTAATGAAAATAGTACGTTTTAATATAAAGACTCCTAATGATGGTTGACTAAATTCTCCCGGGAAAACCCTATGACATTTATTAAATTAACCTTGGCCTCTAAGTCTGTTAGAATGTGTGAATGATATTAATTGAAGAAGCTATATGATATGGCAGCACTGGCTCTCGGGTTAATCTATAAAGAGAGCGGAAACTGTCAGATTTTATGATTTGTTTTCCACAAAGTATTTTGAACTGAGTAAATATGGTTTAAACAGGTTTTGCGTTGAGAAGACAGGCCCTATGCATTATGGATGTTGTATTATAAATATACGCAGAAGCTCATTCTTTTCTTCAGGGGTAAAAATAAACACGTCACGCTCTTGTAAGTTTTAGCTATGGCATATCCAAAAGTACACACTGGGTGATTCTTAGGTCTACTGTATTTTTCTTAAACCTTTAAATTTAGTGAAAGCGTAAAGTTGGTGACAACTTGATGAATTCATGATTGTAAGTCGAACTTTCACATCTATACCGTCATCGACAGAAACTGTACAACTGTTCACGTCATTTTGTTAATACGGAGACTTGGTAACTGTAGTCTGGTTTAACTGAATGTGAATCATACGCTAAATTCATTCTGCTGTTTCTATCGGGGTGGAGTAGAGGTAGGGAGGGAGCAAGGAACAAAGTGACAATGCCACGACATGATGAAATTTTGTGATTTTGGTTCTAAGTCTTAATGGCAAACATGGGCGTAGGAGCAAAGTTGATGGAGGGGGGGGGGGGGGACTGTAATGACTTGCCCGAAAAACACATCAAAAAATTTCCTCGCGCTCCACTCACGTTCAACATGTTAATGTACAAATATAGGCATGCATCGGTTATCACACCGCATACCAATTACATACAATCATTTGCCGAGTTACTACCCTTCCATATTGATTGTAATTTTTGATGAAATCGTTAAAATAAAATAATCAGTGACGTAGCCAGGATTTCTCTCATGGAGGTGGGGGCATGCATTAGCCTATGTTGTGTGATCGCTGGCCTGGGGGAGGGGTGTTCCCCTCCCCTTTCAAAACTTTTGAAAAATTAGTTGTCCTTACATGCAATCTGGTGTCACATATGCTACCTTTGAAGTAAAATTTGTGTTAACACATTTAAATATTTTAAGTACTAAAAAATAGTGAGGGGGGGGGGTATGGCCCAATGGCCCCGTAAATACACCACTGATAATCATAATATAAGTTTAACCATTAAAAAACACTGGTGAATTAATACCGAATACATAGGTACTGGTGCAATTCAAATCAGAACTTTATTTCTATTACCAAGGAAGTATTTTAAGCTATTGATTACCTTTAGCTACATCACTGGATTATTTTTCTTTCAGTAGGTGGCTAAAAAATTCTCAGTATATTGCCCGAATTTTCACAAAAAATATTTGGATGGGGGCTACAGCTCCCTCCTACGCCTGTGATGGCGAAGAGTCTGGACCAGCTACCATTGGACATATATGACCGTGCTGATAGACCTTCACTGTGAAGTGTACCGGAAGATTTGATGTCCGAATTCAACGTACAGCATTGCACATCTTGAATCAATGTGTTATTTCTGTTGTGAAAAGCATTGCAACAAATGACTAGGGCCATGGAATGTTAACAGTACTGTGATGGTAATGTATCTGAATATTGGCGAGTCTTGACTATAGGAGATGTGAACGAAGTTGTAGTCTACTATGTAAAATTCTGGTAGAAGGGCGCCCTACTTACTTTCTTTTGCGCATCTGTTTTTGGAGAGGTCAGGGGCAGGAAGTTTGAATTTATGGATGATCATAAGCGTACGAGGCCGGGGGGGGGGGGACATATGCCCTCCCAATTCGGGCAAAAATTGTGGATCCATTCGGGAAAATGAGACAGCCATGAGACAGCCAAGAATATAAATTATGTCCTCTTGCAACCGACACAGCGGTATCAAAATTCGGGCAACTTGGTCCAATATTCTAAATTCGGGCAAATAATTATCCCTGACCCCCAGAAATATTGACCCCCGTACGCCTGTGTGGATGGTCCCTCTTACCCCTACCGTTTACACCATTTTATTTACTTCTGTTAAGCATATACGTTGTAAAGTTTACTTTCCATTTCCTGCTGGGGCAGGATTACACTTTGCGAGGGCGACATTAACGCCCCCGCAAAGTGTAATCCGTCATTTTGAATAATTACGGCATTATGAGTCATCTCAATTTTTGGAGGGATTTGGTACAACAGGGACAAAGACCTCTGACAGGGTGCCAGTCCCTCCTGTCCCCCTGTGGGCACCCCCTTTTTTTAGCTTAACAGTTGCAACAATGCTTCTTCGCCATGGAGTCTGAAGTATCTCACTTAAGCTGCAAAGTAAGAGCAAAGCGTACAATGTCACATTGACGGCCTTTATCGTGAGTAACAAAAGGCCCCATTCCGTATAACAAGCCTTTCTGCCTTTCTTAAATGTTAGCGCAGAGCATGAATTCCGGCGGGACTTACGAATAGGACCTACTAATGTAGGCTTTGTATTATCAATCGATATGAACCAATGGAAATGGTCATTCACACAATAACAGTCACCACTTTACTCATCATGAGGTGTGACGTCACCGTCAGGATGACCTTAAGCAAAACCGTCTAATTATGTTCTTCGTATAACTAGCTTAGAATGGACCTCAGTGGTAGGCCATATTATAAAGATAACATAGTCTAGTATATTCAGGGTCAGGATGTCACTTGGGCCCATAGAGAACCCTAGGTAAAGTTCATCGCGGATGAACAGCGGTAAGATTGGCTGACTGGGAAAGGACGTGAAGGTATTGGTGGATTTGCAGTACAACTGATTCCAGGCATTGGCGACCCTTTGTTTGAAGAACTTCCTAGTATTCAGTCTACAGTGACCCTCATATATCATGTGGGTGTGCCCTCTGGTGAATCCAAACTTCATTTCAAAGAAACTACCAGACTCTATCCTTGAAACCTCTAATAGTACGATAAGTTTGGATAAGATCCTCCCTCAATCTCTCATTTCTAAAGACATAAGTTCCAGATTATCAAGTGTACAGTTTCGGATTTGACTGAATGAAGGAATACGGTTACAGTAAGAGAAACCAGTCTCGAGTTTTTTTGTTTTCAGCTTGCATCAACATCACTACATAAATCTTGTGACTATGCGGTTGCTCCAATGTCAAGAATAGACACTGCTTAAAGAACAGTTGAAAATACATTAAGTCTGTTCATTGAATTCATCTGAATCACATCTACAACAATCCTCCAAAAGTCATATCATGATGGCTTGCTGAGCAGCACCGTTCAAATATCAAACAATTTCACGTAATTAGCTGCTTCGCGAAAATGCTCATGCATTTGCCCTTCAATAGATATATTCACTTACTACTAAATTAATACTATAAGCTCCATCTCGTATTGAGACCACTAACCGGTTATAATTCCTCAAACGTCATACATTTGGTCGAATGATAATCAATATTATCATTAATGTCCTCATTTTTTACCTTTTATTCAGTATATTTACATATTATTAGCCACATAGCCATAAATTTCATCTTGCATTGAAATAATTTATTTGTTATATGATTGTTCAAACGTCACGCATATGCTCATATGATAATCAGTATTACCACTGATATTCATAATGCTTCGTTATTTTATGCAATACCTACATGCTTTGCATTCTAACATTATTGCATGGAAAACCTTACATATTCTCATCACCAAGATTTTACTTTCGAATAAATTACAAATTTTTCGACTATCTGGAAAGAAAGTGTCAAATACGTTTGGCATCGCACAATTGAAGAAAGCATTGTCAGTGCCATCTTCAGAAGATAACACTCAATGAACAGTAAATTTTTGCGCATTTCTCCCATTATTAATAAGTCAGCCGTAGAACATTATTTATCACTTGCTGTCATAATCTCATATTTAAATTAATAATAAAACTAAAGTTGCACACAATTATTATTTGTCTCTTAGATTAAATTTTCAGGTACATTTTATCATTAGTGTCAAACATACAGAGTATGTGTTTGTTGTAATCAAGTGAACTCTAGAAGTTCTTCACTAACATCATCAATGATCTCATACAACAGAAATAATTCTGGCACATTAAGTTTTCACAATCCATTAGAATGAACTACGTTCTTTGAAGCAGGTTATATAATAGCCCTCTTAGGCACCATGTAAAACCTCAGGAGGCAGCTACTCCATCCAAGTTGCAGCAGCTGCAGTGCTTGCGGTGGTTGCAGCTTGGCTGAGGGGGGGGGGGGGGGGCTGCAGCTTGGGTATCTCGGCATGGGGCTTACAAGCAATATCTGTAGTATATGAGTTTCCGTACGCTGTAGTCTGACCACTGACCACTGACCACATATAACTAGTCTACCCAAACGAGGTCTGACAAGAGCTTGGAACAAACACGTGAAACTTTGCTCGCTTAAATATGGGTATCTTCTTCCAATGAAATCCATGATTCTATCAGCTATTAAAGCAGCGCTTGTATCACTCATAAACAGGAACCTTGGGTGTCTGGATTCACAATTGGTGACTTTACTTTGATTGACATGAATCCAACACCCTTGAAATACATACAACTCTTATTGGTCTAATTGGGTTTATGCAGAATATACAAGGTAGTGCTTTCTGCAGAATATGGCCTTGAATAATTAAACCTCAGACCTCCGTAGGTACTAGATTATTGGGGTCCTCTCTATATTCCGACCTCTCTATGTTCCGACCTCTCTATATTCCGACTACTCTATGTTCCGACTTCTCTATATTCCGACTTCTCTATGTTCCGACTTATAAACGTTTTGGTCGAAACAAAGAGAAGTTAAACCATAAGGGTCACATCTCTGTATTCCGACCTCTCTATGTTCCGACACATGCAGAGTACTTTTCAAAGGCTAATTCTACGCTGAATGGTGCCCCTCTGCCCCCCGCTGGTTGTGCCACTGCCCCAGTGTTTCGCTTCGATGCGAGATCAGCAAACTTTGAAATGTTGCATAAATTACGCAATTTACGCTAATTAATTAGCGTATTCTGGAACCTTCGGACTAGTGGAACTGCCCAAAGATTGAATATGACCAAAATGCATGTTTTCATTTGTGGTCGAACTGAAACATAGAGAAGTAGGAACATAGAAATGTGTAAAACGTCTCTATGTTTCGACTTCTCTATGTACCGAATTCTTCACGTTTGAAATTTAGGTCGGAATATGGAGTAGTCGGAACATTGAGACGTCCAAAGTCTCTGTGTTTCGACTTCTCTATGTTTCGACTTTTTCAAATTGCGGTCGGAACATAGAGAGGTCGAAACATAGAGACGTCATCACGTCTCTATGTTCCGACCTGTCTATGTTTCGACCAAAACGTGAAAAATCGTGAAAAAGTCGGAACATAGAGAGGTCGAAACACCGGGATTGAACCAGATTATTTTCCTTACAAGTGGAAGAGGAGCTAGAAGTAAATATAGAGGAATTTTCTCTCTGGTATGAGGTCATCGGGCCTTTAACCTGTTCTTGAGTGTTTGAAAAAGTTAAGTCACAATTAACGCCTTTATCAACTTTAAACACAAGCAAAACATAATTACTTACAACATCCTTTATCCCTCTTATGCTATCGTGAAGTTCGTGCTGTTCAGTTTAAACTGTAGCATACGAGGGTAGTGACTACTTTTTTTAATTAAGCTGAATTTTTTAAAGATTGTACCTACAAACACGGTTGGTCTTTTTGTTCAGGGTATCCACCTTATACTAGAATCGGAAAACAACATACGTGTAGTCAAATTTATCCAGCATCGCGGTCACCGATTATCCAACCATTTCCAGGTTACAATAATCAAGAAATCCTCTCAAGAGGTCTGACTTTTTCTGTTTAAATTTATAATAATTGATTAAACCTCTTAGTCTTAATTTAACGTTTTCCTAGTCAAATTTAAATAGTATTTCTCAGTTATTATTAACAGGATACGGTTAACAAACCGTGTAGGGCTCGTCACCCTTTTTGATTTTCACAAGGATGTAAAAAGTGTAGGTCAATTTTTATGTTTTTTGTTTTCCCAACTGACGAAAATAACTTAGCGGTTTGATTAAATGATCAGATTCTTCCTAAAGTATTTTTTCTCTTACGGATTTCATTTCCTATTTTGGTGCGTCTCGAGGATACAGGAAGCGTTACAGTCTCATGTTTTACCATGACACAATTTTATGAGTGGCAGATGAGATAGATTATCTGTCATAAACTTGAATTTTTCGTTCCCGGAATATAAACCTGCAACAACCCCAACAAAACAAGCTTATTTGCTGGTTTGACGTGTGCGAGACTTAACTACACACATCTGAGGCCTCACTGGCTTGAAAGTCAGGCAAAGCTATGCGCCTCCGGCGGTCAGCTACGACGCGGCCTATAAACAGTAACTAGATCAGATCCTTCAGAAACCGCCAAATCTGACTCTTGTTAATGAAACGTGAAATGGTCTTCGAGTGGATGGCTAGAAGAACGAATTTCCGCACTAAACCTCTGTCACACTGTAATATCTCTTGTTCAATGTCAGAAGTCCCATGCCGGTAGTCTCCGACGTGACACAAGGCGTAGCATGGGAGAAGCATAGACGAAATGATATGTTTACATTCACCAGCATAAAGTCGCTGCCATTTTTTTCACTTAAAAATTTAACGTAGTGAGTCGCCATATATCTGTGGTTATTTCATCTGTTTGGTATTATTCTAATCAACCTAATAGACCAACTGTTTGACATCAATGTCAAAAGTTGACGAATCAAAATGAACTGTCGATTTATAGTGGAAAGAATGTGCAAGTTAACTATATGAATTGTTTCCAACGATTGTACTTCCATTCTCGGAACGTGATGTTTGTCAGTATGTAAACAGAAAACTATCACATCTAAGAGTGCTATTTGAAATCATTTTTAATCACTCAAGGGGTTGAGGTAAAAGTTATGTCACGATTCCATGTTAAAAGACAGCGATCGTCGTTTTCTTCTAAAAATATCAAGTTCTCAACCTAAATGTTGGTACTGCTTATGAAGCAAGCGACTATTCACAAGCATTGAAGGTCCGGTGAATGTTAGAGGTGAAGAATGAGCTGTTAATGACTCTCCGGCAGAAGCCTAGAAGATTACGGAAAGCTTCAGATTGCTCTGGCGGAAGATTATTTGGGGCTAAATATAGATTCCAATCTAACGCAACTGGAAGAACTCTACCAGTGACTAAAAAAGAACCAGAGTACCCTCTGTAAATAGAAGTTGTAGAGGCAGGACAGAGAAAGGTGTGTACAGCCTACAACCCTGCGGTAAACATGAGGACGAAACAATTTTGGACCGAAATATAGTTATAAAAAAGGAAACGTATTCTAGGAAATATCTATCAGAATTACTCGTCAGGATTTTCATTAAACAAACAATGAAACTAAAAAACATGATTTCAGAGAAAGTAGAAAGAAATAGATAAACAATTATCTAATAAGATGCAATAAAAGGGATAAAAAAGAGGAGACAAAGGGATGAGAACAAATTGTGAAAAATTATCGAAGGATAGTCACAAGATAGTAACAACTCGAAAATGAAATGTTTACGTTAGACAATTTCATACTAAAACAGAAAAGTTCTTACAGGCAATTAGGCTTGGGGGTAAAATATCCGTTAATGAAAAAAGCAAGTAAGCAATGTTCT
The DNA here is from genome assembly GCA_029531755.1 of Holothuria leucospilota. Lineage (NCBI taxonomy): Eukaryota > Metazoa > Echinodermata > Holothuroidea > Aspidochirotida > Holothuriidae > Holothuria > Holothuria leucospilota. The sequence continues at coordinate 27,547,856 of CM055981.1, read as the reverse complement.
TGAGAAATATAGGAAGCAATCCGAATCTAAAAGGGTAAAGCACTAAAACGAATTTGTGAATATAACCCCAACAAGACAATCATGGACGACTTTGCAAGAAAAGAAACTTTGTTGAAAGCAGATAGACACACGGGGGTAAAAGGTGACCAAAATAACTTTCGGGCGGATCCATTAAAGTTAGGGGTTAAGAAATGAAAGAAATCCCAGAAAACATACAGAAAACAGGTGCAGTCTTACTAACGGTACAAATGGAAGAAAAACGAAAGCAAACAGAAAACAAAGAGGTGAAAAAAATCTGAACAAAAATCACAAGATATTTTAAAGATAGTCACAAAGAGATCGTCGTCGATGCCACTGAAGAAAATGGGAAAACATGAAGGAACGCTGTTGTTAGTTAAACGACGCACATGGAGAAATGGTACATGGCGTTCAGCAACATTAGTCGAAAAGGATTTCATTTACCAAAGTGTAAACGAAGGAAAGATAGTGTCCGAGAAAGTAAAGAAAACATGTAAACATTACTCATACAGTATAAGTACAAAAGGGATCATGGAGGCAAAAAAGACAGATATTTTGAGAGAAAATTACAAGGTGATTACAGGATACTGTAGTCACAAAACTATCATCAACAACCATAAACAGGGACGTAGCTGTAAATAATGGGATGCAGGAAGGTAAAGTATCACTTTCTTGTCTCACAGTTCACTAAGCAAGCAATAAGAGAATTGAGACTATTCGTAAAAGGAAGATGGAAGAAGTAAACAATACTCTTTGCTAAGGTACATAACAGGTACATACCAGGGAGTAAGGGAACAAAGAGGAAACAAAGGAGAATAGTCTGTCGAGATAGTCACAATATAGTTTCAAGATAGTCACAATACGGCCAATTACTGATGACTCTGGAGGAAAATGGTGCTACGTGAACAGGAAAGTTGTTGTACAAAATGCAACGCATTCGGGGTTAACGCTTACCAAATTTCCAACAGATAAGGAATTTGGCTAAACAAAAGGACAAATTCACCCACCTAAGTAAGATAGTATCTAAAGATTGACCTTTATAAGGAATAAGGAAGCAGATCCGGGGAACCAATAGTTTCAAAACTAAACAGATAGAGGACGTCACTTGATAGCTTTCGACGGTCACATCACACCCTTCACTGATAACTCTACAGGGTTTCAGACACAAAGTTCATATGCAAGGTACACAACTTTTTTTCGAATTTAAAGGGGGACTTACAATTTCTGAACTTTTTCTTTAATTTGCTTTTTGAGAAAAGCTAATGGCAAGAAAATGTGAAATTGCAGAATGTGAAAGTTTACATTCATGTAAGCGCTTACCAAATAGTTTCAAACATTTCTGTGACACTTAAGTTAGAATTCCGAAGAAAAAGGGAAAATAAATCTTTACACTTTATTTATTTTCCTTGATGTCACACTTAGAGAAGGAATGGCAACAACTAATCCCAAATCTAAACCTATTTCTGTGACTGTCGTTTAAATATTTCTGAAGTTTTAAATTTAAGGATTTTTCTACCTCAATGACTGAATAGTGACACGCTTTATCTGCTTTTACCGTGGAAATTGCAAGGTGTGTTTAATTCACTTGACGGATTAAGGTGTGTAGTTTGATCATTAACTGCACACTAATCGAGTTACAGTGTTGAAGATCCTCACCGGGTATCACACGCTGCCTGATGCTTTAACGGCATTTTACTCTGATAAATCAATTTAAGGGAGTGAGATGAATGTTCCTTGCATAGGTTTATCCCTGGCTTTACTGGTTATATCAAGGCTTTTACAACGGCTAGCTCTATACGACTGATGAGGTCACGTGGTTCAACCCTCGGGAACTCTTACTTGAGGTCGTTCGAGTTATCACTAAATTGTCGGTAATATCACGTCAGAAGGATTCCTTGTCACTCAGGAAATCTTCAAGAGTTATCAGTTCCCCCTCGGAGGGGCTTTAAGTGCTTCTTGGGAGTAAGCTGAGAGTCGTTAATAGCGAAAGGGAGGGCTTGGAAGTGAAGTATATTAATGGTTGTCTTCAAAATGACGTGTTTGTTAATGATGATTACTAAGGAGGCATGATCACCTCTACGGTGGAAGATATTTTCCTCTTATCTGAGTCAGAGAATTCTGTTGTATCTATCTCTGAAATTAATGGCAAACAGTGTTTACATTGAAAGACAGCCACTGTACTTTACGACATAAACATGACATCTCATTTTCTTAGAATAATCGACGCATAATACCACATCATGAGAAGAAAAATATGACCTTTCTGACCTCTCCAAAAAAGAAAAAAATGAACAAAAATTTGGTTAAACTTTTTTGGATTAAATTTGTCTCATTAAAGTATGCTTGTTTGGAAAAGCCGATGGGGGTGGGGGGGGGGGGGAATCATTCGAAGAATGGAGGATGTTCGTGTTATCTCATATAGATAAACTCAGTTTTGGACAAAGTTTTATACTGAATGATTTATGTCACTAGCATAGTAGAAACAAGCAAAAAGACTTGAGAAGTTGAGTGTTTTTTAGAAGCTAAACCAAGGAAAATAACCAAACAAACAAAGAAGTACGTACACTTTAAATAATAGATTCATCAGCGTCAACAATACATGCTTTAATGGTTTTGTTAGTACATTATGCAGTATGAATCATCAAAACTGAATAAAAGTACTGGAAAATCCTTGTTGAGATGAGACCGCTTATTCCGTATAGTTGGCCGTAAGATTAGTATGGCTTATTTTGCCATCCATACACGCTTCTAGAGACTTTGAAGATATAGAAACAGCCTTAACTATTTTTTTTTTCTTAAAGCTTTTCAAGTATATGATAGTCTGTTCAAATCAAGAAGTTAGCCTGCCATATTGTTGATGCGTTTGTTGACCGAAATTTCATAATGTAGACTAGAACTTATTGATTTGTTCAAGAAGAACTTAATCCAAAAGATATTGTGAAATTTTAATTTCATAGCTCTAAATTAAAATCACGATAATATCGTTATTACAGTTCTACAAAAGATAACTTTTAGCAGAGATGTACATGTCATAATTTCACGCTAATGACAATGTTTTGTTTATCTCCATTTTTTGATATACGATGTACTTTTGACCTTCAGTCGGTTAGGGTTGCCACTTTGTGGAAAGGGTATTTGAAGTTCACAAAATTCTTGCCCCTATCAGATTGCGTTGACATCCACATTTCGTAGAAAATTTGACGAATGTTGTTCTTAATATTACGAGAACCGAACACGGGAAACTAGTAAAAGTTTCACTGGAACTCTTAAATGTACTTTTTCTGCAATATATCAACAACAGATGTTGGTCTGGACTATATTTTAATGAAGCAGTTGTTCGGGTTTGGTAGCTCATTTCCTCTATTGATTGGTCATCACATGGTTTTGTTACTAATGAAAAATCACACGTAGAAAAAAGTGGGTGAGACTTCCCATGGTTCGTTTTCGGAAAAATCTAGCGCTAATCGTAAATTAAGTTTGTTCGGATTGTTTTGGAGTGATAAGTTCCTTTGCTGGCCTCTCTAGATTGAGAAAAGAAAGCTTAACGAAAAAGGGCTTTCCAAGTCGTTTCATTATCCCAAAGAGTGCGCATCCATCAATTATCGATCAAAATAGCTCGGATTGTCCAAAACTTTAATTGGGAAGCTGATTTCGAGGAGGAAAAAAATTTACAATTAAGTGGAGCATTCCACAAGAAATAAAGGTTCAAGGTATGTCAACAGGACTATGTAACAGGTTTCTTAACTTTTAAAGTGAAAGAGCGACTGCGTAGAGGTGATGTACTATTGCGTGCAAAGTTGTATCATCACAACATGGTTCATCATGCAATGATAAGCGATGCTGGTAGGGTGGCCATTCGTCCGGCCTTTAGCCGGATTGTCCAGCTTTGGGGCAGTCCGTCCTTCGTCCGGCGTTACTTGACGCCGGGCGTTTTGTCCTCCTTTTTGAAGGTTTGTGAGGTCACATTGACAAAACTTGCAAATTTTGAATGAAAAATTCAATCACGAATACATCAATTCCTATCACATACGATATCTGGACGTGAAAACCATGGGTAAAGGCTGTCTCAAAATATGCGCGATTCTCATCAGTCACAGTCTCAGGCAACCATATTATAATCCTACACTCCATGCGCTGTCAGTTTGATTAAATAAATATAGTACGATGTATATAACCTGGTGGGCATGTAACAAGACTGTGTTTACAAAGCTGGCACGTGGCAGTGGTCGGACGTAACATGGCAGACGGTCATGTCCTCCTTTTTGGGAATTTGGAAATGGTCACCCTAGATGTTGGAGATATTTTTTAAATTCAAGGCGAACGTGAATCCTTAATTCCATGAACTGCTTTTACTTAAGATATAAACTACTGTTACATTCTTGTAACTCAACTACTGTAAACATCCTGGAAGATAATTCCAGGAAATGTTTACGTGTGGCTGGCTGGGTTGGGTACCAGGTCTCATAAATTAGAGTGATTTGTATCTGCATGAACACTTTTAAGTTTGCTCACGTTTACTACAGAAAGTGTACGGAAATATTGCAAGCAGGCCCGTCACCCTTGTACTAATATACACGTGGTAAAGTATGCTATAGTAACACGCACCAGAAGGTACAATAGGCGTAAACAAAGAGGATTATGACTTTTGGCAGAAAGGGTTATGATCCGTACTGTTTTATTCTTTCTAAAACAAATGCAGGCCTTGCAGTCCATGGGGGCAGAGAGGGTAGGGAATTTATGTGGATAAAGTTTCATGTGCCGTGTCCGTGAAAAAAATTGCCTCGCTAAAAATTGTTTGCTCTTTTACTTAATTCCCATTACAACAAATTTCTAGGGTTAGACAGTTATAACCCTGTAGAGAAAATTGAATTGACGCACAACTACTGTAGTACTATCAGAAAAATGCACTGAGTTCTCTGAATCTTACAAATACATAAGTACTTGTAACAGTCAGTCTTCCTCGTAACCTGCATTTTAGTGTAACCACTAAGATGAAATAAATAAGGACAGGATGAGGAGAAGACAATGAGTGTGTGTGTTTGTGTGTGTGTGGTTTTTTTTTTGTTTGTAACGCAAGTGGAACGTAATCCTCTAATGGCGATAAAACATATGGGTTTGTAACAGCATGATACCATCGTAGGAAAAAAGAAAGGTGGCGTGTCAAAAACAGGTTTTTTTAGCGGTATCAATATAATATGCCCCACTGGCTGACCCTTGACTCTTCGCCTTGATTATCACTTAAACCCGAGAACAGAACAAACCCTTCGGTCCAATATCCTGATTCATTCCAAAGTTCTTTTTTTATCGAAGGAGCACGCTGTGTGTCCAAGAGTTATGACAGCGGTCAAAGGCCGTAACGATTACGCAAAATTTGTTTATTAATGATGAGCGTGTGGACAAAATTGTTTTGTTTTTTTTTGTCTCTAGATGTTATAAGAACATCGTAGAAAAGTTCACTGATGTTGAAAGATCAAGAGGTAGAAGTGGTCAATGGATGCCAGAAGGCCGGGGGTGACTCCCGTGGTTACCGTACCCCTTTGTACAACAGGGGCACCCACACTTGATACGCTATATTAAGGTCTGTAGTGACTAATTTGTGTTTCAGCGTGCAACCTATAGGGCATATGAGATGTTGTGAATGTTTTCCCACACTGGCAGACGCACATCCTTAAGTGACTATTTTTGGCAATCTGGGGCTTTCTAGTAACTGATATTTTTGGCAATCTGGGGCTTTTGCGATGCCAAATTTTCTGTCCACCGCTCCACACAGTTCCAGTTATGGTGGGCTTTGGTTCCGTACACCGTCCTCTTTACGTGCCGATATATGAATGAAAATGTCCACGCTCCACCACTACGCAATTTGCTGCATATATAACTATAGATTTTTAAAGGAGAAGCTTTTAACGCCAGTCAAAGGTTAACAACACACGGAGAAGAAAGCCAAGGCATTGGAAAAGAAATCTCTTCAAGAAGACTAACACCTTTAGGCAAACAGATGAATTTCATCAACATTATTCGAAGCGAGATTACTGGTACAAGTAATTAAAATATCTCATTTCTCACAATAATCTCGACTTAATGTGAATGTGTAAGAGAGCTTTGTCGTTATCGAACTTCGCAGGGAGTCGTACATGGAAATAAATGGTGCAGAGATCTCTAGTGGCGGAGGAATAAAGAGAGGATATTTGACCCTGCCTGTAGATGATTTGTTAAGAAAATGAAAATTTTCCTCCAGAAACCTTACTAATAGTTTAGAGGAAGCATTTTAAGAAATATAAAGGCATACCGACAGAATATGGGGCAAAACGTTTGCTTATTTCAGGCAAAATATATGCTACTTTTTGTGCAAACTCGTGATACTTATTAAAATTTCGGGCAAAAGGGCATACTCAGCCTCCATTGGTAAGTGTTCTCGCTTACAGTATGTTTCGAAGAAATCTCTTCAATGATTGCCTGGTAGTCACTTACCGTATACCAGGACACTCTCCTACAGATTCCTCAGCTGTTTCCCAGGCCAGTAGCTAGACACGGTACTGTAAGGGGGAAGGGGAGCTAGTAATTGTAGGGTCGAAATCTTTTCAGGGGTATACTAAAATGCATTAAGGCAATGGTAATTTTGATTTTCTAGGACGTGAAATTTTTTCTAAGAGGCGGTGCTGCCCCTGCCTTCTGACTACGCGCGTGCAGCTTATTTATTCATCAACATTGACAAACTGATTGTCAACAATACGGAGCAGTACATTCTATTAAAAAATGTGTAAATATCTTTTCATCTATAAAGAGGGGACATGAAGATAACGAGTCTCCCTTACCACGGCTATCATACGAATGCTGTGACACTCAATTTTAGTAGTGACCCCACCTCAACGGGGTGGGGAATGAGTGGGACATGAACAAAAAGACGGAGCCTTCGAAACCTAAGTACTAGAAGTTGAAAGCGACATTTAAATACAGTAATGATACCCTCGATCGGGGATGATGGCTGTGCGGTGTTCTCGCCTTCCTCTATCACATGTGCAGAGTGACGATTTATATTTGAAAATGGAGGCCCCCTAAACGTGGTAAGGGGTTGCAGAGGGAGTTTTCGATCCTGTTAGAAATTGAAAGGGACAGTAGGTTTCAGAAATGGTAGTAACCCCAGTCTTGTGGGGAAGCAAGTCAGGGGCATTACCATTTTTAAGTCTTACAAGTCCGATATCAGAAGTGCAAAGTGAAGTCAATTGATGATCGTGATGGCCTTTCTCACAGGGGTAACACGGTATGAAGAGTCAGTATGATACCTTTATCTGACAGCAGTTTACACAAAAATGCACTGAAGACGGGTATTATTTACAAAGTTGGCCTGTCTGTCTCAAATGTATCAATTTTACCAGGTTTTACCCCTTTTAAGTGTGTCCCAAATATCACGTGGTTACTTTACTTTGATTAATAGCTGATACTGTTCTACAGATCTAGCCATCTCACTTAGAATGGCAACATACAAAGGTACCTTACCACGAAGTTGCCATAAAGTATTTTCTCCATGTCAGTAGCGACAAGTGGGAGGCTGACAGTAAGGGACAGATCTTCAAGACTAGAACGCGTGAAAATATTTTCTATTGGGTTCCCAATTGAAGAGACGTTACGAACGAAAGAAGACTAGGACTGACTTACCCCAGTCTGTGTGAGAATTCCCTGCTTTCCGACAGTCCTGACATAGTTGATCTTCTGGAGAGAAGTCACATATCTGTGTACAGTCTACGCACTTTTGAATGTTAGGATCAAATACTTCTCCCTTCAAACAGGCGCTGAGTACTGTCCTCCAAAATATAGTCAAATTCAGAAGTAGAACAATAAACCTACAGAAAGTTCTATACTTTTCCATGGTAATTTAAAAATGGGTTTAGAAACTGCGATTTTGCTGTATTACTGGCTAAACTTTACCACATCTATACAGACCTATCCATGAATGATATTCCTTTACAGTTGAGATCCCTTCGTCACTTGTACTTGAATGTGGTGTACCGATACTGACTTGTGTATCAAAAATGATGTACAGGGGAGACACAAGTGGCGTTCATTGACATGTTGTATAAGTTGTTTCTGTTTAAAAATATTTTCTGATCTATAAAAACGCTGCTTATTTGTCCACCTAGGCTAATGCAGACGAAGACGAAGCTCTTTTGGAGAAAAATAAAACACTCAACGAAAGGAAAGAGCAACCGAGAGTAAGTTTGAAAACAAACTATGCCATGATATATCCACAGAAGCATAAGTATCTACGAATACGCTTTATTGGAACAGTTTAATCCGTTTTGATAAGAAGGCTCCAGTCTTGAAAACCGACAAAGATAGGCCGAAAAAAGCTGCTAAACATTAATTACTGCAATTTTCAAATTGTATGTTTATGGAATGTTTTAAAATATCTGCACTAGCAGATCACGGGATCTCCCAAAGTAAAGCAAAGTCGACAAGACTGGGCAATTGTAAATGTCCAATAGAAGCAAAACTTCACGACCACACGTATTACTAGCACGGTGATAACCAAACATAAATTGCTTTAAACTAGAGCTCTTAACGCAAGCCACACCAAACTAAATTCCAATAATTTAATTAAAAGCATGTGCCAATGTCCTTATCACAAAATCTTTTCAAGTTAAAGACGGGGATGAAATACCGGCAGCAGTTTATCTGTAAGTCCGTGAATCGTGTCTCAAATTTACCGCAATGGTGGTGTTTGTGGGAAGAAAATAATTAACAGCGCTGTCTTTACAGACCGAAATTGTTCCGAGAATTGGTAAAGTTCCTTTAATCAATGTTTCAGGATCTAAATGCTGTGCGATCTTACTCCAATCCAAGGTTTTACTCCTTACCGTCGAGTACGAATCAAATTGAAAACAGAAAGATACCAAAACGAAAACATCCAATATTCCATACATGAACAGTTGTTAGTGAATCCTATTGGAAGAAATACTGAAAACTGATTCCATAGTCAATGAGGACGGTTGTCCTCCTGTCAAGAAGTACATAGTCGGCAAAACTCGCAAAGGTGGCAAGCTCGTAGATTCGCCGGGAAGGTTTGAAGCCGAATTGACAGTCGTTCATTTGTTGGACGCCAAATGATGTAATTAAAATGAATGAAATTGATACAAATAGGGATGAAAGGGAAGATTGTTTTTAATAATATTTGCCGTGGTCAAATTTAGTCTCAAGTGTCGTTCTTTGATGCATTTTATGGTGAACTGAGGGAGAGGTAACTCGAATGCAAGAACATCAGGGCATTGAAGCTTCATATGACATTAGTAAAGTAATGAATGACAATAGCAGAATCTTCCGAATAGCAGAATCTTCCGAATTAGATTTGTCGACAGGCGTAGGGCGGATAGTTGTAGTGCATGGGGATATGGAGATAGCAGTGCTCGTCAAGATTCATAAGCTCAAATTGGCTTTACGAAGTTGAAACAATTTAATTTGACTGGACGATACAAATCGCGTATGGCATGTATGAAACATTACGTAGTAATTCGATGTACTGGCATACTTTCCGTCATTTCTGTCAATGCCATGACCCTAATAACCGTGAAATGTAGACATCAAACAGAGGACAATACAGACCACATTCTAACTCTCTCTGAACTAAGTCCTGATTCACCTGACGCCGTGGGGTAGCCCGGGATTTGGCACACGTCCATAAAACCCTTCACGGGCCCTACCAAAGAGATCCACCTAATAGAAATTTTTAGGGTAAAAGGACTATACCCTTTAACTTATAAATAAAACGCCACCTTAATTATCTGAAGTGATTTATTTCAAAAACCCAGCTGAGGGGTCATAAAGAGTGACTGATATGGTGCAACCCCGCCCTCGTAGGAAGAGTACACCTGGCAACCTCACTGACCCGAAGCAACCCTGTTTCTTTTTAAACTCCTAAGGTTATGAAAGCAGAGTCACTTGGCCATAACATGCTTCGTTAATAGACCATATGCACATGACGTCACAGAACAGAAAGTGAGCCCTCTAATGGAGGCAAGCGCGTATCATTGCAGCTTACATCAACAACTCAGACAGCTGATTTGTGTACCGGTCGGACACTATTGTAGTCTTCTTAGAGCGCGAGTGAACTCTACGTCTTGTTTGCAGTGTGCTTCATTCTTTTGCGGTCAAAATGACGTCGCATGACGTCAATGCATAAGGTCTATACAAAGTATTACCATAATGGTACGGTAGCTCCATGTTATTATTTCACAGTGATCTAAATGTTGATACTAGCACGAGCGTCAATAGGTGGGGAAGGTTACATGTCTCCCCCCCCCCTTTTGAAAGTGGAGGGGATTTTGACCTCACTCTTCTCCGCCTCCGCTCCGTATAACGAAAATATTAGGCAAGTATTTGATTGCATAGCTTGTTAAATAGCTGTTTCAATTAAATCAACCTCGAAAATGGTGAACAACCATTTAATGGATTAAAGTCGTGGGAAAATACATAGATAGATTAAACAATGGATTAAACAATATATCATCTGCCCCCCCGTCCAAATATGGCAGGGGCCCTTAAATGAGCCCAGGATCACTTGCTTCTACGACTTAGAGGGTAGCGCTTGAAAAAGGTGTGGTCGACGTCATGTCACCCACTTTTCAGAAGCTGTAGGCTCACCAGGGCAGACTGCCAAAGTAGCATACTCTAAGCTGATACTTGCAACCAATCAGTGGCGTAAACTGAAATTTCTCCAAGGGTCTCCACCATTTAATAAACTGACAGGCTTCAAATATGGAAGCTTTACAATTTTTTCACTCTTGAGTTGCAGTGGGGGCTACTGGAGGAGCGAGACTTTTGTAATGGCCCTCTCCCCAAGCCCCCACCTCAGCAACTTTACTGTCAAATCAATTAACTTTACGTACATTACTGAATTGCAGGCGGCCACTTGGAAATCAGTGCATCACGATGTAAAGAACAGATGAGGTCAATGATGATTTAGCACAACCACCTTGTTCATGTGGAGGATGTAACGGTAAAGGTCTGAAAATCTCCGTTATCGGAAATGCCTGATTTTTGCTTAGAATGCTTGGTTTCCCCTTCTTGGCTTTTGGCTCAGATCATATGTAGTATCTGTTCTTTTCAGCCGGATCACGCATGACAGACCCTTTATGTGGAGGTCTGATGGTGGAGAGGTTAGTCAGTTAAGTTTGTTGTCCCCTCGGGAAGTAGCTCCTTTGTGGAGCAGAGCACCTTCGGGAGTAACGTTTGGTTTCGCCCCTTGGCTCTTCGCCAGAGAGTCGAGGGGAATTTGGAAAAGTAGGGCGCGTTTACCCTGTTTTGGGTTTGGCTTGTTTTCTGTTCGTATATGTTTTCAGGTGTGTGAAGGGTGCTCTTCGGAGCTGTTTCGAGTCTCTTTTTTGGGTATATAACGTGACTGTGGCCCTTCGGGAACAGTGTTGGTAATTTTGCTATGGAAGGTAGTGTCAGTATCCTGTGTTTGGGTTGTCAGTCATAGATTAGTTTCTCGTCCGTATGACCGTGTCTGTTTTTTAGCACGTAAAAAGCACCCTAATCATGTTAAAATATTTTTCCATGCAAAGACATCATCTTGGTTTACCTTTAATACGCAATTCCTATGTAATGAAACACCATGAACGATATTTTTGACGGAAAAAGAAATTACTTTAGAAGATTTAGTAGGTTGTATTTGCAAACTAGGGAGACTGCATATTCTCTTTAAAGGAAACGATGGCAGGCATAAATATTTTAGCTAGGATCCTTGAAAACGATGTTCTGATTTATTAATATAACAAGTAATAGTTTGGAATAGTAAAGACCGAAGCAGCTACAGTATAATCGTATCGTTTTTTCTAATCTACTGAACTCAGAGAGTTATTCGATAGTTAAGATATAACACTAAAAAAAATAATCATCCGGGTAGGGAAAGATTTCATGGCCCAGTCTGACATCCGAGCAACGGAAAGGGTGCAGTGGGGTGATGGAAGGTACAAAAAATAATGTGGAGCTGCTAAATAGTGAAGGGCGAAGATCGTGTGTGGGGGGGGGGCACTGGCGTAAATTGAGGGCGGCACTTGCATGGAATATTAAAGTCTACAGCTTAATTGAAATCCTAGCGAGAACGAAGGGTGGAAGTGGAGGCGGGGAAGGGTGCAACCTGCCAGACTGTACTAATCTTTTATACTCTCTTCTAATTATTTCTGCGACCCATACTTACACTTAGCCCAATTTCACGCCTCATTCATATAATGCAGGGCTTATATACCAATGCTCTGAATTAAGTTATCGAGCACCTTACATTTGCCTGTCGAACCGTTTAGAAACAACAGTGAGATTGATCGACTTCTGTACAGCTAACTATACACCCAACGTCTTCAAGTCGTAGTCCTTCAGATATCGATTTTGATGAGTCTTACAATAAATTGAACGGTGGTCAAAGGAGGCGGTCGAAGTGGCCTGACAGTGTACGTGCTAATCGGATTGGGAATTGAGCAACGGACAATTTTACCCCGATGAAGAGTGACAATTCCGAGACTTTCGTTTACTCATCGAATTGAAATCCGTTAGAAATGATTTGCAAACACTGTGATCTTATTGTGAGGGCCCAGGTCTTTGAACATTTGTAATTGTGCCCAGTACCGTTAATAGTCGCCATTGGTCACCAATTATTTTTTCACACGTGCTTGTTGTGGTCCAGTGATGTGTTAAGGTTTACTCTGTGGTTAGTTTCCAGAAAGATATATATCCTACAACTAACCCTTTATTTGTTGGCGTAACAAACGGACAAAACTTAATCATAATGTAAACTATTACATTATGATGAATGAGTGTTATCCTAATCCGCAAAATCTTGTGAAATGTCTGTGATTGAACGTTACAATTGCAGGATATATGGTAGACCCCTTTTCTAAGCCTTTTCACCAAGATCTTATATACGATCTGCATAGTTCAGCCATGTTAGAAAGGAACTACGATGTTATTGGGCTTAAAAATTCAAAATTTCAAATTTCCCTGTCCCTTCTGCAGTTCTGGGTATGTGTCTACCAGGAGGCGTTTGTTTGGTTTGAACAGGCTGCTCGACCGTTGGGCCCGTCTTAAATAAAACCTAAAATCTACAGTCATAACAAGTTTGATAACGTTTAAGTTATGATTTCTAGACGTAAAGTGTTCCATGTGCACAATGTAATAACTATGAATGCAAATAAGCTCCGTTAGGTTGTGCGTACAATGAATGCGAACGAGTACTCGTGTTTTTCACAAGTATGTAAACAAAGTTTGGCGGTCGCACCAATCAAGTGTGGCTATTTGGATTGGACCTTAGGGGGAGTGGGTCGGAAATCTCAAAATAATCTCACATATACGTACGTGGATATAGTTATCTACATGTAAACGTACGCATATGTATACGTAGACGTATTCGTAAACGTGTATGTACACGCAAACTTAAATGCAGTCGTATATGTTTAAAAGATGCTGGTGACGAAATGTGCTCATTAGCCGAACACCGAACGAGCACAAGTCCCACTTCCTAGTGGCAAATATTGGGTGTGCCGCGTTCAGAAGTCAGGCAAAGCTTTAACATGCTGTTTAACATCCAACAGCCAGTTGATTCGAGTGATTGACACAGGGGCGTAGCTAGGATGAAATTTGATGAAATTCAAAATGGGGGTTCACGGCATTGATCACCGTCCTTAATTCTTGCACATTTTATTAGGACACACAATTTTTGAGGGGCCTAGCGAACATCTGGGGTCCCAGCCCCCAGGCCCCCCGTAGCTACGCGACTGGATTGACAGGAAGGGTAGAAGATCGGGAATAAAAAGAAGTTTCCTTACAATAACACGAAAATGCTAAACGAGTGCGAGAAACGCGCACAAAAGCCCCCCCCCCCCTCCCGTTGAAGAAAACTGGCAGGATTGCATGTTGCTATCCCCGGAGCGAAGTGCAGTAATTTGAAGGCCCTGAAAACGCACTTGAATAAAATATTTGCACGCGTGCGACTCAGAGTGTCTTATCACCGGGCATGTTCCTGGCAATAGATGTGCACCCCGAAAAATTGGGCAATCCTTGGTCAATAGAGCTAAATACTACGGCCGTTGACCAAAATAAAAAAAATGAAAGAAAATAAGAGGAGACTAAGCATCATGCCTGATAGGCTTACACGCATGCAAATATTAGCAAATATTGCGGGCTTTGTCAAAATTCTACAGGCACTCCGCCCCCTAACCAAATTATTAGAGGAGACTATGCCTCTCATATAACATTTTTAGCAAATTTCACTGCAGTTGACCAACTTTGTGGTAAGGCTGACAAAGGTTTTACGTCGCCAACCAGTTTGTAGAGGGAATGTTCATGTGTATCTAATAATGCCTTGCTAATCTTCCAACATGGGTCATACACTGTAAAAACAGTGTTTATGAATTAAACATTTTGCTAAACACTTTTTTACCCCCACTTTGGAAACACGTTTACACTCTAAACACGTTTAGGTATTAAACACATAATGTTTAGGAATCAAACACAGAATGTTTAGGAATTAAACACATAATGTTTAGGAATTAAAGACATAATGTTTAGGAATTAAACATGTGTGTTTAACAATAAAACGTGTTTCCAAAGTGGGGGCAAAAATTGTGTTTAATTCCTAAACACGTTTCTTAGAGTGTCGGTAGTGATAAGTTTGCGCTCAAAGAGCGCCGGTAAAATCGTTTTTCAAAACCTTTGAGTCATCGTAAATCTTATATGAACACAAATATCAGCAAGTATAACGGTTTATGCCAAAATATCCAAGATAGTTCGTCTCCCTCAACAGGTTATTGGAAGGGACTGCGTATCACGCTCACAATATTGGCACATATTACGGTCGTTGATTAAACACTGGACAGGGGGTGGGAGGTGGTACGATCCCCTATAAAATAATTATTTGAAGGACCATGTCCCCCATCCCCAGCGATCACCGCATTTATTACCAGTGCTAAACCTGTAGTCTGCGAATAAGACTAATAGTAGAGATAAATTTAAATGAGTAAAAGTACAGCGTAATTTGCCATAGTCTAAGTACGGGTACAACGTACTCTACAAGTCTGTTATTTTCGAAACCAAAATCCTCCACAACCGTAGAACATTCAGGCGGAATGTGACAGCTTAAATGAAGCTGTAAAAATATCAATTGCTGTTTATACTCAACAAGGCTTAACTCAAATGACAATTTATCTTCACTTATACTGGGTTCACAAGGCCTGTGAAATGTAGCCTACGGAATGTATACGCGGAATAGCCTAAGCCAGCTTGTCTAACTTACGGTACAGAATACTGGTGCTACCCACTGTACATTTTACTAAAAGTGGCGTTAGTTCGGCATTGGTCCTCAACGCTCTGTAACATGTTTGCGGGACTTCAGACCCCCCTCCCCCAAATGACATTTAATGTAATATGGAAGTTCTGATAAGCCGTAAGTCACCAGATGGGTACTTTAAAATTGATTTCACCCCAGAATTACTTGGGCCAAATAGGGGTTTCCCCTTTTTGTTATTACAGTCGTCGACTTGCCACACGCAGTTCTGTTATGTGAGTAGCCCTTTGCTGCGTGACGTAAAACGGGTCACAAAGCTCAAACAGATCTTGCAAGGATGGTTGCTTTTAGCTGAAGGTGTTGTCCAGGTGCATGTTCAGATTACATAGGGAATGTGTTTCCTATGAACGGGCTTGCCAATTCAAAAATTTCAACTTAAGCCTAACTTGGATTTTTTTAGTTTCATATCGTTATATACAATAGCTCTAACGTAGCTACTAAAGCAGACTATACACGCGAATGAGGTTTATTAATAAAAGATGAAAGTCCACAATTACCCATAGATATCGTCAAATCGAATCTTGCTTGCCCGCAAGAACGATTAGGGAGTAATTCACGAATAAACTTTGCAAAGGCTATGGTGGTTTCAGTAATATGTCTTCATTACCGCACAATGAATCAGCGCTGTGATGGTTATTTCCTGAAATTGTCAAAAATGATTCCTGCATGCTGTTCGTATTCGCTTCTTCACTGGTGAACATATTAACAAAGTTAAAACAAAGATCCATTATCATGTATAAAGATAGGGATCATGGGGAAAAAGAAGTCATTGCCTCCTGATTTGAATAAACCAGTAATATTTACAAGAATTTCCCGAAAATTATTGTCTTTCCAGAAAATTACCCGAACAACACCGAAAAGTCCCGAATTTCGAGAAGTTTCTAAAACAAGTATAGAAGCAATGCAATATATGCAGATGTGGAGCCGAGGACACGCCTCCCTGCTGCTATAGGTTACTCATCTGAAGTCTTGCTTTAGACCTTATAGCCTACCCCTGACGTCACGCGACGTCATGGGGGGGGGGTAAACATGACGCACTCTGCACAAACGACATAGACTTCGCAATCGCGCGTGGTAAACTCACTCTCGAATCCGACCGCTCCACAAATCAGCTGTCTGCATTTACTGGTGTAAGTTGCAAGAATGATACGCACTTACCTCCATCCGAGGGGGCACTTTCTGGTCTGTGACGTCATATGCATAAGGCCGATTTTCAGTGATCCTTTGCTGTTGTATTACATGGTTGTGATCGTCACGCAATGTGGGTGCCTACCACTTTTCAGCGGAGGAATGGTAATGCACTCGTAACAGGGTAGGGTTTTTATTTTTCCAGGAAACCGTTCTTATACTGTAAAAAAGTGTTAGTAAAGTGAACACTTAATTTTACTTCTTTTTTGAACACGTTTATACGTGTCTAGCAACTAAACGCTATATCTTTAGGAATCAAACGATATATCAAAGACAGTTTTCAAGTTTGACAAGTATTTAAAAATGAACGCAAAGTGGTGGTTAGAAATATTAAGAAAACTGTTTTATTCCTACCTACAGGTTTAGGGTGCACTACAATTTTAAATTTAATAACTACCTGCTATACAAAAGATGAGTTTCGTCGTTTGAACAGTGCAGGGTGTAGATGGTGAACGTCAAACATCAGAGAATGATATATAATGTCAGATAAGATCGATTCTCTTTCATCCTCAAGCTAGTGACATACTAAAAAACGGCTGACACTTAATAAAGACTAATAAGTATGCGGCAGCTGTGCAGTTTACTTACTAGGTATGTGCAGGGAGGTGATATCACCTTCCTGGTAGGTGCAAGTAGCCCGCAGTGTCCGCACTATGTTAAGCTTTTCACCTATTTCAGTTGACCTGTTTTGTGAAATATTTTATCTTTGAGGCAGAGCTGTCCTCGAATTCAAACAGAACAGAACGGACTGTATGGTCAAGCATGGACCACATGGTCAAGTGGTTAGAGCATCCGACTTGCAGCCAGAAGGTCTGGGGTTCTACTCCTGGCCGGTTCATACCGAAGACTTTAAAAATGGAACCTACTGCCATTGTGCTTGGTGCTCAGCATAAGCAATGGAGTAGGGAAAACAAACCAGTGAGCCACAACTGGAAAAAAGGCCGTGGCCGGTCCGACTTAAACCAATTGGTTAGAAACTGAGCCGTAAAACCTCATCTAACTCTAACTCAAACAGAACAGAAAGTAACATATACTCAAGACGGACCAAGACAGTTC
The DNA here is from genome assembly GCA_029531755.1 of Holothuria leucospilota. Lineage (NCBI taxonomy): Eukaryota > Metazoa > Echinodermata > Holothuroidea > Aspidochirotida > Holothuriidae > Holothuria > Holothuria leucospilota. The sequence goes on along the minus strand of CM055981.1, from coordinate 27,530,269 downwards.
TTGCATGTATCATGGCATAACTCTTAGAGGACTTCTAGTGAAGTGGTTTTCCTCTTCGGGGTCTTTACCCCTTTTGGGGGCGGTTCCGGGTTTTCTCATAAAGTGGGAAATAGCCTACAGGACTACTCTTAAAAAGCACGCCTTCATTAAGTACGTGCCTTTCTTGGTTTCAGTCCAAAACTTCAGCAAGTTTCCACGCGGGCCTGGCACGTTATGGCCATATACGCCATCTGTTCTTTTTCTTTCTTTTTTATCACAAAGCGTGTATTGCCAACAAAACGAATTGATCTAGCACTTTCAAAGAAACAATTATACTTTATAAAATGACAGTTAAGGTAATTACTTTGATCACCTAAACTGATGTCATTTTTCTCAACGTTTTTAGACACTTACATGTTACTAATAGAGAGTTTATTTTGTTTCACAATTCTCTTAGGGTGTTTATGCGAAAATTATAGAAATGTAAGCCCGGGGTTAGCATACACGTAGGTAAAATAGCATTTCAGTCCGACACGGCACATAGCTTTTCCTTACGCCTAGTCGACAAAATGCGTGATAGCAATTTTGAATCAGAGGAAGTGAAAAATTTGAAGGCTTAACATTTTGATTTAGAGATGCTAAATTAGGAGTGTTAACTAAGCTTACACAAAATATGATGTAATTTTTCGGTATTTTAAGCCATGAATGGAATATTCTGTAAATGCTGCGCCCTTATCGAGTCACGTCGTTTCAATTGAACTGTCATCTTCTCTAGCTTGTAAAAGATAACACGAATGGAATAGGGCGGAAGAAATTTTTAAAACAACGCGAGAAAAATTCCCACCGGATATCACTTAGGAGTCGTCAGTTTTACAGTTACCACCACGCTGCAATCAAGTGTCTTCATTTTGTTTCTCGAGGCAAAGCTGCCAGTCGGATGTGTTTGCTTTTACACTCAGCAAACATTACATCTGCCATCGAGAGATTCAGTTTGTTTGCTCCGACAATATCATATAAACAATGAAAAGGAGAAAAAAATACTGGACGAGGGGAACATTAATGATGACAACAACGGATTTATTTGATCAATGGCTAAAACTGATGGAAAGGCGAAGTGTCATGAGGTCCCTGAACGTAACGTCATAGACAGGTCGCCAACATTAAAAATGACATCCTGCGGTTTGCTCATACATTCTGTTGACGCCAAGAGTTCGTTGCACTCGTATTGACCTGCAGGCCGTGAAGCAGTTTTTCCGTGGCTACCAGTAAACGTGACGGCTTCCGTCACTATCCACTATCAGTACGTGTCAGGGGTGGCATCAGGGGGGGGACATGGGTCCCTGTTGGGGAAAGCTAGCCCCCTCGTTAGGCAAACTTTCCAATTTCGTCCGGGAGCCTTTTAATCCGTATTCCGTACGATAAAACATGTAATCCCAACGTTCTTCAATCGCCTCGACAATCTGCTTGATTTTGCTAATAGGAAGGTCAGATTCTTCAATAAAACCACCAGATTTTCCAAATTCCTTTAAAACTCCCCAAATTTTTCAAATTTTCTTCCACAAAATTTCAAATTTTTCAAATTTTCTTCCATAAAACTCCTTTATTTTCCAATTTTTGTAAAAAAGGAAAATTTTGCGTTCACAACCTTTTGGCAGCTGATCGCCTTCGTCGGGGCATCGGGTTGCTGGACCCTCGTCTAGGAGCTTGACCCCATGTCTGGCAAATCCTGAAAACACCCCTGGTACGTTTTTCGTAGAAAGCGATGAGCTACAAAACGATATCCCCTCTTCTGGATAACCGGTAACGGGAATGAATTGAATTTTCATTGCAATATACAAATGACAGAATAGTTACAAAACGTTCATGTCATATTTTTCTCATGCAATATCCTCTACGATAATCTATCACTACTCTTAGCATTTATATATTCAAAAAATCCTTCTTGGGTGTACTTTATGTTTCTCGTTATTAATTTTATGTGAACACTGTAGTGAAAAACTAAAACTTTAAATGACTTGCATCTTGCAAGATTCAAAGAATATTTGAAGTAACCCACTGAACATCCTGACATGTTGCACTTTCGTTCACAGATGACATATTGCATAAATTTTTCAGATATTTCAAGCAAGGCAGTTTGCGAGTGGTATCGGACGAGGCACCCAGTAACTTTGCACCCCTAAAAATTTTTGAGAGCAATAACTTGCTTTTACCCTAACATGTTTCCCCTGGAAAAATGTCTTGCGCGGGAGAAATATCTCGCCCCTTTAAATTGTTTTTTTTTTCTGGTTACAGACCTGATGTCAAGCTGGTCATGGAGAATAAACCTCACATGGTACAAAGTTTGCCCATTTTCCAGTTTCTGGAACGTTTCTACGTAGAGCACAAATGTCAATGACACTGTGATAGGAGAACGCAAAGAGAATGTCTGCGGATGTGACAATTTGTATATACTGACCCTATTAGCGTAGTTACAAAATGGCGGATTCAGAAAAATTTGCCCCAGGCAGGACGACTTTTTATCAAAATTCGGAGAAAGCTGACTAGCACTGCGATGGGCGCTGTACTGACTTACAGTCTCAAATCTTCTGAAGTTGTTACGATAAGAATGTTTCATTTCAGCACAAGTAACTTAAAAGTTTTTCACTTGTGGATTTTTTTAAATATTACCTTTAGGAAACAATTTTAAAAAATTCTAGTTGCATCATAATGCCTTCTTGGAAAAGAAAACATCAACGTGGGTGTAAACACATAGCCAACCGTGCATGGAATGAGGATGTTGCATGCTTTTATGTATTCGCTCTAGACGACTTCTTATCAATATTTACGACGCCAGTCGTTCCTTCATGGGTAGTTAGCTAAAGGTCTCATATACAAGTAAATGCCATATAACATTTTATACAAAAACGTCATTGAAAGTCTAAAACTAGTTGCCACATTTCTTGTCAAAAGACATCAAATATTTACCGTTCACAAACGTTCCGTTTGATTTCCACCTGTGTCATGAAAAATCTTTATCTACATAATTATTCAAATGTGTAACATGGATGGAGGGACTTCAAAGAAAATTCTAAATACCAAAGTCTTCCTTTGTTCATTCAACCGACACTTCAAAGACGGGGGAAATATTGAAATGCCCCCAGGTTGTTTTTTTTTTTTTGAAGGAAAGAGTTGTGTGTTGGAAGAAGTCAAAACCACTCACCAATCTTCAAATTGCTGACCAGCATGAAAAATCTATTTACATAACAAAAAAAATGTTTGGCAACAAAGAAATGTCAAACTGTTCAACAATCTTTATAAAAACTGCATAGCTAGTGATTTATCTAGACATTGATTAAAGTTTGAAGAGGTACATATTTGCAAGCAGTAGAACATGCAAATGTCATTTCAATGGACTTATGCATGAGAGTTAAACAGCTCCCACTCAATCCTCAACATGATATCATACAGATAAAAAGTCTCGAGACTTCTACCCCTAACGTTCTTTCATATCTCTAACCCTAACCTAACCTCGAGACATGATATCATGCATGATTTGCATGTCTCGAGACACGAATGTGACACATAGCAAAACAAAACGTGAGGATATATGGTGCAGCTCCTAGGCAGCTGTGATGTATTTTATCTAACAGGTGTATATGTTTGCTGGTAAACAGTCCTTTGATTACACGTCTATATCGTTGCCCTTTGCCCTGCGGAACATGAATTACATCACTCCCTGCACGTGTTGGTACTTAACGCATGATAGCCAATCATAACATCTGAACTTCTCAATGACAACTGAATTGAAATTTCAATTATTCGTTCGAAATTTAAAATTGCAAAAAGAGCACAGTTCTTTTTTTTACCGAGAGAGTTAATTCAGGTAGCCAAATGTAGCAACTATGAGAAATATCATACAAAATGTCATTTCAAATTTCTTTATATCCCAACAAAATATGGTACAAAAGGAAATTTCTTATTAGAATTTCCAAGCGTGAAAAATCCACATTTTGTCAAAAATATGTTTTTGTTCTCTTCATTAGCATAATCAATTAAAGAAGAACCGTTCCAAATTTCTACCTGTCAACAAGTGGAGAAAGTCCAGTGTCTCACTCTTCGCCTCTTGGACTTCAATAATCGTTTTAGACAAAATCACAAAAATTGGTACTGTATATTCAAGTATTCAAGAACAATCTGAGCTGAATCAATCAAGTACAATTAGTTATCACCCCTACCAATCTCTCTATGGTAGTTGAAGATGGATAAAACCGACAATGACTGTGTGTAAACCAGTCATTAAAACAAAATTCCACCCAAGAATCAGATGGAAAAGCCAATTCTTTGGCGACATTGTGCGACAAACGTCTTTTTGATTCTATCTCTCGAAAAGCGAGTTGACAGCTTGGATCGTAATGCTCGACCCTGAAGGTTTATGGTACTTAATAAGTTGTTTGAGGTTTTTTGAGGGTCCGGGGTCGATATCAGACTAGTTGCATAAGTTTTCATATGGTAATATTGCATGTGATTCGCCTGTTGCTGGTAGATTAATGAAATGTGTGTATTTTTTTTAAATTCGGATTTTATCCTTTCTTTGATCTGATAAACCTGAATACTAAAAATTAGCCAAGGAAAGATTCTATGAAGTCAATTTTTGAAAACTTTAGAATATGTTTCATGGAAACTACTAAGTAATACTAGTGTAGTAATATTTCTGTGAGTAAAAAGTTCACAACTAAAGGCATGTTCTAACAAATGTGACAATGAAAACTCACAGGCGTGTATGAAATTATCCTGGAAATAGAACAACGGCAAATACACACTTTAATAGAAGGTTCGGGAGATTCCTCCTGATGGGAGAATCTAGTTCCCCACATCTGGAGAAACATTGGTCATGGGCGCCGCCAACTTGCCTCATTTATCCACAATTCCACAATTCACAATTTTTTGTGAACATTTTCAGTAACGAATGATGTCTGGAACCCCTTTGGAAACTTTATGGGATTAATGTAATAGAAAACGTATATTCGTTAGGTGTACTGGCATAGCTACGTCCTAATCGGTGGTTCACCACGCCGTTTTGAGAAAAAAGGTAATTTCTTGGGCGGTCTTCGTTCCTGCTATACCTTATCTATTATAGGCCATCAAGCTTTTAACTGCGTTGTATAAATTTCCCCCCATTCCGGAGAATTTTGCTTCAGGACTCAAAAAACAACTAACACATATGATAACCACGTTACTTTAAAACTTTAGATGATAATGTGTGAGAGGATTTTTGTAATAAGGGTCCCTTGAGACGTTACTTAAGAAATTTACTCCATGAAGCTAATTACTTTATTTATGTCATTTATGATTCACAGGCAACATTCATTGAATAAATAAAACAAGTGTGGCTTTTTGCAATGGAGCTCGCATGAAGGTATGAAAGAAAGTGCCTCTAAAAGATTTAAGATGTGTTAAAGGTCGTGTGACATGAAAAAAACATAGTTGGATATTCGATTTAAAAAGAATTAAAAATCCAGAAAATAGCCGCTTTTTCCATTAAAATCCATCCAACATTGACCATTTAACAGAGAAATTGCTATTTCACACTTGTATCATATGCATGAATAAACATGAGCTAAATATGCAAATATGTGACATCGAAAGAGGCACATGTTAGCCTTTTTTCAACCTTAATTTCATGGACACTGGTAGCATTGTTATTCCCTGAGGTGTTTGTTATAAAGGTTAAAAATTTTTCCTTGAAAAATATTGATATCACTCACCAAACTGTAATCTATATGTTTGGTAATTAAGAGATAATTCATATAGGGTTAACAAAAGAAATCAGAACACTGTGCAACACTCTACATCATTATTTTTGCATAGGCAATTAGTTTCTTCAGAAATCATCAAAGTTTGAAGACGTATATTTTGAGAACGGTGAAAGATATTGAAATAATTCCAACGGATCTTTGATTGGAGGACTTAATGCTTTAACTGACAAGTGAAACAGCTCTGTTTGTAATGTCACACGACCTTTAAACTCATATCGCACATGTGAAAACTTATTACAGGGAATTTTGTCTTCGTATAAAAATATGAATAGTACAGTGTATTGAATGGTACTGTTTTCCCGAAATAAAATATTGGTACCTTTACTTTGGCGAAGAACCAAAGGGCGAAAACCCAAAGTTACCCCCGTAGGAGGTAACTTCCTACAGGAGCGACGTCCCTAAGGGATACTGAGACTTAACATGACCAACCTCTTGACCTTTAGACCTTTATATCATGGTCTGTCATGCATGGTCCCGTTCTAGACTGGCCGAAAAGAATACACACTACACATGATCTTAACCAAAAGGTCGAGCGGCGATCTGTCTGAACATCTTTGACAACGTTGCAATGAAAACTTCGGTAGTAGTTTACTAACGGACAACGTTTTCTTCATTTACAGGTTGAAAGTCTTGCTAATTCACATAACTTATTCCTCTAGATCTTGTCATTTTACCGCATTTGACGCCAAACGTACAATGCAACCAGCGCTGTACTGAGAATGCGAAAGAGTAATGCTACTTAATAAACCTTCCCCCTAATAACCTTCAATGCAACAGTGCAGATTTAAAATGCATTAGGTAATCATACTGGGATCAAAATAATCAGAGGCGAACACGAATTACAATTTAAATTTGGTACATGGTGATTAAATTAAGAAAAGCAATTTCCATAACATGCAAATGTACTCCTTTGCAAAAATTCATGACATCCTGATAAGGGTGAAACCTTTGGATTTTAAAGTGTTAGTTTGATTAAGATTAAGTTTTGTAACTTGAAGTTTCTATTACTTCTGGGAGGGATACACAGGCCGATGGAATAGTGAATTGCTTACCCTCTGGAGGTAAAAGGTATAGCTTGGTTTGGTAGAATGTGCGCAAAAGGAAACCATGAGTTCGAATCCTCTGAGAATTATTTTGAATTTTTCGCTGGATTGAAAGACTTGCGTAACAGCTCACAGCTCTTTGATTGATTGAGGTCCAAATAAGTGTCGTCAATGTGAGATTTACTGTTATCGGTTTAGGCTTCTGCATTCTTATGGAGATGTGATCTAAATAGGATTCTTGCATATTTCGGGTTTTGTTTAGTATGTCTGCATGACATGGTGTGAGCCATGAGCCCTCTACTCCTTCCATGTATCCTTAGGAAATGTGCCAAAAATATCAACTTTTCTGTCCCGGAGTATATCGTGTAACAACGTAATAACAAGTAACCTCTAGAAAACAACAGGGGTAATTATAATGCATCCACGCGCCAACTATTAAACACATCTGTGACTTCGGAACTTGATATAGGCTATCATGCTTACAACGTTTTCCACTTATAGTCTTCTCGACCTGAAATGAACTTTGACCTATAACGAAAACAATAGGGGTTAAATATTAATAGCCGACGACTGTGTAAGTATTTAGAGTTTCATGGGACATTTGGGTAGATACTGTACTTACAAGAAGCGCCACATACGTATTGTACGCTAGCACAAACGCATGCTTTTTGGCAAGACAGCAGTAGGATGGGGCGGGGGTAGATTCAAAGACCTTAATATTCCCTACATATTTGTTACTATTGTGAAAGGTACACTTTTCATGACAATAATTTGCCTTTTTTGCGCTTTTCAAGAGTTCGTCATTCCTTTCAACTATTGTGTTGCATGTTTTAAAGTGTCTGATGTAATAAGAGATTAGTTTTCTCTGTTTTATCTTTTAAAGACGGTCTCATACTATCTTCAATATCTTCGTTGAATTCGTCACGGTGTAGTTAGTTTGTTAGTTAGATGAGGTTTAACGTCCCAGTTTCCAACCAATTGGTTCAAGTCAAGACGACCACGGCCTTTTTTCCAGTTGTGGCTCACTGGCTTGTTTTCCCTACTCCATTGCTTATGCTGAGCACCAAGCACAAAGGCAGTAGGTTCCATTTTTGAAGTCTTTGGTATGACCCGGCCAGGATTTGAACCCTAGACCTTCCGGCTGCAAGTCGGATGCTGTAACCACTTGGCCACTGCAGTCGGTCGTCACGGTGAAGTACCACAATCCAAGAACTTAGTTTGTTTATTATATTGACTGCGAATTTTACAGAAGTATAGAGGAGAAAAAGATGACGTCACAAGATACAACAGTAAAACAGGGCAATCATTCCACTTATTTTCCTTTTACGCTTGGAGCTAACCTTTCTCCGGAGACTAAAGTATAACAAAGGTCTGCATCAGAAGCAAACCTTACTGCTCAAGGAAGGCGGGAGAGGATGTCAATAGTCTCCCCGTGTGAGTCGAAGAAAAGAGAACCAAAAAGAAAACTAAATACCACAGAAGGATAAGAGGAAAAATATGAGACAAACTAAGGTTGCCTTTTGCAATTTTGAAATTTCAAATTGAAATAATCTAGCCACGAACCGGTACATTAAACGTAAGTAGTACGATCACACGTGGATTTCTTTCGAAAGGTTTTTTAATATTACAGTCAGATGGTTGATGTTTACTTGGGCTACCTGTGAAGGTCTGCTAAAATGTTAGGTTTGGATAAATGTTCCCGTAATATTACTATAAAACTTTTGGTTATCATAGTCACAATACATCCCATTTGACATTCAACTTTTATTTCAAGAAAATATCAAAGTAATCAAGGTAAGTAGGCAGACAGTGCAGAAAAAGGTCACATGTTTGGCATTAGGTAGAGTTTGACCAATTTTATATACAGATACAATTCTTCGCGGCATAGAGAGAAACACCTGCAAAGTAAGCTACCCGTAAAATTTGTCATAACATAATGTCTGACGACTTTGAGACACTGAAATTTTGTCGAACAACGGATTCAACGAGGCAAGTGGAATCTTTTGAAATCTTCCGTAATGAATAAATACTGTAACAATGTATCACGCACGACTTGGAGTGTTTAGTGGAATAGCGTCCTCAATTTCACCAGTTTCAACAGAGTCAGACGGTGACGGCATTGTTCCATGACAACAAGTCTGTACTAAACATTTTACGAATTATGATTTGATAGAAGCTTCAACAGAGGAACGAATTCCTCGTTCTTTGAAGAGGTTTTCCTTGTACGCCAAGTTTTATTCGTCAGTAAGCCGACTAAAGTCCTTAAGCTTACCCTGTTGTGCATTAATGTTTACAATGCTTTATATTACCATTACTTTCCGTCACATCAACAACATTACAAATAAGTTTTTGTATGAAGGCCTATTGGCGGTGATTTCGTTCACAATTGATGAATGTGCTGGTGTGCACTATTCGAAGAGGTGTGTATCTAATAGCAACAGCTGTCCCACAGGTTTAAGAAGAAATCCATTACCCAAAAGACTGGTTTTAGTTTGTCACTCAGTGGTCAAGTGAAGGTTTTGTTACAAAGAACTATCTGGAAACGGTGGCTTGTTGAATGTAATACGGCTTGAAATAATTCTTTTACAGAGCAAAGTTCATCTCTTGATTGAGTTTATAAATCATAAGAAGAAACATTTGATATATAAAAGAGCATGACCAATTCAAAAAAATTGAAGAACAATGATGTATTTAAAGAAAATCGAGACTGCAAGGTTTGCTCTGAATATTTTGATCCTATATTAAAAACAAATTACATTTCACAGACGTTTCGTTGAGGAAACATCAATTCAAAATAGTCAAGAACAAAAAGCTGCAATGGGAAATGTAATGGTCTCTTTCTAGTTTCTGTTTCGTGTTTACTAAACTAACACAGGACGTCACAGACCTTTTGCTAGAAATAATTTCTGAACATCTAAAAACAAACCCATGCTCATGAGGCCAGAGGAGAACAAAAGCCAGGAGGCAGGGGCCAATTCACAGGATTTTTAGAACCACCAATGAGTTGGGAAACAATCGTTTATTTGAAATCTTTGTCTGGATCCAAATTCGTGAAGCTTTAAATGTCTTTCTCTATTTTTATTAGGATAGTCAGTTAATATTATACGTAGATATCACTGCAACCCAATTTATTCTAATGACATATTTAATCGTTTATGGTATTAAAATCCGTTCAACAGCTAGAGTGCTGCTCCTTCGGAATTTGGTGGCCTCCTTTCGTTAAGAGTAAAGTAACCAGTGGGATACAGACGGTACTGAATGTACCGAAAAACTGTCTTAAAACCCTACCATTCTATTGTTGGAGTGGGGTATATTAAGTGACCACCCCCTAGCTTAAGGCGGTTGAAAATAAAAGAAGATCTGAGATGCATTTCTGTGGAATATGTTTGTGTCTATCAGTTGCTTTTTCGAGATCACTCTTTAACCTGATCTGTACACCGATAGGTAAAACTTGTAAAGTAATAGTTGATCATTTTGAGGGGTGATGAGAACCTCAGTTTGTTGCCGATATATAAAAATACGAGACTGAAGGTAACTGAATTTTCGCCAGAGGGCAGATTTCTACTGACAAAAAAAATTCATAATTGTTATTCTGAACGAGATTTGTAATCAAGTCATTTTTTCTCAAGTCAAGTCAAGTCCCAAGTCATCTACCTTCAAGTCAAGTCAGGTTTGAAGTCATTTACCCTTCATGTCATGTCGAATCACAAGTCATTTTCCTTCAAGCCAAGTCGAGTCACACGTCATTTCTCTTCAAGTCAAGCCACAAGTCATAATTTTCGAAATAAAAATATAATAAGCCTATGAACCAGACTGCATTTCCTTGACATAGTCTTAATGTCGAGATCAGGTGATTGACCTTAAGTTTTTCAAATTTAAGAAATATATGATGTCCAAACTGAAGAAAATACAACCAACAACTTCGCAAGACAATCATTGGACCACATAAACTTAGAACCGTTAAGTACCTACCAATATGTTAAGTAAGAGAAGCTAAGTTCTTATGGAAAGGGGATTGTTTTAAAATAAGGAGGATAACCCAAAACATAACCATACTCAACATTTGGCAGATTTATGATATACCCTATGTATATAATGTGTCAAACTTTCTTTGTTGGTGATTAGTATTCACTAAACCTGGGTAAAAAGCCACCCATCAAATGGATGTTTCCTTAAACTGGTACAAAAGATGAAAGGGGCACCATGCCTGTAATTTTCGCGAAAATATTCATGAGGAGTGAAACTACTCACTTGAATTATATTATGGAAAAGATTTCAGAAAATTTCTGAAAAAGCAGCCTTGAGGATGCCATTATTTCCTTTCATCTCCCAAGGTGTCCGTGTGGGTATACGTTTATAATGGAGCTAACACACTCACACAAATATCAAAATTTCTTGTAGAAGGGGCGATTTTGCTCTTCATGGGGAGTAATAATGAGTTCAGAGCAGCAGGGTATGTTTGAAAAAATACTATATAATAAGCTGGAGCTTCAAAGATAGTGCAAATGTTCCACTGAGTTCTTAAATTAATGTTTATAAAATGGAGATAAAATGAGGTCAGCAAGCATACTACAAAGTTCATAGGTTATTTTATTGCCAGTTGCCAGCAAATTGCATCTTTGAAGGTCCCCAGACCTCGTGTCATGGCCATTTGACTGATGAATAATTAGTAATGGCAACTCTATTCCGGAATTGCAGAGGTTACAGTGGATAATACTACAAAAATGTTTGCTTACTAATCTTGTTTGTCAGATACTACAAAGTTGCGTTTAACACAACGTTCGCCGGGAAATACCAGTGCAGGAAATACCGCCAGGTATTTATTGATATTTCCCTTCCAGGGAATATTATGTGCAGGTGGGAAATATGGTAAATATTGAAAAATATTCAATAAAGTAAATTAATATAAAGTAAATATATATAAAGTAATTATATTTTTATAACTTGCCTATTCATTCTTAAGAGTCCTAAAGCCAAAATACCACCAAAAGACAAAAAATATTTGGTTGAGTGAGTATATCTTGAACATTTGGAATATATAGTGATATACTTTAGGCTAATGCACTCTGAGTGTAGGCCTGTACACGGTCACAAGGCCGGGAAGTATTAATATTTCCCGAGAAATATCAAATTCCGGTTTGACAGCGTTTCAGTGGGATATTTTTCTTGAAGACCCTCCCACACCATCACGTCATTACCCCTTTGACTTTAGCGAATTTGGGCTTCGTCATCACACAGAGAACCCCTATGGATTTGCAATTACTTGGCTCCATACATACAAAGACTATATTTAACAAGATCTTTCTTAGCATGTGGTTTCACCTCTTGTCACTCATATTTTATAGACATAGGGTGTTGTTTTATTTTCATTCATATTTTGTAGACGGGACAATTTCTCAATACCATTCTGTGCAAGGAGCAATGAGCCGAAAAAGATTGGAAAGCACTGATGTTCACTTACTATAAACGTGACATGTGCTTGCAATTACGGGTAAGCCTTGTTCTTACAAGTAGGCGTTGGAATGGTTGCTTCAATCTCTGCTACACTACAGCTATATTTTTTCTCGACCCCTGAATGTCTTTCCAATAGTCGTTCTAATCGCGGCACATTGCAATCTTGGATGCATGAAGGAAAAAGCCTGTGTTCTGTACTTAAATAATTTTATACTAAAAACATCCAGCCAAACTCAGCGACAAACATTGTCATTCAACGTCGCCAAGTCAAATATGTTCAAGTCAAGTCAAGTCGCAAGTATTTTTCTGCAAGTCAAGTCAGTCTCAAGTCATTTTTCTTCAAGTCAAGTCAGGTCGCAAGTCATTTTTCTTCAAAGCAAGTCAAGAAAAAGTACGGCTCGAATCGTACTCAAGTCAACAACTCTGTTCTGAACGTTTGTGTGTAATAGTGTCTTCAACAGATGTGAACTTAATTCTGGTTTCTGGTTATGTGAAGAGTTTGTTTTAGCACTACCAAGTCTCGTTCCTAAATAGGTCAATTATCGACTTGTGAGTTCAGGCTCTGTCTCTCACCAACTTTTGCATTGCTATGCATTGCTTTTAAAAATCATGCCATGTTGAAAAATACATTAATGGCCCAGTGGGAGTGGTATCACATAGATCTATTTGTTGAGGGCCCGGTGTACCCTATGAAACGAGATGTGTATCGAATGCAGCAACTATCTCGCATGGTGTGGAACAGCTAATTCACTAATAGACTACTTAGGTTTCGTTTGGCAATCAATATTGATGCGTTTGCAGTGAAAAATTGTAAAAACGTTGCATCATGGACAAATCGTAGCAAAACAAAAATCTAATAATTTCCTAAAAAGTAAGGTTTCAGGATTTTTGTATTTACAGGTGAGACGTCGAAAAAAGTTGATGGAAGCATTTGCTGAACAACCAAAAATAAAACCAAGCTAATGAGGCCAAAACTGGGCCAACAACCTAGTGACATACTTCAGGAAATGGGGCCATGCTACCGATTATGTAGAACTACGGATGAGTTGGATATCCAAGGATAAATGGAATCGTTGAATCTAATCATACAACATTTTAATAGCTGTAGCTGTTTTTATGGAGATTATGCTCTCCTGTACCGCCACCCGAAAGGAATCTCTCAATGAGAAAATTATTTAGTTCTTCACATTACATTACAGCACCTCCATTTATTTAAGAGACAAATTGCATTTTACTGCATTGGAAGTCGGTCGAGTAGTGGTCTTACAATGTAGAAAGAAAAAGTACCAATGACAAAAAGAGCGGCTCCGCAGAGAAAGCTAGTATAAAGTGATGTGGTTAAGGTGGGGCCTCCAATTGAAATCTCTAATACATTTTAAGTTGTTACAGGTTTTTTCTCTATGTCTGTATTGCGTTTGAACACCAAGAGTCGAAACATGTACAATCCTGTAGTTTCCAATATTTTTTCTCAATGTTTTTGTTTTTTTTTCTCGATAAAAATTGCCATTTAGCCATATTTTCACAGTTCACCATCTCATGACTTGAATTGTACCTCAGTAACATGCCTTTCACGTCTATATCAACAAAACTACTTTTTGTGCTTCGAAACATAATGTGAACAAATAGTCTTTTCATCAATATTACAAAAATCAAGTGAAGTCTCCTTGAATGCTCCCTCATTAGCATATTTACAGTTATTCAATAATAAATGTAATTTAATGGTTCTAGTCTTTTTCACTATAAGATTCTTTAAGTTGATTAGGCGTTTCAAAACTGAGTTTATGAATATTTATGTAATTGGGAAAACAGTGGACTACTAAGGTAGAACGTGGCCCTTAGTAGAATGGGGTAAGTCTAGTTCCAAAGGGCAATCATAAGGTATTCAGGTAGGTCAATGGGTCCATAGTAATTTCCTATTTCAACTCAGCTAAAAGAATGTGAAACCCCACCACCGGCTGCTTTTGACCCTGAAAAACCTGGTCATATCTTACAGGTGCACGGGTTGGTGATTCTACCCTACAATGGGATCCCACTCCACAGTTAAAGAAACGTTTCACTTATTCCCCCATTTTGAATATGAGTTTTAGGGGAAGTTTTTTTTTATTACATTTTGAGCGGGTTATGACAACTTCATCAAGTTAGTGGTAGTTTCAGCTCTCAGTGTCGTGGGTATTTGAGAATAAGTTAGACACCTTGGTATTGAACTTTCTTATTCTGTTGTGAAGCGGTTTTGACCTAGATCAGTGGTTCCCACCAGGGACGTTATCGCCCCGAGGACGTTTGCACAAGTGAGGGGGCGATGAGAACTAAGGGGCGGCAGGGGGCGTTTTGCAAAAATGGGATACTCAATTTAAACCAAGGTGTTACAAAATTCCAAAAGCTTTTCTCTAGCTGAACTCTCAAATTGCTTCGCACAAAGAGGAGATGAATGAATTCAACAAGTTGAGTAGGACTAACATTCCCTTCCCAGATGCCACAAAATCGCATCTACTGTAACAGTGTTTAATTTCAATTTTTCCTGCGAGGACCCTCATATGAACATCAGTCACAATGAAAACAGTAACCGAAGGGGTCATAGCTCAAAATCGTCCTGCAAATTTAACCTTGAATGTAGTTTTCTTCCTTACAGTCCATAAACATGACATACTGACAGAAGCGACAGTTGTAGGTAACTGTAACAAAATAGATAACTTTGGCAATGTACTATGAAGTAAAACTTAAAATGTTTTCAAAAATGCACTTTTTCGGGGCGCCAATTTCTGCTTTCTCATTATTTCTACCTGTTGGACAGCTTGATTGGCACAAGTCTTTCAATTCCCCATGCCACCCCTACCATCCTTCTTCCTCCCGTGACAGGACAAGCCCCTTTCAGCATCAAAGGGAACTCCCGTTATTTATTATTGAAATACAAACTGGGCTAAGGCTGATTTTGCAATCTTTTTAGTTTGTATTTAAGGTTATTAGGTAATCGGAAGATAGCCAAAATTTGACTGACAGTACGTCATTCTCGTGTCAACAATATCGTAAATACTTCACAGCTTCCGGGGGCGAATCCCCCAGTCGCCCACTGGGATGTTGACCTTTGGCCTCTTTTTGGGGAACAGTCCACAACTCGATGGGGCCCTGGCAAAGTCAGTTAAATACCAAAGACGTTTCTCCTCTCTTGACCGCGATGAACCATTCCAGCTTTTGTAAATCGTGGGTTAAAGAGTCGCCATCTCAAAAGGGTGTCAGTTTCTCAAGTCCCGCACTGCTGTTTTGCTACCCTGGATCGAACCCACACGTAAAAACGATGTATGTCACCGTAGGTCTAGCCTTTTCTTTCAGCATTTTTTGCTTGATTATCGTCGTTTCATCCATAGCAATAGAAGGCTATAGACAAGGGGGGTTGCCCATCTTAATTTGGTGAAAGGGGGCGTTTAGCTGGAAAAGGTTGGGAACCACTGATCTAGATGTTGCCTAAACTTGTGACGTGGCTATGCAACTGGGTATCTTATGATCAATTCTGTTGGCGTGAATATTGATTTTATGCAGTTCTTTTACTTTTGAAGTTGTTTTGGTCAAATATAATAACATATCAATTCCTTACTTTGAAACAGGTCAAACATGAGGTCTGTCAACACTGAATCCTCTTTATAAAGTTTACCAAAACGTTTTAGATGCACCCATATTTTGTGACAGATGCGACTGATGTAGTAACTATTTCAGAGTAAACATAGATCTCAGAAAACGCCATAAAACATACAATGTGATTCAAGCTATCAAATGCGTTGCTGAATCGTCGACGATATGGTATCTTATTTTGGTGTTTTCTTAGTTTAAAAGGTTTTCAGCTGTGAATTTTGCCACGTCTCCATTCATAAGACCAGATCTCAATTTGTTATAGAGAGATTGAGGGTTAGCTGTACTTTTATGGAGATTTTGGCTGTGCTCCAGAAGAAAATATCACCACTAAATTGATTTTTACAATGCATCTCTTAAGTTGTGTTGAGGGAATATCGGTGACGTAAATTATATAAAGTGGAGAGCTCGAATCCGAGCCTTGCAAAGTACCTCGTTGTAGATTAATGTTATAAGAGCTATTGCCTTTGAAACGAATTTGCATAAACCTATTACATTAAAGAAGGAGACTAAGCAAGTAAAGGTGATATATATATATATATATACATATATTG
Organism: Holothuria leucospilota; assembly: GCA_029531755.1. Lineage (NCBI taxonomy): Eukaryota > Metazoa > Echinodermata > Holothuroidea > Aspidochirotida > Holothuriidae > Holothuria > Holothuria leucospilota. The sequence goes on along the minus strand of CM055981.1, from coordinate 27,513,823 downwards.
ATTTAGAAAAATTACACCGTAAGTTCACACGCCGTGAAGTGTTTAAAGCCTTTCTACGAAGATAGTTGAGGTATATTTGTGTTAAGGAAAACCGTTTTTTTTTGTCACGAAGCAGTCATGAAATCTGTAAAGCTTCTGGTGAGAGAAAAGTTTATTATATTAAAAGAAATAAAAGAAATAAATATTAGAGCGAAAATAAGACTTATTAAAGTAAATGAGAGTACTTTTTAAGCTTGGGATAGCTATTGTTAAAATGCTGATTTACTATTTTTCCAGTAGGATAAACATGAAGACGTCTTTTGCCAAGAAAACTATTCCAAATTATCACTGTGTAGGTTAAGATGGTAGTTAAACTGTGATGAACCATGTATGTACCAGGGATTTATTAACTCTATTTTCAAGTAGCCAGGAATTTGTCAAAGGGGGGGGGGTCAAAGCCCATAGACAGACTCTCAACGCTCCGCGCCACCAAGGGTTGGTGCAAAGCACAAGGAAATTTTGGCCCCAAACGCCTCCCAGATTCCTGGAAATGACACTTCCCAGGCCTATTTACCGCATGTAAATAGGAGAAACACTAGCAACATTGTAAAAATAAACATTAAAAATACCAAAATATGCTGAAGGGGGGGCGGCTGCCCCCTTTGCCCCCCTGGCTAGGCGACTGGACCGTATCAGTTTTTATAGTAGTAAAAGTTTAATTTCCAGTAGGAAGGACCTAAGTTTAATTTTAAATGATTACGTTCAACGTTTAAGGTTACTTAGTGATTTTCTCACTGTATCATCTTAACAGTTTCTGGAAATACCTGACTATAGCTCTCGCACAGTAGGTGGTAGTTCAACGAAAATCCCAACAACAACAAACAAACAAGCGAAGAACAAAGTACAACAAAACATAAGTTTTCCTTTCCCACTGAAAACACTTCATTCACCCTTTTCGAAATTTCACCTCAAACATTTATCACGGTTAGGCTATACAAGTACCATGCTGGGCAATTACGCACTGCAATGCAATTTACTGTCTAAAGCAGCACGGTTGATTGATCACCACCGATAAGTTTAACCGGCACCGTTCAACAGAGGGCGTTCTACATATTTATGAGGCGAACATTTTAATGTTAACTTAAACTTCCAAATGACTTTATCTATTTTAGGTATTATTCATTTTATGCTCAGGCCCGTACTGAGATACGGTGTTCCAGTTGCGAAGTGTTTGTAGCCTTTCCTTAAAGGCATTGTCTGGTGGCATTTTCTAGGGTTCTTATATGAAAGATAAAAATTTTTCATTACATGTCATCCAAACCCCATATCAAAACTCCATTCCTAACTCAAGATATCTCTTCCTAAAGATTGGTTACTTTTAATAAGAAATACCTCCAAGTTTCCTCAAGGTCACAAAACGTGATCCAAAGTGGGCAAATTGCCTCAGATTCCTTTTGTTATTCTTTATAATTGGCTACCTTGTTTGTCCTTGAAATTTGATACCGTTGGAATGTTTAGATGTTTTTCCGTGTTGATATAGTGAAAACTGTTCCATACTTATGGTACAGCAAATAAAGTTATGGAATATTCAATATAGTGATATCAACATTATAAAGAAATACAAAAGCTACATCAAATCCATTTGCCCAGATGACATCACAGATTTCCCATCATGCACTAGGGAAACTGAAAATGTAGTATTTCTTCAAAAATTTGTATCTTCCGAATGCAAGATGCTATTGAGATGGGGTTTTCACTGCCTAACACAGAAAATTTTTCTGCTTTTTTTGAAAGCACCAAATTTGGTCACCAGACCATGCTTTTAACGTTTGTGAAGCCTAGCCATACAGCTTACAACAGCATGTTTCGTTTCAAAAGTGCGCCATCACTTTACTTACTCTGACATTTTACTGTTCTTTGTCAGTCTATACTATGAGTGATATGATATTATTGCCATTTTGACAAGAGAGTTAATTAGCGTTTCAAGCATTTTACGACATTTTGCAATTTGTTGAAAGAAATTATCAACTTCTCAGTCCAGACGAATAAAGCCAAAATCTCCACAGAGACTTTTCTTTATTCCTGCCTGCCAAGACAGTCTTCAATCAAAAACGATGCTCCATGAGAGATACTGAAACGACTTGAGAAAAAAGACGATGATAGCGTTATTGATTCGAGACTGCACATCTGTGGATGGAAATTGGAGGTGAAGAAGACGTGTCAAAATCTAAGAATTTTACGGAAAAGATTCTCTTTGCGGGAATTGAGAGACTCTTGTGACGTTTTGGGTAGATATCAGACACACAATAGACGAGAGAATTAGCACAGTCTAAAAGTATACCTCGGCTACAACTGCATTGATAGCTAGACGCAACCACGAATTGAAAATATCCTCCAGTACAACTTTAGTATGTTACATTGTGGCTTCATCTGTAGTATGCCGATATAAAGATTGCACATTTTTCAGTTTTTTTATATTTTGTCTTTGCGATTAACACATCCAATAAGTTGGTGATTTAAACAAACCGTATTATGTAACATATGGTACTAGATTTTTCACAATGATCGTCAAAGTTAGTAAAGTCGAACCTGCCTTTAAACTAGGTTTGAATTTGGAAGAGTTTGGAAAAGGTTTTCCTTTGAAAGTAAACGGACGTAAAGGAAGTAGCAAAGAAGGACGTGCATCGAAAATGTGTTTCCAAATACGAGAGGGTCCAATCGGGAAATTAGCAATCTAATGGAACAAATACGAGCCAGGAGAATCTTCTCTGTCACCGATGACAAATCAGGAGTAGTGTGACATTTAGGGTTATTCAAAGGAAAGCACTGAATTTCAAAAGCAGATGATCGCGTCTGTTGAAATAAAACCCTCCTCCGTCGAATGAAAATGTTGCTAGGAGACACATACAATGTCTACAGTTACCAATTCGCAGACGGCCTTACAATACAAATAATTGTAGATGCAACAGATATCATAAATTCTTACATTCGTTTTACCTTTCAGATTGGGCTAATGCAGAAATAGATATGAATGCTCAAATGACATGTAATCTTGGAGAGATCCGCACCCTGTAGGCATCTGATGGCAGGTTCAATCGATAACTTTCAAATATCCCCGACAGTGACTTACATACGATGTAGATACCATCAAGACCTTCATAACGTGTTGCATTGAGAAGTAAACTTATTGCGAAAAAATAACCACACACACACCCAGACAACGAAAACGCTCAGAGGGCAAAAAAGAATTGAGTAATCTATATCACTCCTGATTTAACTAAAATAACGCTTACAGAAAACTTATACACACACACACACACACACACATACATATATATATATATATATATATATATATATATATATATATATATATATATATATATATATATATATATAAATTACAAAGGTGCTAGGTGCATATAAAAGATCTCACAAGATGACTTTTATTGGATAGGGTTACAATAAGTATGGCATCAAAACGTAAAGACATCGTTAAATTACATTCAAGGTATTGGGAACAAAATTTACAATGAGGAGTCGTAAATTAAGTGTCTTCAAGTAGAATATCTCCTATCAAAACTCATTTTCCTCTGCAGGCAAGTGGATCAAGCTTTGTAAAGCGATCACCAGGCTGACAGGCCTGCAAAACAGTGTAAAATGGTGAAAACATTTGTATAAGCAATATGTCATGACTGATTTGTCTTCCAGCTGCATAAAATTTGTGATGTAGCATGTGTTGCACATATACATATATATATATATTTATATATATATATATATATTTATATATATATATATACATATACATACATAAAGGTGCTAGGTGCATTTACAAGATCTTACAGGATGATTTTGAGCCTACAGGATGATGTCATGACCATAGACCTTATGCACTGAGGTCACGCGACGAAAGTTTGGAAGAAAACAATGAAGCGCACGTGCACGAACGGCGTAGATTTCGCACGCACGTGTAGTAGACTTACGGTCATATACAATTGGTTGACAAATCAGCTGTCTGCATTTGTTGGTGTAACTTGCAATGATACGCCCTTTTCCTCCAAACGAGGGAGCACTTTCTTCTCTGTAACGTCACATACATAAGGTCTATTGTGTTGTGACAGTTGTGTTGCTCTCACATCCTCTACAGAGTCCACACTAAGACATAAATGAATAAACTACCATCCTGAAGACAATTTATCTCCGAAGTTAGGCCTCAATTGTTAGCTGTGTTATAAATCAATCATTTGTAATATGCAAGTGAATTTAATCATTAGGAATTAAATATTCAAGGCCTTTATTAAAGACGCCACTTATTTATCCTCTGTTACAATGTGTGAATGTTTGACTTGGACATTGAAAGGTTACCTTAAAATAGAGTCGTGTGTTTGCATTTAACAAAAAACATACTCACTCAGAAAACAGCTTTTATCATTCTCCAATCATTCAGTCTCGTCACAAAAATTTTGAAAATAGTTTACTATCCCAAAATAACACAAGGTACAAGTGTTATAAAAATTTCATCATTAAAAAATTTGAAATTTTGGACCAACAAAATTTATTCAAGAGTTATAAACCCGTGATTGTCTTTTGGTGCAAACCTTTCGTGAAAAACAAGTGGCCTATATCTATCTTTATTTAAATAACGTATCATTCTAAACATAGCTAGCACGATATTAAAAGGCACAAACATTTTCTGTACCTCAAACGCACTGACTTCCTTTTAAGCCACATATTATGTGTTGCTGGCAAATGTCAAGTTCTTAATTTCATTAGAGTCGGGTATGTTACAACTGTTAGTAGACATTCTTTTAATAAATGTCAAAGTATGCTACACGTACCTTATTTAATTTATTATCAAACGTAGCAAACACGGTGGTAGTAAAGTACCGGCTGGCTAAAGAATAACTATCTTAACAACCTAAAAACTAATCGTACCTTAAATATACTACAAAAAGAAATATTGATAATAAGTGTAAAGTTTCTAGCTTTTAAAGTTCCCTCAAGTCAAGGTGTTACAACATGTAAAGAAAACAGGAATGTAATTATATTTTGCCTGTTTTGCTTTGTTTTAGTACATTTATCTAATCTAATACAATCTGGTGGCACTTTTGAAGGATATTAAAGTTTTTGTCAGAATTGCTTAAAAGACTGACTGCTTGCCACTTATGTCGTCACCTCCAAACTATTCAATCTCTCTAGGAAAATCCCGGATACCATAATTTCTGCACCTTTGCAGTTTGTCTAGTGTGTCAGCTTTAAGACATGGAAGAATGACGAGGGTTAGGTTAGATGAGGTTTAACGTCCCAGTTTCCAACCAATTGGTTCAAGTCGAGACGACCACGGCCTTTTTTCCAGTTGTGGCTCACTGGCTTGTTTTCCCTACTCCATTGTTTTTATGCTGAGCACCAAGCACAAAGGCAGTAGGTTCCATTTTTAAAGTCTTTGGTATGACCCGGCCAGGATTTGAACCCTAGACCTTCCGGCTGCAAGTCGGATGCTTTAACCACTTGACCACTGCAGTCGGTCTAAGAATGACGAGGGACCTAATATGGTGAACTTATTCATACATGTCAGTTTGTAAAACTACAATGACCACTATCCTCTACCAGCTTTGTAATGTTTTTAAAACCAAGCAAACGAAGTAGATATCATTTTGAGCCTCGCATAAGGTATTCTCGTTATTTAGCCGAGCATTCTAAAAGCGAAAATATTGCCAAGCTATATCAAATGAAATCAGCTTGAACAGATACAGTCTATATATAGAACGTTAGTTTTTTGTTCAGGTTCACTGGGAAGCTTTGGCACATTTTTTGATTCACGCTCGCTTTATTTACTCTGAATGGTAAATATTTGATAGCATTGAGCATTGTCAGACACATGATACTCCCCCACTTACTAGTTATTTGATTACTAATGGCTGCCCCCCATAAGACCAAAACAGTCACAAGCTAATTTCATTTTGTATTTAATTTGAATTCAGAATAAGTTCTTGATGTGCAAAGGGAGACTACATGTCAAATCCATGCCAGATGGGAATTTTCGTATGCGATTCTCTATACGGGGATGTCAGTAATAAATTTCAAAGCAGAATGGTTCGTATTGACAGATGCTTGTCGAGACGTCTGACTGTCCTACAAGGTAAGGACCACATCAACGTTTTGATGCAAACTTACATATATTGTACATTGTCTGTTCCTCGGTAGAAAATTTGCTATTACAGCGTTAATGACCAGTTAGCAATTATTACTCAGGAAAACATATAACACGTTGCCATGGTGATGTAGTCGATGCATTATTTGTTTCGACTGAACATTTACTATAATCGTCCACTGCTCGTATTCCAGGAGAAGTTTAGCTCCAAAGTTTAGTATGGAGATAAACTTCATGTCAATATGCTCTGTGTTGAGGTGGCAGATAAATAAATGACAGACCGATTAGAGAGGGATTGCACGTTGGAAGGTTACTATTACTACGCGATATAGAGGAAATGTAAATGATGTGCGCAATATTATATATACCGATGAATGGTTTATTTACATAAGATACTGCGAATGATCTCCTGTCTTCATTGTGCCCTGATTTCTGGAAAATTAATTTTTAAGTAATGGTACGATAAATGTAGCACTAAATTACATGCATCAAATTCCACCTTCACTGTTGGCATGTAAAACAGCTCAAATTAAGAGAGAGCCTCCCGTGACTGTGACGTGAGGCAAATAGGCCAGTCCATCAATAATGAAATTAGGTTACGGCCACAAACCTATCAAAGTTAACGCGGCAGAAGCGTCTCGTTCTGACCCATTTCTAGAGTATGTGTTTGGGTAGTACAAAGCAAGGAAACATTGATAAAAATTCTTCTTGCCACGAGCTGTAAATATTTAATTTCATAAACATTGATAAGTGCTTGGAGTTGAAAAGGGAAACATAGAGATAAATATTTTCGACCTGGAGAAAGAATAAAGTTAGTAAACTGAAATTATTGGAATTTATGGGAAGTGCCAGTGCCGCTAGATGTTTGTGTTATACAGTCTTGAGATGTTATATGAATGGGGACGGCAAAGATTCGTTATTCTGTCACGAATTTGTCTGGTTAATTCCATTAGACTAATTCACTGGATTCTTTTAACTACAGCCCTCTTTTCTGATAAGTGTGGTTTACCTCGTAAACCTGCCAGTGAAGTCAAGATGCGAAATATATAATCCAATTGTCAAAGAGCCTAAGGAGTAGATTTTAGACAATTTGTATTTGGTCTTAAATGCTCCTTCTGGTATTTTTCATTCTCCTGACCTGAGCTTTTGTAAATTAATAACCACCAGCACCACACTATGGAGAATGAAAAAGGTGACCGAAAGGCGAAAACGAAATAAGACACGAAGTCAGACCAAAAAGATTGAACAGAAGTAAAAGTGCAGCAGCAAAACTGGTTCTTACTTCAAACCCACGGAGTGCACTGCTGCATTAAGTCATTAGTATTAATGACCTTTTGGATGATATATATATATATATATATATATATATATATATATATATATATATATATATATATATATATATATATATATAAGTTCAACACCATCCCTTCTAAATTAAAAGATCCACGGTTACAACAGGCGCAAAATGACACCACGCAGGGACAAATAGGACGCTAAACTTCTACATTTGAAAGAGCTTTGTTGTGAAAGGCTGATCCAAGAAACAAATAGTTCGCAAAATGAGTTAACCCTGGGTTCCCTAAGACACCTATTTGGCTGAAAGTAAACAAACAACATGGGTATTCCTGCTTGTTTCGAACAAACAACATTTCCTCGAACAAAATTTCTCTAATCTTGCCATAATGAATACACTTCAATGATGATTCATAAACGTGGATGTGAGTCTTCATTTATCTTTGTAAAATAAATCTTTCAATCTTTATAACATGAATTGCAATTAATCGCCGTTAGAATCACGCTAATAGGTAACTTCAACGATAGCTAATAACTTTGACTGCACGTTTTCCATTAGTCTTTCCTAAATTCCTGAAATGTTTCATATGTCATCATCCAGCACTAGTTTAACTTTTATTCATACAAATTAAAAGATAGTCACCCAAATTTGCTATGACTTATGGTAAGTTTCAGTTGTTATTGTAATGACATCTTCAGTCTGTTCCACAGTCCATCGCTTGATTAGAAAAGCCTTCCAGCTTCGACAGGTTTATTTTTTCCTTGTATAGCTTACATGGTTGCATTGCTGTAGATGTAACACCCATGACACATACTTTCACTTCATTTGTTCAATATGAAGTAATGGGAATGAGATTTCGGTCAGATGACAAAAACCCGTTAGTCAAAGGAGCTTGCAGCTGAGGTTAAGAGGTCAAATGCTGTGGCTTCTGGTTGTATTGTAGGTGAACAAACCCTATATATGTCGCGAATGTGCATGGTAAACATGCTGTACTGTAAACTGTAGCGCAACGAATACCTTTGCCCATGTAGGTTAGGTATAGAAAAGTACATGCATGGGTCTAAATGTCCCGCTGCACGTGAATGCCTGGTAAGTGGTAACTATTTGCTAGCCCACGTGACCGTGCACTTTCCAAAGACATATTAGTGAGGCTAACTTGCAAATTTATTAGTTCTATTTCTTTCCTAACCATCGGGTAACAAATGACGTAATTAACAGACTTTGATTTCTGACAGGAATCACAGATAGAATGTAGTCATCTGTCATGCATGCTAGCATGCATACTAGCATGCATACATGATTTAAACATTTGTTGGAGATACAGTTGGTTGATTATCTCATCAAAGATAATAAAAACATAAAATACGGTTGGAGGAGCAGAGATGCAGTTAACATGGGTCATTAATCATAACTGATATCTGTGCAATATCCAGGTGCAGCTGCACATCATTCAGTAGGGTTCAAAGTTTTTCTTCTAATGGGGAGATACGTTTTGGAAAAAAATGCCCCTAAAAGTTTACGAAGGCCTACTTTAGGGTCCACAGGGCTATTTGCTGAATTGAAGACAATTACATAGTAGAGAAAGAAGGCGATTTTCTTAACAATAAGCATTTTTCGCCTTTTCCAACAGCTATCTGGTGGCGATGAAGTCAGCTGTGGGACTAATAAACCCTTCGCCCCGTATATTTTGAACACTAACCTGCAGAAGTTATATTTGTATTTATGGATGTAATCAATTTTTTATAACCATTGTCTCAAGGCATGTGTCTGTGCTCTCGATTGATTGGAATGTTAGTTGACCACGGAAGAGAGGGAGAGATACGGAAAAAGTCTTTCCACCGAGGAATGAACGCAAAGCCTGCGTCATAGAGATGCTAGGCAATGAAAACCACGGCGGATTTACCGGGATGATTTCCCAACGGATGAAAGGGTTATTCACCTTGCTTTACCAACAAAGTTTTCATCTCGTCGACGGGTCATAAGGTGCTCCTCGGTGACTGCATTATTATCAATAGTATTTCTGAATAAATCATTATAAAGAGTGAGAATGAGGACACGTCAATGCCTAGTAAATTGAGAAGAAAATCTGTCATAATGATAGTATATGACATTGGACCAAGCAAGTCCTTGCACGACTCAGATCTCGTTTGAATTGTTCCATGCGTTGAGAAAGAGCACAACAGTCAGTAAGCTATAATAAACTTGTAAGATATTTCTTTGGGGATGTGCAAAATGTGCAGAAAAATTGAGTGTTCGTTAGACCTTATTCTCGGTGACACAAAATTTAATGCCACAATCGTCACTTTTCACATCGGCTAAATACTTGAAAGGTGGTTAGTCCACATGATTCATTTTAAAACGTTAGCCGAGGCTGTCAATCGTTTCACACCTTCGTTGTTAGTAGCCTATATCTCATAATGTTCTACAAAAATATTGCACAATACAAATTTATTAAAGGTGTTATGTTCTATAGTTTTAGAAATTCATTGAAGGAGATACAACGTCCAGGTGGAATAATTCAAGCCTCGGGGCAGTCATTACCCAACGATAAGCACACGCTATAGAATGCAGAAGAAGACAAAGGCTTAAGTATAATTACAGAAAGGGAATCAAAGCTCTAAAGTCCATGCCACAAATCGCATTTAACATTTTACTTAGTCATCGAGATAGCGACATTCTTTTTTTTTCACCAGGGAGTCGCCAATAAGCTCCTTGGTGTAACAAAGGTGCTTCCATTTTCGGACGAATTGACTTTGGCTAAGTATATTGTGGTGTGACTGGGTCGCTCGATTAACCATGTTTTTTTTTATTATACTTTAACATATGTATGAATACTTACGATTGCATAACTCCCATCAAAACATTGCTTTAGAAATGTGTGTACTGAAGACGGAGTTCATGAAGGGTGATAAAGGACATTTCATGGTAAACTCATTGCAGAGGGAAGCACCTTACTGTGAGATTTAAGCTACAAAGTGGAAAACTATGTCAGATTTGTTCAGATATAAATGTGTGAACATTAAGTATACTCGTGAACATTATTGTTTTATGTTTGTGGTAGCTAATTAATCTCGTGAGTGTTGATTTTTCTTCTCCTCAAAGGAAATATGTGGGTGAGGAGATGGTATATATTTCGAACTAGATTGAAACAGAGTCCCAATGAAATGGTTTGCTACACAGAGTAACAGATAGTCGTCAGGCTTCCCGCAGTTGAGAGAATAAAGACTCCATTTCAGTTTTGAAATTATGTTCAATTCTTTTGATTAAAAAACTTGTTACTCCCTTATAGAGCTATGGGTTACGTCAAAGATCCCAGAGCATCGGGGATACAGGACTGAGCTATACAAAACAAAATTTGAAACAAAAAAGTAGAAAAGAAGGCGACAATAAAATGACATTTCTTTCCGCTATGACCGTTTTAGACCCTTAGCGATGGTATCCGCAGGCCAGTAACACTTATGTGTTTCATTAATAAAATTAGAACCAACCAGATGTACAGGTATGGATCTGAAGCCCTTTCAGCTACGCTTTAATCCAGCACCACATAGTATTTCAGAATATTTTTGTATATGAGTATGAAGCAGGCTCAAAGGACTATTGTCCACCAACAATTGCTAACCGTCAACCCTGTACATAAATAGCTTGTAATGTATTAAGCCAGCGCACCACCAGTTATCCCTCAATTGACTTACAGACTAAATTTTGTCCATTTTGTGGCATGTGGAACCTTGTGGAAAGTTTAAGCAGATGCACCCTCCCTAAATAAAAGCTTCAGGTAGGGATTTCTGTTTGTTATCTCAACGTTGCGTGACGAGGATGAGATGTAGTAGTATAGTTACTTTGTCAGTTGAGCATATAGTATACGGCAGCGCTTCTCAACCTTTTTTAACTCGAGGACCACTTTCACTCTCAGAATTTTTCTGAGGCCCACCTTACAAAAAGTTTATTCTTTTTTCTTTATTTTTTTATTTTTTATGGCGGATCTCGCGGCCCACCTGGGAAAGCTTCGCGGCCCACCAGTGGTCCGCGGCCCACCGGTTGAGAAGCGCTGGTATACGGCATGCAATGGCAGTTGAAATAGCAATCGCTGCCATGGATACAGTTAATTTTCCCCAAGTCATTTATCTCAAGATCGAACCCATTGTGGAGTAGTCCATGGTGAACGGAAGTCAATGATATGGAATGGGTCAAAACGTGTCCGTGTTTGTGTGTGTGTGATCTCTTCAAGTTAACGAGAAGGCCGATTTTCTCCCTATCGGACGTAAAGGTCAACGGTCAGAGGTGTAAGGTCAAATATTGTGAAATCATGTTTTGGTTATAACTCCAAGAGGAAATAGTGCACTGACATGAAACCTCACACATGTAATGGGTATAATAGGGAAACATAGTTCTAACAAAGTATATGCTTGAGATAGTACCCTAGGGTGGAAAATGGTGTCTCGCCTGTCCCGGAAAGTAAAGGTCAAGGGTCAAATTGTATACAATCTTTTTGGCTGTAATTTTTAGAGCGGAATTGAACTGAACTTTACACATATAAAAGGGATGCCTAGTTCTATCAACATTTGTGGATACAATGGAATCTGAGGTCAAAGATCACGTGATGGAATGTAAAAATATTTGTCTTTTAAATACAAATTTGTGTCTAAAATTCATTGAATTGGCACTGAAACTTCCTAAGTGTAATAGAAATGTCATGTTCTACCACAATATGTGGCTTCCATGGAAACTTAGGTCCAAGCTCGAGTGGTTAAAGGTCAAATGTATATTTTAAGCACAATTTAGTGTCAAAAAACTCCTCCATAATGGCTGGACCAAATTTGAACCGACTGTTTTTAGAGTGAAGATTGATGGTTTCTGGAGTAACTCATTTCCTATAAAAAATGATGTAGAGTGTTGCACAAGGTGAACATTTCTTTTGGTAAACCTGTACAGTTATCTCTTAATTACTCATCAGATAGTGTACAGTTTGGTCAACGATATTAATGTTTTTGAGAAAATAGGTTTAACTTCCATAATAAATCCCTCAAGGGATGCCAACACTACAAGTGTCCTTGCAATGAAGCTTGGAAAAACAAAGGATAACATTAGCCATATTTGGCGGGTCCAACTTTTGATGTCACTATTTGCATATTAAGCTCATGTTGATTAGGCTATTCTTCAAATCTTAACACAGTAAATCTGCATTAATCTGAAACATTGCAGGTGAACATTTGCGGCTCAGAAATCTCTTGAATCAGCCCTTGCGGTATCTAAAGAAATGCTTTAAATTTGACTTCAGCCACCAAATTCTAGTACGTGGACTTCAGAGCAAGTCCTGCCTTTAGCTGACACTTTTTCATTTGAAACGTAACTTTGGCTGAAAATTTCAAGGAAATGTTGTATATGGACCAGATCTTTGCACAATTTAGTCTTACAACGACTTTACAGGGACTTGTGTATTCCATCACTTTTGTTAAAGCAATCGAATGAAATGTTCACTTTCCAAATGCTCATTGGGATACGGAGAGTCTTTAAAAGAACGTAGGAGTTCTTAGATCTCCCATTGAGACACAAAATTCATGTTGCGATACTGCTGTATCAAAATATTATACATGTCTAGGGTACCCTTCATATCTTAATACAGTAAATCTGCATCAGAGAACGCATGCCATTGGAATAAATGGTAGTAACTCTGCATTTAATTTTGAGTATCGGCCTAAGATTCCAAGTAGTTGCTGCTTATTTTTGCAAGGTTCTGAGTGCTTGCAGCTTCTGCATGAGATTTAAAAAGAGTCCTTGAAAAAACGGTCAACTCGAAGTAAAAAATATGTCAAAGTTTGGTTGACTATGTACACTTGAACTATCTTCACACTATTCTTCAAGTACAAATGGAGGCAAAAATATGGATCATTATCCTTAGACAGTGGCGCCGGCACGGGGGGGGGGGGGGCATGGGGGCGCGTGCCTCCCCAATCGATTTCAGAATTTTTTTTGAAAATTTTAAAATGATCCCAAAAGGCGTTTAAGCTATAGATTTCTGTATGGGGTAGGGTGAGGTGTGTTTTAAACCAAGTGATAGATCTATTGTAACCATTTTTCATCACAAATGGCTCCAAACTATCAGAATTATCGCAAATCTTTTCGCAACCTTTCAAAATTTTCGCGCGCTCCGCGCGCTTCACACCTTACCTCAATATTTTTCTAATTATCAACAATTTCCGGAAGTAACTCCCACAGAAGCACAGCAACAGAAGCTGAAAGCTGTTTACGAATTCTCAGGTAAACTCGGACTGGCTTTGTGACTGGCAAATAGGTTTGTTGGGGAATTGAAAGTGTCTCTATGCAGAGCATGAATGTAGGTTTTGTCATGGTTATCATATTTAATAAAAAATTTCGGCGCGCTTCACGCGCAGTCATCACTGTTTTCACTCCAAATCATGACCATTATTAAGGTTATAACACATGCAACTGTTCTGATCACAACACTTTTCCGGAAAACAGAAGTACATCCCCAACATCTGTAGGGGCCTATGGGATCTTTCAGTCTAATTTGTAGCATGATGTGGAAGGTTGAAAGTGCGTATTTGCCGTTATACATTTTTCAATATACATATAATTTTATGTAATTAATCCAGAGCTTCCAGGAGGCACTATACAGGTGTCTGTCAGTATTAGATACCCTTTTATAATGCACAATGAGACAAAGGAAAATTTTCGTAATAGTCCAAAAATGTTTCTGTGGACTCCACCCACGTATTTTGTCGTAAAAAACTTTACCCGAGTAGAAGGCATTAAAGCCTTGCCAAAAGGGGGGCTTGGCGAGGTTTGTTGACAACATACCTCCTCTAAGACAACACACTCTCCTTTTTCACCTAACCAAAAATTAGAATTCACAAATAATGGATATTTTCCAGCCATGCAAAAATATCCTAAAGATAGCACCATTTTGCATCTAAGCAACTTTAAATTACCAAAATTTCTCAAAGGGGAGGGGGGACACCCCCTCCCCTTAGACCCCTCCCCCAGGACGGTACCTTTATGTAGTGACAAAAAGGACTCCACACTGCTGTGTACCATCGCAGGGACGCACACTCTCTTCTTTCTCCTAACCAAAAATTAGAATTCACTAAATAAGGATATTTCCCAATCATATAAGATCACTTCCAAAAATACTCAAAAGATAGCACCATTTTGAATCTAGGCAACCTTAAATTAACAAAAATTTCTCGAAGGGGAGGGGGACACCCCCTCCCCTAAGACCCCTCCCCCAGGACAGCACCTATATGTAGTGCCAAAAAGGACTCCACATTGCTGTGTACATTCGCAGGGACACACAAAATGGTACAATTTATGCAGACTTGGGGGAAAACTGAGGTGGTATTATGACATCATCTGTTATGCCCCCCCCCATCACCAAATCCTGGTGGCGCCACTGTCCTTAGAGACTACCTAAGAGTAGCTAGGGGGTATATTTAGCATTCAGCAAGACTACAAGTCTGAAAATGTGTTTGGAAAAGAATTTTGTATTGCATCTGCATATTCTGATCTGTTATTTTTGTAGCTATTTTTTTTTTTATCTATTTGGATATTGTAACTAAAAGATATATTTTGTTGTCACACTTTTCATAATAAAATCTAGAGATAGTGAATGAGTTTGTGGAGGTTGTATATGAAGACATAATAGGAGTGCTATAACATCCTTACACAAATCCAATAATTCGATCATCTTTCAACCTTTGAGCGAGTTAATTTCCTCTGTAAATGCAAAAGGGTAAAGTTGACTCCACGTGTGACTCAGTGATCACTCTTTTATCCACTCTATTGGTAGAAGTATTTAACTCTACTTGAATAAAACGTTACTCTAGGAAGAGAGGAAATCCCTCGATAGTAGATTGTTCTCTGTAGTTACTCTTTTGGTAAAATTTCACTCTTCCACTTACTACGTTGAAAGGATTAGAGCTGAAACTTGAAGTGTTTAAAATGGTAGTAACACAGGAGAAAATTCCTAATGGCAGGTGTTCAGATACCAACAGGTTCGTACATCAACAGGTATCAGCTGGCAATACACCATTTATCTGGTGGAGTCTACACCTCCACAAAGTTAGCAGGAATCAGCATGTTGCTCATAAGAAATGAACAGGCACCGGTAACTTTTGAAAAGGTTGATACTTTTTTTTGCAATTACCTGTTGTATACCTTCGAACCTGTTCAGACCTGTTTAATAGGATTCAACAGGATTTTTTCTGGGTTGTGCACCAATCGGGTAAATCATTTTTATTCAACTCTGACTGTAGTCTTTTGTTTTTTCTTAATTAAAATTCTTTGATGACCTACAAAATGAGATGTTTACTCAAAACATTCTTCGAGTCGCATGTGGTGAATATAGTCAACACTTTTTATGGCAATAGACAGTTATTACTGATTCGCCAAGAACGTACATCAACTTTTGGAAAGAACAAAGGAACATAAAAATGTAATGTACAGAGTACAATAATGCCAGCACATATTTTCTGGAAATAAAGATGAACATTAAAACAATGGTTAATAGTTGAGTCTGAAAATCAAAATCGAGGTAACCATAGAGTTAGAATTAGATGAGGTTTACGGCCCAGTTTCTAACCATTGCAATTGGTTAAAGTCGGGTCGGCCAGGTCTTTTTTAGTTTTGGCTCGCTGGCTTGTCTTCCCTACTCCATAATTAATTGCTTATTCTGAACACCCAGCGAACAATGGCAGTAGGTTCCATTTTTAAAGTCTTTGGTATGACCCGGCCAGGAGTCGAACCCCATATCAGTCTGATGTTCAAACCAATTGACCACAAAAATAGATCTCAGTAAGATAGGAACTAAAGGCATAGGCTTCGGAAGATTTTTAAGGTGGGAGCTGGGGGGGGGGGGAGATTGAGAACTTATATGTGACATTGCTTTAGCGAACCGTCACCATAGGTTGGCGTGTAGGGTGTCAAGAAAATGTTTGCCCAAATTGCCTCCCAGACTGCAGGAAATGACAGTTAGCAAGCCCTGAGGTTGTGTCTAAACATTCAGTATTTGTAAAAGTTTATGTCTCCCGAAAGAAATAAAAAGAATACTTAAAATCGGTATTGGATGATACTCTGTAAGCTTATATACACTTGGTATAATTCATTGCAATACAGATAGATGTTTAAATAAGGAATGCTGGTCCATGGAAGGTGTGTATAATCGTAAATCTGGAAAAAGGATGTAAGGAGAGGGCATCTCCCTTCCTTTTTAAGAATAGTTTTTAATTCTGATGATGCCTACATGCAAAATTTAAGCATTTACAAAGGAATTTGAACCGCATAATTGGTTCAATTTTTCAAAATTTTCAGTACACTGGATATGTCAGGTAGATTTGGTAGCCAATTGCCATATTTATGAAATGGTCCATAGCAAAAATATATTTTTCAGGAAACAATTACAAGGAAACATGATGTCATTTCATTGTTTCATGTAAGTTCAGTTCTAATACAAGTTCAGTTCTAATACAATTTTCAGTACACTGGATATGTCAGGTAGATTTGGTAGCCCATTGCCATATTTATGAAATGGTCCATAGCAAAAGTATATTTTTCAGGAAACAGTTACAAGGAAACATGATGTCATTTCATTGTTTCATGTAAGTTCAGGGTCTGCGACAGAGTCTTGAGTTTGATAAGTACAGCGGCGTACATAGAATAGTTGATACGTGGGTTGGGGGATTACAGGTATAACAAGCGGGGTAGAGGACGAATAAGCATGTTCCAAAATGCATATTGTCTGGAAATTTTTTAAGCAGTTTATGGCCTTTGAATAAGGCTGTGCAATGTCTCATATTTTTAAGATCATCTATATATCAGGCTACACATGTATCTCATCATGTAGGATTACCACATTATCCTCTCTTGAAGCAAGCCAGAGGTTGGACTTGTACCTCTAGTTTTCGGAAAATCGTTTTGTATCCTTTGGGAAATCGATAGAAGGGGGAAGTGTCTCCCCTTTCCAAGCTGCAGCCACTAGAATTAATAGTTTAGAAATTCTTATAATTTAGAGACTTTTTAGCTGTGGTATTGCGGTCTCAAGGCTGGTGTTCGGGGCAAACTGCTCTCCTAGTTCGCTAAGGGGCAGACAAACCAAATCATTGGGGAACAGATGTGGAATTAGGGGTCCGTCTCCCGCCTTTGATAAGTGTACAGCGGCAATTAAAGATATCTTTAAATGAATTTGATCATTTGTTCATTTACTAGACTACAAATATCACAATCTGATATGTTTTTTATCATAGCCAGACACAGACAAAGGTCGTTTGGTTTCATGGTGCAAGGGGGTTGTAAAGGGGAAATAGATCAGTGATGGTTGGGGTTACTTGAGGATTTGGAACAACAATTTCTTAGAAGCTACGGGTATGTGCAAAAGTAACAATGGGATGTGTTTTAGTTGATATGGGTGTACTTGAAAATCACTGGCAAAATGCCACTTACAGGCAATTTAGTAATTACCCAAAGTCTCATACAATTATTGTAAGCTCTTTCTAATAGAACAAGGAGCCATCATCTATGTATATTTTTCGATAAGTGCTATATTTATTTTGGAAAATGTGGCGGGGTAAGAAAAACTCTGAGGTGACCCATTCTCTTCCATGGCCCCAAAGTGCCACCACTGTTTACTGTTTGTTGATTGTAAGGGTGTAATCGGTCGCAAAGCTCGCCAAGACTTATTGACTAATAGTTTTTTGACTACTTAAACTGGATTAAATTTGTCGCTTATAAATAAAATAAAAATATGATAACGGTTAATTGTCAATAACTTTCAAGTTATTTGTTGATATGCCGATACACTAATCCTAAAATATTGGTGGCCAAAAAGTACCTCGGCTTCAGTAGTCAAATTATTAGTGACCGACCCCATCTCCCTTAGCCTATGTGAAATGAGTACGATAACTTTGCAAGCAAATTTCTTCCAGTTTAACAAAAGGTTGTTGCTGTTGTTGTTTTTGTTGTTGCTGCTGATGTTGTTGTTGTTGTTGTTAATGTTATGGAGCATGATCCCTGGGGGTAATACACCTTTCCTGATGTTAGTCCCGTGTTGCCATACTGCGGAAATGTAAACTTCATTATTGATTTGAGGCAATTTTTCCTGCAGTAGGTACTCTTTAGGGAGGGAAGGCGGGCGCAACGGTTGATTGCCTGGTCGTATTATTCCAACTATGCATCTTGTCGGTAGCTTTTCTCAACGCGGAATTGAAGCTACAGTATACACCTATTGATTAAATAGAACACATTTAGCAGTTCGGGAGATTCCCCCATTCGGGAGAAAAATTGGTCATGGGCGCCGCCATTTTATCTATTTTACCCGCAATCCTACGCGTTTTTTGTGTACATTTCCAATGGCGAATGGGTTTAGGAACCCCCTTGCAAAAACTGTCGGTCCAATGTAATAGAATTAAATTTATATTCGGAAAGTTTATTGTCATAGCTACAGAAAAGCCACGTCCTAATCGGTGGGTCATCACGCCGTTTTTCAGTTTTTGAGTGGTTTTCACTCTTGCTTAACCTTGTTTTTGTTAGGCTGGCAAGCCTGTACAATGTCTTTCATAAGTTTTCCCCCGTTCGGGAGAATTTTGGTTTTCTCCCAAACGGGAGAATCTCCCGGACTGTGTAGCATATATAGTACATACATCATTTATTTAAATGTATTCCAAAAACAGTAACAAAAAGTTGTCACCCCAAAAAAGAACAGCATTGACCTTTTGGCGCTTCTAGAATTCCAAGTCAGAAATTTAAATGCCATGAATGACAAAAGATTGTGGATCTACCATTGTAGTCATCTGCCTAACGTCAAAGATCACTCACACTTGACACTTTTGATGCCTTCAGATGTGCATTTTGATTTTGAAGTATCGATACCACCAAGTTCTTCAAAACGAACCCTATTCCCAATGTTTGCCTAACTTGAGCAATTCGAATCCAAGTTTAAATGAAATCTACCTTAGACCGAGTTAGAAACTGTGTTGTACGGGTTATAAATAAGCAAAGTAAAGTAGAGTAAAGATCAACCTCGCAGAGAAAACTTCCTCTTGGGTGCCATCATATTGCCCATTTTACCAAAATTCCACGCGTTCGTTGTATACATTGTCAGTGGCGAATAGGGTTTGGAACGACCTCGGAAATATTGTCGGTCTTATAGTATAGAATTAAATGTATATTCGGAAGGTGTATTGTCATAGCTACCGAAAAGCCACGTCCTGATCGGTTGTTCACTAAGCCGTTCTTGAGAAAAACGCGTTCTTAAGAGATCTTTCTATACTTTGTCTTCGTTAGGCTAGCGAGCCTATAAAATGTGTTACATAAGTTTTTCCTCATTGTGGAGAATGTGTTTTACCTTACGTTCTCAAATTGAAGTTACATTTATCTTCGGCTGAATGAAATGTTCCCTTCAAACTTACTGTGTGGAGAAGACTTGGATTACTGAGAAAGACTGGCCTTGTAGGTTTGCCTGAGAATATATGGGTTCCAGGGCCGTAGTCTGCGGCGGCCAGGGGGCAACTTCTCCCCTGAGATTTCCAAAGCGTTAATGAAAGTTTGTCTACTTGAGAAAAGAAAATACTGAAATGTTGAAAATTCTACTTTCCAAATTATGATTTCAAAGCCCCCCAACCTGGAAAATCTCATATAACGGTCCATTTCCCCCAAATTTTCCCGGGGAGGTCCCCGGACCCCAGCCGTAGACGCGTTCTTATACGGGTTTCCCTTCCTGACGAATGACCCATCTCCCTCCTCCCTAGGGAGTTGCTATGTAGAACTCCCTGCTCCTACAAGATACACCGCTTGAATACACCAGCACATACGCTGGCTAAAGATAAATAGCCTATGATTACCTGTATTTATTAGCTAAACTCAATGAGCTGGTAAAGAAAATTTTTAATTTAAATAGCATAAGCAGTTGCCGCAAACTTATTTTGAAACAACAGCTAAACTGAATCTCACAGATATCCTGTTATTTCACTTCAAGTTTCTTTCCTGATATGTTAATAAAACATTAAAATTGCATATTCGAAGTAAACCAAGGAGTTACTCTATACATGAATTTCTCAACGCAGTAAGTAACATTCTGTAACATGATTCTCAAAAGCCATTCATGAAATAAGATACCCGGGTACACTAATTCAAATTTGGGTGACTGCATTTTCCCTTTAAATGAAATCTTAAGTTTTCTTCTCGAAATCTAAATTAGTTTCCTATGCATGAAATCTAAAAAATGACTGTGAAGATGCAACTTTAAGGTCTAAAATGCGTCATTTTCCTCATCTGGGAGGTGTTTCGACCAAACGTTTCCTTGCAAGGCCTAAGCTACGGTAACTGGCCAACCGATGGTGGTTCTTCCAGTGGCATACTAAGAGCGCTAGGAAGAAGCCCGCACCGGCTGCCAGTCTTATAAGGGTGCCATGTTACAGCCGAAAAATTAAGTAAATAACTAAAATTTCAGATCTTGTTATAAGTCCAAAGCTTTACAAAAGATAACACCATTTTGGATCTAGGAAAACTTAGTACAAGATAAATTTTTCAAAGAGTAAAGATGTTATCCCTCCCATGAAGCAACATCCCATTAAATTACACCCTACCAAAAAAGGGGAAAATCACTAAACTGAATGAGGATTCCTAAACATACAGTCAACTCAACGATTTACGAAGTTTTACCAAAGATAGCACCATTTTGCATTCAACCCGTGCACCACACAAGACAAAAATTCCTCAAAGAGTATAGAGTGACATCCCCTTCTCTTAATCAGCTCCACTTGACTTACGCCCAGCCAAAAACAGGAAGAGTATCACTAAATAATTGGATAATGACAATTTGCACAATTTTGCACTGAATCTGTGAGATTCAGCCCTCCATGTAGCCCTCCACTCAACACCCCCCGACACTCATGTGCTCGTGAAAAAGGAAGGTTTTGCCCGGGTGTCAGCTATCTGTACAGCAACGCCACTCAGTGCTCCGCTTAGACAGTGTCATGAACTACCCGTGCTACTAGAGATTTCGCCTAGGCTACGGGCCTGGGTTAAATTTATGGAATAAAGTAAATTTAAGTAAAGTGCCAACATATTACTTACCAGGCTAAATTTTTGCAAGAAAACAGGAAAAGAAGTGTTACTTTCGTGTCCAAAACTTTGAATTACTCAGCAGCCTCTCCAACGTTAGTTTGCCGATTTTCTGTGATAAGTGTTTTATCAAAACATATCTCCTATTACGGGATTTTATTACTTATAAACACATTAGACATGCAGTGTTCCTTAAACAATAAATTAAATTACTAAATAATAATTCTTGTCTCTGCTGCAAGTTGTATCAGAGAGGAGGACGCCGGTTAATAATGGCATAGTAGTTAGGTTACATACTTATTATCTAATAACGCAGTCTCGTTTCCTCTCAAACAGCACAGCTGAGTCGATATTTAATGACCTTCATTGGCTATGGCCATAAAAGTGTTTCTTTTACGGCCCATTACAATTGAAGTATCAAAAAATGGTAAGGTAATGTACCGTAAAAAGCTTGGTATCATATTTTTACTACAAATCATGAATTCCACTCTGATGTTCGTACAAGAGACCATTGAGAGAGGCCTAAATACTGTGTGATTCAATTTTAGAGCTTTTGTTAGGGGTTTGTATAGTCAGTTTGCTGCCAAAGGCCTATACCTGATGGTCGTCTGCAATGGAGCTTTAAACAGTGAAGTTCTGGGCATGTTAATGTCACACAAGCCTTCTTGGTGTAGCATAAAACATAAAAATGGCCACGATTCTCATCAAACCACATCAAAGATTGAACATTTGTACAAGGAAATTACTGTTTGCGCCAACATTATGAATAAACGTGAGGTAAATACGCAAATTCGTGAAGTAGGGAGTCACAAAGATATATGTCTTATGTGATTCTTTGTTTGTTACACCTTCATTTCAAAGGACAGTTGTAATGTTACTATGACCCCAGTTTCTTTTGGACGTAGATGCTGATTTCCTGAAAAATGTCCACACTAAACACCAAAGTAGGAATGAGAAGTTGGTGTAACTTTCTGAATAGCTTCTACACGTACTTTGTAAAAGGTTGCGTAATTGGAAATATTTTAATACCTTGGACTAGTGACGATAAACATAGCAAACAAAATGGTAGAGTTCTAAAGCAAGTCAGACCTAGTAATGCATATTTGCGAAACAGTCATGTAGAAGGCTCTTAAAGTGGCCCTGAGGAAGAAGACCACAAAACTGATTCAGATGAAATGTCCTCGAACACCTTGGATGGTGATTAGGGCTCTGCCAATAGTCAGAATGCTTTAACATGCAAAGTGTGCGATTTAGAGGTAGATCAAGGTCGTGCATCAGTACAGGGACTAGTTCCGCGAATCAGTGCAGTACGGTAGTCTACGTCGTGTGGGCTATCTACTGAAGGACCTTGCAAATGGTCACTTATTGAAGAGGTTTATCTTGGAACCATTAAAAGATTGAAATATAGTTAGTGATTTTTCCAGTTATTGATCATTATGTTTAACTATCTAGCAAAAGTAACTGTCAGTAACATGTCCTCATACCTTTAAAATAAAAGTAAAAAACTGTTGCTTTAGGACTCTGTGTACTGTTAAAGCATTAAAATTAAAAATATCCTGTGAAATTAAAGATGAATCAATCCAATTTGTACAAACATGTACACTTGTGATAGCCAGGGGTGGCGGAAGGATTTGTCCCCGACGGGAGGGGGCAGCAACCTCATGCCCCCGACAAAGGCGATGAGTTGCCAAAAGGACGACGAACGTAAAATTTTCGGCACGTGAAGTGCGCCGAAAATTGTACTTTTTTTGCAAAAATTGAAAATGTGGAGGTTTTATTGAAGGAAATTTGAAAAATTTGGGTTTTTTCAAGGGAAAGTGTTAATTTTTGGGTTCTTCATTGAAGAATCTGCCCTTTCCATGAGAAAAACCAAGCAGGTCGTCTGGGCGACTGAAGGTCGTTGGGATTACATATCATATCTTGTACGGATTAAGCTCCCCGACGAAAATGCAAAATTTCCCTGACGGGGGGGCACCCCTAGTTATATCTTTCAACTATATCGAACATAGACCGATGCATAAAGGCATACGTTGTTATACTAACGAAGGAAGAGGCTAGTGAACTGCCTGTGTGAATGATTGTGCTTTCAATGAACCGTTGAACAAACCTACGTGTACGTAATGAGATACTTTTAAGTATTGCCCACTATTGCGTCAAGTAATTGGCTTCCTTCATTCTTTTGGTTCTACGTGTAGTACGAAGTATAAGAAGTCTTGATTCTATGAAATAGGCAATAAATGTCTGTGAATCGGATGCGATAAAAGCAGGTTAATTCGATGCAAATGATTAAAGAATGTAATTGAGTACAATATTACGTAATAGGATGCTGACTAGTTTACTCATTGTAGCTTCATACATCTAATGGGGGTAGGATAACCCAACAGCTCTGGCTTAATAAGATAACAATAATTGACTGCGTAATTGCACACTGATAATCATAGACGTGTGTAACGGGCTGATTTGTATCGTTGCATTACATGCCTACTATCGATTTTCTGTTCCAAGTTAAACTATAATGGTGAGGACAATATACTAACAGAAGGAGCTTGGTCAAAAGGTCTAATTTATTGGCGTACTGGTTGTGGTGGAGGAAAACACGTGTGTACACAGAGGCCTTACACAGAACATGTACATATCACATTGCAGCTACTGTACATTGAAACGCAATGAATTCTGGAACACTAATGCGTTTGTGCGCGCATAGGCGAGAACTAGCACATTTACTACGGGTTTGTTTACCCTTCAGCAGTTGGTTGCTCCCAGGCATTACTTAGCTTACAAGAACCCTATATAATGGCTACAGGTATAGCGTCAGATTGTCAACTTTGAGAAACGTAATAAGTCGGGCTGCTTATCGAGTTAAAATAACATTTAGCTGTGTAGAAAAAAATAGATGCGTTGCTAACAAGGCCAACAATTACATCGAGTGTGATACGTAAATAACGAACTTTGAAAGCTTTGTATTTCAACAAATCATTGTCGATGCCGGTTCTTTATACTTATGGCGGAAGTTGCACCAGAAAATGACATTGCTCTGACCTTTGTGGCAATGCAGGATTCCAAGACTTGCCCTCCCTAATGGTAACACAACGCGCACATAAAGACCGTTAACTGCAATGTTCGTATAGAAATCGTTCTGCAATGCATCAAAATCATCCACGAACAAAGAGAGCTTTTAACGCTTAATACCGTTTACATATGTAGGCGCATTTTAATTTTTGTTGTTATAGCTTATGCTTTTGCAAATAACATCAACAGAATTTTGGACATAATTGTTTGTGAAAGATCAGATCGGTCACGCACACGAATTGTGATGAAAGCTACAAAATTGCCTCAAAAGCTATGGTACTCAACAAAAGTAGTATTTAAAGTGTCGCAAAATATTTCAAACCTCCCCGCTTTTTAGTGGGGACAGATTTACCACTCGACAATTCCACTCTTTACCTATACCGTTACACTTAGGTTTTATCAAAGGCTTAATTAAATTTAATTGTTTTTGCTTTAAATCATAATGGTGAAGTTTTAATTTTAGTTTGTTGTAATACCCGGCCTTCGACTTTAGGGACATCGTTCAAAACTGCACCAGAGATGGACCCCTCGATTCCCAGCCTCATCTTCTTCTAAACCCCACAGTTATAACGGAAATATATTGTAATACCTGCTTTTTTACCGAAAGCTTAAAATCCGTCACTGTGTGAGCCTGTCTAACTGCATGCAAAATTGTTTACCTAAGCTACATAAGCGATTAAAAGGTAGAAGCATGTGCAAAACCATGCCCCTGGTAAACTTTGTGAGCTAAGAGAAATAAAAATGACAAATTGATAACAAGTTGGAGCTATTTTAAGGACGAAAGTTCGTTACCATATCTCAATAACCGATTTCCCCTTTATTGTATATCCCCTATGGCACTCTGACAGGCAGCTTTATTCAGATAATGTACTTTGCAAAATGGTAAATCCTGAAAACTAAGCGACTTCTATATCTTTAATAAAAATCAATCATCTTTATATCTTAACTTGAGATTGCTACCCAGCTAAATAAACACTGGAATTTATCAGGTTTCTTCCACCATCGGCTTAACGACTGGAGAGAGTTACTAGGACTTGAGTTTTCAGTATCGACCTATATTTCTTTCGACGAAAACTCGAAAATTTATTGATTCTAAAAAGTAATCAAATCGCCATATGGAGAGCTGCACTTCAATATATCATTCTAGAGTAGGCCAAGGCTCTATATATCGATGGATATGAAGCTACTTTGTCATAAAACTAATATTGAAATACCTTCATATGTAATATTACACCAATCTATTAAATTTTCAAAAGCTTTGGGTTCACTCAAGAGGTTAAATATAGTGTATGATAAAACTGTGCGGAAAGCTCCATATCAACGAAAGGTACCACGTATTTTGCCAAAGATGTAATGAAAATAACACAAACAAGATTTTTTTTTCTAGTATGACAAGATTTCCTTCCCTCATAAACCAATTCAACGTTTTTATTTTGCGTCTTGATAAAGAAAAGTCTGCTTCGGGGACAGTTATACTTTGAGTGTAAAACGACGTTCGGTCGAAAATGGTCTTTTTGGTTTCCGAGAGTAAAGTTGAGGATAAAAAGGAAATAAAAATCCCTTGTCAACTGTGGCAAAACAAGAAAGAGTTAGGCATGTCATTCTTTAAAATAGAAAGCTCTGCTTTGAGGCATAAGTGACATTTTCAAAGTTGCATGAGACAATCGAAGGTGATCAAGGCTGCTTTCCCTTTACAGAAAGGAGAAGTCGCTCTGTAGCTGCCTCCCAATATCGACATTGTATCGAGCTTTCTTTTATCACCGTGAAACGAGGCAACTCTAAACATTTCATGAGAAGAATAAGAACACTTTGAAGTTATCACTATTTTTGGTAATCTTGCAGAAAATATTTTGATTTTTGAAGTGATTCGAATAAGAATCTTTACTTGAAAGTCACTGTGCCGTGGGGACATTGACAAAAGCATTCGGGGCGGAAAAACTTGATAACCTACTTTGGACTGAATTATCTCCATGTAAGGGGTCAGTTAGTAGGTTTGTATCCCAGCACACCTAAACCGAAGTTGAACCAGTTTTGATCCCAATAACCCCAATACCATAGGCGTAGGTGGCGGGGTGGGGGTGGGGTTGCGGCCCAAACCAAATATTTTTGTAAAAATTCGGAAAATATACTAAGATTTTTCGGACACCTACTGAAAGAAATATAATACAATGATGTAGCTAATGGTAATCAATGAACTTCCTTGGTAATTAAAATAAAGTTCTGATTTGAATTGCACCAAAACCTTTACATTCGGTATTAATTCACCAGTGTGTGTCGTAAAGTTTAAACGTATATTATGAGTATCAGTGGTGTATTTTGGGGGGCCATGCCCCCCTCACTGGGGCCGATTTTTATTTTTTTAGAACCTAAAATACGTAAATTTTTTAACACAAATTTTTCTTCAAAGCAAGCATTATGTGGCACCAGATTGTATGTAAGGACGACAAATTTTTCCAAAATTTTTAAAGAGGAGAGGTCTCCCTCCCCTTAGACCCCTCCCCCAGGCCGGCGATAACAAACATACTGCATGCCCCCACCCAATGAGAGAAATTCTGCCTATGCCACTGATTATTATCATTATCAATATTATTGTAACGATTTCCCCTAAAATTATAACCAATATGGAAGGGTAGTAACACGGCAAATGATTCAATTGGCCTATATGAAACGCTGGTGGAGCGCGCAGAAATTTTGGTTGTATTTTTCGGGCAAGTCGTTACAACCCCCCAAATCAACTTGGGCTCCTACGCCCATGCCTAATACTGAGCCAGTTTCGACTCTGGACCAATTTTCATTATAGTGACCCCAAATCTGGTCTAGGAATCGTATCATACACATCGTTTTCCTCCCTTTTATATGTACATTTGAATACATCGTTTATAGGAGTTTACTTAATGGCTTGGGACACCCAGTACTTTAGTTGACTGTGTGGTCAATCAAACATGACACTGAACATCAAAAAACAAGGAACCTTTAGTGACCTTCATGTGACTTTCATATTTGTGGAATTAATTGGAAATTATATAGCCCGCGTCCAGTTTCAGCCTTTCTTGGCCATTATCTTTTCTTGACCTACCATTCCAGTAAAGTTTCAGTGAAATAAGAAAGGTATTGTCCTAGAAATTAAAGTAAGGGAGAATGACGTCTGCCGATCTGGACTGACGCCATTGATTTGGCTAGGCTGTACGGCCACAGGGCACCTGCGCGTAATACAAAGATCACGCCATTGCTTTTGCCCCAAGTATTGGCAAAGAAACTACAAGTTTTCAAGTTAGGAGTATAAAACAAAACACTTAAGGCCCCAAGACTTATTTCTGTTGTGAAAATTACTCCTAATCTTTGGAAAAACGGATGAAATAAGCTATAACTTCTGCAGCAGAATGCACACTGTACGTACGGAGACACACCAAATCAACTGGTCTTTTGCCGTACAACGAAAGCGCCCTCACAATTTTCGTGGCTTCACCGGTTAAACATGCAGTTGATGCATTGTGTCAGCGTTCTCGCTTACTTTTATTTTTATGGGTACTATAGCACTGTCAGTCATTTCTGAGTACAAATGATGAGGTGGTATACTTATAGAACTAATTTGAAGACAAAAAATCTTGTAGACTGTTAAGGAATGCCGAACGGGCTTTGAAATAACAAACATGTCTCCACCAAAGCAAATTGTTAATCTATGAACCGATGGGCGGAGTCTGGGGAACCACGACCCGGGCCTGAAGGCTCAAATGGTTTTCTGGGCCCCATCGTATATGACAGGGCTGTACCGTCCGGATTCGAACTCGATTAAGGACTCGAGTCCGTTTGTCCTTGAACTCGTGATTGGCCCGGAATGGGCTACAGCTAGACTAGGACTCGAAGTCGATTCCAGCCGAGTCCTCAAAATTTAAAGTAACATATATTTTACCTAGGGCCACACTGTTATTGTTGCACAGTTCAACACAAGAATGGTAACAAACAGTCAACTAAAAATAACAGGGTAGGCCAGGGCATGAATTTTTCTCCTAAATATGTCAGCTTTAATTGAGTGTACAAAAATAGTGCAAAATGCATTTGTACAAGATGCTACATTGTCAAATGGCCGGACTCGGCATTGGCCCGGAGATGGCCCTGAATTGGGGGACCTGGAATCGGAACTGACTCGGAATCGGAAGGTGCTGGACTCGAAATTTGTCTGGAGTGGTGACCACAGAATTGACCACGAAATCGGGTTAAGTGGACTCGACTCAAATACAGCCCTAGTATACGGTATGTTCCATTCTCTCACTGTAGCCTGTATCCATTCATTCTCTAGTTGCGGCCTTTACTATATCACTTTGCAGTTTATTAACCCAGCATAGCTGACAGAACTCTTTAAGTCCTTCGCGCCAAATTCGTTTTAAAAAAACGCCAAACGCACTTGGTGCGTTCACACCAAAACCGAAATCTGCTGCGTCTTACGGCGGGACGCGGAAATTTTTTTCCGAGGACAAATATTTCCAATTTTATTTCAATGAAAATTTAGAAAATCGACCCATTCGTTCTGAGATAACAAATTTTGCGTCCCGCCTGCAAAATGCAGCAGATATCGGTTTTGGTGTGAACCGCACCTTTATACTAGTTATGAATGAGTGCTACGTAACGAAATACTCTCTTGCAGAGCTTTTCTTCTTGGTAGACCCTGCTCAGGTCCGGATTTTCCATTGGTTCAGATGGGCCCGGGACCAGGGCCCCCAAATTCAGGGGCCCCCAAATTGGAGGATTGAAAATATAAAATGATGGGAAAAATAAAAGAGATAGTCTCAGATAGAGAGAGAGTGTCAGAGTTGGGGAGAGTAGGGAAAAGCAATGAACAATTTTCCACCACATTATTATTGTCCTGTTTCAAGATCAATGTGCCGGAAGAAGATGGGTTCTCAGGCAGGACTGGCCCAGGGCCCCCAGAAAGATAAACCCGGGACTGACCCTGCCGTTCCTGGTCCGTAAAGATGAGGCCTACTGAACCTACCTCTAGAATTATGTCATTTAACGTTACCTCTTTTGTATTGCTATACAAGGGAAATATTTTCTAAAATATTCATTTTTCAAAAATAAAGGGGTCAACATACCTCGTACAGTGACCTGTAGGTGTTCTGGTAGGACCTTTTCTATTGGGCCTTGACCCTCTAGAGGTGACACAAACAAGACTACTGTTTTAACCTCTTTGTCACAGAAGTCGACCGTAGAGTTCTCTCCTTGAGCATACATGACGGGAACTTTGTCACGCTGCACCATTTGGAAGTTTCCCGCATCTTTGTCCCTGTAAGCGAGGTAGATGTCCACTGGTGGTTCCAGTAGCTTCATACGGACCAGGTCACCCTTCGTTTGTAGCCTTAAAGCCGTCAGGTTAGCTGGGAGGCACGGTGAAAGGACCTGTGCTCCTACGTCGACCTTTTCTAGAGTGAACTCGCTTGACTCCGACAACTTCGTGGTATTACACACACCTGGAGAAAGTGCAGAGTGGTTTTGGTTGCTTTATGTAGAAAGGGAACATAAAGATCTACTGTAATCCTCTAAATTGTGATGAACACATGTGTTTAAGAAAACTGACTCCATGCAGGCAAACCAAACATTAAATCATTAAAGAAGTATAGTATTGGGGGCTATTGGCAATTGTTTCACATGATCGCATATATTAAATAATGTGTGAGCAATAGAACATTCTGTAGCACTGTATGGATCCATGTGTCACATTCCTACACCCCACTTAATAGGAACATTAAAATAAAGGTTTCAAGGGAAATAAAAAACTGCATACTTTAGATGCAACCCGCAAAAATAAATAAATAAAAACAAATAAATCAAGAAATAAAAATGTGTTACGTTCATCCAGTAACAAGCAGTTTGCAACTGTTCCCTATTTACAGTACTGTTCGAATCAAGACTTGCCTCAAGTCTGTTTTGTAACGTGATTTTGGCACGTGTGAAAAGACTTAGTAAAAGCTGATTGCCCAAAGCATAAAACTGTGGCAATATAAAATGTAACAGGATAGCTTGTTACAACTTCGAGAACTTAAAGAATAACTACGAACAGGCCCTAGATGTTCTTGTGAAAGAAGCAAAAATAACATCTATTTACACAGTGCTGCCGAAGAAAGGGCTATAAATTTTTCCCAGTTACACGAAAAATTTAGGCATTGCAATCGTGCATGGGGTACCTACAGGACTTTTGCCTTGCACTCCTAGAAAAACTGCATACTATAGATCAACCAAATAATTTGTTAGTTCATCTCCCAAGAAACAGCTGTCAACGGTGCCCTATTTTTAGTTCTGTACGTATCAATACTAGCCCTGATTCCTATCCAGATCTCATTACCACACGTGGACGGAAGGCGAATTTGGGTTTCATATGCATACCGAGTAGATTGTGAACACATTTGTGCCATTCATTTCAAGCTTATATTGTTCTGAACTTTTCCTATTCAGCGACGTATTTAGATTCAAGCAACTACTGAGCCTACTCGTCGGTTGATTATGTCTTTACTTGTGATAAGAAATGGCAGGGGGATTTTCTTCCATTTTTAAGACATTTTTGCCCTCTTGATGTAATTTTAGTGTTCATTTTGTTGTTTCCTGGGCGAAATCTCACTCCGCCCCAGTGGTTTCGAACATTGATTTTTAACGATACACTTCAGTAACATTGTATAGGCGTATGGCATTGCTAGGGTCATAAATGCTCATCGCTAAGTATTTGTTGAGATGGGAAGTAGAAAAACTTTGCCATTTAAGCGAAACCATTCCACATGGCCGGGACTACTTAGCCCAGTGCGGCCTTACTATGTCACCAATCGGAATTCTATAAGCCAAATTTATCGTTTGCCATAGATATGAAGAGATTATCCCTCCCAGAATACGAGTTTAGGCGGAGTTTCGAGTGCCGCATTAACACATTTACAAGCCCGTATGTTAGACGGTAGAACATTTTGTTGACGGGCCACAAATTCTGCCTTTGGTTACGCAGATAGGAAACTGTAATTCATTACAATTTAATGGAATTCATTTCTTAGGAAGCAGACCTACCTATGCTTACATGAAACATAGTGTCCCATGGAAGCTTCTGTACACCATAAAGGGACGTCGGAGAAGCTCAAGGCTGCAATAGGTCTCTACTACATCTTCAATGATGTAATTGTATAAGATAATTGTGACTGCGAGACAATAGATCATATTTCTCTGCCTTGTAATAATGTATTATGCACACATATATCTTGTCTGGGCAATGTCATTCAAAAAATGAAAAAGCAATAAATAATTTACAGTCCTTAGGTCTCGAAAGACAATGAGGCCTACCCCGTGAAGGCTATGGATCTATACTTATTCCAGTATTAAATGATTCCAGTATTAAATGAAAATAATCTGGGATACTAAATATAAAAGTATAATTTGAAAACGTTTAGACCGATGTGGATTTTTGAAATCCAGGACTCTATTGGAGTTAAGTATATGCAGTGCGTGAGAGTTGAATGTTTATCCTTTGAGGTTATTGCTCTTATGAAAAAAGTGACATCACATTGGTTCCGTGCTAGAGAGGACGACTGATTTCATTAGTTCCTAAGCCATATTCAATCCTTTATTAGCGGTAATGGCAACTGTCATGGGAGAAGTACATTCTAACAACCAATCGGATGTAAGCACTACTTCCCTCAAGGACATATCTGATTGCTGCCATAAATTTACGTCAAAGTACCTTTTTGTTGATGCCTGAAGTATTGCTTCTCTTCATCATTGTATTATTACGTCATTACCGTTGATGTCTGCGGCATGGGACTTTTGGAATTCTCATTTCTTGTTTTGAGCGCCATATTGAAAGAATTTTTTGTAATAGTATAATAATTCAGGCCTTGAAGGGCAGTTGGTTTACGACGCTAAGCATATATAGCTTATGAATTACTACTTCACGCAGGGTGGCTAACCAACTCAACAATTTAGGTCAAATTTGGTTTCTTTTGAAAAAAAAAGTTGAATGATGACTACTGTTTTCTTAATTACTTTATAACCTTGACTTTGTCTCTGTCCTAACCATAAACCTAACAGTGCTTATATCGAAATAGCGGCCTTTCACTTAAAACAGGTGTCATATTCAACAAAAGGTTGCCTTCACAGTCGTCCCTTTTGGCGTTCCATGTTCCTGAAGATAGCTTGGATGACAGATGTATGAGATAAAGATCAGTGATTCAGTAAAGTAGGAATTTAAATTATCTTTCTACTGATGCATGATTTGGGGTATTTTTCTTCGGACAAACACGGAAGACGGATCAACATTGTCCTCCCAACCACTGGAATGGCGTGTTGCAGCCCACAAAACCCACGTGGATAACACGTAGAGAGAAACGTAACAGCTTTTTGACAAAACAAAGCGAAATCAATGAAGGATTATGTAGATGGCCAGGCGTTAAAATGAGCTTTTTTGCAAAGCCATTTTTGAGTGCTAGCTTAAAGGCATGGAATATTTTTCTTTTATTTGCACATTTCCTTTGCGTAAGTAGCTTAAGGCTCGGCTTTTCTTTTAAAAGTCAAGAACTTGAAAACGTGTCTGTAAATGACAAGTGCACGGAAATTTAAGGGAGACCAAAAAATAATATTTTGTTACTCATGACAGCTTCAACAGTAGAAATAGTGATTAAATTGCCAAAAGTGCTGATCTTATGCAATAGAAAAAAGAAAATCACATAAAAATATTAAGTTTCGGCCCTTCACAGTTGCAAAATACGTTACACAAGGTTTGAAGCTTTATCGAATATCAAATCTTTACCATCACGATTTCCCTTCAAACCCTATTACTAGGAATTTTTTTGCTTTCCCGGTTTTTTCACTGAACGTTCCATGTAGTCCTCGGAGCACCTCGATGATAACGTTGATACGTATTGATGGACACAGTTTCTGTGGGAACTCACTGGTGACAATAATATCCAGTTCTTCTACCTCGTGTTAGATGCAAATTGTAAAGATATTTCATAGAGGCAGAACATTTGGATACAATTTCGAGAGTGGTGGCTGATGGTCTTCACACTAGGAGGCACAAATTGTCAGGGGCTTAAATCCAGATGGAAAAAAAAAACTAAAGGCGACGAAGGCGCCGCAAAACCGTAAAGATATCCTATCGAAGTCAGTTTCACCTCACCCATAGCTACATAAGTGGGTTGAAAAATAAAAGAATGGCAATGTTGGGAAGGAAAAGAGACGCATACAGAAATTACCAGATATTTTTTTTTCTTGTAATGGAGAGCCGAACTTTTGAAATGAAAAGTGGAGTTAAAGATTACTACAGCCACTCTACAAAATGTATTTTTCTTCAAACTTAACGCATTTTACCTGTAAAGATTTTGATATATCTTAAATTTCGTAAAAATTTTTAAATGAAAACAATTAAGTTTAAAACTTCGCACTAACATCTCTTCAACACATTTTCATCCTTTCAAATCTAGTGTACCACTAGGTGAAAGATTGAAAGGCCTTAAGCCAGGAATACGGACGGGGAGGGGGAACTAGCCCTTCAAACGGAGGAGATGGGGGAGGATCTGAGCAGGATTATACTATAAAGCAACTCTCTAAATGTAAAAGAGTGAATTTCACTCTTCGACGATTGCCTACAGTGACCACTCTCTGTTTCGAGTGGAATTCCACTCTACCCGGAGTGGTAATTCACTCATTTAAATTCACTCTTTTACATTTAGAGAGAAGTGATGCCACAAGAATGAAGAACTTTTGGGAAAGATCGGATCATATCTTTAGCCTACTTCAGATGGCCTGTGGAAATCTGTGTTATGAGTTTAAACAAGCGACCGAAAAGAGAAAAAACTGCTCCCAATGCTTGTGACAGTTTTCCCCTCCTCTTGAAAGACTCAGGCCTTGATAGTCCATACAAATAAACAAAAGTAGGCTAAAATGGTGCCCTGCAGACAGAATGGGTGAGTACGTTCCATCCTTAGATGATACATTGACTAGGTTGTATTTTCCGAAATGTGTGCAGTGTCATCTCTATTGGCCCATTAGGCTGACAGTTCCGTTCCTCGACTGAAAACCTCATTAAATGCAATATCCATTCTATAAAGACAGGGAAACTGATCATGTTAATCATGTTTTAAGACTAGGATGGCTACATAAATGCAAGTTTGTTTCTTGTGGTCCCTGTGAGGCGAGCTGGGGAGACCGAACTCAATGCTTAAACAAAATTGTCCAGTCGTACAAGGGTAGCACTGACTGACTGGAAGCCACTTGAAGCAATCATTGGGGCTAAAGATCAGAAGATTGGGTTGGGGGTTCGATACCGTGGCAGACCACAGTGAGGTGAATGATCCAAAAGCAATCTATGGTTTTCTCATAAGAAAGAACTTCTAAAAGGAGATCTTTCTAAAATTTTGTTAAAAGTTGATTTTGTTGGTAGACGGTGTGAAGCTGTAATCCACGATCCCTGACAGGTTTATGCCACATTCTTTGTAGTTAGCGTCGTAACACTATTGCTTTCAAGGGCTAAATTTTTCAAGAGATAAGTAATACCTGAGAGTGACTAAGCACACAGCGTTACCTGAGATGCTCGCCAAAGAGATTTTCCAGTTGAAAATATGCCATTTAAAGCTAAAAAAGTATTTTCCCAATTCGCATTTTTTTCATTTTACACTCTCAATGTTTCATAAAGAGATTTCTTCTGTCAACTGGTGACATTTGTTGAACACACTTTTGGCATTGCTTTTGGCACCTTACATAAATGATTCAAACACCTTGTAAATATGCTGTCTTTTGTAGTCTATTTACATTCTATGTTTCAGAAAACTTCGAGTCATACAAAATGTGAAGTCCATTGAAACTAATGACGAAGGTATTTACACGAGGTATTTTACGTCATATAGACCTTATGCATTGATGTCACACCGACGTCATTTTGGAGGGAAACAATGAAACCCACGTGCACGAACGGCGTGGATTTGGCACGCACTTGTAGTGGACTTACGTGCGTATACGATTGGTTGACAAATCAGCTGTCTGCATTTGTTGGTGTAACTTGCAATGATACGCGCCTTTCCTCCAAACGAGGGAGCACTTTCTGCTCTGTGACATCATATGCATAAGGTCTATACCCAGGTTAGGTAACCTCAGGAGAACGGTTTTAAACTTCATACTGATTTGCCGTGAAATAATCGATCAGACACTGGCCCGGTGTTACTTTGTGCTAATATTAACTACAAATCTACTGTAAAACGGCAAATTGCGTTTGCTAAAGCACCATCTCATCACTAAACAAGTAATGGACGTTTATAGACTCGCTTTAAACGTAATTTTTCACTCTAGGGAAACTGGCCTCAGTGCAGTATTACTTAAAAAAAGACATGTTATGGACATAAATTCAGGGTGTTGTATGTTGAAATCATTAAATTCGGAACTGGAAAAACGATTTATATTCCCAGCAGAAGGTTTCAATTCCTCTAATGAATAATAAGTCATAAAGCAACAAGCTACGAACTGGAAACACGAGAAGGAACTTTAGGAAAAATGTGAATACACATTCCAGCGATATTAAAGGAAAACAGTATAATATGTCTGAAAAAGTGTTTAGAAACAGCGTGCAGTAAATGTCAAGTTACTCTGTTATTCTACAACTCCATAAGTTGAGGGTTTTCCTTTTAATTTCAATTAAAGTTTTTTGCCCTTTATTTGTACTAAATATCATATCCTAAGTCAACGTTTTAAACGTAAGAATAGGATTTATTTCAAGCAATTTATATAGTATTTATCCGAGCTAATACATGGTGGTAAAAAATGATTGCTTACCATGACATACACCAATTATAGGGATCTAAAGCTAGTATCTCACGAAGACAAATTCGAACGTTTATTGTTGCGTCTATTGCATTTTCAAAACGCAAAAGTCGCAAAAATAAACGTGCGAATTAAGTATGTCTCACGTGAAGACGGTAACACCAAAGGTACGTCAGTCTCAAAATATTAGCACTAACTTCGTACTAACTTATCACTTATCACTTAACAACCTATGAAAAACCAGAGGCCATTCGGCATAGGAACGATTCTTCAAAACGCTCGACGTTAGTTTTACATTAGTGCTACGTTAGTGAGAATATCTTACTAAACTTTGCAATCATTTGGCGTTCGACTTCCGAACATGTTCAAAACGGCTGGCGATGCTTTTGCGATTCCTGCGAATACAGGCGACAGTTTTGCTACTGTTTTACTAATATCTGGCGAATTTGCGAAATTTAGTCGCAAACCATACGCAAGTGAATTTTTTCTTCGTGAGATACTAGCTTAACTGCTCAGCATTCTTAGCTTGAGCTTTACGTCTACAAATCCGGAAAACCGCTCTTTTATATACAAACTTCCTGACAGATAGCTACAATGAACCTTCAAACCTAAATCTTCCACTTGTGACAGGCACAGGCCTAGGATTTTGCACAAGGGGGGGGGGTATAGACTGAACCTTGGAGGGTCGAAGGCGAGAAGCGTTGAGAAAGCTTATGGGGATTATGAGAGAAAACTTAAAACTGTTAATGAAATTTCCTGGTATCTGGAAGTCAAAATAAATACACCAACTTTCTGAGTGATTGTCAAAACAAATAGTAGCGAAATGAAAGGAGGGGATTGGAAATAGCTCTATTCCCCCTTGGATTCGTGCTGGTATGAGTGTTGGTGTGACCATTGTTTCAATTAATATGTATTCTTTCTGT
The DNA here is from genome assembly GCA_029531755.1 of Holothuria leucospilota. NCBI lineage: Eukaryota > Metazoa > Echinodermata > Holothuroidea > Aspidochirotida > Holothuriidae > Holothuria > Holothuria leucospilota. The sequence goes on along the minus strand of CM055981.1, from coordinate 27,476,553 downwards.
AAGCTTGTCAAATTGTATGAAGGTTCGGACTTAAGTAAAATTCCATGCAGCTGTATAAAGGCTTCTGTTTTAATTGATTGTTCGTTGATGAATTGATTTGGTACTATAATAAAACATGAATACCTAGAACTATGATGAAAATTGCATATTACGAAGTGCCATTACCTACAATCTAGGGCATTTCTGACTAATTATTCTTTGAACCCAGCCTTAAATATGGTGGCGTCCAGGTCGGCTTTGGTTCGAACGATGCCCCTTTGTGGGAGCAACCTTAATGGAACTTCCTGGATTCCTCAGCGTGTGTACGTGTCATTGTGACGTTATGTATTTACGAGAAAAGATGTGCAGTTCGTATAGACCTTACGCATCGACGTCAAGCGACATTGCTGTGGAAGGTAAGCAATAGACCCTTTTCCAAATAACAATTGCAATGGCTTGTGGGATAAGTTCTGGTTCGCGATGTTTTTGTCCATGGCATTTTGCTGTGGCAAAAAATGATGCACACCAAAAATCTATCCCACAATCCTTTGTAATTCCTATTTGGAAAAGAGTCTATGGCACTCACAGCTTTTACGATGTAGCCTTCCCACGCACGCATATCTACACTTAAACGAGTACACGACCGGTACATAAATCAGCTGTCTGCATTTGTTGGTGTAAGTTGCAATGATACATGTTTGACCCCATTGGAGGGCACACTTTCTGTTCAGTGACGTCATATGCACAAGGTCTATATGTATGAGCGACACGTTCGTCACGACATCCAACGCGAATTTTTCCGCAAAGGGTATAATATGATTGAAAAGGACGTAGTTAGAATTTGAAATGTTTTTATTTTTAATATTCATCACGAATGAGACCCAATGAGCAAAGGTTCTTTAAGAGAATGAATTCACCTACTCTAGAGAGAACTTTTCTTGATTACTTCTTCATGTCGAATGAAATAATTTCAACTTTTCATTATCCGCTGGATATTAAACTACTTAAAAGGGCTTTTCGCAAGTACTTTTCAACGTTTTCACCGCATTTACCTTTAATCTAGCTAGAACTCTTATCGTAACAAAAAAAAAAAAAAAAAAAAACACATGCACGCACATTTTATATATATATATATATATATATATATATATATATATATATATATATATATATATATATATATATATATATATATACTAATTGAAAACACTGGCAAAATATAGTGATATATATATATATATATAGAGAGATGTATTTTTGTTACGATGTTTCACAAATTGACCTCTAGTGACCTTTGACATCCACCAAAAATAATAGGGTTCCTGAAAACAACATTGGTCATCCACATGATACATATTGGCCCCTCACAGTGACAGAGTAGGTTTACACACTTTGAACTTTTATGACCTCAAATCACCTTTGACTGCCACCACAAACATGTTTGCACCTGCGTTTACAATGTATTCGTAGTTTCACAGTCATTGACTCAGGTGACCTTTTACACTCTACTGAAAACAGGGTAGTTTTTCTAAGTATAGCGCATTCACATTTCAAGCATGAAAAATATTCATGATTCCTGACTTGAGGTACGTTGTTTAAGAGGTTTTCAGTTGTTGACCTCCAGGAACCTCAAATGGCCACTGACCTTCACCAAATACAATAGGAGCCTCCTCTCGTTATAGAACATCTTTGTCCCAAGTATGATATTAAGTTAAAGAAGCCAAAAACTGAACAACAAAAACTGACCGAAAAATTAGTGCTTGAATGGAAGTTGAGCATCCTTGCCACAAGTCACTAGGTAATTGAAATTAAAATTACTAATTAATGGACCACATTTATGCTTGTGGAGAGATATATGTTGTTTTCTATATCTGTATCCTTGGAATGGTAAATAAATTCAGCCCTTCTTTTCGTTGGCCACGAAACGACACAATTTGGAGGTACGGCCCACTGTCTATTCTTGAAATATGTTGTTCAAAGCAGTTCACAAGATTTTCGTAGTTTCACGTCCGGTGATCTCAGAAGGCCTTGGATGTCCACAAAAACCTATCATGAATTCCTCCTCTTAATATGAGAAATCTATATACCAAGCATGAAAAGTATTCCTTATTCCTACTACAAAAAATCGTGTTCACAATTTTTTCGGGTTTTGACCCTCAAATGACCTCTGACCTTCATCAAAAACAATAGCTACCTTTTCTCAATATACCAGATCTTTATATCCAGACCATCATTGTTAAACTGAGATAACGTGTTTTACAAGCGTTTTACAAGGGTTCGTAGTTTCCCCTCTGGTGACTTAAGATGACCTTTGATCTCCACCAAAACAATACAGTTCAACAATAATATACTAAGTATGAGGAGTGTCCCTCATTTCTATCTTGAAGTATCGTATGATAAGGTTTTAGTTCTATGACCTTTGCTGACCTCAAATGACTGTGTTCTTACTCTTAATTTCAATATTACAATAATATTATATATATTATAATATTACAATTAATTTTAATATTACAGCATCCTTCCCACAAATCCATTATTAGGTAATTAAAATTGGCATTACTAATGAATTTGCCATGGGTATGCTTGTGAATAGGTATATGTTGTTCCCTATAACTTTATCCTTGGAATGGTACAAGCACTATTCAGAGCTCCCTTTTCGTTGGTCACGAAACGACACAATTTGAAGGTACCGCCTACAGTCTATTCTTAAGATATAGTGTTTACAAGCAGCTTAAAAGGTTTTCTTTGTTTCACGTCCGGATGAGCTTGGACTTCCACCAAACCTGGCAGTGATATCCCTCTTAATATGAGAAATTTATACACGAAGTCTGAAAAATATGCATTTATCCCATCTTGAAATATCGAGTTTACAATATTTTTCTGTTTTGGTCCTCTGGTGACTTCAAATGACCTCTTACCTCGAGTCCATCAAATAAAAAAGATATCTCCCTCGCAATGTTACAAATCTTTATGACCAGTAAGAAAAGTATCCATCATGGCTGTCTTATATATGTTTTCAAGCGGTTACAAGGGTTACGTAGTTTCACCTTTTGTGACCTCGGATGACCTTTGATATCCACCAAAATAATAGGGCTCTCTTCGTATTCGGATAAAGCTATACACAAGTATGACGAGTTCCTATCTTAAAATATCGTGTTCATAACCTAACAAATTTTTGACCTCTGGTGACCTTTAATGGTCTCTGACGTTGATATATGGTGTTTACAAGTTTTTCTGGTTTTAACCTCCCATGACCTCAAATGACCATTGATTTCTACTAAAAACAGTAGGGTCCTTTCTCTTAACATGACAAATCTATGTACGAAGTATAAAAAGTATTCATTATTGCTATCTTGAGATATGGTGTTTACAAGCTAAGCGTCACATTAACACATGCATACACACATAAATACACTATCTCATAGTGATTGCATAGATTCATTTTGCCTTCGGCAAGGAATCAAAAAGTGTAGCTTAGCAGAGTGTAAGGTACTAGTACAAGTAAGTAGTTTGTATTATAAAGTAATGGAATTAACGTTGTTACTTCGAAATACCTAGCTACAAGTAAGTGGAAACAAGATTATTCGATTAAACTGTATCCTGGTAGATGTGGAAAATCTCTGTCCAAACCTTGCATGTGACTTTTTAAACGGAGAATGAGTTCGAGTTAAGCTAGCCGCACACTACACGAAGTTGCACACCGCAACTCAACTCAGTTGTCTTGTCTCCAACAGTCTTGTAGTGCGCCTGAGTTTACGACTGTGACTGGCAATTTTAAGACCAGTTTTAAGTCGCGTTGCCTTCAGTCGGGAATAACCAGCATGTTCGTTCTTCCCCGACTGAAGGCAACGCGACTTAAAATTGCCAGTCGCAGTCGTAAACCCATGCACACTTACACGACTGTTTAAGACTCGACGATCGAGTTGAGTTGCGGCGTCCAAAGTCGTGTAGAGTGCGGCTAGCTTTAGTGACGTTTTCGGTCGCCCATAAATCGAAACCCTCCGCAGGTAATGACAAACCTCAAATAGTCAGTTGTGTGGCCCCTACTCATTAAGTTTTTCGCTACGGGAAATCCACCGAAATTCACCCTACGAATGTTATGTTTGTGTTGAACCTTAGTATATGTCGTGTTCACTTCTTCAACCTACCGAACAGTTGAACATTTTTTACAAGTATTTACTCTAATAAACGCCCCCTCTCTAATAAACGATCCCCTTGGTTTTTCGTCATATTGCATGTAGTGTAATTGTGAATTCCTGTTTTGGGGCACTTGCCGAGAGAAAAGTCGCTAATCTTCCGGTATTTTGTGGAGCATGGGGGAGTAAAGCTGTTACAATTACGGAAAAACGGAGACATAGCAAAACTGCTGGCGGATAAGAGGAACCCCGGCAGCCCGGCGAACTGACATTCTCTGGCTCACAATCTTTAAATTAATACAGCATCTGCGTAAGTTTCTGTAATGCTGATGTTAAAGTAAGATTCCTTGCCCGTAAATTTGACTCTAATTAACGCCCCTTTACGAAAATTTCACCCCCGGGCGTTTGTGTATTAGAGTAAATACAGTATATATATATATATATATATATATATATATATATATATATATATATATATATATATATATATATATGTAGCGATTAGAGACGAAGCAACTTCATATATTAATATATCAATTCATATATTAATATTGTAACGTTTTTTTTAGGGAGGATGCAGGTGTTTTCTAGGTAGCTATGCGACCGGAAAGGTAGAAACTTGGCCTAAGTTGTTACATTTTAATTTGCCCAGGAAGCGGCGCTGAAGACAACGGTACAAAAAAACTCGAAGTCCAGTGTTAAATTTTACCTGTTTAATAGAGCCTCTCAAACCTTAGAGATAACGAAAATATACCAGGTACAAATAACTCAGAAGTAAAAGAATGCGTGGCAACAGATCGTATGAGGCTGAACTTACAGGCTAAAGGGCGCGTATCGTTCTATGCCAATAAGTTAAACTGCCAACGTCTGCGTGCTAAACACGGTCCTGTCAGTATCACATCCTGAGTTTCACTGACTATGTTACTTAGAAAAACATATACGAAAAGAAATACAATGGTTTTAAAATAAAAATCCCATTCACGGGGGTTTTGGAAACTTAGAATTTAAGGCAACTTCTCATACAATTTACATGAACAATAAGAAACGCACTGGCCTAGAACTGTTAACTAGCTTTTCCATTTTAGGGAATATAAAACATTAAATCATATTACACTCTAAAAAACATCTAGTCAATTGGAGCACGAACCGGAATCTTGTCAAATATTTGACACGATTTGTTTCAAAATTGACTAGAAATGGTTCAAAAATGAAACTATTCGTTTCACTTATGAGCCGAATCTAGTCAAAGATTTGACAAGATTCCGGTTCGTGCCCCTATTGATTAGATTCTATTCAAATTTGACTAGGACATTTTTAGAGTGTACATAAGGAATGACATAAAGTTACAAGACCTTACATAGCCGATGTGGATTGGGAGGGATAATCTTTGTGGAGGGACAATGATCCACAGGTCTGATAGGAATAGATCTCTAATCCACGTACAAACACAGGATCATCCCATTAGACACTTTGCGGAGCAGCCCCACATAATCCCAGAAGCTCTACATAATCCAGAGGTGCTGAGCACAACATATTCCACAGGTGTTACAATACATCAATTTCCTTTTTCAGTATAAGGAAAGTGCCTAATATCAGAGGAAAAATGGCTTAAGGTCTCTTTATGACTGTTTAATATAGCTTTGATAACTTTAAAGGTAGATGAAACAAGAATACATTTCAAATTTTTGAGAGAATGACCTGGAAGATTGAAGTGCTCAGCCACAGGAAAACCCGGAAAAATTACGTAGGTGAAACTCGTACATCTTTCCGTTTGCGTTTTAATAATCACAACAATATATATATATATATATATATATATATATATATATATATATATATATATATATATTTAATATATATTAATATATATATATATATATATATATACATACATACATACATAATGCCATTTAGGCAGAAGACATTCCTGTAGAACCTTGCAAAGAATTGTATTATGCTTACTCCAGCGTTTCCTATACAAACTGCTGTGTGGCATTGTTCTGTTATGTGACAGTATAGCTACTTGCATAATGTAAGATTCTTAATTATTATTATATATTAATAACTCGCATGGGTGGGCCATTTTTCCTCTTACAGCAACTATTTTCATGTGATTTAAGAACAGTTTGGCTTAAGTCTCATTGAGGGAAGTAGCCTGGGAAGCTCGACTTATCCAGCGTCTAAACGTTCATCGACTTGCTATACTATATTCTTCTGATTATCGTCGTGAAGATACCCACAAATCCCCTGATCATTAATAAGTAAAACGTTGTTCAGATAGTGAAATTAACTGTCACTCGATACGGGCACCGTTTCCTTTTTCTCAAATCGAAGGATTGAGCAGTAGGTGAACGGTATATATAACAATAGATGAAGGGTCTAAAGTTTCTGTAATGGTATAGTTTATATACTGCCAATTTCGTCTTTGGAAAATGCAATAATTATGCAATAACAAGCACCAAATATTCTACTTTTTACTGGTTTTATTCCTTGAAATGAACCTGTTTGTGGTTTTGCTTGTTAAGGTACCTGTCTTCAGCAGCTAACCTATTTTAGTGGGAAGCCTCTCACCTGTCTCCGTTCGTTAGTTGAATCTTTCACAACGTTCTGCTCACTCATGTGTTTTATTATATTCGTCTACTTGACTGGCTATCGACTTGTCATGTGATCGATACTGTCCTGCTTACAGCAGAGCGAGCAAACTTATCACCCATTAAGAGTGACATGAGTGCGAAAAAGACATTAGTTGGGTATCGCATACCAGTTCCGCGAACTGTTTGTGCGAAACAAAGACGAATCTCGAAAACAATACCTCAGCTGGTGTCAGAGAGAGACTGATGTGAAATTGAAAGAACAACTCATATCAAACCAAATTATTTTATACTTCATGTAGCGAAAATGAGTACATTAAGAGCTATTGATCTGAATTCGCGAGATTTTAATCACTTAATGGTTAGATGGATCCATCCAAGGTTCATGGAAAGTACTGTTTGCGGTGATGCGATGAAGACATACCATATTTGTATCATTACAGACGATACAGAACACGACGAAAATGTTACAATTGTATTGAACTGTTACTATCAATTCGAGAGTAAGTTCACAAGAATTTTTCCTACCTATTCAGTAATATACAACCAACCAAGATTGGGCAATTTAGTTTGTCAAGATGTCATGTTTTCTGTCTTAATATAAGTGATAAAAATTTGTATGGATTCAGAGGTTCCCATAGTGTGCAAATTTTATCACTCTGGAAAGAAGATTTAATTTTATGGTAATCTCCTATTTTCATCGAAACTAAGCTCAAAAAAGAGATCCAATTTATCATTAACAAGGACCGCCATGAAACGTTATGAGATGAGTAAGAACTTTCCAACCTGGTGTGTTTCACTTTCGTTCTACAAAACAAGGCACCACGTTTTAAAGTACGAATACGTGTGCCTGGAAGTGTTGTATAATTAATTTCTACATGTAGCCTAGAGGTTCTGAGGATAGACGAGAAATTTTAGTCTAGATGTAAAATTTACAAGAAGGATAGGTGAGCAAGTAAGCAAGCAAACAAGCAAGAAAGAAAGAAAGAAAGAATTAAAGAAAGAAAGAAAGAATGAAAGGAAGAAAGAAAGAAATAAAAGAAAGAAAGAGAGAAAAAAATTTGCTGTGTCCCTTTCTTTCTTTCTTTCTTTCTTTCTTTCTTTCTTTCTTTCTTTCTTTCTTTCTTTCTTTCTTTCTTTCTTTCTTTCTTTCTTGCTTGCTTGCTTGCTTACATGCTCACCTATCCTTCTTGTAAATTTTACATCTAGACTAAAATTTCTCGTCTATCCTCAGAACCTCTAGGCTACATGTAGAAATTAATTAGAAATTAATGTAGAAAGAAAGAAAGAAAGAAAGGGACACAACAAATTTTTTTTAACAAACGGCCAAAAAGTATATCTTTTTTCCGCGTCATTGGTATTTTCCCGAATAGACTTCCATTCATTTACACTCACTGGTAGCACGATGGGTGTCACTTGGATACTTATAAGAAATAAATATGTTTCCTTCCATCTGGAACTTCTAACGAAAACAGTCTTATTCGTTAGTTAGGATGTTACGGATGGAAGCAAATTACTACCAATGAAATTCATTTCTTTATTCTATGCAATTCTAAAAAACGGTAAACGAACTATCAATTGACAGTCTTTAGCTCATTACTTGTATATCATAACTTTGTGTAGGAAACCTTTCTGCTACTTTGCTCAATGTGTTTTATTTGACTTCTATTTAATTTCTTGCTCCCTTTTCAGTACCACAGGCAGTTCTCGTCCGAGACAGCCTGCTGTTGATATCCTGTTCGTTACTATGAAACCGAGAGCCTACTTGCACTTTCTTCCCTTGTGTTGAGGGCATTTCGAGCACAATTCACAACGTATAAAGCCCAGGAAGCTTTGAAAGTAATTGGGGAAAACAAGAAATAATTTCTGAGTGGAAATAGAAAATTAGAATCGCAGCTACCGAATACATCGGACATACACCATGCGAAGGTAATGCGGTGGAAATTTTCCATACATAAAGTGGATAATTGGAATTCCACTAGGTATGTTCCTATCCTGAATATAGTGTTACAAACGTATTCGTAACCTGAGGTTATAAGCGATCTATGCCACTGAAAACAAGTGCATGTTGTAATAAAACACAGTGTAAGATTCTCACGGCATAGTTTATATAAAAACGTCCGTACAGGAGTGAAAGAATCTAGGAATAAGTTTTGACAATATATCAATTTATCTCAGGTTTTTGCAACTTGAGGTCCGTCCAGAAAGCCCCACGAGGCTCGCCGTCGTCATCAATATGATTCAGTTCACCCTCTTTCGTTTTTGCTGTCACTAAAGACTTCGACCCTGAAGGATGGTATGCGACGTCCTTTGATATGCAACGTGTGCATTAGGTCGTGTTGGATGGGTTGGATTGATACCGGCATGGTTGAATATAACTTTGAGGAAATGTGACATGAAAGGAAAATGCTAACATCTGTTCTAAGATATTGGTCTGCAATATTTCCCCCTAGAATTCAGAGAGGAATATTTGCAAGCTAAGTATGACTTACATGGGCAGAACAAGTGAGATCAAAAGGACCATATTGGTTTCCTGTAACGTGCTTGTTTTTCCATTTCTGAGCACATCTATGAACTTAAAAATTGCAAACAATGTCTCAAGAATTGATTGTTATTGTAATATAACAAGGAAACTTGCGTGGTTTATGTTAGTAATAGTTCTACAACAACGAGGACGACGACGACGACGACGATGATGATGATGATGATGAGATGATAGCGACGATAATGATGATGGCAATTACAATGACTTAATGACGATAAAATTGCGATGACGATTATAAACTTGACGATGGTGGTGATAATATGCATTGTATGGTAGAGCCTTCTGAATTTCATTCCTGAACGAATGACTGCGGTGATTCATCTCTTTTTTGAGTGGAAGAAATGCCTGTCTGTTTGGAGTGATGATGAACACTAAGTGGGTCAAAATGTCCTTCAAGAAAGGGAGGAATGTCACTCGATAAACAGAGTGATCAGGGTGGTCACTTTTAATTAAGACTTTTACTCTTTTTCATTTAGAGAGTAACAGCATCACAACGATGACGATGATGTTGACAGCCATAGTCAAAAACAAAAGAGTAGTAACGCAGATGATGACGACGACGACGACAACGATGATGATGATAATGATGAAATGATAGCGACGATAATAATGATGGCAATTACAATGACTTAATGACGATAAAATTGCGATGACGATTATAAACTTGACGATGGTGGTGATAATATGCATTGTATGGTAGAGCCTTCTGAATTTCATTCCTGAACGAATGACTGCGGTGATTCATCTCTTTTTTGAGTGGAAGAAATGCCTGTCTGTTTGGAGCGATGATGAACACTAAGTGAGTCAAAATGTCCTTCAAGAAAGGGAGGAATGTCACTCGATAAACAGAGTGATCAGGGTGGTCACTTTTAAGTAAGACTTTCACTTTTTTAAATTTAGAGAGTAACAACATCACAACGATGACGATGATGTTGACAGCCATAGTCAAGAACAAAAGAGTAGTAACGCAGATGACGACGATCATGATGATGACGACAACGATGATGATCATTCAAAGCCTTTATATTTTTGTAGTAACGGCCGTTGTTACACACATATATGATTCACCCTGTTTTCGTGTGGTTAACAATACCAACATGTGATATGTCATACAACACTATCTTCTTATAATGTGGTCTGCATATATTACCCAAACAGGTTAGTACTTATACTATGATTGATGCTAACTGTTGCAATTAAATATCGGGGTCTCATTTTATAACAATCCAGCCACTGAGTAATTAACTCAGAGTTACATACTATAATACATGTATTGTTTACAGACACACGTACTGATCGTTTGAGGGGAGGGTGTAGCCTCTCAGTAGGACTTTTGATGTAATGTCATACGCAGGGCCTTCGAACTACTAACAAGTATACACGTGCTGTCAGTGTAAACACCAATTAGCGTGAGACGACTGCACGACGTCTATTAATAATAGTCATCGGGAGGTGCCATAACTTAATCGGTAGTTTTTCAAAACTGGCACGGTGGATTTTTTTTCAAAACTGGCAAGGTGGACCACCAGTATGTGCAGGGAGAAGTTGTAGATAAGATATTGAGGATTATGAATATTCAAGTCTGAACTGTCTTAAGCGGGTAATAATTCAGGAAAGGTTACAGTGAATAAGCCTATTGTTTTTTTTTTATTTTCCAAGCGTTATAGCATTGTGGATAATTTTCAAAACGGCTGTAAATCGTCTCCGCTATGATTCGAAAACGGAGATTCTCCCTAAGTAATCACTACCATACCAGGAAACAGTTATGGCATTCAATGTTTCATTCCTTAATTATCATTGGTGGTTAGGGAAGGAGTTAATAAAAGAGGTGAAAAGGACATGACGCTAACATTATCTTGTCAAAGACAAGGCAATGACGACAAGATGTACAGAGGGTGTCTCTAGAGAGTAACAAATCTACCACACCTCACCGAGGTCACTAAACTCTTGGACCGTCATGGGCAGATAATGTAAGTACTTCCATTTGACGGCCATTATTTTCATCATTCTGTCATTGTAATATTGCACGAATTTACTTATCGCTATGGAAACAGCAGTTTCGGAATATGGCAGTGATGGAGTTGTTAGATTCTTTGGTGAGCTTGTAGAGGGTTTTAAATGTTTTGCAGAGCATAGCCGTTCATCAATATCATGTGATAGGGCTAAGTTTCCAAAAATGATATAATAATATGACATATTTCTAGAACTGAAAATGAGCACTAGACTGTAAGCAGTGAACAAGAAATGTGTATTAACCAAATCACTTTCGAACAGATTTTGAATATGTTTGAGAATTTACAACCTTTTTCAGAATAAAAAAGTGCAATGACTTTGTTAAACGCTTTCTCTTAGGCTGTTCCACACACGTCAAGTGAATCTAACATTTCCTGCCTCAGCGAGAGGTCTGTATTTGATCAAACAAACGTTCTGTGTAATCAGGAGATATTTGCCTTGGTACAGGTGAAGTTTTAATAAGTTGATCATCTCCGCACCTTATCGATCTAACTAAGTTTATAAAAATCCCATAGGTTGATCCCAGATGCAATCTTGTATCAGTATTTTGGAAACTTATTAAAGATGAGTGCGTCAGTGGTAATCTTCGAGGAGTTAGGATTTTCAGCTTATCTCCTGTAGATAGTCCGAGATTGACCTTCCATAATAGAATTGGGACTTCAGTGGGAATCGCGTTTGTAGAAAAAGCTATGACTTGAAACAAGAAAGAATGCTTATCTTAAATTCTAGAGAATTCTCTGTTGGCTTTCCGTCCCCGCTCTCAGTTAATGAATGAGTTTTTGAGGTTGTGTTTGTGTCGAGCAATCGAGTTTCATGTAGTCTTCTAGAAGTGTACCTTTAACAGTGTGTATACGGAAAGCTCGTAAGTGACATCAGTAGCTCAATGGTAGGATATCGTTGATTACTTCCCGCGGGTGTTTCCATCGAAAGATAAAACATTTAAGTAGTAAAAATCTTCTGGTGTGCTTACAAATTGATTAAATGGCTTTTATAAACACAGTGCGTGTTTAAAGGCTTATACAAACGCATTGCCTGCTTCTTGTGCTGTATGTTGTAGCCTAGTGCATAAGTGTATCTGCTTTCAGCTATATTTTGTTGCCTCTGCATCACACAAACCTCACGTTTCATCCTAGAATCTAGTACAGAGGCCTTCAGTATACCTAGAAAGAATTAATTTCGACAATAAGTTGATCTCAGTATGTTGATTAATTTGTTAGAGCCCCACAACATAGTTTAATTACCTTACGTTTAGGCTATAAGTTTAAGCGTGGTGAATGATAAACAAGAGGGCTGGCCATGGAATGTTATTTCTTCCTCTTTCACTATTAAGAGTGTACATTGTGTTTCTTTTTTTTATTTTTTACTGAAATTGAAGATACTTTAGAAGAAATCTTAAAAGCTGGCTTTGTAAAGCAACAATTTATTATTCACGTAATTGAAACGTCTAAAGGAGTCAATTATTGACACAGAATCCAATACATATTAGAATGAAAGGTAAGTCGTTTTCGAATTGATGCCGAAAATATAAAACAAACGTCAGCGCCAGAGACAGTTTCTAAATCCCTGAAGTATTACGCTCATGGTACTGCCAAAAAGGAATGTCAGCTGTCAGAAATCACCTTAGAAGTTGATGTAATTTTAATATGGATATAACACGATATTTCATCATCAATTGTCAGAATGACTTCCTGTCTTTCTGAAATTTTATTATTGAAATTGTTTGCCATTGCGAACAGGACTCAAAATCATCCACGCTGCTCTCAAAGCAAACAAAAAACAGACTGTGCATAGGGATAGTTGGGCCTCTGTGTCACATGCGGTGGCGGGTCCTTATCTTATGTATTTAAGTTGGGGCTGCTCCTTAAAAGTGGAGCCAGAAGGAAATGAAAGTAAAAAGAACCGAAGCTGAGGTCAGAAAATTGTTTTCCACATGCTTTAGATTGCGGAACGTATACCCAGTGGCCTTTCGAGTCCAAGGAAACAGGTGTGGCAGAAAAAAAGGAAATGTTGGAGTTGAGGGCCTGAATTGAGATTTGTCTAAAAAGTAACCGGTACTATCTTAGCAGAACCCTACCTCAAATCGTGGCTCAAATGTTTCGTAGGTTACTAGAAATGATTCTTCCAAGAGAGAGAGGGAGAGAAAGAGAGAGAGAGGTGAAAACAGAGAGAGAGAGGGGGGGGGGAGATTGGGGTGCATATCTTTAGCAACCTCAAGTTTTTCGTCCCCCTCACAGTTCCAGTGCCAATGCCATGAAATTTGTTCCTACCCACAATCTCAAGAGATTCCTAGACCCGACTTCCTTAAACAACAAAGGTACAACCATCGTGTTCTTTTCGAGAAATGGATGTCCAAAGAGTTATAGACTCGAAAGCTCTCTTCTCCAACAAATGCTGAGAAAAATAGTTCATGTCTTGGGTTATTCTCAGACTGACTAATAATTGATGCCAAAAATGTTTGGTTCTTGAAAGTGAGCAAAATGGGCAAGTAGTGATGCAAATGTACTGCTTAAGCAACAGTCGAACATATTTCGGCCTCGAATACAGTAACATACTTCACAAATCTGCGCTGTTCTTTACGAGGTAATCAACGTAAATGGAGATGAAAAAACAAACGCATAAATTGCAAAAGTGTTGAACCTTTTTCTCTGGCAATAAAAGTTTAGAGGCATCATTACGTACAAATAGCTCCACAAGAGAGAATTTTGGTATGTTTCTAAAGATTTACAGAGAGAAACCTGAGAGCAATGGTGTCTTTCTGTCTAGTAACTGTAGTCATAATTTGTAGAGGTGTTAAACGTCTGACAAATAGTTCTTTAAAAGTGGAAAGGTAACCAGAGTGCCTTTTAGTGTGTGAAATTGTTCAGTCACCCCCTAGAAGATAGAATACGTTCGCAAGAAGCTTTCACTGACATAGATTAACCTTCCTTTGATAACATAGGCTATGTAACTCTGGGAAAAATGCTTTAGTCCGTTTGCACATTTTATAACTGGCAATTTTTCGCCATGTATTTGCTTATTTTCTCCCCAAAGAGGGAAGAAGTTTCTGACTCCGAACGAAATAAGAACTGAATTTGGAAATGACAATACAATTACACAGTTTGCTTCAAGAGAAAAAAATTTCATTGATTTTCTAATTGATGTTAACTTTACTCTTATTAAATATTACGGAAGAAATTGCTTGTAGCCACGTGAGATGAAACTGAAAATCATGCAACTAGGGGCATTGATTCGGTAGAAAAAAGACAGTTTTTCTTTTCCAGTCACTTTGATGGCACGTTCGTGATAACTGTGATCTAGATGATGATAATAATTCATCTGCCTCGAGTTTTTTCCTTAATTATGGATTCAGTCACAACATGTATGAAGGAATGAATTCATTTTGTATTTTGAATAATTGCCCGAGGACGTCTGCTTATGATAACATAAAGATGTGGGAATGTGTGATCACTTTAGAAGAAAAGCCTCAACTATGAGAGACTAAGAGGCGACGCCTTTATTATACAGTAGGCGGCATAATAAATCTGTTACCTCTATCCCTTTTTCTAAAGGCTTTGTTTAATTCTTCGGAACTCGCTTTCCAATTTGATTTGCCGTTTTATGAAGGCTTTGTCGGTGCAGGTGATATTACAACGTAAAATTACCTCACACCACGTTTCGAGGAGTTGGATTTAAGGACACTGTAGTGTCCAATTAAAGGAAAGCAACGTGATATGAAAATTAAGCACCCAGAAATGAGAAAAATGACACCTCACTCCTAATTGGAATTCCGAGGGCAGTACATTTTTGTTTGTAAATACATAGTTACCACATCAGGTGTCTCTATGGTAACACGAAGGGGAATTGCTATTAACAGTTTTAATGAAAGTTGAAAAACTTTGGTTGATACTAATTCAATAAGAACGCAAACTGCTGGAGGCAAAATAACTTCTTTTACATTATTTCATGTCAACATAGTTACGAGATTGCATGAAGGGTTTTAGTTGATGTAACATCAACAGCCTATACGCCTTGAAAATGCCCGTGGTTCCATTCATTGTTATTTCATTGTTGTGTCTCCATGGGGATGTTGCTGCGATAAAGTAGCTAATTTTTCGAGGAATTTGAAATTGGCCAACTTAACTTATAAAGAACCAAATATAAATAAAATGTGAACAAACGATTTGTGATAATTAACACTATGCAAAAAGCATGGTGAAAAGTGAAGGGACAGTGTTAATTGCTCATTAGTTTTAAGCTGCAGCGTTGGATAAAATATAGGCTACTGACGCTATGTTGGCATGTTTTGTACATCGCACATGTACATCGTAGTAGCTAATGGCTGGGATTGCACACATTTTGCAACGGTTTACATGTCAAGGCTGTTTCATTCCAAACATTAAAAGGTAGATGCCAATCACTATTTTCAAGGAGTAGCGTCATAATTATCAAATGTTACACATCATATTACTGGGAATGCAAAGAGCAGCCAAACACCGGTTGTAATGCAATTTTGGGTGAAACGTGTTCGAAAACATAGAGATTACGGTACCACAGTTTCATTGTTAATCTTAACATTACTATATCGAAAGATTTTTATACCGTTCTAAATTATTTTCCTAAAGGAACAGATTCTTAGTACTGTTTGAAATTTTAAGGAAATCTCAAAACGCTTGTCGGGCTAAAATCTGTACAGTAATTTTCTTATCTTAGTACGCAAATGGTAACGTTAATTATTACTTCACCTCAACAGAGCATATAATTATGAACTAATATTTGAGTTTGCCTCCTCACCAGATGTAATATGCACCAGAAGACATACAATTTACGGCAACTCTAGGCAATTGGTATGGAGGAAAAGTTAAACAGATTACTCGAATTAAGAGACTATGACAGAAAACAAAAAGCTATTTAACAAAGTTTTGGTATTTTCTTGATCAGGAAATTAGCACTAATTGTAACTACCTTACCTGTGTCATTGGAAGCATCCACGGGAATGACGATTGCTCCTAAAAGTAACAACATCGACAAAGAGCCCATGTTTGCGGTAACGTCCATGATCTAAGAGCTGTTAAATCCAAATGTCCAGGTCGAACTCTCATCAAACTAAGGTTGAATTGCGCACCATGTCGTCCCGACGGCGTTCCTTAAAGCAGAAGTAAGTACTGGACACGTGACTGATTCACGGTCGGGGTAGAACCATCAATGTCGCCGATTGTCGTTAATGTCACGAATTCTCTTTTCTTTATGAAGCTTGTCTTTCAGCAGCTAACAACTCATTGAAAACTCAAGGAGAAGAGAAGAGAGGAGATCCCTTTTTTCTGTTCCTTGATCCAGGGATGCCTTCGAAAAGAAAAATTCCTTTTTTTTACCTCCTGGTAATACGGGTAGATTACATGTTGCGGATGTTTTTCAGGCCATACTCTCTTTAATCGTCTCTTCAGTGTTTTCATTCATTTCCATCCCCTCGATTCATCAACGTGGCACATACTATCTTAGGTTAGTAGCGTACACACCATTGCTATTCAGGGAACTCATTGAGGGGTATCGTTTAAACGTGTTCTCTTAAGACACCTATTCGATTTTAATTAAATTTTTCGTCTCGTCACCACTTAGAACATATCCTCCGAGGGGATTCCCTTTAGTTGATTGCACCCACGTTCGTAGTTAGAGACTTTTCATTTAACACTGTCAGCTGGACGACGCATAGTTGTTCTAAATCGTGACTGCATTTAACAGGAAATAAACTCCCAGTGCCTGAGCGAGACAGGCTGTCATGTCTCGAAATGCTTCTACAGAATCAGAGCAGGCAGTGCGCCAATTGGATTTGTATTCTGCAAGATTATGCGCGGTATCGATTGCGGTGTATTATAGCCGCAGTTTGCCTAGATGGATTTTTCGATATTCAATAGTAATAACAATATAACGTTGCAAGGCTTGTCAAAGTAATAAACTAAAATTTAAAAGTCGGGAAATGGTCACCCCGGGAATAATGGAATGCACCGTAGGTCGACCACTACGGTACAGCTTTCTTCATAAACTTTCAATTTAAAACAAGTATCCAAGTGACATTTATTCGTGGTGATGGATATTCACTTTTCAAAACAAGATGGACTTTCCTGCGATCACATTGCCTATTTGTGTTTGTTTCATTTTGTAAACTGAAATTATTTTGACTTTGTCTCTGTAGCAAAATTTTTCTACGAGCTCCATATGCATAATTTTGTTTGAAAGTATATGTTATACAGGTTGAATTAGGTTATTTATTAAGTAATCATCTGTAAAAACTATTCAATTAAATTTATTTGTATGTGTGAAAGAAGCCCGATGAAATTGCTGCATGGCATTTAATGCAATTCTAAATGCACAAAAACAGTTACAAACATTGAAAGACCGTCAAGTGTTTAAAGAGGTATCAGATAGAAACCTTTATCCTCTTATTCTGTTCACAGCAGGTCATTTATTAATTTACCGCCATTTGTAGAATATATTACCTTTCAAACATGTAATTGACAAAACATAACTAAAACTCGACTCCAAAAATTGACTTCAGGTCAGGGTTTAAAGAAATTTCGAAAAACACATGATATCAACCAACCACATCAACTTTTTAGTTAGATGTTTACTTTTCAGACGAGAAAAAGCAATTTACTAATCGTAAGAAGGGTATTCATTACACGCCTGATCTAAACCAGGCAATTGAGCAGAGAAATCTATGATAAAAATATATATGCCATGCGTTCTGCTTTTGGAAGATATGAATTGAAAAGAACTGGGGAAGGCAAACGGAAATACAGAGGCGACATCTTGCTGCTATAATCTTTTACAAAACTTTTAAGTTTTTCTGTTTATGATAGATAAAGCTAACCCTTGCGTGACTTCAGTTCATTTACTTGAACGATAAGTTGTGTTTTTGGTCTCTTTGCCAGAGAACGTCTTTCAAAATGGCGTTTTTTATCTATCCGGAAAATTACGACTGCATACATACCTTCCACAGATGAAAGTGGACCCGAGGTATCTATTTTGGTAATTGCTTTTAATACGTTAAAAATGCATAATACCTTCATATAAGGTGCCAGGTCAACAAGATAGCCAGCTATGAGTTGCTAATGTGAAATTGTGTTCCAGCAGTGGCACGGCTATAAAAACGGTTTGAAAGACGGGCAAATAGCCTGAAAATATACATGATTAAACTTGAGCGGAGAGGAAGGGAGAGACAGGGGCAGCTACATAATTGTGTTGCACCTGCTTTGGAATACGCTGGTCAGGGTAACCCTTAACTCCAAGGGCGTGCTTGTTTTGGTTTTTCAGGAGCAAAACATACAGAAACTCACTTCCCAACAAACTGCTCAGGGCCAATTAGGGATAAGAACGTTCAACTTTTATGAATATCCACAAAGTTACGACTTTAGGGCCAATGAAAAATGAGGCTGGAAATAAGCTTTTCTAGAGTCAATACGACAGAACATTTTCTTTCAATCTTTTTCATATCGAGATATCAAGCACTTTAAAGGAAGATAAAATTTGTTGCAAATACTTTACAGGCAGCTTAGAGCTACATCATTTGAAAATATATGGAGTCTGTTCCGGGAAGTTGCAATCTTAGTGTCCCTTGGTTCCCTTGGGGTTCAGACCTTCTTCAGGAGTAAAGCGAGGTTTTAGCCCTTCGAATCTTCGCTAGAGAGTCGAGGGGACTGGAAAATATGTCCCTTGGTGTAAGTGTCTTTTCGGCCTTTTGACTAAGATTATGTGTAATATTTGTTCCGTTAAGTAAGTTTAGAAAGGGGCAACGCATGGCAGACCCATGATGTAGGGATCTGAAGGTCAAGAAGTTGGTAATGTTAAATCAAATGGTCCCTTTTGGACGTAGCTCCTCTGGAGAGCAGAATTCTTTCGGGAATAACGTTTGGTCTTCGCCAGGTCCTCACCAGAGAGTAAACTGAAGGCGCTTTGGAAGAGACGGTTGATCATGTTAACTATCTCTTATTTATCCGGATTCATTGGCTAATATCATGTGTAGTATCTGTTATTTTCAGCCAGTCAAGAACGGGGTCACGCGTCCATGGTGTAGAGGTCTGAAGGTCAAGAGGTAGCTCCTATAAGGTGAAGAGATCCTTCCGGAGTAATGTTTGGTTTTCGCGCTTCGGCTCTTCGCCACAGAGTCGAAGGTACTTTGGAAGATGTATGTTAAGTCTAATATCCCCTTGAGAGGGGGGGGGGTGGCAGAACTCCTCCTTGAGTACCATTTGAGAGTCGAGAGAACTATGGAAAAATTCCCCCTGTTTAATAGTGCCCCTTGGGACGTACCTCCATTAGGGAACATATTTCTTCGGGGGTAATGTTTAGGCTTTCATCCTTCGCCTCTTCGCCAGAAAATCAAGGGGAAGTTTTTTTGTTTAAAAAGTAGGTTTGCTAGGGCCGAGACTTGACGTAGCTGTTCATTACTACTCGTGTCTTCTACGTTTTCAATGTTATTTGTTTTCTTGTGTTCGTTCTTTTTAGCCAGTCTAAAAAGGGGCCACGCATGATAGACCCATGATGTAGAGCTCTGAAGGCTGAGAGGTAGGTCATATTAAGTCTTGGTGTTCCTTAAGGGGACGCAGCTCCTTTGAAGAGCAAATTTTTGGGGGGTATAAGTTTGGTTTTCACCCTTCGGCTCTTCTCCGAAGAATCGAGGGGACTTCAAGAAAAAAGGTACGTTGTCAGTGCTATCGGTTTTCGCCCTTTAGCTCTTAGCCAAATAGTAGAAGGATATTTAGAACAAGTATCAATGTTATTGGTTGAACCCTGCGAGTGGCCCAACAGCAACATCGGCAATGATAAATATGCATGTTTACTCTCGAGTCTCCACTTCCTCTGTGAGCCAGAATCAGCCCCCTGACGTCAAGAGGTAAGCAGTGGCGCCGCCAGA
The DNA here is from genome assembly GCA_029531755.1 of Holothuria leucospilota. Classification (NCBI taxonomy): domain Eukaryota; kingdom Metazoa; phylum Echinodermata; class Holothuroidea; order Aspidochirotida; family Holothuriidae; genus Holothuria; species Holothuria leucospilota. The sequence goes on along the minus strand of CM055981.1, from coordinate 27,456,402 downwards.
ATTTGGCGATTGGGGGGCACCACATACAACGTCAAAACGCCACATCAGTTTTTCCCCAAGTCTGCGTAAATTGTACCTATTTATGCGTCCCTGCGATTGTATACGGTAGTGTGGAACCCTTCCTTTGTCACTACATAAAGGTGCCGTCCTGGGGGAGGGGTCTGAAGGGAAGGAGTGTCCCCCTGCACTTTGAGAAATGTTTGTTAATTTGAGGTTGTTTAGATGCAAATTGGTGCCATCTTTGGGATATTTTTTGAAGTGATCATATATGGCTGGAAAATATCCATAATTTATTGAACTCTAAGTTTTGGTTAGGAGAAAGAGGAGAGTATGGTTTAGGTGAAAGAGAAGAGTATGCGTCCATGGGAAAGCTTTCAGCAATGATAATCCTTCCTTTGTCACTTCATAAAGGTGCCGTCCTGGGGAAGGGGTCAAAGGGGAAGGGGTGAGGGGGTGTCCCCCTCCCCTTTGAGAAATTTTCGTTAATTTAAGGTTGCCTAGATGCAAAATGGTGCTATCTTTGGGATATTTTTGGAACTGATAATATATGGTTGGAAATATCCATAGTTTAGTGAATTCCAATTTTTGGTAAGGTGAAAAAGGAGACTATATGTTGTCTGAGAGAACTTGTATGACAATAAACCTCCTGAAGCTCTCCCCCCCCCCTTTGACTATTTTAATTAATGCCTTCTGTTCGGGGAAAGTTTTTACGTAAAATTACGTGCGTGGAGTCCACAGTAACGTGCTTGGACTATTACGAAAAGTTTCCTTTGCTTCATTGTGCATTATAAAAGGGTATCTAAGGCTGGCAAACAGCGATGTAGGGTCTCGTGGAAACTCTGGATTAATTATATAAATGCGGCAATGACATGATCCTTACTACCTGACATCCAAATGATACTATAGAGTATGATGTCGAGAACTTTCCAACTATCGTATGTTAAATAAGTTTGAACGAAAAACCAATTCATTTCATTTCATTTATTTTGTTTTATCACAACAATATATAAACATAGTGACAGAGGTAAGGTTTGGACAGCTTCCAGCAATGGGGAACCGGAGGGAGAGTATAGGTGAGGAAGGTGTTATTAGACCTCCCTGACAGGGTTTAGGACTAAAAAGCTCATTTCAAAATGCTTTTCGTCGTAAGTGTATTATCAATCACCATCTGTACCGGTAATGGCTGCATTTGAAAAAAATGTGACGAATGCGCGCGAAGCTAGCCGAAATTTTTTATTAAATAAGATTACCCTGACAAAACCTGCATTCATGATCCTCTGCATCAAGACACTTTCAATTCCTCAAAAAACCTATATGCCAATCGCAAAGCCAATCCTTTACCTGAGAATTCGTAAACAGCCTTCAACTTTTGTTACTGTGGTTCTGCGGGAGTTGCTACCCGAAATTATTGACAATAAGGATATTACTAAGGTAAGGTTTGGAGCGCGAGGAGCGCGCGAAAATTTTGATAGTTTGCGAAAGATTTGGGATAATTCTGATAGTTTGAGAACCATTTGTGATAGAAAATGATTACCACAGATCCATCACTCGGTTGAAAACACACCTCACCCTACCCCCTATAGAAATCTATAGCTTAAACGCCTTTCGAGATCATTTTAAAAATTTCAAAAAAAGTCTGAAAACGATTTTGGGGGCACGCGCCCCTATGCCCCCCCCGTGCCGGCGCCACTGGAGGTAAGTGAAATGACCAGAAGTAAAGACTTTTTCTCGGGTTGGGCTACCATGACTACGTTAACGGAATGTTTGAAACGAACATCGATCGTGAACAGATCTCTGTAAGTAGAGGTGACGTTATATTTTTCGAATGATTTTCAAAAGTTGAGTAAGGTGCTATTTATTTACTGCTGCAATTTTGTAGAGTAGAAGTTTAATGAATTTCAACTGGCCAGAGGACCCATTTGGAGTGCTTTCAACTTGCGTAGCTGTAGTGTCACTGGCTTTGGCCACCGGGCCACCGTCAAGTTCCAACGCTGCCTGCACGTTTACATATAAATACGCTTCACGTATATGTACATGAATATAAAAACAAGCATGTATGTGAAAAAAGTTTGTGATTATGAATAGCACAATTCTCGCATTCGTAAATGTTAGTGAAAATAGTACTGACTAGTGATTCGCGGCAAATTTAAGTGTATTACTTGCCGAACCAAATTATTTTGGGAATTGTGAGCGCCCCTTCAATATCGCCTTTTGTCCCAGGCACCCTGGAGAATTAGAGGAATAAACAGTTTGGGAGATCTCCCTTTTTGGACGAATCCAGTTTTCCCCCGATCGGAGGCAAAATTGGTCATGGGCGCCGCCATATTGCCTACTCTACCCGTAATGCCACGCGTCCCTTGTGTACATTGTCAGAGGTGAATGGGTTTTGGAACCCCCTTGCAAAATCTGTCGGTCTAATATAATGGAATTAAATGTGTATTCGGTAGGTGTGTTGTACAAGCTACCGAAAAGCTACGTCCTTATTGGTGATTCACCACGGCAGTTTTTAGAAAACCCAAGTTTTTGAGTGTTCTTCGTTCTTGCTCTACCTTGTCTTCTTTGCTAGGCTACCAAGCCTATGCAATGTGTTCCAAAAGTTTTCCCTTTTCCCGCAAACGAGAGAATCTCCCGGACTGATAAATGAAGTAAAGAATGCACAGAAAAAAAAAACAAATAAACAGAAAAACAATCAAGCAAATAACTCTTCATAACGTTTACATAGGTAGCTGAGCGGATCTGTCGTACCCCTTTTGTGCCCTTTAGCAGTGAGTTTTCAAGTTGGGAAAAGTTCTCTAAATAGTGAGAAATTAATTTATGCAAGTTGCTGAAGGAAATATTGCCCTCAAGAACATTACAGTTTGCAAGCTACCCCTGATTTTGTACGTTCAATTAAATTGCCTATGAAGAGAATTATCCCTTTTCCGTCCAAAAATATACGTTTTTTAGATAGCTCATGGCAACTAATGGTGAAAAATGTAGGGCGGACCTCAAGAAGGGATATAGCATGACACGGTACCTCTGCACCTAATGTAACATACTCCAGAGAAAATGAATGACGATAACGTTCTCCATTAAAAATGCAACACAGCACAAACATTTGGTCGTAGGAACTCCTATTTAGATCTAGGTATAAGAAGAACTCGTGAGCTTATTCAAACCTCTGTCCCGGAATACTTCTTGAATTACGACCGAGGAGCTAGACCTATCGATTAATGGGAGATGGGACCGAAAAGTGAGGCTTTTTACGGCTGAAGAAGATAGTGTTTGACGTTTCAAAAGGAACATCGAGTGTGAGGAACGACTTATTCACAGATTAAAAGTAACGAGTGATTTACAAGACTGTCAGGGCATCTGCTACATCTTGTTTCAAGCAAGGGCATAGCAAAGATGAACTCGTTTGTCTGTAATAAGTGTAAGGCTGGTTTTAGAAGAGCGTCGGAGAGTGCAAATGTCTATGGAGCTTTTATGAGGGGAGTTCTTACTCTGTTTTACGTAGCTGAAATCTGCTTCTGGCTTCAAAATTACGTGCCGAGAAATACCAGCTTTAAATATCCCGATGCTAGTTGAAATGTATTCGTTTTCACCCTATTTGTTTCAACTCTGTGCAGCTCAACTTATCTCATGCTTTATGTAAGCGTTTTATAGACCACCTTGTAGCCACAACCATGTAAATAATAGGCTGCAAACTTTTCGATATTTGGTTTGAATAGAGCTTATGCATATGTCGTCACGCTTGCCTCCAGTGGAGGCAAGCGTGTATCATTGCAACTTACCCCTGCAAATGCAGACAGCTGATTCGTGTATCGGTCGGATACGCGCGTAGTATTCTACTGTCGCGTGCGAAGTCTACGTCGTGCGTGCATGTGCTTCACTGTTTTGGAGCCAAAATGACGTCGCATTACGTCAATGCATAAACTCTATAGGGACCTTTTGTTTTTATGCCGTGTCCATTTTAAATCGATCATGTACTATTTTGCTACCTAATGAAGGGGTTACTCTCGTAACTTCACTCTTCGGTTAACACCAAGGGTACCAATGCATACTCATGGAGAGTGTACACCTAATGCCCTGAGGATATTGTGATCTAGTATTTATACGTAACTTGAGTGGGTTAATCACAATTGAGGGGCCATATAGGCACAACTATACCACTTAGTACCACCTCACAAAGGTATCCCATGGGCTATTTTTGGTAGCAGGTAAACATCTGTATCTGGTGAACTTTAAAGGGGCTGTTGCATCATTCCAAATATAATTAATTAAGAACCCAGTTTATCTCTTTTCACAATTGGTGACATCACTTTGATTGACATAAATGCAAACAATGGCTTAACTCTGTTTCGTCTGCAATGACTTGTGCAAATCAGTAATGAAGTCCACTAAACAGACGAATTTTTCAGTGAAAGGAGTGACCAACAGTAAACTTATTTAGAATTTTTGATGTCTCGGGCGAGGCAATTTGCCCTTAAAAAGCAATTTTGAGACCTTTACATCAAAGCCCCAAACATCAACTTTTTTCACCATGGTGACTGATGGGATGAAATTTTGAAAGTGTAGAAAATAGAAAGGCTGTGACAGTTAACTATCATTGATATCATTTGGAATTCAAATATGTAAGGAATGAGGAAAAACTGTGACAACTCTGTATTTATTCTTGATCGGTTAAGGTAACAGGACGATCTCCAGGGAACTCATTCGGGAGATAAATACTGATATATTTATAGCAAGTCTTCTCCAGCAGGGATCAGAACGCTCATGGATGGTGCGCTCAAAAAAAGAAAGAGTATCGTACTCGCACAAATACACAGAATGCATAAAATGTAATTTACGTATTACTCTCTACGGTTCTGCACTTACAGGAATGTTTTCAACATTAAATATGGAACCGCCATATTACTTGATCGAAGGTAACCTTCGATTCACATTATTACAGTAAAAGAAGTGAGAGATAAAGATTGCCTGCAAGTGGCATTTACTGCTTTAGGAATCGGCTACATTCTGTATTAGGTACAGAGTTTTGTTTCATATAACAACACAGCAATCCTTAAGGACAAATACGCAGGTGCATGTTCAACTTGCGGGCCACTAGCTTGCAATACTAAATCAATCGTAATAGCAGTTTCTCTTGATCGGTACTACAGGCAGGTGAAAAGAAGATTTCATTTGTCGCCAGCTACAGGGTTAAAAGAACGTCCTTACTGGTCAATAATGGCAAACAAAAGCTCCAAACAGGAAAAAATATGACTGTGAAAGATAGTGATCAAAGGTATACAGTACCCACTATCACTCCTCATTGGGAGGGACTACTGATATTGGTACAAACAACTTTTAAGAATTAGTTAAGGAAGTCACTGTTGTAAGACTTTCATGTTATCAGTGTAGTCGATACCGATATTGGTTCGTGATAATCCGTCCAATTATCAATGCGTCATCCAGTTTTGTAATGAACTAAATGCGAATTTGCCTTTAGGTGACATGCCATTGGAAGACTATGCAATGGACATTCCGCTTTTGACGATTAGTTAGTTAGATGAAGTTTAACGGCCCAGTTTCCAACCAATTGGTTCAAGTCGAGCCGGCCAGGGCATTTTTTTCCAGTTGTGGCTCACTGGCTTGTTTTCCTTACTCCATTGCTTATGCGGAGCATCACGCACAACGGCAGTAGGTCCCATTTTTAAAGTCTTTGGTATGACTCGACCTGGGAATCGAACCTGGGCCTCCTGCGTGAGAGGCGGATGCTCTACCGCTAGACCAAACACGCCATATTGTAATAACTATTTTACCACGTCTGTATAAATGTGGGTCATCAGTATGCATGGTATAAAATTTGATCCTAAACCTCAGTTGGAGGCTCATTTGGACATTTAAAATTCTAAAGATATAGCCAAGTTTTTGTGAACCTCATAAGCAGATTTCCTAACCGTGCGTCCCCTTCAGATTGTAAAAACAGTAACTGGCAATCCAACATCTATTTTAAGTGGACGAAACGCTTGTTAAGGGCGCGTGGGCGTGGGTATGTGTGTGTGGGGGGGGGGGAGAAAAAATGTGCATCCTAAGATAAAGTTGCATGGCCAGAGTTAAGTGCGAACCCAATACGGGTACGGCCCATGGACCGGCAGTAAGGTCCCTGGTGGGGTCAAGGGACAAAGCATCGGTGGAGGGGCGGGCTAGGGGAAAAGCCCCCGGATGCTGATAGTGTTTCAAATGGTCCAGGAAGTATCAATTTAAGGGATAAATTATCGATGCAATTTTCTTATCTTTTGATGTAGGACGTTCTCATGGAATCGCTCATTTTTGTACAGTGTAAACACTGTTCATGTAGTGTGCAGGCAATGTATCCGTCGAAACAGTCAAGACAAGAATTACGCTCAGCTCTATCAACTCAGCTAAGGGGGGGGGGGTCTGGGAGCCCCCAAGAAGTTAAACACTGCCACGTTGGATGCGATTTCTCGGCATCCGGCAATCAAGATAAGTATATATTGAGGTTATCACTAAAGACATTTGAGAATCAATTAGGAGGGGAAGGGGTAGAGGAGGATGGAGGGGGCAGTTTCTAAATGAATAGTTTCAATGAATGACTCATCGCTGTTTGAGCAAAGAGCTGTCACTCTACAAACCAAACTGGCTCGACTCGTTAAAAAAGCCTGTCGAATTTATTGAGATCTATAGAAGGGGGAAGATTTTCACGGAAATGGACTTTTGAACACAAACGCAAAGCTCTTTCTTTCATAGTAAAAACGGCAAGATTCATTGGAGCAGGGAAAGCGCAGAATATGCCATCCTTGGTGTGTTTAAGTTGTCTTTGCAAGATTATGGGTAGAAATGCCTTCTACATTTAGTGTGGAAAATATAGGTAGGCCTTAACAACAGATGTGCAAGGTCATTTTAGGGTCGGTAGGGTTTGTAACCTATTTCAAGTAGGCCGCTACTGCCTAGAAAAACAAGCAAATGTACAAAGTCGTTGAATGTACCTGCAAACCTTGTGGGTGCTAGAAGTGAGGGTAGGGACAGCTGCCCCCCCCTTGCTCACTTTCTGACTACGTTACTGGTGCAGGCTATGCTAGCCTTTGCTTGTAGTACTGGCGGCAACATATATACGTTTTGCTGATATGTTCAGCTTTCACATTAAGTTTCACGATCGACACGCGCACGCGCATGTAAGCAGCATACTCAACGTTTCCAACTACTTAACAAAAAGTCCTCTGAACATGCTCACATAATTTCAATTCATAATGCATTCAGTGAAAATAACGATAATTTTCACTCTTTGGCAACAAAAAATATGTTAGCTACTGGACCTTCTGAAGAAGGACTTTATGACTATAGAGTAGACCACAGTTATTAACTGTCATTAAGGTTTTGAACAATTGGTCTGGCTTTTGTATTGAAAAAGATTCAAGAACATTTTCCAACAAAAAGATGAGGCTATCCTCTGTTAATAAACGAGTAAACCAAATTTTGATGCTAATTGGGGATAGCTATGAGAAACGAGTCTATGGATCTTATCATTAATGTTCTGATAATCTTCTATGATCTTATCATAATGGTCAAGTGGTTAGAGCATCCGACTTGCAGCTGGAAGGTCTAGGGTTCAAATCCTAGCCGGGTCATACCAAAGACTTCAAAAATGGAACCTACTGCCTTTGTGCTTGGTGCTCAGCATAAACAATGGAGTAGGGAACACAAGCCAGTGAGCCACAACTGGAAAAAGGCCGTGGTCGTCACGACTTGAACCAATTGGTTGGAAACTGGGACGTTAAACTTCATCTAACCTAACCTAACCTTATCATTAATGTTGGGTCGGCATTTCCAAATGGACGGTAACAAATTCTATCAATCTACAGTTCCAATTCTGAAGTATATAATGTTTTATTTGTCAACTATTGAACAGTGCTGAAAAGTTGAATAAGATTTACAAAAGAAAAGTTTGACTTTTATCCGACTTGTACATGATAAGCCAACCAAATAATCCCACAAACACTTTTGGGAATTTAACATTACTTAATGGGCGATGTATTTAATGAGATATAACGTACCTGTTAATATGCGGAGAGGTTGTAGCATTTCTTATTTCCCCTCAGGGAACAAAAACAAAACCCCTACTGGGAAAAAACAACAAGAAAAATAGGTGTATGTTACTTACAGTTGATGAGTTATATTGCTTACAAACAGTTATAGCATATCATCTGGGAGCATACATCAAAGTAATTAACACATATAACACAAATGCATAAGGATCTCGGTCTCTGTGTCAGTCATATGTAATGGTCCTTAATAAACCTACAGCTTCGCTAGTTATTGACAGCTAAACTTCACTGCATATAGTAAAACATGCTCGAAAAAGTTACTTTGAGAAAGTAATAAGCAACTCAACAAAAGTTAGGAAAGAGGCTAAATGTCATCACTTGTCATGATGGTCACGAAACGGAAAACGTTGCACATGTTCTGACAAAGTACCTTGGGAGGAAGCTGATTGAGTAGATCTCATGTAACTTTGAACAGTAATAAACCATACTTAGTTCGGGTAATCTGTCTCTGCCATATGGCTCTAAAAGACCATACCTTGAAAACTGCAAATCAATACATTCCCTAGAACCATATTTTTACTGAAGTAGCTTTAAGATACTTCAACGTAAACGTCAAACGGTGTTGAACACAAACTAAACAAAACGTGCTCTTTGTGACAGGTAATATGCTTAAAGTTGGTGTTATGACAGCTGCATAACTATAATAAAAGTCATTTCATGTTCTTTTAAAGTTTTCCAATAATTCTCAGATGGTTTCATATTTAAGAAATGGAAAATGTCATGTTTGGGATGTTTCCAGACAACCTCACTATTTGAGGGCGTGTTTACCAATGGTAGATTATGGTTTATTTGAAAATGATAAAGCAATGTGGCCAATACGTTCAAGGTAGCTGACGGGACTAGTTTACACAAACAAAAAATATTGAAAATCGGTTTCTTTTTGTTTTGCATATTAACCGGATGAACAACAATTTTTAGCATTTCCACGAAATTTGTTCATTTTTGTTGGGTAAAGGGTCACCAGATATTGAATACAAGGTTCCACTTTATTTAGGGCATGAAGCACAGAATTTCCCACCCACTTATATAATCTCTATCGGCACTCCAACAGTTAGCATCTCAAAGGACGTACACCGACCAACCCAAGTTAGAGGATAACAAACTCAGAAGGAAAGCCGTGTTCTAGAAATGTTACATGCCACAAATGGCAAATCTTGTTATGGAGATGCTGCAATTTAAAAGGAGCTTTCTGAGCACTTGCTGTAAACGTAAAATGTCATCGCAGACAGCCATTGGGCAAAACTGAAAATAGGGAATTAAGCATTTGCTTTATACCATAGTTACAAGGTGCGCCAAATGTCAGAAAGTTATAAGAATGTGGAGGGTATTATTAAGATCTTTATAAATTTGTTTCAGAAATTTTTGGTAGGACCAATATTGTAATGTTATTTTCTAAATTGTTTATAGTATCAGATGTAAATTTCAAGACTTGATCAAACGATCCATTTACTTTCATTTATCTCAAGTTTTCTCAAAATTCATTTCGAATACATTAATGTCCCTTATCAACAGTGGAACAAGGTATTATGATGATGTTTTGCATTAACTTGTCCCTGGCTGTTGTTTTAAATTAGTTCTCTCGACTCAACAAAGGTACAAAAGCAAGTTATTAGTTTACAAAATGCAAGGACCAAGCACAAATTAACCAATTTAGTGCTACCATGAAAAAGTCACCTGGCTTCACATACAAGTGTGACATTTTTCTATGGGGATTACTTTGTTTAAGTTGTGCAATACGATTCAATTGACTACCACTGCTTTCAAATCTGACTGGAATTACGATATTATGTCACTACTCTAAAGGTTGCAACTGACATAAATTAGGCCTTCACACAACATTACAACACCTTAAACTGTAAAAGACTACAACACTCCCACTTTTAGAAATTGTACAAATTTGACAACGAACACTTGAAAAACTGGTACTAGCAAACCTCTTACTGACAATCTTTAAGTAAGTAATTGGCTGTAGGGACAATTATTAGTTTTTATGATAGGACTGCTTTTTAAAAAAAACCAAAGTAAAGTGAAAGTGAAAGCATTCCCGTCTCATTCAACTAGGCAGCAAAGTCGTCTTGCTGCTTTGGGTGTTTTATGTGGTTCGTGTATTAAGATTGTCAACTAATGTACCAACACAGATTTGTAGATGCAGTAATTATCATTCCCTGCGCAATATGCAGCATTATTTTTACAAAGTAAATATCAGAGTAAATACAGCACAAGTAATTCTACCAGCTACAACAGTCATTATAAGACAATGTTTATCAAAAACGTTTCATTAAAATGATCAACTCAATTGTCGAAATATAATACTTACAATTGCGCAAAATAGTTTTGCACAACAAATCAAGGAAGAAAAACGGCAGTCTCCACTTGTTGCATTCACCAAATACAAACCAAAGTCTTTTTCACTAACATTTATTGTACTTGTATATTGTATTTATATTATGTTTATATAACTTTTTTAGTTCATCAACAGGTAAATTAATCATCTTTACAAAACGGTGAACAGCCAACTGAAAAAAAAAACTGTTTGTGGACAAACGTTCCTCAATTTATATTGTATGTAAAGCCGTTCTTGACTACAACTAATAATTCTGTTATGTGTGCCTAGAAAGGTGTTCGTCAGTGTGGCACCTGATCAATATATAGAAATCTCACAACGATAGTAAAATGACAGTTTCAGGTAATCTAATGTTTGATTCTAATTTTGATATGGCTCCTAATGCCAGATGTAGCATTTTTCCTTCTGAGGGTTCATCGGAGATCCCAGTGGACAATCGAATGCATCAGAAAAACTATCAGAAATACGTAGCGTTGCTATAACCCTGGTAAAAGAACAAAAAAAAGAAGTGTTTATTCTTTAATGTTTTTGATAATACTTATGGACAAGAAGTAGATTTCAGAAGTACATAGTGTGTACCATACAAAAAGTGGCAATTTGGTATGACCCAGATGAACAGTCACAAACATTATTTCAACTGACCAAAGTTTTGAAACTGTTGGTAATTGAAAATTTTCTTTGCGGCTTGATAAACAGAGAGTCCTGATCTACATTTAACATGAAGGGTTATTGTCTGAAAGCAATTAGGCCTAAAAATCTACACATCAATAATCCATGCTTGCTAAATGTTAAAGCATCGATTGTTTCTCGTCTTTTTCTGGCTTCCCACAGACAGACAATTACGGGTAAGATGTTCATCGCCCTAAAAGTCAAATTACAATACATTTAAACAACACTTCAGATTCATTATCCTAATAGCGCTATAACGATCTTCTGCAGACTTTTGTTCACATCAAAATTCTCACAGCCGCCCCTCTAATGTTTAACACATATTTCATATCCATTAAGCTGGTTTAAATACTTTGCTGCCACAGACACTTTCTACATGAAACCCTGATGTGACTTTCAGCAACAGATAGTCAAAACATGGGGGTAGAAATGTTTTAGCAACATTACTTTAACACCAGAAGTCATCTGTGCAATAAAGATACGTGTTGGCTTGCCATAAAAATAAATGTACCCTTTACAAATTTTCCTTCATATGAGTAAGGGTATACAACACCTTCCGGAAAAAGGATATTCCGGGAATAAATAAAACATCCGATACCTGAAACTGACAAAAGTCATTACAGGGTACAAATCATCTTTAATATTTTTGTCTGAGATGTCGTGACTGCGAACCGTTTCTTCAGCAATGAACTGATACTGTAATGTGCATAAAATTCATCCGTGTAATACGATTACGCAACAAAATCTACATGCTGAGTTATCAAACATTGTCATTGCTTAATATGTCACGTGTGCATTACATGCAGGGCAAAAGAGCACCCAACCCCATGCGGAATGAAGAGCACCCACCTATCCAACCCTCTTTGGCGTGGTAACTGAAACGACGCATGCGTTTCTTATTTTCGCATTTAAGTGTCCTTTTCATATTAGATTACCTGATTGTACAGTTCATGTTGAAGAATAGCAATACTGTTCTTACAAAGTCAATTGACAGCAGCTATGCTTCTTTGCAACTTACCAATATAATCAATTTGCTGAAAAAATGCAAAATTCTATTTCATGAATGTGTTGCATATACTGTTGAAAAGTGTTATATAGTACAGAACTGTGGTACAATTTTACATAAAAGAAAACGGAGGGCGCACTTGTAACCTTACAAATAGGAATTGACGACGTTAGCTTTAAGCTATGTGAAAGGCATCGACTTTTCAGTATGCAACTTTTCATTCCAAAAATCAAATCTTCAGGAAACTTAAAGCTGTTCCATGATTATGTAAACGTTTATTGACCCTTAAATGTACTTTGAAACGCTATGATAATTTTGTCTTCGAGAAAGAAACTTTAAATCAACAGTTTGCCTTTAACCCTACACAGATTTACTTAGGACCTGATCTATTACACCATCACACCTCACACTCAGGCTGAAATGTCAATGTATGAGCCAATATATAAGTTAAGATACTATATGTAGGAATTGTGCTGACTATCACAATCAAAAATGCTATACTTTGAGAGCCGTGGATGTGATTTTCAATACGTTCTCGAGGTCTTCAGGCTACATATGCCAAGTTTTCACACTGGCTTTCGCACTTCCCTCCATATAATTCCGTCTCTTCTATCTCTTTTATAAAAACCTCATACTCGTTCATCGCTTCGTATTTGTTGGTGACTTTTGAGTATTTTACTGGGAGGTTGAGAAAGACCAAATTAGACGAAAAACATTCCCTTTCCTTTATGCAGATACATTTTGTTGCGTAAGATTGCACTTGAACTTTATATTGCTTTTGTCCACTCTATCAATGCTCGCAGTTTCGGTCTGAGTTGGGTAAAACTAGTTGTACTCTTTTCTGCACAAGTATTTGTGGACATGTGAAGTATTTATAGACCTCCTGGAACTGTTTAATTACAAACGAACTTTGAACTTTTTCATTCAAATCTATCCTGCAGTAGTAATAGCATTATTCTATCTGCATGCCGAAGGATGATATTACTTCAATCGTAAGTCTTGGGGGTCAAAAGGATAAATATAGAAAAAATATTAATCCATCAAAGAATTGTCTAACCTGTATGAAACATAACAATTGGGAAAAATTGACAAGTGATACAGAGAACACTTAATAATTACAGTTTAAAGTACAACAATAGTCGACAATTAGAATGTAAAGTGAATATTCATTAAGTGTGGTTAATGTCTATATAGTTCCTATATGAGCAATCTAAAGTTAAAGAAAATTTGACTTTAAACATTAGAACGGGCATTGATAAGTTAGTTAGTTAGATGAGGTTTAACGATCCAGTTTCCAACCAATTGGTTCAAGTCGAGACGACCACGGCCTTTCTTCCAGTTGTGGCTCACTGGCTTCTTTTCCCTACTCCATTGCTTATGCTGAGCACCAAGCACAAAGGCAGTAGGTTCCATTTTTATAGTCTTTGGTATGACCCGGCCAGGATTGATAAGTTGGTAACTAAGAGGAAGTAAAGCTGTAGGAGCCTATCTAGGGTTAGAAGGAAAAGTTTCCTTTTGCTAGTCTAGAAAGGAACATCATTTATATACCCAGCAATAGATAATAAACAACACAGAAGATAAATATACCTGTACTTTAGTGGCGGGTACTTATTCGATCGTGGCAGGCTTTGGTCTTTCTTGTAGTGCCCACACATACTCTAGAAACAGGAAAAAAAAACAGAACTTTATTTTGAAAGTAGAAACTAGATCCATTATTGTTACACTGTTAAAAATCTGAGAAAAAAGGGAATCAGTGAGGCGGAGAGTAAGAAGTATGTTTAAGACGGAAGTGATCGTTGCTTCTCTTACCTCGTAGTTAAGTTCAGTTCTCTCTAATAAGACGTGATTGTATCCAACTTACACCAAACTAACAATTATTTGATAGACTTTGCGATTAAAGGCGTTACACATTTGTAATTCTGCAATTCCTTTTTGTAAACATTCCACAAAATTATTTTTTGCATTGTCCCCCTGATTGTTTAATGTTTTGTCCTCAGTAACATTATCCAGACAAGGCATTTGTACTTTTTGGATTTCATAGAGAAATCGCCTCCAAACTCGGAATCTGTAATAATGTAATTTTTGGTTCAGAATATTGTTTGTGCTGCGCGGCAAAGAAAGAGTTTGAAAAAAGAAATCTTAGACAGCAACGCTGCCGGTAATCGAAATGGGCAGAACTGAACCTCTTAAAAATGTCATCTTGTGAGAAGCAGAAAAAAATTTAAATGCACCAAGCATGCAAAAACGACAGACAAATTGTTACATAGGAACTACATATGTAGGATAAATTTAACAACTGAAATGTGAATCTTGTGTAGTAGTTTGAAAAAGTCCTTCAAATGAGACTTCGAATACCACCCTTAGTTTTAAATTTATGACATGCCAACAAAAAGAGCTGTTTTCACTTGGCAGTCAAAGAATAAAATCCACCCCCCCCCCACCGGGAGAGATCCGTTGAAATTACTTCAATATCTTTTACCGTTCTTAAGATTTACCGCGTCAAAGTTTGATGGTTTCAGAAGTAACCCGTTGCCTTTGCAAAAATAATGATGCCGAGTGTTGCACAGTGTTAAGATTTCTTTTGTTAACCCTATAATAAATAATCTCCTTATTACTGATCAAACAGCTAACAGTTTGGTAGGTGATAAAAAATACATGTCAAGGAAACAGTTTTAACTTCCATAATGAATCCCTCAGGGGATAACAATGCTACACGTTTCCATGAAATAGAGGTTGAAAAAATATAGGACAACATTAACATACTTGGTATGTTCATCTTTTGAAGTCACAATTTTGAATATTTATCTCATGTTCATTCATGATACAAGTGTGAAGTAGACATTATCCTGTAAAATGGTCAATATTTGATGCAATTTGATGCAAATTGCGGCTATTTTCTGGATTTTAAATGCTTTTTACATCAAATATCCAAGTATGTAATTTTCATGTCACCACACCTTTAAGCATGAATAACTGATATGTAAGGAAAATAAGAGAGAATTTCAACGTTCAAATGACCTTCCAGAGCTCTCAAAGCTCAGACATGATCTAAGCTGTAAGACATCTGGATAAGTTAAAACATCACACTCTGGCCATGGTTATTACTGCCATGGGCATAAAATGTTATTTCTCTTGAGTAATTGCAAAGCCTAGCAGTACACGGTGGGACTCTAACTAACGAACGTTCTGGAGCTTTACGTGCAGTTCAAATAAGTATAATGACCTCATGGTTGAGACACTTAAATGTGTTTTATTATCGAACAAAATACATTTTTAAAACATTCAAGGTGCATGGGACTACAATTTTTTGTATTTTGAAGATGTATTTTGAAAATAAAAGACTAAATTGACTGATTTGAGGACATGGAAACGGTAGCTCTATGTTCATAATCGCTTTTGTCTTTAAATGGAAAACGTACAGTATTTTATTGATTATTCGTGGAAAATACCTCAATAAAGCTTGGTGGCATGCTACACATGTATATCCAACTTGTCTGGTGTAGTAGAAGTAGGTAATCAAGCATATACTTGTTGAGGAAATGCACGTACTTGTGTCAAAAATGAAATTTTAAAATTCATTGTCTGTAATTGCATGTAGAATCTATGTACAATCTTCAGACATTATAAAATCGTAATCTCACTTTGGTAATCGTGTTAGACCTTAGCATACTTCTCATTAGCTAAGATGAATTTCTTGATTTATTAGTGACCTTGCTAGAGGCGGGATTCAGGATTGATGGATGGAGTTTCTGTGAGAAAACAGGGCAAGGAGAGGATACGAAAAGGGTAATTAATGAAGATGTCACGTTCAGCCCCGAGGCTTTCAATCAGTGTCTTTTATTCTTCGTTATATTTCTTCACCACATTCACATGATCTTTTACAATAGATCATTTGTAAGCATCTTCGGCAATAATTTACGGTATCTTTGTGTTGTCTAGAGACAACTGTTGAAGTTCCTTTAAACCTAATAGCCTTCCATTTTATACATTGCTATATGAGATCGATTCCCAAGTATTCGAACGTTAACAAATTAAACCGGCTGCTTTCCACAATCTGTAAACGGTTAAGCAGAGATAATGATAGTAAGTTGTAGTGCTGAGTGAATAAAATGTTTTGTTTTAACTCTTGAATAAAATCGGTTCTCACGAAGCGTTGATATCTGATCCAGACGTCTAGGCCACGGCTTGCCATGTTTTCATCATTGACATTTTGGCATTGACAAAGTTTAAAGAGAAAGGCACACAAGGGGCCTTAGTGCTAGTTCCATCACTAGGTTTTGTCTGCAAAAACTAATGTGACACACACCGAGGAATAAAACTCCATCATTACCGTAAACTGACCGACCACATGAACTTGTACTATACACATGCAAAGAAGAAGGGGTATTGACGGTTTTCTATACCACTATTCATGAGTTGGCCCTCGCTGTATTTTACGTAAAGATGCTAATGGTAAATAGTATCATCATGGTGGCCACTCAATGTCATGCAAAGTATCTTTTCAGGAGATTGCGTGATTAAACACCTGCATAATTATGTTATTCAGTGTCATGACATGAAAGTCCTTTAGTCCAAATTCTTGTAGAAGCTGACCACAGTTAATCAGGCTTGTATCATAACAAGGTATCAGAACTCCAGCTCTATCAGCACAATGTGCGCTCAAGGTAATAATGACTTGTGGTACTTAATAAGTAGTTCCAGTGGCTACTAGGGCTTGGCCAGATGATATGTCCAGATTGAGCACTGTTGTGAAGATGCAACTCGCTGGACTAAAACCACAGAATGTGAAAGTTACTGACCATCACTAATAAGACTTTCCCGGGCTGTGCGGGACTACTCGGGATTGTAGGCTTATGGGCATTTTCATGGCATGGTAGTATGCGGCTTCTGGTTAATGCCGTGGTATGTCTACGTTAAAATACATCTAAGGGTCCATTAGAACGTATAAGCAGGGAGTTGTCAGGGGAAGAGAGCCAACATTTATATGTCCTTTGAGACTAGGTGACTGCCTACATTAAGCTGTCTATTGTCTTGCTCTTGAAAACTCTTTAAGACGTGAAAGAAATTTGGTACTGAAGACAATGGTTTGTCAACGCATTGTCATTTGTCCCTATGGAAACGTGTACACAAATAACAGGAATTTTACAAATGATCAAGTTTTACACTGTTTTTATACAATTTTGTTGTGTGTTATGATATAGACCCTGGGTCTGAATGGCAGTGTGCAGTTGTTTTCCTTTTATTCTTCATGTGCACAGAAATAGGTATCTAGAACTGGGATCGCCTGTAGTGAATTTTGCAGCGAAAGGTAAGGACTTCAGCAAGTTCAGTACCTACCCAAAACAAACATTCTCGGATTTGCTTTCAACGTTTTACCAACGTGAATTCGAGGTAGTCTGCTATAAGCATCAAAATTTGCTTGAATTTCTCCACAAAAATCAGTCTTTATTTAAAAGTCTGCCAAATTTTTGTGGAAATTAAAATTTTGCATGCATTCAGAGGCTAATGCGTTTTAAAAGCCTCATACAAAGGGCAAATTGAGGAAATTGTACGGTCGACGAAAATTTGCTTTACTGACTACTGTAAACTTACGCTGAGGCAACACTAAGGAACACGAACCTTACCAAACGGATGAGTGCATACACCCTAGGTACACCCGAAGGCCTAGCGATGGTAGCCTACTTTACCATCTAACTTGACACTTCGTAGGAATTTATTAAGTGACATGCGAAAGAAGAGAATTTGAATCAATGTATTAACCTAACCATGGTAACAACATACACTACAGTGGGACATACTTTTCATTTTAGGTTGGTAAAATCCCCATCCCCTTTTTTAAAAATCGCAAGGGATAAGAAATGGCTCATGTCCTCCTACATGGTACATCTCAAATTATCTAACATTCCTTACATAGCAAGCTACTCTGTTAAAAGCCAGCAAAAAGGTAAATTTTTAAAGCATCGGTAGAGTCTGGTAACTTTTTTGTTTCTGATGTACAGTATCTGGTTCTAATTGACTTCATCGATTTTTACACAATGGCAGTTTTTTCCTTGCCCTTGGAGAGTGAAAGTGTCCTAAAATATTGGTAAATTTATGATACTGCCTTACGACTTAAATATTACAAAAATTGTTTTGCAATTACCAAGTAAAATACCTGTGGCCATGCCTCTCAGGCCAATTGGGCAGCAGCCTTTGAAGTATATAAAAAAATATGACTTCCTAGTATATTAATTATAAAAGCTGAAGAAAAAAGGAACTGAAAGACCTCTTCGAATAAAATTCAAAGGCCTCTTTTTAACGAAGGAAAAGCAAATACCTGTATTACGGGGTGAGGCCCAGAGAACACGTACCGTACAGTTCATGTATATACACTTGGAGATGGTGAACTATCTTGGACATGGAATTAAATTCTCATTGCTCACCAAGTAAAGCCTTTGAAGATGAAACTGCTGTATGTGTTATTATGTTTGCTAAAATAACTGAAAATCACAAATAATCTTCTGTACAGTGGACTTGAATACTTCATGTACATTATTGTAGGCATGTGACTAAAGATAAAAGCTAGATATGCCAGACTATGGACCAGTTGTTAAAGTATTCATAAAAACTTCACGTGCTGGTAATTTGAAATTTAACTGACAAAGCAGAATAGATACATGACTACAATATTTGTCATCCCATGCAGCATACGTTTAACAAATTCTGTTACTACCCAGCAACTTTGAATACCACTGCACATGTTGAAACATATATCTACTGTGCTTGCTGCTATTCCTTTCTGAGGAGTCAATATTGTAGGCTGCACTGCAGTAGGGAGTATCTGATCAAATTCTGACTAGCTGACTTACTGGGCAAAACGTCTGCAATCAAAGCTGCAGGCGAACTGAAAGCGTAAGACACACGAGCCTGGCGTTGGAAACTGTTTTTAGCTTTAGTGGGAGGAGAAGGCCTGAATGGTTTCAATTTAGACAGCTGACTCGTGGAGTGGGCTGGTGTCCACAAGTTTTACAATACCCCAAGGTTTTTTCTTAGACTCCTGAACCCCAGTGGGTATGTTGTCCTATACCCTGTACCCCACCCATAAGGTGAACCCTGCTGGGCTGCAGGTAGGTGGAGCACCAAGCAAAATTAACAAATAACATATTGGTCCAAGCCTAATTGCAACCATCTAGAGTTAAAGTATTTCATATTCATGTCATAATAAACCTCCAGGACAAAAGATTTGGTGAATGGTAATGGTCCATTGCAGCAAGCAAAGAATAATTGAACAAAAACTTAAAAGAGGCACTCAGACACCACCATGCCTGTAGCTCTGGTGTCAGATCTTGCACCTTCGGTGCCTTCCAGCCAGGCGTCAAGATGATTCAAAGCCTGAATTAAAATCATCTGTCCCTATCATTTTCTAAATAAAGCATTACTATAAAATTTCACAAACGTAAAAATGTTTGTGCAAGCTTTTCGTAAAATTTTCCAGTGGGGGTAGTGGTACCCTCCAAGCAGCCAAAGGGATAGAATCCTCACCCCTCACACCCTTCTCCATGGGAAGCAAAAGCATATCAAGCCAAAAAGTTTCCCACCCCTCACCTGATGATCCCTCCACACTCATACACATACAAAAAATTAAGTTGACTCCCCTGCAACACGGCGCTTGAGTTGTAGGGTCTAATAGCCTGAAGTATTCAATCTCAAAACAGTATCAAAGCTAAACTGTCCTTGCACAAAAAATCTAGCTACACCACTGGCAATATAAAAAGAAATTTTAATTTGGTCCTTTAACTTAGAATACAGCATATAATGGCCAGGCCAGTCGTGTGCTAGCGGCTGTAATCGATATTTGCCATATTACAGTATTAAGTCACAAACAGTAACGCTACCATCAGTACTGAAGTACGTACATAGGTATGCACAGTAGTTGTTTCGTGGAACTAAATTTTCTTGTGTTTAGAATTAATGGAACTGTTTCCTGTCCACACTTCATTTCCATTTGCTTTTCAACAGTAAACACATATTTTTTTCGTTAAAAGCAATTTTTGTTAACCCTCTCAACTTTCGAAATAAGACAAAAGTATACGTCGCTGGGTTAACTAACGTTCACGGTCAATGCAAAACAGCTGTGAAGGCTATCGCTTTTGGGTGCAGCGCAAATCTTCAATTCGCTGCATTCTACACCGATAAGCCCAGTTCTAGGTATGCAGTTCTGTGGTCATGTGCAGGGTTACCAGATTTTCTGTGGCGAAACCGGCCAAATTGCCGGCCAAATCACATGAAAAACGCCTGATCAGAACAACCTCCTGCTTGAGGAAAATTGACCCTGTATTTATGTACAGTATAACACGGTAATACGATATACATCATTACATACTCAATCTATTATTGCTACAAGTGGAGTGTAAATTGTAAACCCGTTACGTCCCACTCGGGTGACTATTAAAATCGGGGAAAAAAGAAGGGTTTTTCTTAAAATTTCGTGAAAAAAAGAAGATGTTTTATTTTAATTTCCATTACAACCCAAAAAACGCCCAAAAAAGCCAAAATGCCGTTTGGCGTGCAGTTTTCATTTTTACCGACCAACAAAGGCAAAAAATGCCAGATTTGCCTATTGTGGCGTTTAAAACGCCAATATGGCAACCGTGGTCATGTGGTGTTAACTGTATCTATGCCGAACATAGTACTGGTTTTGTTTCCTTCTCTTACTTCGTATTGGCGGAAAGCCAGGAATTGACGAATAGGTCTGTTGAGAAAATCGGTGCAGGCGGGAAAGCTGTGCCTGGAGGTAGGGTGGTTTTCATTTGAAACGATCAATCTTTTATTATTTTCCATTAAAAATTGTTGCAAACTGTCAAAAATTTCCTTGCGTTCGTTGTTCTGTTCACTAAATTCGAATCGGAATATATCGACCCCTTTCTGGTGAATGTTCCGGGCCCAACAGGCCCTGCACCCTCAGATGTACCTTTGTTAACTTCTTTTCCTTACAGTGTGTTTTCCTTTCGAATGTGCCCCATTTCTGCAACCGTTGCCGCTCCTAAAGGTGACTAGTATACTGTAAAGCGGGTGCATTTGGGATACAAATTGGTAGTAACAAAACAATTGTGCCGACAACACGACAACACATCAATTTTGGAGGAAGAAGAGTAGGCTACAATAGAGGTGTCTCAGTGGCTACATCTAGCTTGAACTGAAGTCTATAGATTGACCTGTATGGACTACGGCAGTTGGAACTCTCTGGCTTCAAACTCACCTTGAATTTCAGCTCCCAAAGACCATCACCAATCCCTCTGCTTCACCCCTTCGAGCAGTCCGTACCATAATCCAATAATCCTCCACCAACCCACCCACCCACCCATTCACATTCTCACTGCAGTCAAATCGACGAGCCATATAATTTGACATATGTAATCCAGTGGCTAGGCATATCAGTTGACATGAACTTACAAAATCTAAGAACAGGGGTGGAAAACCTAAGACCCCCGGGCCGTAAGTGACCCGTGAGACCATTTTATCCGGTCCTCGAGGCAAATCATAAATAATCTTGAGGCAAATCATAAATATAAAACTCAGAATCACTTGAAAAGTAGCCTAATTGATAATAATGTTTTAGCCCACGGTGCCCGCCGTTTATTCTGCTTACACCTTTCGGATATTTCAGCTAGAACTTTTGCGAAACACTACTAGCACATCACTAAAACCGGCAAAATGTAACATGCCCACCGTTCGTAAGACGAAGACCTAGCTTATTTGTAAATCACACCTTACCCTCTGATCATTAGAACAAACTGATCGACTAAAGCTATCAGTCAAATCAAAGCCACAGGCCCATTCAAAACTACTGTACAGCTGTCCTTAGGCTACAGTACCGTGTATTCTCTGTCTAGGCCTAGCGTTTACACTTTTGCTCATTACCATTTAGCCTTAAGTAAACTGGTTCGCCCCTTAGTGCTGACCATTTCGACCCTGTAGACTACTGCAGGCAACCGTGCCTTTGCCATCAAGTGTTGATTTCATGTAACCCAAAATTTGTTATCACAGTGAAATGCAATTGACATTACACAAATGGACAAAGTGGTACGTTTCTTGGTTATAGTGTTGGTTGGAGACGAAGTGGTGAGCTAGTAGTGTTAGATGACTGGGTCCGAGACGCAGGCCTAGACTTAACCCTGCATATAGGTAATTTCAAATTATGGTAGCCTAAGGCATAGGCCTACATGAATTGAAAAGTACAATTGGAATTAGCTGTTTGCTGTTTATTTGATTTTACTACAGTGTTGTCTTTTCTTTTCAGCAGTACTTTTGTGTAATTGACATGATAAAAGAAATGCATGAAGGAGGATATAGGACTTAATAGAATTTTTTCAGTTAGTTAAATTAGGCCTAGGCTAGTCCTCAGTAAAGGCCTGTACATGTACGGCCAGTAACCAAAAGCTACCTTTACAAAGTCCTTGCTATGACCTACAGTGTTGTATGGGAATGATTGAGTCTATGTGGTGGTCGAAAGTGACTTCCTTCTTTAAGCAAATTTAGGGACTAAAAACTCTATTGAATGAAATTACTACAGTATTTTCTTCCAAAACGTCTGGAGAGAGTTTAAAATATAAAATCAAATCATCCACGTTTCGTGCCGTAAAGTGTATTGTTTGGCCACGGAACTTTGAATATATCTGTGTGCTAATGATCCATAATATTAGTTAGCAACAAATGGAATGATTTGCACTTAAAGGAAGGCAAGCTGCTTTGAGACTACGTACGAGAAAAATTATACTGATTTAATGTTTTGTGCCAGAGTGACATGAGAAAAGCTACACCGTTATTCTCATTATTCTCAGTGACTGGCTATATTTTTGCCTTTACTGACTAGACCTAGCCTTCTGCAGTAGGGTTATGGACAATCAATACATTCATTATTACTTGTAATTTCATACCAGCATACAATTTTTAAGCCGTTCGAGGAAAAACATGTGGAATGAATTTCGAGCTGGGGATTAACAAATATCGTCACACAAGACATAATGGAGGGGCAAACTGCAAAATTTACGTGGAGGGTAGAGAAGAGATAAACATTATCCTGGAATTTATCTTTCATCAAAGTATTGTCAATGAACTTGAACATAATAAAATTGAAAGTTAAATAGAATGAGATTTCAGAATTTATGTTCATTTACTGTGTTTTGCCCATTTAAGTAAAAACAAGTCTACAGACAGTTTTCTGTTATCTATTAACTGTAACAAGTGTCCCCGTGTTAGTCCTAGCTTCGAGTGACCATAAATGAGATAAAGAGTTGAATTCAAGAGTCAGTGCCATGTATAGTAATGACCTTTATACAGTCAAGGGAAGTCTCCAGGACTTTTCGGATGAAGTATTCCTTGAGCTGTTACCTAGCTATGGCAGGCATCTAGAAATTAATTTGGGTTAGGCAAAGGTGGTTATTTGGGGATGTAAGCTTTTGTATACTCTATGTACCCGCAGTGGTATTCTGAAAGGTAAAAACATGATCAAGAGCAGTTTTTTGTCATTCGTAGATCTGTATTTTGTACTATGTCTATCGACATTGTTGTGCTTTCTTTCTTTTAAGTCGAACAGTTACCTCTAATGGGGCAGTGGCGTAGCTAGATATTTTTTGTGCGGGGGCAAAAGCAAAAAAAATTCCGACAGATGATTATGATAGTTGTACGATTCGAAATTCTGAGGACCTTTTTTTTTTGCTTTCCGGGCAATCTGGAGACCGACTCTTCATTTTCACGTTGACATATCAATGTGTGATTGTGCTTAGAAACATAAAAAGTGTTGTGTTTCAAGTGAATTGTTTTTGTTTATTTCCGACAGACACTAGAAATTTCCGACAGAGGCCTTCGGAGGCTTTGTGGGGGGGGGAATCGGCCCCCTGCCCCCCTCTAGCTACGCCACTGTAATGGGGCTTAGACAATGGATTACTACGCAAGATGGTTGCAACACACTCTGTGACTAGGAAGACTCACTCCAAAATCTTTAGCGCATTCCTAGTACTGCAAGTGTTCCTGAGCAGACTGAACTCCAGTATTGACTGGTGTATCTCTTCATTCATTTACAAGCTTGTAAAACTGCTCTTCGTTTTCCAGTATAACGGATTCCCAGGAAAGGTAATAATGATTCTTTAATCCATTGCATTCACCTATATTTTAGTTATATTCAGTTGCAAGGGAAAGGTAATGTGATTCCTTAGTCCTCACAGTATTCATAGTTCTAAATTTGCGGAAGGAGAGATGGAGGGTTCCGACCCCTCTTTACTAGTCGACCATGTCCAATTATTAATGTACTGTAGCAAAGGAGAATATGCAAGGGAATGAGATATAGATACTATGTATTAAACTTATAATCTGACTAAAGAAGTGGTGGAGCTGTATGCGGTCAGGTATTACCATGCCTGAAGTCGCCTATTTTCTGCTTTTAATTAACCAGATTTGTGTTATTCTGATGCCTAGTAAACAAAATTACATAGTAGGGCTTAATATCATCACTTCAAATGGAAGAGTCATTTCTAGTAATCTAGAAAACATTCTGTGTCCTACGCATCGAATCATGGAGCCTTGAAGTGCTTCGCTTAGATCAGCACTTCTCATACAAGGTCCGTGTTGACCTATAGGGAGAGGAATTGAAACATATGGGGAATTAATTAAAAAAAGATGGAAGTGGGAATCTTCGGGTAAAAGGCTAAAGAATGATGGAATCAGATCTGAGGAGCAGCCTCAAGAGTATTCTTATTACAACCATGTAGTTGCTTTGTGTTGTTCCACTGACACTTAAAATAATTAATATATCGCGCTTTTATGAGCAACACTCAACTTGATTTCAATTGCCAGGAAATCACACCTTACAGGTGTTAATTTCAAACGTGAATGAAGGAGAAGTCGAGTATTCCTGTATCGATAGTTACATGGTTATTACTACTAGGAACTTCAAGCCTATTGCAGAGTCGACCCAATTCATAATGATAAACGAATTTGTAAAATGACATTTCTTTGAGTACAAATAATTGTCAGGAGCCACAACTTAGCATCATTAATAAAAGTTTTAAATTTTCAAAATTTTCCATGTGGACCCCATCTTGGCTTCTCGTCATTGGCTCTTTCAGGTTTCCTCTTCGCCTTTACTCAGTCAGCCCCCTTACATAAAGGTATACCTTATTTATCCCATATGGACCAGATACAAAATTCCATATATGGGCCAGATATGGATTTGATATCTGGCCCATATCTGCACCGATCCCAGATCTGGAGTTTTTATCTGGCCAGATAAAAAGTTGGGCAGATATACGCCAGATATTAGCCAGAACTTTATATATGCCATATATATGGACCAGATAAGATTTTATGTGGCTCAGACTTTATCTGGACCAGATCTGGTCCCTATAAAATATTATAGGGCTCAGACTTATCTGGGCCAGACATGGTCTATTTCTGGACCATATCTGCTTCAGTTTTGAATCATAGATAAACTTTTAGCCGACACTTCTCATGGAGACATTGAACAAGTCCCCCTCGACTCTCTGGCGAAGAGCCAAGGAACACCAGCAACAACTGTGTCTAAGAGCTCCATCAGAATTTAGTTAAAATACCAGGTTGAATTGACTTAAGTACAGAAAGTCGACATTCTTCATAAAAGTAAACAGAAACTGCTTTAAACTTTTCTTTGTATGTGATAGGAGGGTTATGTGCTTCTTCTATATAGTTTGTTAGATATTTGACTTTATATGTTCTCCACTGCTTCGTGAATATTTTACTTTAACTTTCCTTAATCATGAAAACTGAAGTTTTAGATACTGGCTCCGCCCAAATATGCAAACCTTGCATAAGTTTGCTTAGTATAGTGCAGTTTTAGAAAAAAGTGTACCAACTAAATGACTGCAATGTCTCGGTAGGTGCCGCTGTATCCAGTACATGTCTTAGTGTGGAACAAGTATAATTCAAGCATCAAATCATAACATTTGCATATCTAACATGAATTTTTATCAAGTTATATCTGGCTTGATATGGCCCCATAAAAGTTGGTTTCTATATCTGGCATGGATGTTTATCAAGTTACATCTGGCTTGATATGGCAATACAAAACTTAATGTGAATATCGTGACTGGCATTTCATCAAGTTATATCTGGCTTGATATGGCCATATAAAACTTTATGAGCACATCTGAAATGGCATTTCGTAAAATTTTATCTGGCTTGATATGGCCAAATAAAACTTTATTTACATATCTGGAATTGCATTGCCTCAAGTTCATCTGACTTTATATGGCCTTATAAAACTTTTTGTGCATATCTGGACTGGCATTTCATCAAGTTATATTGGCTTGATATGGCCTTATAACATTTGATGAGCATGTCTAGAATGGCATTTTACCAAGTTATATCTGGCTTGATATGGCCATATAGAACTTACTTTGAATATCTGGGCCGACATTTCATCAAGTTATATCTGGCTTGAAATGGCCATATAAACTTGATATAATGTATCAAGGTAACTATATATGGCTGTACATCTGGCTTGATATGGCCATATAAGGCTGTATTTATCCAGATATATCCAGATATAGATCCATATCTAGATTTCGAGTAAGGGTAGCTTTAAACTTGCCAAATAATTCTCCAAAGAAAAGAGCTGTACATCCTTATTTTTTGCTACAACATGTGTATCTCATACCCTGTGCACAGTGCTTGTATTTGTAGAGGTTTTGAGATTACTGTAAGGTTTCTCTTGTGACAATGGTGGCATTTGATAAAGGTTAGATCAATTCATGGTACTTAATAGCTGAGATAAATATTTTTAAACTAATCTTGTGGAATGTCACTAATTCAGGGAGAGTAGAACTGGTACAGTAGGCCCTATTGAATCATTCCGTCAAGTTGGGTCCTATTGTACTGGTCCACTTACACCCCATTGAATGGATCCAGTTCAGTCCTGTTAAACTAGTCCAGTTAAGTCTACGTGGACTGGTCCAGTTACGTCCTGTTGAGCTGGTCCAGTTGAGGCCCATTGGTAACTGGGTATTTTAACGAGACTTGTCCAATTACCAGCTGGATCCCGTTGAAAGGGGCCGTTGAATTGGTCCAGTTAAGACCTGTTGAACTGGTCCAGTTAAGTCCCATGGGTTACTGGGCTTTCCAATGGGACTTGCCCAAGAACCAGGTGAGGTTTCTTTAGCCGGGTCCCGTTGAACTGGTTCAGTTTATTCTTGTTGAAATGGTCGAATTAAGTTCTGTTGAACTAGGCCAGTTGAGTCCCATAGGTAACTTGACTTTTCAACAGGACTGCCAAATTTAACTGGATTTCAAATAGATTTTTTCAATGGTACTCAAGTGGAATTTGGACCTGGGATATGGACATCTGTAAGCAGGCATAATGGAAATTACAATATCTTATTAGGTTGGGGACATTTTAACCGACTTTTTTTAAAAAAAAAACATAGGAAAGAAACTATAAAAAGAGCATATATTGGTTCAGCGACAGACGTGTTCCCATCGCCTATTTAGGGGAAAACTTAAATATCTAGTCCAATGTTATTTTGAGTAAGAGCAAGGTGAGGTGATGTACAGGAGCTTTCTTGAGGGCCTTAACTGAGGGCAGTAACTGAGAGATTAACGTCCGTCTCAGCAGCATTCTTCGCAGGTTTTAAAATCTCATGAAGACATGAACTTCTCACATAAAATTAATGGCTAGTCACTTTGGCCGATCAGGTATTATGTGAGCCACAAGCCAAATTGAGTATCCTGTTTATTTGAAAGAATGGGTTGCAATGACCTTAAGTTACTTAAAACACATGACAAGAAACTTGCTTAAATCTACTATTTCATTTCCATAAGCTGATATCATACCCGAACTGACGTGGAACACTACCTTTGTATCGGTAACCAACACCTGTCCAAACTAAAAAATTGCAGTTTCTGTGTAACATTCTTCCTTGGGCTTACATCAGGTTTTATTATCAAAGACGATTATAGGCCTTATACCCCTTTTGGGATCACACAATTTATTCAGAGATTGACGTTCACGAATCCTTTAAGTTCCTTTCTGATAAATTGATAAGGTTACAGGCTTCATATGGAAATGACAAGTTTCAAAACTTCAATTTTTTAAGTGATATAATAAAACAGGGTGAACCAGGCGCGTAGCCAGGAATTTTCCAAGGAGGGGGAGAAGCCTGTAGGCAACTAACTATGCGTAGCGCCACAAATACCCAAAATGCCTCCCAGATCGCTAGAAATGGCCCTTCCAAGGCCTTGTAAGCTGCATCTAAGCATTTTTTTATTCTGAGCTACTAGCAGTATATCATTAAAAATCATTGCCTTGGCTAGGCGCATGGGGTAAACAGCGTCATCATTCTTGGTCACTTAAGTTTCCCGGAAATTAGAATATAGGAAGGTTGTAAGCTTACCTGGACAGGGTCATGGACGAGTTTAAACATTCACCAAACGTTCGGTAAACTCGTTAAATTGATTTTGCTACAGTTTCTGCAAACAACCAACCCTGTAACTCCAACTTACCTGAGCGAAGTTAAGATAGAAAATCTGGTCCAAGGTGATGTTGAGGTAGGGCAACGTGAGGTGGCCTGGAGGTGAATTCTTGAACGCCTTAATGAAACAGAAAGTAACACACTGTAACATAATGTTCCGACACTCTCTGGCGTATCTGTACAATCCCAGCGAATATTAACAAAAAAACATTCACAAAATATGAATGTTCCTTGTCGGGAGTAACTTTCAGCAGGCACTGACCCGGTAAATTACTAAAGAAAGGGGAGAGCTGTCTATCTGATCTTACCCTCAATAGCAATAGGTAAGACGAAACATACACATACATCTGGCACATACTTAGCTGCATATGAGCACCAACGTGAAAACATAGGTTCCGAATAAAGTTACCCTCCACGTCTTAAGCAAATGCCACGTAAAACGGCCAATAAAAGTAACTAGTAAAAGCCTTACCTGATATGATATTTGTAATCCAGAAACGTCACTCCAGAATTCATATTCAAAGTTGGAATAAAGAAGCTTAAATGAACAAATATGGTAACGTAAGTTTCGGTAGTGAAGGGGTAAGGGTATCGAGTAGCATTGATTTAACATACAAAGATATCCTGCCATGTGTGTGTCTTAACTAATATCTGCTATAACTTATGGTAACTACTTCTGGATAGCTTTACGTCGTTTGTGGGCTTCTCTTTGGCTGCTGACTTTCTATTTCCTCCGAAATAAAGAGAACACTCTTGTACGAATTTAACTCAAAAATCACAAATGTGACATCAAATTTTCAGTTGAAATCGAAATCATTTAATAATTTGTATTAGGCAACAAGCCCAGTCTCCCCGCTTTACATTACGTTGTAACGGCAATGTCAATTGAAAAAACATGAGGAAAATCTTTCACTGGTCATCTACAAAAATTTATCAAAATTTAAAGTTCACATGAGAACCAGTTTCCTGTCTGTCACTGGACAAAATGCCGTTTCAAATGAATGCATGTGAAATACGTATGCAGGTCAGTTTGATTACGTAGCTCTACACTCAGCTTTTGAACTGGCTGAGTGCCCCACTGACTGGAAAGGCGTACAGCCTTAACCTGTTTACAACTATACGAGCAACTGCAACTCAGATTACGGAAATTTAAGGAGAGCGAGGCCTATGAATCAGGCTAGCAAACTTTTTTGGAACATATCCCATCACCTTCACTGTAACAGTATTGTCAAACTTTGTTTAAAATAGCTTCGTACTACGGTTTCTTGAATGGAATGCAACCTTAAGATAGCCATTTGTCGGGAAAAACTTCTCAGTCCCCGGAAAAATAGGACACATTATATCGGCCCGAATTGGACAGCGCACTGTCTTTTATTCGTCTCATCCCAAGGTGGTAGTATAGAATTCCAATTAGCACTCAGACAGATCACAACACATTACAAATATACCTCTTGCA
This sequence comes from Holothuria leucospilota, assembly GCA_029531755.1. Taxonomy (NCBI): domain Eukaryota; kingdom Metazoa; phylum Echinodermata; class Holothuroidea; order Aspidochirotida; family Holothuriidae; genus Holothuria; species Holothuria leucospilota. Next base: position 27,426,362 of record CM055981.1, on the reverse strand, counting down.
TATCCAATAGAGGGATTTCAGTCACGTGACTTTAACCAACTAGACGCAATTTTGAAGGGCAAGCTCGCGCGTCTTTTTTGTTTTGACGGACACGGGTCCATTGTGTCACAGTAGTATCTATCTTTATGCCGTGCGCGTATGTTGCAAATACGCTTACTGCGTGTGTGTTTTGCCCTTTAGTGCCTGGGAATCCATTACGCGTGAGGTCACATGAAATCCCTCTATATGTGTTTGTGTTGGTGTGTAACGTAGGCAGAGTGGGTTTACACGATCAAGTTCACAGATGCAACGAGTACATACACGGGGTGGCTTGACCGCCCTCTACTATTAACATGTGTAACTTCTGGGAAAAAGCAGCACTGTAAAAAATGATTAACACTTTTTTAACAGATAATAAACACGTCTTGGCGTTTATGTAACCGAAGAAACAATACAATACATAAGCAAATTAAACGTCTAAAACGCCAACTTTAACACATTGACGCCACTTTAACGCCATCTCGTAAACATGTTTAGATGTTTTAATAAAGAAAAATTAACATATATATATATATATATATATATATATATATATATATATATATATATATAAAACATATACACGTGCTTGCGGAGTGTACTTTAAAGGAGCTGAGTAGTGACGCACTTCCAAAATAAATACATCATACCAAATGAAATGATTACCCTCTGTGCGGGGCTAATTTTAAAAATATTAATCCTAATGCGTTTTATATTCTCATTTAAAATAATCTTGCAAAGCAATTCTGTAATAACGTTTCTATACTATTTCTTGGGTTATTTAATTTTACACTTGCAAGATATTTTACAATTTGTTTTTTGAATTTCTAGTTCGTTACTTTTTCTTCTGGCACCGGCAATTTTGAATCGCTTCCACTTGTATCGGTTCTGATCGATGCATCTACCCAGGCATGTAGTACACACAACTTACAACGTACGTACGTACGTAGTATATTAGCGTTACTAGTGGCAAGGTACACGCCTATTTCGCACATCATCTGCAGGAGGTCCACGAACAACATTTTGGATTTTGCAGGTATTGAAACTTTTTTTTTTTTTACATCAATGAGTTTGTTTATCGTGGTAGACCCAGGCCCTAACGCTAGCCTAGGTAGGCTAACGTTAGTACTGTAAACAACAGTAGCAAGTGTACTGTTACTACACCAGACCCACTGCATGCATGGCTTTGATAAGTATCGGTATCGGATCGAATCGATAAACCAAGAAGCAAACCGGATGTGACGTAACGAAGTCCGCGGGTCCGAGAATTTATTCTGCTTTGGCGGCTACTCAGCTCCTTTAATTGACGACATTATCTTTATCATGTGTTAATATTCGTGCAGTTATTTACTGTGCTTATCCATTTTGTTCGTTTTCTAATTCTTAAACGCCATAATTTGTTAAAAAATTAAAACGTCTCTTTTTACAGGGAGTGTAAATTTTAATCGTTCTATTCTAATGGGAATGCTACTTCTTCCGAGGATATCGGAAAATTCATACAATTAAAGACGTTTTGTTGTCTGTAACGGATAGAACAAACCCTCTAAAACCCAACTGATTTTTGCACAGTGAGCTGACGCTTAGGCTTATTAAATGCATGTGAATCCTTTGGCACATAATTAGCAAGCATAATATCTTCTTTATATATTTATCCTCAAGGTTAAGCACACGAACAAGTTAAGGAAGTAGACCGGGTTTTTGACTCATCCACTGTGCTGTAAATATTGATGAAAGGTATACGATTCTAGAAGATCATTTCAAACAAAACAAAGGCAAACGCTAATGTAATCATACCTGATCAGTCCCTTTGGTATTGATCGCTACATTTTCATCCGAGTGTACCTAATTTCCTTTCACAAGTCATCAGAGATGTCGAACGTAATGCTAGGCCAATTTCCTGTTTACAAATTGGCATCTGGTAATTTACAACGTACATGAACCTGTCATTTACACAGATAAATGTCTCCTAGTCTGTCGTTATCAAAGACAGACACTAGTATGTTTCTTGCTACTTGATCGGATTTTAAGATTTAAATTACCATCAAGAGGGAATCACTAGTAATCAGAGCTTAGTGTCGTTTTGATTAAACTTACATTTTTGTCTCCATACTCTGCCTCCATACTGCTTTCCAGTGCTGTGAGGAGACACTTCATTTTGTCTTTGAATACATCCCTCCCTTTCGTCGTTAAGTTAACCCATTCTGTTGGAAGATAAGAATTAGATCTTGTTTCATTCGAGTCCTTGCAGTTCTATTTTATCATTAATGTAATACCTTACATAGACTAAACACAAGAAGACTGGGTTGATAACACCCATAATTTTTTTGGAAAGTCATATTCTCTCTTAATCGAGTAATTTGTCAATATTACTTCACCTCAGGTGTTGTGTTCTGCGCGCTTTCATGATTTATTATCTTAGATGAAAGTTTCTCTTATCAGGGCTGTACATACGTACACATCCTTTGGGCTAGAATTTGTGAATAATTGCCTAACAGCAATTACCCTTTCACCAAATATCTCCTCCATAAGGGTAAAGTTGCCTATATAAATTTGTAAATATTTACAACCTCTGGCAAACATGCATCATACTGATAAAAACCATACACCCAATTATCTGAAATTACAAATTACAATAAATGGCGATGATACTCACATAATTTCATAAAAAGGACTGTTCTGAAATGTTCAACATATGAATACCGCGACGGATAAAACATGTGCATCGTCCATAATGCAAAGTACATTTATTTGGGAAGTCCTTAAAAGCATCGCGCGACGTTTGACAGCAGCCTGTTATCTATAATACCCATGCTTGGGTGTAATCGTATTCCAGATCGCTGGGTTAAACAGAGGAAAACAAGGAGGGGAAAAGAAAAGGAGGGAGTGACAAGGATGCAAAAAAGAAAGGTTTGAGGATTTTGACGATATTACTAAATTCTCATTACAGACCTTATGCATGGACGTTGCGAGATGTCATTTTGGAGGGCAAACAATGAAACACACTGTACGCACGGTGCAGACTTCGCACGCGAGCGTAGTAGAATTTTGCGCCTATCCGACCTGTATACAAATCAGCTGTCTGCAACGATACGCGCTTACCTCCAGCGGAGGGCACACTTTAAGTTCGGTGACATATGCGTAGTGTCTGTTGAGGCATTGCCTTTACAAGGTTTGAAATATTGCTCTGTGCCCTGCAGTCTTCTCAAAAGTAAGATTTTTCCTCTCAGTATAGGATACACCCCATGTATTACCACACTTTTCAAAGTATTCCTTCATGAGGTATCGTGTCCACAGGGTGAACATCCAAAAGACATCCGCACCCACATTCACACAACAGCATGACGGCATGCATTTCTCCTACCATCAAAACCAACCAGAAAACCACCATGCCTAGCGATATATTGCCCATAGGAAATACCTTTAGTAGTGTGGGTTCAGGTCCAAATGGTTTCATGGCGAAGTAACTCAGGCGAAGATCCAGGTGGGGGTGCATCCGGCGTACGCCCCCCCCCCCCTTATTTCGATGACCAACTATTTTTTGACCAACAATTTTTCTTTTTTCATTTTTGCCTCATAGGTATGGAAAATATGCTTCCCAGATACTGGGAAATCGCATCTAAGGGCATATAGAATTCAAATTTGCGTGTGGGAGGACCCCCAAACCCCCCACCGTGGCTTCGCTCGCTCGTCAGCCTTCGGCCGGCTGTGTGGTGCGCCCCCTTTCTCAAAATCCTGGATCCGCGCCTGTAACTGTGATAAAAGGCAGGAAAAATTGTTGAAGATAGATAGTATGGGGCATGGATCCAAAACAATGAAACGTCATGATAACCTTGTCATAATTCACCAACGTGAGACACTCGATAGATCAAAAAAATTTCCTGTAAGATATTTGGTTTTTGTAACGTTTAGCATTCTGAATGAACTATGACTTCCACAATAGGGCTTTCTGCTCATTAATGGGGGGGGGGGGGGGGCACTTGCACAAAAAGTATGAAACTCATCTAGGCAAATGCCCCTGTGATACTGTGTTTCCAAGGTTTTCACAATTTGACACATGATGACCTTTAAGTCCACCAAAATATTAGGATCTTCCACCTAAAGTGAGACACTCATATACAAAATTCATCGAAGTTTTCCCCTCTTTAGATATATTACCAAGATTCCTATAGTTTGGCTTTTGGTGACATCGGAAGACCTTTGAAAGCTTTGACCTCCACCAAAATCAAAAGATTCTTCTTCTCAGTACGGGGATCTTCATATTCAGTACGATATTTATAAAACTGTCTCACTTAGACACATTATGTTTTGTAAAATCGATTTCTGGTTACCTCAAATCGCCTTTGATCTCGATAAACTCCGAATTTTGTTATTAATCTGAGGAATTCACATTCCAATATGAAATCTCGCAAGACAATATTTATTGAGGTGTCGTGCCCACAAGGCTTACAAAATTCGTCCTTATCTGATATCAAATGACTTTCGACCTTCCAAAAACAATACCTATCCTGTACTTGGCATGAGGTATCAGAATAAAAACGCTGAAATCCCTTAAAAGACTCTCCCTGTAATATCATACAGACAGTGTTTTTACAAATTGACGCCTGGTGACTGAAAAGACCTTTGACTTTCCCCCAAAAACAAATAAAGTCTTTCACGGAAACCGCGGCCATTTTGTGTACGGTGCATTACCAGTTCCGCGATATGTACAAGCTCCATACGGCCATGCGCTGGTACTTGGGATTTTTCCCAAGATCTTGGGAATTTTGTTTCCGTGAGGGTCAGAAAATGGCCGCGCTCCTGGAGATTGATTGGGTTGGAGTTGGGGTGGGTAACCCATCTATTTAGACCCACATCAATGCCCGTGCTAGCCAAATTAGAGGTAAAATGACTCTTCACAGCATCAAACCCCTCCGAGCGGACGTATCCCAAGTTTTCTTGTCGAAGTGGGTCATGTGTAATATATGTGCCAATGTACGAGCCACCCCGCTTAAGTTCTTCCGTCCCCTATCCCCACCCGAAAGTTAATATTTGTGCTAGTGTTCCCAGTGCGGTCATATTACCATTTCGTTCGTATCAGTTCAGGATATTTAGACCTGCTTTTAAGCTTTTACACATTCTGTACAGGGATCGAAGAATGAATAACTGTGTCGGATGTCATATATGCAACTCGCATAGGCCTACCCATATACGTGCTCGGCCTAGACGCTCGAAACGCTGCCCTTGAGGAAACCCACGTAAAACTGTAAGTTACATTAACACGTTAGAATAAGCCTTATTGTCAAGGGATAATTTTTTCCCTTTACCTTCTTGGAAATATCATAGTCACGGGCAAAACTGTAGGTAAGGTATTCATCTGCGCATGATGCATACAGATTGCATGTACAATGTCACGTTTGTGCAGTCTCGCGGAACTGGTAATGCACCGTACGCAAAATGGCCGCGGTTTCCGTGAAAGACTTTATTCTATAGAGAGCATCCATCCACATTCCATACATAAGATCTCACAGTTACCCTTTTTGACAGAAGAACGGAAGAAGGAAAGCAAAAGGCGGAAAAGACAAAAAGACTAAAAGTGGGAAAAGAGGAAAAGAACAAAAAAGGAAAATCATCACCATATCACTATACTAATGATTCCAAGGATATTTAAGATAGTTAATTGTTAAAACATGGTTCTTAGAGCCCTAGGAACTCTACTGTTACGCCCCGACATTATTCCTAACGTGAGGGTTGTAAGTATTATTTAATTTTCCATTAAAATGCATAAAGTCTTTCTTGGCTTTGTCTTTTGATTCCCAAAAATGTGTATTTTCTTTACTGGAAAGCTCTTAAAAGTGTTTTCAATGCTGTTCCAGAAGGTGGCCTCAAGCCCCCAAAAGTCTCCTTTACATCTTGCTTAGTTTGGAAACAACTTCTTGCGCATATGTCACAAGATGAAAATACCCATTATGAGAACCAATGGGGCCCTCCAAGATGGTTTTCGGCCCAGCTTCCCCAAAAAACTTAGCTTCAACGTTTCTCTACTCCTGAAGAGAAGATGACAACAAAAAGGGCCTTTTGAGTAGACTTCCAAATGCCGAATAACGCTAATCCTGCTATTACCTTTAGAATGCTTACTGTCCATACTATGGGACATTTCATGCCCCATTGAAACTCCAACACCAGAAAACGTCAGTGACCTGTGAAGAAAACAAAAAGTGTTGATAAACTATATAAAACTGCGATCAGCTAGTTTTCTCATCTTTTCACAATAGCTGCAAGACATAATTTAGAATGATGAAATCCGTCGTTTAACTTATTGCCTAAACACGCCTACCGCATTCATGACCAATCCACCACAATTTCATTTTAACCCCTTGTAGGATTACCCCAAAGACACACAACTATGCATTTGCCTTGCAACATCCTTTAAATTTTCTCATTCTTAAAGAGCTAAAATAATGTGCAGAAAATGACGTTAGGGTCGATACATTATATTTCTGAAGTCCACATCACTTTACCATGTCATACCAGTCATGTGATAGCACACCCTATACTTTCATAAGATGAAATATGCTACGCCAAACCAAACCAAACGCAAATGCTAGGCAATAACACCGCACCATACAATCTAAACCTCTAGAACGGGGTTTCGCCGACGTCACGTGATCGCACGTCTCTTTGATTTGAAGGGCAAGATCGCGCGTTTCTTTTATTTGGTTCTGAAGGACAAACGTCCATTGTGTCATAATAGTATCTATGCCGTGCGAGTGTGCTATAAATACGCTTACTGAGTGGGCGTTTTGCCCTTCCGTGCCTGGAAATCACACTCGGGTGACGTCACATGATATCCCTCTAAACACGGCAACACACCACATAATGCGATACCTTGTCATACGATGCCATACACAATACACCACTGCCTACAATACCACACCAAATTTAACCACTCAAAAACACACCAAACAATGCTTAACCATACCACAGAGTATCATTTCATATCATACGATGCAATGCCATGCCATGCTGTGTCGTTTATACCAAACCATACCACGCAGCACCATCCTATACCACACCACACCACACCATAACATCGTATAACACATCACAGTATACCATAATATACCATGCTTCTCAAGAACGTTCAGTGCATCAAAGTTTCTTTCATATCACATGTATAAAATGTCTAAAATCAAATGAAATTACTAACCTCAATTTTGGCACCGAGAGGCTTGGGCGAAGGAGCTTCAGCAAAGGGACAACTGGAAGAACAACAGCGTTAAATTAGGCTATATTAAAACTGTGAAAACATCTGCCCCTGAAAAAGAGGGACTTATTGAAAGATTGTCAAAAAATGAGGGACCTCTCAAAAGTTCTTTTGCGCAGCAGGCCTGGGGTAGGTCACCTGGCGGATCTTATGTCACCTGCTTTTACGTCGGCTTTGCCCGTCGTTGTACCCCGATTATTTCTGCCAGTTATACTATTGTCCCCCGGTTGTTGCGCATATATATATATATATATATATATATATATATATATATATATATATATATATATATATATATGGTTGAAAAAGTGTTGAAGAGAAGAGTTGCTATAACATGACTTCAAGTTCCAGCTAAAGTTTTACGCACTACAACGATATGTAATATATATATATATATATATATATATATATATATATATATATATATATATATAGGTCGAAAGTTGTGTAAACTGTTTCGATCATGAACGTTAAATCAATCCCAAGTACTGGCGTAGCCTTTATGAACAAGGGAAAGAAGAAGAGAAAATAAATCAGAGAGAAAATTAAGCCATGATCGGGACTTGAACCCAGCGCCTGTCGTTCACAAGACGACCGCTCTAACCACTAAGCTATCACGGCTTCGTAATGTCGAGCGTAGCAATTTAGGAACTAATACCAACCCATCTCAATTTCCTCTCCTGTTACCATGGTAACACCTCAAACGGGGTAATGATTATTCAGTAGGTCGAAATATGGTAGATCGAACTGAGAATAAGTAGGTCGAAAGTTGTGTAAACTGTTTCGATCATGAAAGTTAAATCAATCCCAAGTACTGGCGTAGCCATTATGAACAAGGGAAAGAAGATATATATATATATATATATATATATATATATATATATATATATATATATATGAACTATATGAACTATATGAACTATATATGCTCTTCCTTCTGCTCATGTATTAATACGTTTTTACCTTACACAGGGTGGGCTACTCAGGGCGTGAGTAAAACGTACAGTTTTTCCATTCCCCTGGGGAGCAAACACGATGGAGTTATGATTGCTCTTTGAGGTTCGAACTTCCAGGACGGCTTCATGGATCAAATGGTAAGGCATCTGCACGTTAAGCGGAAGGTCTGGGTTCTAGCCCCAGTGGAGCTGACCACTTTTTCATCGAGTTTGTACCTCTTATATATATCATACATACATACATACACACAAACATACACGCATACAAACATACAGGCATACACACACACATACATACATACATACATACATACATACATACATACATACATACATACATACATACATCAACTGAAAGTGATAGAAAGTGCATGCTATCAGTCACCTAGAATCTCATTACTTAACAAACCAAGCAGCGATTGACGCTGCCAAAGATTTATTACTGACGGAAACAATACTAACACTGTGTACAGTGCTCATCGCGAAACCACGTATGTAGGTAATACTGCTTCAGGGGTCACTTGATATGTAGACCAAATGGCCCCTGTTTCCACTTTTACGCTGTCGACGTTTACAACAGCATTAGCGTAGGTAAAAAAAAAATCATCACAAAGCAGTAACGCACTTACTCACAGTGTGGGGATAGAAGGCCGCGGAACTAGACTTCCTTATGATACCAGTGAGTTCAGATCTGCGCAAAAAAAGAGGACGATCAGTCAATCAATCCTTCTACCCAGAACAATGCAATTGAAGTTTCAATCAGATTCTAATACATGTGTAACTCTTTCATTATATCTCTCTCAGGCACTGTTATCTAAATTTTCAAGTGCATATAGTATGGACGTTACAATGCTTTCTTTCAATTTATTAGGGAAATAAACATGAAAACAAACAGCGCGTTAACATAACCATGATTCATAAGGTTGACAACTGGGTAAGAGTCTGAAGACCAACCTCTCCATGTCAATCATCGAACATGATCTCTGTGATCAACAATCTTGGGTATGGCTAATTAGCCGATTATTCGAATGACTTCTTCAATGGAGAAGGACACGGCGACCACCAGCACCAGCTTTGACTGCAGTTATTGTTAATTCGGCATTGCATGTTATTAATAGCGTTACCCAAAGAAACTTCAGCAGCCAAGTGGTCGGTCAAGCAAGCAAACCAATTAGCACGCTTGAAAGGAAGCAAGCTGGATTACCCGGACTTTCATATCCAAGCCCGGGGAAGCATGTAACATTTCCTTAACGGACTTATACGCGATATGATTGTAATCAAATGGATGTAATTAGGGAACAATGACAGATCCAGCGGGATGCTGCAAAGTATACATCGGTACTGAATACCGAAAATATCATAAGGCAGGAAAAAATTTCAACCAGTCCTCAGACGCTGTATGTGCGGTTAACGTGAAAAGCTTCAATATAAGCTTTCGGTCGTGTAAATAACCATCGGTGCAGGGTTGACTATCATAAATCACATATTGTAGAACAATGGCAGAGATCATCAGCTATAAATAACGCAAGAAAGCTTCAATTTCCAGCCATCCCGGGTTGGCAACTATTAATCCACAATCTACCGAGCAATGTTATTCACATTTAATTTGGCAACAATAATGTTAGAGGGGGTGTACTGTTGCATTGCACTGGCACTAAATGATAATTCATCAAGGCCCTTACTTTACTGCATCCCTTAACAAGGCCAATGCTATTGCCTTTTAATAAAAGATTTGTGGTTTACAAGAGGAACTGTCACAGAAACGGGCTTTTTCTACGGGTGTTTATTGGTTCTTACCATGGGCGTCAACCCTGGGGGGGGGGACGTGGGGAAAGTTCCCCCCACATTTCGATGGGTGGGGGACACAATATCAAAGTAAAAGAATAGTGTCGTGGCTCTGTTTGACTGGCTTTTTGAGTGGCATGTAGGTTTGTTGGGCAATTCTTAAGTGTCTCGATGCAGATTCTGAATGCAGATTTCGTAAGGGAAATCTTATTTAATGACAAAATTTCGGAGCGCTTCGTGCGCATGCGTCACGGTTTGCACTCCTTCCCATGACCATTAAAAAGGTAATTATACATGGAAATATTCTGATCACAACACTCTCCGAAAACAGACATACATCTCCAAACATCTGAAGGGGCCTCGCATCAATATGGGATCATTCAATCAGAGGCGTACGCAGAGAGGAGGGCCATTTGGCCATGCCCCCTCACTGATTCCGATTTTTTTTAAGTTCCTAAAAATACGTAAATTTTTCAACACAAATTTACTTCAAAAAGTAGCATATTTCGCACCAGACTGCGTGTAAGGGCACCTAATTTTTCAAAAAAATTGAAAGGGGGAGGGGGACACCCCATTGGGCCATGGCCTTCCTCACTGATGCCTATTTTTTAAGTTCCTAAAAAACGTAAATTTTCTAACACAAACTTTACTTCAAAAGGTAATTTATGTGGCACCAGACTGCATGTAAGGACACCTAATGTTTCAAAAAATTTCAAAGGGAAGAGGGCACCCCTTCCCTTAAACCCTCCCCAGGCCTGCGATCACACAACATACTGCATGCCCTCCCCCCCCCCCCCCCCTGGAGAGAAATCCTGGGTACGACACTGCATTCAGTCTAATTTGTAGCATGATGTGGAAGCTTGAAAGTACGTTGTTGCCGTTAAACATTTTTCAAAAATTTTTACCGAGCGCTTCGCCGAAGCCATTATCGGTATAGATGGTGATTGTTAATACACTTACGACTAAGAAGCTTTCTGAAAACGCCCTTGCTAGTCCTTCACACCTTTGCTATACTACGATCAGCTCCAAAATTATCCCAAAGATAGCACTTTGCATCTAAGTAACCTTAAATTAACAAAAATTCCTCAAACTGTGGATCCCCACTGCTGTATACAAACGCAGGGTGCATAAAAAGGTGCAATTTACGCGCCGCCACTGCAGTTAGTAAAAACATCCAGCCAGTCGGAAAAATTAGAATTCACTAAATTATGGACATTTTCCAGCCATATACGATCAGCTCCAAAACTATCCCAAAGATAGCACCGTTTTGCACCTAAGCAGCCTTAAATTAACAAAAATTTTCAAAGATCTTAGATCCCTCCCCAGGACGACACATTTATGTTGTGATAAAGGAAGGATCTCCACTGCTGTATACAAAACGCAGAGCGCATAAACAAAGTGCAAATTTACAAGCCTCCACTCAGTTGGAAAAACATCCAGCCAGTCGGAATTTGGGACCTTCACAACCCCAAACATATCACCCTAGCAACGGGCCTGGTCGGGTCCATTTTCTCCGACAATGATCCACGCCGCAAAGCGTGGTTTCAGCTATTTTGGGACATGGTGAAAATAACATCTTGAAGTAATTCCGTGGACTCCGTGTATTTCACCTGGCAGATCATCTTTGATGGTCATGTTAACTTTGAAATGATAATTCTTATTAGAATAGGGCGTCAGTCATCATGGGGTGGGGGGAGAAAATGGCCTATAGGAAGACACCCCCTCTTCAAAACCAAAGGGATTGGTTTGTATCATGTATGTCCCCCGTTCCCCCACATTTGAATACGGATTGACGCCCCTGGTTCTTACAGTGTGATTCATGGGCTTCGTTTGGTAATTGGTTTTGAAACATGAAGGTACACATTGAAGAGTAAAACTATGCATAGCAAATGCTGCAAGGTTCTCACACAATCTTTTCACTTTTGTAAAATACTGGTCGATTGCTATTCTTTATTGAATTATTTGTTAGCAAAGGAACACAACAACCCCTTATATGCCGGTAGTCAAGGGGGGTCAGGGGGCGAAGCCCCCAGAAATTTTTGCCCCTAGAGAGTTTGAATCTTACCATTGACTTAATACATTTGTACACATTTGGCCCCCCTTAAAAAATTTCGCCTCCTGGAAAAAGTTTTGCCCCCCTCCAGTACCTTGTCTGGCTACGGGCCTGACCCCTTATGACTTTGTTTCGTGAAATGAAAAGATATTAAAACTTGCTGTGGTCGATTTTGTTGTATAATCACGAGTTTGTTCTTTTTTTTTGCGAAATTTCGGGGACGTCAGTAGGAAGAGTGCGGTAACAGGTCCATCACTAGCCTGTTAACATGCCTTTAACAGGCAAATGATTGAGGTGATTTAAGGAATAACACAAATAAAACAGCAATTTATCATAACTCAGATAGACGGCTATGACAGGTTTACAATGCTTTAATTTCGTTTCTTCATTTGCTTCAAAGTAAGTCGAGAGGAATTTTAATACCATCTACCATCAGTATATCTTAAAGTGTTATTTGATATTCACAGGCTACTGCTCAGCTCTCTGAGTCAAACATATTTCATATTTTAACAGTAAGAGCTTCTTTTATTTGCCTGACACCTGAAGTTATGCTGACGATTCCAAACAGACTGGTACATCTGCTCAGGACAGGGAACAGGGAATCTGAACCGAAAAGACTTCAAGGTGAGAGAAATAAACGGCATATTTAGTTCAAAATATCTCGCTTAATTTTGAGTCACCAGTTGTTGAGAAAAAATCTTATAAAACAGGAACTAGAGGACTAAGAAAATGCTTACTACTCACAGTTCGCCCGAAAGTTCGTATACAGTGGCCTGTCCCCTTGCAGCAATTAAATTCGTGACGTAATGGTCACCAATTTGTAGCTTGCACAGACAAAAAAGAAACAAGTTATTACTACAATCACCGTTTCACCAGTGTTTTCTGAAGCGGATATGACACTTTCCCACATATTTTGTAAGTTCAGAAGTTACCCCCCCCCCCCCCACAGCCCAGTTAGGTAGTAAATCTTCTGTTTCAAACAGTAAAGAAAAGGATCCATCGCAACATATCTTCGGGGAATCTTAAACATTTAACAATTTTTAACTTTTCAATTTAGTTTCACATGCTTTAATGACTGGGTTGAAAAGCTATTTTCGAACTTCATCTTCCCTTTGGTTTCCGGGGTATAGACCTTTTTCCACATAGCAATTGCAATGGATTGTGGGATAGAGTTCTGGTAGGCAATGTTGTTGTCAAAGGCATTTTGCTGTGGCAAAAAATGATGCCCACCAAAATTCTCTCCCACAATCCTTTGTAATTCCTATTGGGAAAAGAGTCTGCTATCATGTTATGATATTACCAAAGCCCTTTTACCAAAACACAGAGATTCAAGTTGCCAAAAATAATAAGGTGATTAGATAATACCCACTGTCTACCCCTAATTTACTTCGGTGCATTCTAGTGCTTTCATCAAACTTTTAAATGGGTTGAACTATATAAATGCAGGTTGAAAGGGCAACTTCCTGTTTATTGCGGTGTTTAACTGGACGATACAAAAACTTTCTCTTCATGTAAACTGTGTCATTTAGTTACCAGCATCCACATCAGACATATTATATGCCATAGCTTGAGTTATTAATTTCATTGTCGTAAAAAGAGGGCAAATATAGAGAAACTGGCAATATTTCGGGAACCTAATTCCTCTTGAACAGCATTCTTAGGTGACTCAGAACAACTCTTAATACTTTCTGTCGTACCATTTAGTCACTGCCATTATCATCTATACGAACGTTTTAAACACATGAAGGAGGTGGGACAAGTTCATTTCTGTTGAAGCCTATGTTGCTGGAATGACAAAGATTACACTTTTGTGTTACTGAGAAAGAGGCAATAAACGTCTGTTAATATGACGTTTCTTTGTAGAAACTAATGTAATAAATGAAAAGAGATAAACTTTATCGTCTGTCAAAGACTATACGAGAACTGAGCTACCATGCTGGTTACCTGGTTAAATCTTCTATTGTAGTGGTATAGCAGTGAGCAATATTATTCTTGTGATACGATTCAGACGCGTAAGCAGAAGGTCTAGGGGATCGGATTTATGTTTAATTCTTGAAAAAAAAAACCTTGAAACTAAATTTAAGTCAAAACTTGCAAAATGCTGCACTGGCATCTAAGCACCCTTGATTCGCAGTGACCCCCTCAGACATAACTCCATCCACACTTTCAGCCTCTAAAGTTTTACTCAGATGTTACAAATTCTAACTCTGTTTCGTTCGAACGGAAAATCGATTCTCCCTGCTAGATAACTTGCTCACTGGTCATGGTGTAAACTTTGTGCTTCTAAAGAAATCCCTTAAACCTTTTACGTAACAACCTTAATCTTGGACAGACAACGCTGTGTGATGAAACACCAAAATGACCACTGATTTACATTTCGGAACTTAGCCTTCTTTCAATAAGGGAACCGTTTAATATCGGAGACAGTAATCATAACTAAGAATGCCGGTTTCCCACCTTGCAGAACTTGTTGAAGTAAATCTCATTACGAATATTATGAAGTTTAGGAATGAGATGAAATTTATAAACTTACCGACCGAAAAGCAGCGTTGAGTAAACTATAGTTGGATATGTATTCAGGGTGTGCTATCTCAACATCAATTTTGTTAATCTGTAGGCGAAATTATTCAAATTGTTCTTGAAGGAAAACTGATAATGCCTGTCTGAACTGCAAAAGTCTTTTTCAAATATGAGGTTGTGAAAAGTGCCATCACAACTCGAAACTGGAATTAAAAAATATCAATGTCACTAGTGACCATTGCACTGTTCATCGACTCGTTTTCTTTTCGTTCCATTTTCAAGTTGGAACTTCATAATTAACGACCTTTATAAACGAGAGAAATGTGTTCAAAATATCTTCCCACTGATTGCGTTCAAATCGTGTATGGTTCGCTTATTTTTTGGAATCCATGCAGTAATACATTTGGAGTATACGGTATAAAAACATATGTTTTACCACACAGTCATCTGAGGGCCTAACAGTAAAAGTGAAAAAATGTAACATAAGTCATTTGTCTCAAACAATAATTCAAAAAGCTACCTGAAAAGGAAAACATAGTATCCCAAACTTCAGTTACCTGAAAGGTCTTGAATTGTATTGAATGATATCATTCACAGAATGGGGACAACAATACCAAAGGAATGTTCTAGAATTAAAATTACAAAACTGGAAGTACAGCAAAGTGCTCTGTAATGCAGAAACAAATCAAAATGCCATTTACGTGTTCTGTAACTTAATAGAACAAGAAGACAAAAATATTTCAATGACATACCTACCATTTGTAAAATAACTTCTCTGCTGCTGACATCTAATTCTTCACTATGTCGCACCAATTCTCTGAAAGAATCTCTAATTTGTTCAAACAGCGAAAGTTGCTGGAAAAAGGTGTTGTAATCAGAAGTTGAGTATTCATAGCCTTTAAAATCTTTTGTAGTAACATCATTGATATCAATTTGGAACATGTTGTTCTTGAAATTGCTAAGGCGTCAAGGACCCACGCCTACACTGTATTATATTGATTTTACCAGTTGCTCTCACTAATTAAAAATTAAAACTGTACGTAAAAATTACTGCAAACAGAAAAATGAATTGCTTCTTTGCTAGTTGGCCGCTTTGGTCTGACCAGACCAACAAAAGTAACAAAATTAGTCGCGTCATCGCTATCGATTTTAATCTAGGGAAACGCGCCCTCTCTTTGGTGGAATCCTCGAAAAGTCGTCCAGCGACGTCCTACATGGAATCCTCTTCTGTAACACTAATAATATTGGTTCTGATACGCATAGTACCGTTTCTTGAGAGGAATTTGGAATCATGGAATCCAGAACCTCCGACTTAACGGCCTGGAACAACCGTTTCATCATGCCCCGCGACCAAATCTAGTATTTAAGCATGTTCGTGCTTCCACTGGCTTACGTGCTTCTCTCTTGGGTCATGACGGACATGCGCATTTGGGTTCAATAAACAAATGCAGAAGCACAAACGTCGGAGAAGTTGGTCCACAATAGCCAATAGCAGAGCCCGTATCAGAGCAGACTTCGTATACAGCACAAAGGTCCATTACGTGTATGGTCATTACTACGAAACAATGTTTATTGTTACATTCACGAGGAATAACACTACCGTGACTTTGCACACTCCTGTACAACCAATTTCAGAAGTCTTCCATTGTCTAAATCTATTTGTGTGATCATAAGTTAGGCACCAGAGTATTGTTTTGTTAAGCTATCATTTTTTTTCGCATAGCCCGATGGCATATTGTCCCGAGTAACTGATTCGAAGGGTCGCTCAATTGGACCTGGGGCGAGTAAGCACGAATGCTGACGCTACAGGCTGATCGAACGGTGTCACACTCGTCAGGCCCGAGTAAAGTCGGGTAAGCAATCGCCCGCAAACGAATCTACTGGGTTATTTAACTAGCAACTAGTTTTCATCATTGTGCCCAGAATACCCTTGTTGTGGCTTTAATATGTGAAATGAATATTTCTTGCTAAGTAATGTTTAGCCTTATTTAGTCCATCTCGTTCACCTGATTTCTTTTATACTACGTGATTGTGACTGGACTAAACAGTATATCCGATGCCCGACGTCAATGTTACATCATTTTTTATTATATTGATACCCCTGGAATGTCAACCGGAGTTGCATGTTTTCAACGCACTAGCAAAAGTGCCTGTTGACTTTTGAATTTGCTGAACACAGATCTTTTGTATGCTACAGACTCTTGTAGGCAGCCAAAACTTTTAACACATGTTTTACTCATTGAGAACGATGGTCAAACTGAAGATGACGTCAAGCAAAATTGAGAATGGAATTTGAATCATTTGGAAAATTTGTAACTGTCGAGATTTCTTAACTATTTGTTGTTGTCAAACTTAAGTAACTAGCTTGTATAGGCCTATGGTCTGTAGTGGAATAAGGCAGCAGTAATTTGTGGATGGCGCTATAACTAAACAATGCTTGGCACAGGTTGATTGCTTCAACCAGAAAGCCCAAAGGCTTAGTGATTTCTTGCCTTGTAAAATGTTTTTGAGTACTTTCACTTTCCGGAATTTCCAATAGACTCAGTGTAAGCACCAAATGCTTCTCAGTCCTGCTGGCTACCTCCAACTACAGGCAAATACCAACTACTTCCAAACGAAGTAACAACCCTGAAATGACACGACTTAACAACATCAGAGAACCTTGCAATAGTGAGAGCAAGAACAGGACTGAACAGTTTCAACAGAGTGCAATCAAGACTCATTTTGAGCTACTGTGACAAAAGCATGCAAAGTCACGACTTAACTGGTGTACAAAAAGGTGTTTCAGATCAGAAGTGCATCCCACTTCGTCAGCTGTGTAGCTGTTTTTAATGTTACACCCTAACAGGTGGGAAGAAAGTAGGACTATAAGATCCATCAAGGTTGCTCTTAATGAGATATCACATTTACAAGGCTTTCACCATTTGACCTCTGTTGATTTGTAATGACTTTTGACAAAACAAAAGGATATTTCAATCAATATGGGGCATCCATATGCTAAGTATGCGCTTCATCAATGTTAGCCCTCTTGAAATAGAAACTTACTTGAGATATTGTGTTCGGAAAGTTTTCGACAATTGACCTCTGTTGATCTTAAATGACCTCTTACTTCCACAAAAAACAAGAGGCCTCTTTGTTTCAAAATAATAAAGTTATATACTGAGTATTCACCCTTCCTACAATGAGATATCATGTTTTAAAGGTTTTCGATTTTTTACTTCTGATGACCACACATGACCTCTGATTTCCACAAAAAATAGGGTTTTCTCTCTTAATATGATAAAATCATACACCAAGTATGAAAAGTATCCATCTTTCCTACCTTAATATGTGGTGTTTTTGCAATTTCCAAGGTTTTCGTAGTCTCACCTCCCGTTATCTCAGATAACATTTGATCTCTACCAAAACTATAGGGGCTATGTTCTGACAATAACGTAACGACATTCAAAATATGACACGACTCCATGATTTCTACCTTGAGATAATGTGTTTACAAGGTTTTCAGTTTTTGACCTCTGATGACCTCAAATGAGATCTGACCTACATAAGAAACAATAGGGCTCTTTCTCGCAATGTGATAAATCCACATACCAGATATTAAAAGTATGTTCTGGTGACCAAATTTGATGTTTTCAAAAAAAGCAGAAAAATTTTTTGTGTTTGGCAGTGAGAACCCTATGTCTATAGCATTTTGCATCTGAGAGATATGAATTTTTGAAGAAATGCTTTATTTTCATGTTCAGCAGTGCATGATGGGAAATATGTGATGTCATCTGGGCAAATTGATTAGGTGTAGCTTTTGTATTTCTTTATAATGTTGACATCACTAAATTGATTATTTCATAACTTTATTTGCTGTGCGATAAGTATGTCACAGTTTTACACTATATATACACGGAAAAGCATCTAAACATTCCAACGGTATCAAATTTCAAGGGCAAACAAGGTATCCAATTATAAAGAATAACAAAAGGAATCTGAGACAATTTGCCCACTTGGCTTCATGTTCTGTGACCTTGAGGAAATCTGGAGGTATTTTTTGTCCAAAGTAACCTGTCTTTTGGAAGGGATATCTTGAGTTAGGAATGGAGTTTGGGTATGGGGTTTTGATGACATGTAGTGAAATATTTTATTCTTTGCTATAAGACCCCTACAGAATGCCACCAGACAATGCCTTTTAAACAAAGCTCCTTGCTATCCTGAAGTTTCATGCTGACAAAGTTTTCAGTTTTTGATCTGTGGTGACCTCAAATGACCTTTGACCTCCGTCAAAAACAACAGCATCCTCCCCGTAATATGGCAAATCTATGTATCAAGTATAAAACGTATCCGTCATTGCTACGCTGAGATATAGTGTTTCCATTCTAAGTACCATAAGCATACACACACTCCTTCACTTGCATAGTTTCCTGCCTTTGGCAAGGAATTAAAAAGCAAGAGCTATTGAATTTTTCGTTGCTACCTTGTAATACTTTTTCTTATAACCTTTCTGTTTGAAGTAAATCAGGAACTTCCACACCACAGAATGACAACCATGTCTTCTGTAGTCGTTCAATTTTTCAAATGAGTATGATATAATAAGCAAAACTGTAAAAATGAGCACAAAGCCTTGTTAACTGATCTTCGAAACTGTAAACTTTTTCACGGCTTTTACATTTTTGCACTTAAGTAAAGTAATAGAACACCAGGAAGAGTTAAGTGAAAGGTAATAAATACCGAATGTAAATCTTCTGAATTGACATTCCTTAAAATGAAAAGGCCGGCGAGGGCGTCCTCCAAGTATGTTATGGAAATATTCATACAAAACTCATCTCTATCTTGATTTGACGTCATAGTGTCACCTTGATATTTTCTGGAAATATCACCAATTTCTCCGCCAGTATGAGGTAACAAGGACCTCAAAATTCTCCACATCATGTAATGTTTGATTAATCTGCAATAGACAAGAGATCTATACTGATTCTAACAGTTACCACAAAGGTTTCCTTCAATACCCTGCAGCTAGTTTTTACACATAATGATAGTCTGGTAGGTAGGTGTAAAATTTTCAATAATCACCTCACATTTTGATACTTGCTTGAGAATTGCCATGAGGTAGCCCATTACCTTCACGATTGATCTTGTTCAAATTCCCAACGTTTCTATTTACAGTCCATCACCATTACAGCAAATCACTACAGCTCGGCAGTTATGACCCTATAGTAATACCATATAATACAAGAGTAACAACTCAAGTGAATACAAACAATGGAATTGAAACAAACTACTTTAACAATAATGCATCCATCTCTCTCGTATCTCACATCTGGAGGCTTTCATGCAACCTACATTTTTAATTTAGCCAGTACCAGATAAGGAGTAGGCACTATTGTGTGATTGTTCTTAACATGAGAAGAAAAGAACCTTAGGGTGGCTGAAAAGTAGAAATGTATAGGACAGTTTGTAACATGAAACTACCCCTGCAGAACACAAGTAAGGTAAGGAAATAAAGGTTTCCTAGCGAAATTAATATTCACCATGTTCATCAGGGAAAATGGATGGCAACTTTTATTTATGCTAATCTGTTGGATGCAGATCATGGTCATTATCCCACCTTAGGAGGACCTTGAGTCCTATGTAAAATACCTACAATCCTCAATTTAGATCAATGCATTGAGGTTTCGATGAACTCACTAAAGCTTCATCCAGAACTGCAAAAGGCTCTACAATGTTAATGTTCTGGACCAATATTCCCACCATGCATGGGAAGTTGCTATGGTATCTACCTTGAAATATAATCCTGGCAAGGTTTTTAAGACTTTGATCTCTGCTTAACTGAAATGACCTTTCACTGAACACAACAGCATTATGGTAAATTAATACCATGTATAAAAGTTTTCTTTCAGTTTCAAATCATAAAATATCATCTAACGAGAATTCATTTAATACTGACCTTCAGAGACCTCAGATATCCTTTGACCTCTACCAAATAGAGTAAGGCACTTCACTGAATGTTACCCATTTACATGGCTAAGTATGGAGAGTATATGCTTCCTTTGTAAAACAATTGTTGGGAAGGTCTCCAGAGTTTGACCTCTGGTGACCTTAGATGATCTTGACCCAGGTCAAAAATGATACGACACTTTCTCTAAGTTATATAATTCATCTACGTGCTAAGTTACGAGGCTATCCATGCTTCCTACCTTGAGATGCTGTAACAAACTATTGTAACAAGGTTTTCAGAGTATGAAATCAGATAACCCTTGACCTCCACCAAAACTGAAAGCGTCTATCCTCTTGCTATAATGCATCTGCATGCTAGGTATGAAGAGTATCCATGCTTCCTATCAGGAGATATCGTGTAAACAAGTTTTTAGAGTATGACCTCCCAAGACCTCCAATGACCTTTGACCTCCACCAAAAACGATACAGTCCTTCCTTTTGATGCAATGCATCAGCATGGTATGCATGAAGAGTATACATGTTCCTACCTTAAGATACAGTGTAAACAATATTTTCAGATTTTGACCTCTGGTGACCTCAGATGACCTCTTACCTCCACCAAAGTGAAAAGGGATCTTCATCTCAATATAATACATCTACATACAAAGTATGAATAGTTTCCATGCTTCCTATCTGGTGATATCATGTTAACAAGGTTTTCAGAGTTTGACCTCTGGTGACCTCAGATGACCTTTTACCTCCCACCCAATTCAACAGGGATCTTCACCTCAATATAATACATTTACATACCAAGAAGTATGAATAGTTTCAATGCCTCTTATCTGGAGATATCATGTTAACAAGGTTTTCAGAGTTTGACCTCTGGTGAACTCAGATGACCCTTGACCTCCACCAAAAACAAGACAGTCCTTCCTCTTGATGCAATGCATTCACATTGTAAACATGTAGAGTATCCACTCTTCGTCACTTGAAATACAGTGTTAATAACATTTGCGAAATTTGACCTATAGTGACCTCAGATGACATTTGACCTCAAACAAAATCAATACGAATCTCCATCTCAATATAATACGTCTTCATACCAAGTATGACTGAGTCCCCATGTTTCCTACCCGTCACATAACGTTAACAATGTTTTCAGAGTTTGACTTCCCATAACCCCTGATGACCTTTGACCTCCACCAAAAAAAATACAGTCCTTCCTGTTGATGCAATACATCCACATGGTAAACATGGAGAGCATCCATGTTTCATACCTTGAGATACAGTGTTAACAATGCTTTCAGAGTGGTAACCTCAGATGACTATTGATCTCCACCAAAATCAATAGCGTTCTTCCTTACACTATGAGGCATCCATATACCACATATGAGAACTGTCAGTTTCTCTCCTTGAGATACCGTTTTAACAATACTTTCAGAATTTGACCTCTGATGAACTCAGATGACATTTGATTTCCACCAAAATAGATAGGGATCTTTCTCTGAATATAATGCATCTTCACCTACCAAGTATGACTACCTTCCTTGCTTCCTTTCCGGGATATCATGTTAACAAAGTTTTCATCGTTTGACCTCCGATGACTCCTGGTAACCTTCGACCTTCACCAAAAATGATACAGTCTTTCCTCTTGATGCAGTTTCCCCATGCTAAGTATGGAGATTATCCATCCTTCCTATCTTGAGATAATGTGTTAATAAGTTTTTTAGAGTTTGACCTCTGGTGACCTCAGATGACCTTTGACCTCCACCAAAATCAATAAGAATCTTTCTCTTAATATGAGGTATCCATGTACCAAGTGTGAGAACTGTCGAAGTTTCCCCCCTTGAGATATCGTGTTAACAAGTTAAGCGTCACAGACACACACATACACACACCAATTGATTTTACACATAAACAGAGGACCTCATTGTTATCTCCTCTGTGTTTACTTCCTTAACCCTAAATTTAACAATAGACTATCTATTGTTGAAACTTCTGAGGACGTGAGAAATCTTTTGAATTTCCCTCTAAGGACCTGAAATCCATTGTTCAGGTCCTCAGTCTGAATGCCAAACAAACCCACGCACACACACCTACACACGCCATCATGACTGCATAGGTTTCTCTTTCATCGAAACAAAGAATGACTTGGAACAAAGGAAACTTTCCTTCTTTGTGCCCTTTTTGAAGTTTCCACTCTTCTAGAGTAGGATGCACTTGTCACGCTTATCTTAGTATTTATATATTGTCAGCGATACGAAGTAAAATCGTCAGTTCTGTAACAAATGGCAAACCGTTTGTTATATTTGCACAGTTCACGTGAGAAGTTTGTTGGTTTGTTTAACCTTTGACCTATTCAGTGTATTAAAATGGTTATGAAATCCTTTGTCAGCTTATTTTAACTTATGAAACAGGTGGCTTAGTTCTCGAGGACTTTAAACGGCGAACAATTCATCCATCCAGAAACGTAGCCAAAAGAATCAATTGGACTTACTGGAAACATCCAAATACTGCGTGGCTTTTTCAACAAGCAGAAACTAGATTCTCTATATCTTGTAAAATATTGCATTCCGCTAGATTCATATTCATTGTAGTGAATACACCGAATAGGTAGTGGGAAGCATCGCCGCAATGTTTCGAGTTATTGCTCCACACATTTACAATGTCTGACGAATTACGAGTACAAGCGCTATATATTATGAATGAAATTGTTTCAGACTTTTTCAATTTCAAGAAATGGGTTCAGACAGCGCTTGGGCAACATTTCCGTTTAATCTTAGTTCTTTTAAACTCATTATACCTTGAACTAAAAATCATACAGGAAGTAAGAAACTAACGACACTGCTACTTACAGGGGAGGCGTTTTATCCAAGAGATCCCCCAGAATCCGAAAGTACCCAACACGATGCAGTATAACTGGGTAATGTAGTACACTTTCAGAGACAAGAGAGTGGATCAGACTAGTCCAGTCGATCTGACAAAACAAGCAAAAAGAGAGAAAAAATGATATTGGTTGTTTGTGTCAAACAAATTTGGAAAATAGACCGACTATCAGACTAAATTTAAAGGTATTACAAACATATGTATTTCCAACTTATTTCAACTGGATGAGTAAGTAGTTCCAGGATATTATCAGTCCATAATAATGGTCTGACCCGAACAGCAGCTGCCACAATGATCCCGAGGAACAGAACGAAAAATTACAAAACAAACAATTTAACTGAAGTGGTGGTGTCTTCCACTTCATGTTCATCAAGTGGTAGCATGGTTACATGATGGGCCTTCTATAAGGTGAAAGGTCAGCGATTAAATGATAAACGTAGAAAATATGTTTTTTGCACTGAAACATTAAGGATATTGTCAACGGAGGTGGATATTTTTTCTACATTTATGCTACAGTATTGTCGATTTTGAATGCCTAATTGACTTGGCGCCTCAGTTTCGAACGTCATCAGATCAGTTTCCAACAAGCTCTTCCACTGGCATTATTTGCATGAGATTTAAGGACTTTAAATTCATCTTTTTC
This sequence comes from Holothuria leucospilota, assembly GCA_029531755.1. NCBI lineage: Eukaryota > Metazoa > Echinodermata > Holothuroidea > Aspidochirotida > Holothuriidae > Holothuria > Holothuria leucospilota. The sequence goes on along the minus strand of CM055981.1, from coordinate 27,402,336 downwards.
TTCAAGCTATCCAGAGTACCCTACTTCTCCATCGCAAGAAATTCTTTCCACTAATATCACACCTCATATTACTCTTCTACATGACATACCTACAGTATCTCTTCCCGACTGCAGCAAAATTTCTTTACAAAAGGTTATACGTTATGTTTTAAAAATGCACCGTTAACTTTACAGAAACATATGGGGAAGGAGAATGTGGAAGAAATTTTGACATTACTACTGGATACAAGAATAAGTTTGAGAAGCACTGACTAACATTGTGTTGAAGCATTGAGTATCTTTCTACTTCCAAACGTTCCAAACACCACCACTATCTCCGTTCCCATTTTCTTGTCTTCATAAAAATAGGACAACTGATTAGGTTGACGCTAATTAGTCTTCCAGGACATCTTAGTTTGTAATATGAAAATCTGATTTGACATTTTATCTTGGGTCTACTCCTCTGGAGGAGATGTTCAGCATTTATGCTTTTTCAGCCAGTCTAAAATAGGACCACGTATGACACATACATGATGTAGAGGTCTGTAGGACAAGAGGCTGGTCATGTTTAATCTAAGTTTTTCTTTGGGGAAGTTGCACCTTTGGGGAGCAGTTCTAAGTCCTTGGGGAGTAGAGTTTAGTTTATGCCCTTCGTCTCTCTGTCAAAAAGTCGATGGGGACTTTCGAAAAACAAACGTATGTCTCCAAAGTGATCGCGTCTTGGCCTTTTGGCTAAGATCATGTGTGCTATCTGTTCCTTTCAGCCAGTCTAGAACCGGCCAAAGCATGACAGACCCATGATGTAGAGCTCTAAAGGTCCAGAGGTTGGTCGTGTTAAGTGATAGAGTCTCTTGGGGACGTAGCACCTTTGGGGAGAAAATCGTCGGAGTAACGTTTGGATTTCTCCCTTCTGCTCTTTGTCAGAGAGTCCAGAGGACTTTGGAAAAATACGATGATTTGGTAGCTCAGAATGACGCTGAAAACATTACCACAGCTAAAAGATATTAATACCGTTGAACAAACGAAAACAGACAACAAAAAACTGATGCTATGAAAAATAGCTTTAGCACTTTCAAAGTGCTGTCATAGCACTTTTGCAAGTGCCATGTATAGCATTTAGAGTGCTGTCCGTTGTAGGGCACTTTCTAGGTGCCACGAAATAGCTCTTCAAGTGCTGACATTAAATAATCGTTCATAGGTACGTTCAAGGGTTTTATAACAATTCCTAATTGCAACATTTTAGCTCTCTTCGCTCGCAATTGCCACGGTTTGAAATCCATGCCTGATGACCATTACTAGGACGACAATGCACGGAATTATTCTAGCGAGAACTTATTTTCCGAAAATTTAAAGTACAAGTCCACCCTCAGGCTCGGATCAAGAGGCGGTTATGTGGCACTTTTCTCTTATGGCAACATTTGGCTGATATATATTTTATTCCAAATAATGCCATCTTACCCACTTTCTTTCAGTCACTGTTCAAATGCTATCTTATCATGTTGGAAAAATAGTTTTGTGTTCATACCTGGTCTTTGCAATTCTTGGAAAATTTTGCATTTTGACCTCTGGTGACCCTAAATGAAGATCTCGCAAATTTTTGGTATATTTTCCTTTTTGACCTCTGGTGACCCAGATAAAAATTCTGGGAAATTTTGCTTTTCGACCTCTAGTGACCCCAGATAAAGATCTTGGGAATTCTTGGGAGATTTTGCTTTTTGACGTCTGTTAACCCCAGATGACCAGTTGACCTCCACTTTAGAACAAAAGGATTCCTCCTTTTACTATAAGGCATCTACATACCAAGTACAAAATCAATCCAAGCTTCCTACCTTGAGGTATCGTGTAAGGAATGTTTTCAGACTTTGACCCCCGGTGACCCCAGATGACCTTGACCTCCACCAGGAACAACAGTATTCTTTTTCTTACCATCACGCATCCGCATACCAAGTAGGAAGTCTATCCAAGCTTCCTACCTTGAGATATCGTGTAGAGGTTGTCAGAGTTTGACCCCGGCTACCCCAGATGACTTGTGACCTCCACCAAAAGCAATAAAACTTTTCTTTTCAGCATAACGCATCTACTTACCAAGTATGAAATCTATGCAAACTCCCTACCTTGAGATATCGTGTAAACAAGGTTTTCAGAGTTTTACCCCGGTGTGCCCAGATGACATATGACCTGCACCCAAAAATAATAGCGTTTTTCTCACCATAACACATCTACATATCACGTACAAAATCTATCAAAGCTCCCTTCCGTAAGATATCGGGTAAAGGTTTTCAGAGTTTGACCCCAGTGACCCCAAATGACCTTTGACCTCCATCAAAAACAATAAGCTATCTTCTCTCACCGTTATGCATTTGCATACTACGTATAAAATTTGTCTAAACTTTCTTCCTTGGAATATGGTGTAAGCAAGGTTTTCAGAGTTTGACCCCCGTGATCCCAGGTGACCTTTTGACCCCACCAAAAACAATACGGTTCAATGTCTTACCAATAATACATCTACACTTTACGTATGAAATTTATCCAAGCTTCCTGACTTGAGATATAATTTTAACAAGGTTTTCAGAGTTTAACCCCCGGCGACTCTAAATGACCCCTGACCTCCATCAAAAATAATAGTGTTTTTTGCTCTTACCGTAAGGCCATCTACACATTAAGTTCAAATTTATCAAAGCTTCCTACCTTGAGATATAGTGTTAACAAGATTTTCAGACTTTGACCCCTGGTGACCCCTGATGACCTTTGAACCCCACCAAATATAATACGGTCCTTCCTCTCAATATGAGGCATCCTTATACCAAATATGAGAACTGTCGGATTCTCTTCTTGATATATCGTGTTAACGAGCTAAGTGTCACAAACACACACACACCTACACCTATACGTACACACATACATACACAGGCCATCATGAACCGCATAGGTTTTTCTTTCATCGAAACCAAAAATGAGAACAAATTTTGAATATTATATTCAGGTCAAAACATTGCCAAAGATAGCACCATTTTACATCTAAGCCACCCGAATGGAACAAATTTTTCACAAAGGGGAGGATATTCCTGAAGGGGAGGGGTACCTCCCCCATTAAGGGGCCTTCGCACTAGGGGACAAAGGAAGGCCGGTTTACAACTGCAAAGTATATGAGATACGAACATGAACACTTTACACCGACTTTCTGGATGTATCTGGGATGGGAATACGACATCGTCTCCTGTGCCCCCCCCCCCCATCGTCAAACACTGGCGGCGACACTGGACAGTGGGATGTGTCGAAGAAGTTTCCAAGTTTGTCGGGGAGTGTTAGCGTACACGATAAAGTTCGTTATTTAACTGTTTTTGCTCTCAAGGAGGGCAGATTTTTCTATAAAGATTCTTTGCTCCATTTCTGTTATTTGACAAACTGTTGGTTTGACAATGGAGTGGCATAAGACAAGTTTACCACCTCCTTGGTTTGACCATCATCAGGCAGGAGGGGCCCGGTGCAAAGTTGTTACCACCGATTTGGACCAGCCACCCTGAGAGTCGATGTAATTGTACTGTTTATTTGAAGTGATGAAGTTGCGGTTTTCTGACGTAAAACCCACGTCCCTAACGGTAAAGAGGCCGGGGTCGACATTAGTACTGCATCTACAGCATGGATAGCTTTCCAAAGAAAATTCCTAGCTCCGCCACTGGCAACATGATTTCTTCCAATCGCTTTCAAAGTGGTCTGAAACAGTTATGGCACTACGGGGCATCTCCCCCTCCATATTGCCCTCTCCCTCCGCTTTCCGCCATCTAAATTTGGTACTTGACAACTTAGGCTAATCGTTTGTACAAGAAAAAACCTCCTGTGTATTGTATTAGACTCTAAACTTCTAAAGTGTCTTGAAACAGCAATACTTTTTCGACGCTCTTCGCGCGCATCCGTCTCTGCCACTTGGCAAAACAGGGCCTAGTTCCTGTATGACAGCTTGAATGATAATACTGTTTTCTAAAGCCACATACAACCCATGCAATCACCCGTTCTCCACCATCACAATTTCCTGCATCAACGACTCGATCGGTTCGAGTTAAGAAATGATATGCAAAGGTGTTCATATCGTGATTTTAGTGGTCTATTTACTCCCTTCTGGGCCCGACCTTGGGCCCTAAGGTGGGCCCTTGGACCCACATATACTTTCTTCACGCTATGATCTTCATTTTTCTGTCTTCATTTTCTTCCCTCTAGAAGGCAAAACATGGCACCACCATTCAGAAAGTCCTGGTGACGCCTATGAAGGGAAAGGACTTAATATGGGTATATTTGCCCGAGAAACGTGATATTTGGGAATAACATTCTTAACACTTTTGTGCCATGGTGGTTGAACCCCAAACTCTGAGTGACCGCACGTCCGGATGATGTATTTATCAGTTCATTGTATCTATTGGGTCTCTGTCTACCGGGTTCTCCCTTAATGAGCTTGATATCATGAAAATGTTTGCTTAAACTTGTAGGCACTGTAAACATGTTGATTAAAGTAAACGTTGGAAAAGTTTTTCTGGATCTCACATCTCGCGTTTGCCCTCCTGAAATAGAAAGAACAAGGGATAGTTATAGCTTCCCTTTAGTATAAACCTTTTCCAGTCTGCTTGGTTGTAAGAATTACCTTTGGCACCAACGTTTGAAGTGTTGTAAGGTTTCCCATATCAGTATTATCGTTAACTGAGGAACAATTGACCTAAAAACAAAGATAGAGAAACACTATGAACATCTGCAGGGCCAGCAGTTGGTCTATTGACCATGCATTGGATGTGTATACATTGATGTGTTTAGAAATTTTGATAGCTTTCAACGCATTGACAATCAGAAGAACAGGAAGTGGGAAGAAAGATATAAAGATAACTCTCGGCAGCAAGGAGCCCTCCCAGATTAGCTGTCAGAACTAAAATTAACAAAATAATCCTTTTCTTTTTTTCTCTCAATGACACATCCTTAAACTACTCACTCGTGGGGAAGATTTTTTATATTTTTTTCTTACAAACGTGTGAATGTTGACTCTCATTTTACATTTTAGAATAAAGTTTCGGATAACAATGATACAAAAGTCAGTGGCGTGGCTAGAGGGGGGAGGGGGCAGGGGGCGGTCGCCCCCCACCTAGGAATTAAAAATTCTTACAAGGAAATTAGTAGCTAAAATTGTGTTCTTAGAGGTTTACTTACAATGCTTCTTATGTTTTTAAGCAGAATAACACATCGAAATGGTTACTGCCAAGGCCTGGAAGTGTCATTTAAGGCAATCTTGGAGATATTTTAATCTATTTTTTTCCGCGCGCTACACGCCAGATGATGGTGGCGCTACCTTTAGATAGTTCAAGATAATAATCTGTCGGAAATTTTTTGCTTTTGTCCCTGTCCCCTCCCCCCCCCCCAAAAAAAAATATCTAGCTACGCCACTGACAAAAGCTCTTACTTGAAGTGTATAATCTTTATTAAGACAGGCAAATTAATCATGCATTAAAAATAAACATTCTTTTATATAACTTACAAGTGTCTTATGTATATCAATGAACTCTGCAGCCATGCGACTAATCACATCAGGTGATCCGTTGGGATACAAATAGGACAATGTTTCGTTAATGAAATCCTGTTCGTTTTCCAACTCTGCCTGAAAATCAATACGTTAAGAAGATTACACTAATAATCCTCAACAAAGAAATAATACTTTATGAATATAACAATAATCTGAGAAAGGTACAGTGTACAATATTTTTTGTCATCACAATTTGTTCATAGATGTTAATTACGTTTCACTTTAGTAACCTGTTCCTTAGGCAAGCCCTTAGCCTTGCAAGGTGTTGAAGGGAGATAACGCACAGGGGAATCAAAATATTTTTAAAAGGTATGGTATGTTATGTTAATGCAAAAGTAATGTTTCATCTCAAACTATTTCAGGGGGATATTTTATGGACGGTGGTGCTGCCCCCTCCCCCTTGAATACAACCTCGCTTAAGAAAGTTAAGTACAGTAAAACCCGAACACATCGTGAAGGAAGGTAGTTCGGAAAACTAAAAAATTCGGATAAACGTGGATCCAAGTTTTTGCCTCAAGTAAGGTACACCGGGTCCTTAAGTAAGAGTGTCAACACATTTCCAAAATAATTCCGAAAAGGCTTCTGAAATTGCAGCCCAAATCCCCAGAACGTTTGGTTACTATTTTTTGTGACCGATGATATGACAAATAAATTTAAGACTTCTAAAACAGAAAGATTTTATTCCTAAAGTTCGAGTCTACGATCTCCTGCAAGAACAATGCTGTCTACACACTAAATGAGTGTATGGGCTGAAGTGAAGCTGTGACGATCTGGAGAGGTCTCTAGAGTGTAAATTCGGCATAAATTTCCAAAAATGTTAGAGGCACATGTGAAGAAGACTCTCAAACAGAAATTCGCAATGTTTTGGTAAAGTCTACTCTCGTTATTTTTTAGGTATGAAGCTCACTACGATACTAACTGTTCAGATTTAGTAAAAGTAGGACTTACGCTAGCCTAACGTGTTTTAGTATAAGGGGATTGAGACTATACCCACCCATGGCTCCTCACAAGAATATCAGAACAAACACGTACGATGTTTCTTCAAAATTTGACAAAGAGATAACAGATTGTTTTCTATCTATGTTCACATGTTGGCTGTTTTAGCAATTATGACATCTTTCCGTAACTTTTAAATTCCCGAGAACCATTAGTGGATTTCTGCAAAAATTTACGTTGAATTTTGCCTTGCAAAGCACTGAAAAACTTGGTGGGCACTACCGTAATTGTGTTGAATATTATTGTTGTTAAATATGACGGCTAGTTCGGATAAACGGGGTTTTACTGTAGGTAAGTATCACTGACGACACTGTTCGATGACACAGGCACAGATTTATTCTAGAACCAATAACATATGGTGAGGAATATGTAAACGAAATTTATTGCATTAACTTTTCTTTCCTTGACATTTAGCTTAGAAGCTAAAATCAAAGATATATGTATGCTTTGGTGCAAGTCTTTGCAAGTATAAAATTACATGGAAAAAGAATCAAGTCACTTGAATGTCTTTAACTTAGCTCTTGGTCCTGCTTGATTCGATATGTTAGTGGAAAATTTTGGTTTTTAACTTGTGATCCGGCCAAGGATGCAGGGACAAATCTGACTCCTAAATTACGTCCAATCTTCGAGCAAGATGTTATACTCAATTGCCTGTCTCCATGTGAGTGGCAAATGGCGACAAGTGGGGCAACATATTAAGGCCCAATGAAACAGTGACTGGGTCTCACTGGGACGGGTATCGAAAATATGTGGGGCAGATATTGAAAATATGTGCTGCGCGTATTTATATACATACATATATATATATATATATATATATATATATATATATATATATATATATATATATATATATATATATATATATATATATATATATATATATACGCGCAGCACATTTTCGAAAATATTTGGGGCAGATATTGAAAATGTGTGCTGGGCGTATTTATATACATATATATATATATATCTATATATATATATATATATATATATATATATATATATATATATATATATATATATATATATATATATATATATATATATATATATATATATATAACGCTAATTCCCACCTTAAGGGGAAATTGTTATACCTGCTTGTACATAGGGCGAAAAAAAGATAATAAAATACAGAAGAAATAAATTCGCCCTAACGTCTAAAAATATAATTAACGTTATTTCAATGGCCAGCCATCCGTTCGTGTTAACAGCTAGGTGTCCGTAAATTTGACAACTTTGAAGTAATGGCATCTAGTTTGCAAATCTAAGAGGGCGCCCTTGTAAGTTTACGTATTCATATAGAAAAAGTGTGTGGAAACGTTAAGGCGAAACTTATATTTCACCCGAAAATTTTTTTCCCCTTAAGGTCGACTTTTCAACAACAAGTTTCCCCCTAAGTTCCGAATTAGAGATATACGCGCAGCACATTTTCGAAAATATGTGGGGCAGATATTGAAAATATGTGCTGCGCGTATATATATATTCACAATCTTCCCCAGTGAAACCCAGTTGCTGTTATATATCCTTATATATCCTTTATATGTAGCCTATATACTTATTGTTATTAATAATGCAAAGTATTCGGAATGTCATTAAATGCCTCTAGAATTGCAATTAAATAGGCTTAACCAAGAAATTCTTCGTATTGTTAAACGCATTAGTTAGCGGTGAAAAGCATATGTAAGGTACTCCTGGATTATGTTAAGTCTTGAAAGTCTTAATCGAGTCATAGATCAAAGGAAGTCTTACCCTGCTCAACGGTATTGAACAGTAAGGCTGGTAAATCTATCATCGAAATAAAGAAAACATTTGATTGTCAGTTTACTCAGGTAGCAACACAACCACAACACAAACAACAAGAACTGATTAGAAACTGCATAACCCCCAAAAATCTGTGGATAAAATTCTTTACACTTAACGGGCTGACGCCTTGGTCATGACAGAATTATGACAAAAGTTTACCCTATTTGACTAATTATGCTTAGTTTTGTTTAAAAAAAAATGTAACGTTTTCAAATAAATAAAACTCGCCCATCATCCATTTTTTTTTTAGATTTTTCTGCATGTCTCTTGGGTTTATTCTGTTTAATACAGGACCCGGGCAATTGGAAACGGAATGTTTTTTTTTTCCGTAGCATTTGCTGATGTCCCATCCAATTCCAATATTTTGTATTTCTGTGGCTTGAGAACTCTAATGACATTTATACACACAACGGCCAGAACTTCGATGCAATCTGTTTACTGCCGGCTAAGGGTTCGAAATGTTACGAATAAATGAAGATTTAGTTCACCTTATGATAAATTTTGATTTTTTAATCATACCCCTTTGTTATGTTTCTATTGTACGATAGAATTGGGAATAATTATAACCAGTTTTTACTTATCCGATGTTATGCCAACCGATGTAACATCGGCGATCCCGAAGTCCGATTCCGATTATCGGTTTAGTCTCAGTTTAATGGACAGGCAATCGTTATGTTCTTTTGCAAGCAAGTATCTTTTTCAAAAGTCATGGCAAACGACAAAAGCGAGCACTGAGTAGTATGTAATATGTCAAAGATGCACTATGAATTAATTTGTGAAGGGCAAGGGCGGCGAAAGCGGGGGATGGGGGTGACATTGTCCACCCCATTACCTTTCGTCCCCCAATATTTGGTCAAAGACCAAACTCTTTACTGACACTGTCAGCTGAGTGTGTCTGAGATATTTTCTCCTCCAATAACTTGACCGGGGGGGGACGAAATTTCTGATATTTTGGTAAAAACCGTAATGTTTGTTGATAAGTTAGTGTGAATATTATACTTTTTGATGACCCAAAAGTCATGAAAATAGTTTTTTATACGCTTTTCGTGGGCGCAATCAACATATTGCATGTTCGTTGATGAATAAAACATTCGTAGACAAACAATCCTTCTATAATTTGGTTGGGAACTTAAAAACCTTTGTTCAATCTTCGCTTAGAGTTTGTCAACTGCAATGGTACTTGCTAAAATCGGTGTATGTTAGACATAGTCCCCTTCAATCATTCTGTCAAGGAGGACGGAGAACCTTTAGAATTTTTGCAAACTCACAATATTTGCTTAAATTTGCGTGTAGGTCCATAAGGCAAGATCAGTAGTAGTTTGGTTGAGGAGGGCGGAATCCCTTTCTTCCCTTCTCAATGGTTTGTCAGCGATCGTAGTATGTGGCTTTATTGACCACGAAAGGCAATTTTTTCGGCGCGCTTCGCGCCCATCTTTTGCAACATTCATGCCTGGTTATTACTGAGACATTCTTAGTCGCACACAGGCACATGAAATTTTCAATTTAAACCTCAGGGTCTGTTGATTAATGCACTCATTGGGATATGTCTACCCAATTCTGCGAGTTTTCTTCAGCAGGAGATTTTTGGCGCTTTGCGAGCACGTGTAGCTTTCTTGTGTCATTGTCAGGAACTTTCTTGTTATCCCCGGGGTTTGATCCTCCCTGTTAACCACCTAATCATCGAATGTTACATTCAAATCTGCATGGTAAAGTTTGGTTGTCTTCTGAATCTACACTCAATGCTATTTGTGATTTTTACTCCTTCGGTTTTGGAAGCCACCAATAAGCACATACCAACAACCTTTTAGCATGTACGTTAACATTTTCATATACGTTTACGTAAAAATGCGTGTACGTATACATGTGAGTAATACATGTACGTATATGCGTACCTACATGTCTGCACATACGTATAGATCATCGTAAGGTTACAGTCCCACGTCCCCCAATGTCCAATACAAATCGCCGCCCTTGTTAAAGGGCATCCAGACATTTGCAACTTATCAGTAGCTCCTCTTTGTGACTCTATATGTACTGGGAGGGAGACAAAGCATATCAATAACAAAAAAAGACTTATGATATTATTACTTCCAAATTTCATCAAATTCAGTTCGTCTATTTTTCGTTATACGGGTAATACAGGAAATGTTTTGTATACTTTCAAACTAGTTTTGTTGAGGGTGTCTTTTCAACTGTTCGGGACTCATTAATCCAAAGGAGCAAAAGAACAAATTAAGGGCTGAACTTAAATCCCTAGTAACGGTACATTCATGTTCAAGATTGGTTTCAGAAGCTTACTAAACAGAGAAAATTACCCAAATAGCTTTATTTAAGATTCGAATCGTAGCGAATATGGGCGCATCACTGGCCATGTATAACTTTCTGAATATAGTCGTCATATCTTCCTCCGTTGCGTTTTGACCCTCTGCCACCGATATTTCTTCTGTGTTAATGCCACCAAATTCAGCTAAGAAATCGAGCAATGGTCCAGCGCCATCTTTCTCTATTAACTCTGATCATGAGAAATACAGAATAATTATTTACAGTTTCAAAATTCTATACATTTCATATAAGAGAAATAGAGCAGACGAATCTCAAAAAAGATTCATGAAAAAGATGGAATTGGTTGTATAAAATGATAAAATCACTGCTGTTCAACCACATATGGCTGACTGGTTGTTCGTCAGTACCCAACGTCACCATTGTGGTATCGGGCCAAACGTCGAAATTTTGATATTTTAATTTTCTAACCACACGTTGGATTGGCTTCAAGCCTGGTTTTTTTAATCAACATTGGATGATGGAAATACTGTTGGTCAACAGAAGGGTTTTTTAGAGATCAATCTTTGATTTCAAATAGACTGGTATCCGAAATTTACATTGTATCCACGTAAGGTCACCTGGGTTCATGTGACGTTAAGTTTGTGATGAGGAATAACTTTGAAACTGAAATTAAGATTGTATCCAAACTTAGTGAATATAATCAGTATTTGGAGGGTCATTTAATGGTCACTTAGAGTGAATTTAGAGGTCATTAAAGGTTATTAAGGAAACATTTAGAGGTCATCAAGGATCACTTGAGATTAAAAAACATTTCTACGAAAGTTGGTTGCTAGGTCAACTGTAAGAGTTCAGAAGCTTGTGAGTCATTGTGAGGCCATTAGGGTCATTAGAGTTAAACTTTCAAAGATTCCATGTAAATGAGACTTGGAAGACATAATCAACGTTTCGTTCTAAACATTCAAAGTGTTACTTGGAGTTCATCAAAAGCTATTTGAGGTCAATTATGCTAAGATCGTTCAATTCACATGGATCTTTGCGCATGAACTCAACATCTGGTGGCAAAAGTTTTGGGTAGTTTCATTTGGCAATCATAAGTGGTGATTTTAGGACAATTTCACATCTTGTTACAAAATTGGTGCAAATATTCAGAAGTTTTAAACAAACTCAAAAAAAGACTTTAGCAGATTTTGGATGCGTAATTTTCTACAAAATTCTGCTTCGTTTGATTTAAAACCCAAATATGTACAATTAAAGCCAGGTGCGGCCAGGTTTCACTACCCCAGCAGACATTGATTGTGAAATTTTGTACCAGTCCTTTGCTGTTAACCAAGTGCCGTCGCACCACGGGGATTAGTTGTACGCGATTACTTGCATGGGATTACTTGGCAGTTGTCAAGAAGCCTTACGATTTAAGGAACGTTCAAGTTAATGTTAGTAAATATCAGTGAAATTAGATTAGAGCCCTTCGATTTGCAAATTTATCTGCGTGTCTGGGCTATCGGGTATTTAATTGGTTTTTGACACTATACTTAATCGGGACCAACTTATAGTTCGTCATTCGACAGGGCAGCAGTATAGTAAGATTTCATTACTTAATTTCCACTTCATGTATGTGATTTTAAGATAATAATATTTTCCTATTTAATTTCCAAAGAACTGATTACAGAAGGATTCAGGGAGTGATACACACAGCCCGATCACAACCCCTCTTTTCCGTATATTGGTTGAACCAAAATGCAGCATACAAAAAATCTTAAAAAATCGCCAAAACTATTGGGGACATCACCACTAGACTATACAAGAATCTGGTCGAGACGGCTTTTTCTGGCAGACTCGATTGCAACATGATATGTCTTATCACGATATGGTGCTAACAGGATGGTTAAATATTCTGTCGTAACAACACCTCTGCAATATATTTGTTGCTCACGGTCGAAGAAGTGCAAAATATTTATGACCCTTCGGTTCATGTTAAACCCTGGGGACGGAATCACAAAGAAAACTTTCGCACAAAAATTTGCGAAAGTAGGACTTACTTATCTTGCTAGTCGGTATTTACGAAGGGGGAAAGTTCGTACATATTTTGCGTAAATTTATGCAAGCTTCAGAGTTGTCGTTAAGTACACAAAGCCATAGTAGCACATACAGAGACACGCTGTACCAAATGTTTGTGTACGGCGTAGGACTGCGGGTGTAACCACAGAACACCGTGCGCGTAGTTTTGACAATAATAATAGTCAATGTACGTGATTGGCTCAAAATGTGACAACGCGAGATGCAGCCGCACACACGATTGACTCATGTGCGTTTATTGCAGTTACGCTGCGTATTTTTACATACGAAATGCGTATGCTGTTCTCGTGAATACCACTTAAGAAAGTTCTTACGCAGTTACTAAGTATTTTGACTTAAAGGCAGCCACTCGTCACCCCATACTACAATTTCACCCTATGTATATCAAAAGTCACAATAGGTACAGCTCTTTGATTGACATCAAATTCAAAAAATGCATATTACACAGCATGCACTGAGAGTGTTCTGATTACACATTAAAGCCGCGGTCACACTACAGCGAATTCGGATCGGATTCCGATCCGATTTTTGTGAGTTTTTATTAAAATCTTCTCCATTTCGGGTCGGAAAGAACCCAGAATTTGTCAACTTGTGTAATTATATGATTTTTATGGCAGGACTACGAAAATTAAATTTATACGAATTATTTTGTGACGTCACATCGAAAGACAGCTTTTATCGGACTACGCGTGTCCAATAAAAGCTGTCCGTCGATGTGTCGTCACGAAAAAATCAGTTAACATTTCATTTTCACAGACCTTTGATGCAAATCATATATTTACACTGGTTGGCAAATTTTGGGCTCTTTCTGACCCGAAAGGGAGAAGATTTTAATAAAAACTCACAAAAATCGGATCGGAATCCGATCCGAATTCGTTGTAGTGTGACCGCGGCTTAAGGACTTGTATGCTCACTAGTGTATGCCCTGAAGCAATAAACTAGGATTGTGTCTTGATAAAGATGAGTTTTAGTTAGATGTGGGCGGGGCTAGAAGTAAGTAGGCTGGGAGAATTGGAACTGTCTGGGGTGATGAAAATCTGCCTTTAAGCCAGAACTTTCGCAAATATTAATGAATTCTTCCCCTGATGTCCAGCAACCGACAAAGGTGTGCTGAATGGAAGGTGGCAATCGCACTTCGTGGGGTTATTTCCTCTGCGTTTATTTACAACATAATTACGTCATTTTCTGTTACTTAATGACGATTTTTGACCATCTTATCGGTTAGAGGGTAGTTTCCCCAGTGGAGTAATGGTCAGAAAAAGAATTAGGAGCAGGTCAGCAGACAGTCTTACCTTCATTGAGACAAGACTTGAAGAAAGTTTTCATCTTCCAAAGTATGTCATTCGAATCATTTATATGCGTTTCTTCTTTTAAAATTTCTGTAAATGAGAATAAGTAATATAAACAAAGAAACGTAGGTAGGGAAATTCTTGAATGCTGTTCAAGGAAACATGAACTTCAACCACATTAAAATATTGTACAGATATTATCAGTGTTATGAAAAATTTAATATGAGCAGATTTAGGACCAGAAGAATTAAATGTCCTAGCAGCACTACCCTACGAGACAGAAATGTTGAAGGTCTCGACGTCCAGGGTAGCGACAATGCAATCTTGACGCTCATTTTTTAGGCCTCAGGATCATACTCACTGTCCTTGGAATTTCCCCGGGCTCTTCAAGGCCGACTCGAAGCTTATGACTTAAAAATAGTACATGATATGCTCTCTTTTTCTCCAATAATGATTTTAAGAGTTTCAACCATCAAGTTTTTCTTACAGTATGCAATCAAATTACATAGACCATTCACATGACATTGTATTTAGGGCTATTGCATTGTAAACCATATCGGACCACGGCATGGAAGTGTAATTTTGGGATTATCACAGCTTTTCTGACTTAAGCCAGTTTGGGGTTTACTCAAAGACTAGCCTTCTCTTTTTTAAAAACATATTTATTGCTAAACGCGGAAAATTTATATCCCTACCCCACCCCGTTGAACATTAGATCGATTTTGCTCTTCTTATCGTCCTTTTGCAAGCCTCGTGACGGATAACGATTCCAATGTGATCTTGTCAACTCTTCCCGAGTGACCACGATAGAGAGTTCCGTGACAAGAATGAAGAGCGTCATAACCTGGAGGAGGAGGGGGCGCTACTAAAGATGGACTAGAAAAGGTACCAAAGCCAACCCCCACCCCACCATTCTTTAGACTATGATCTTAATTGTAACCACGGCAAGTAAACTTTCTGATTTAAGACTTGATATATTGGACATTTTTTATTTTATATTTCAATGCACCTGAAGTGGATAGAAATACAGTTCTCCGTGAATGTAGAACTATGTAGATGTGCAGGACAATACCTTCATCAAAGCGCCACGAAGATCAATAATTTGAATTAGGTTGCTTTACAAAATATACCGTGTTGTGACCTAGCTTAACCAAAAATGGTGCAAAATTAAAGCCTACGAAAAGTCAACAAAGAAGTGGAAGGAGATAAAGAAGAAGTTATTGTGACATCATAGAGAGGGATATATCCATGGAAACTGATTATCTCAATTTCGTGTCAGAGGTAGTGATATCTCTGTTGTAATGCGAGTACCTAAACACGTTACACATGCACTTTCACCCACTATTACAAGAAGCCAGTACATCTGCGGCTATTTTCTGATCGACGTTGATTCCGTTCTTATTCTCTGGGATGGGGTTGTTGCGTAACCAATTTCCACATGCGTACTGGTAAAAGTCCACACAAGGATCGGCCAGTAAATCCATATTTGATATCATCTCGCTGGCTGTGGAAAGGGAAGGGAATTAGTACCATGTAAAATCCCAATTTCTCCAGTTACGTAAGATTACCACATGGAAAAAGAAATAAAAGTTCTGGTTATTAAGGTGATCGAAAAATAAGACAACTCCTTGTGCAACTTCCACATAAACCGACCTAAATCTTAAACATTGTACATTATTTAAGATGATCTGGCAAAAGCATGGTTGCATATCACAACAACATATTTTCCAGTAAAAGTGGTCGTGTTGCATACACCAGTGAAAGTTATATTGGTTTATCTCAATTTCATTCGCTTTTCATGATGGGAACAATGGCGAATTTTAGAAACCCCTCGTAAAGTTTATCGGGGTGATGTAAAATGTATATTCGATAGGTGTATTGCCATAGCTACCGAAAAGCCACATCAAAATCGTTGGTCCACCACACCGATTTTGAGAAAAATGCAAGTTCTTGAGTAGCCCTCGTTCTTGCTAAACGTTGTCAGTGTTAGGCTAGAAGGGCTATACACTGTGTGACATTAGTTTTCCCCCATTCGGGTGAACTTTGTTTCCTGGAGAATCTCCCCGACTGTTTAGAGGGCGAACAATGAAGCAAACTGTACGCACGACGTAGAATCCGCACGCGCGCGTACATAGTACACTTACGTACATATCCGACTGGTAGTCTGGAACGCAAGTCAGATGTTTGCATTTAAACTGGTGTAAGTTGTAAAGATTCGTGCTTACCTCTGTCGCAGGGGGGTGACATCTTATGCGTAAGGTCTACAGGTTGTTCTCATTTTCTTCCTTATTATCTACTCTTCACCAATCATGTTAGTTGTTAACATATCTCTGTAGAAGGTACCATACAATCGAAACCTAAAAGTCTCTCGAAGTGAAACGCCCCCTCACCAAAAATTACGACCACAGGCACAGAAGGTTCGTCTTAATTTTCAAACCGGAGTAACTTTTACTTCCTCTGATCGACTAATCAGCTATAATTAACCAAGACCAATGTTACTTTTTCAGAATATTTAAAGACTATGCCTCATATGATTTTTGCTCTTGGTATGTGAACTTTGATCTCATTAGCAATTGAAGTCATTCATATTGCATTTGCAATTGAACTCAAATCTTTAGACAAAGACCATTGGTACATTATCAGGCTATTTTAAAACTTGGCATGAACTTTGGTATTGGTATGTGACACCTTTGACCTTAGTTACACAAGGAGGTACACATTTTGAATTTATTTATTGCCACAAAGTTTGCAACTGGTTATTGGACCTAAGAGATACAAGCAATGCAAAACGGGTACACCAAGCTTTGGACACAAACATATACACATATGCACATACGCACAAGAGATATACCCATAGGGTGTTTCCTAACGGAAAACCTTAAATTAAGGACCCATTATTCTTGAAAAATAGGTAAAATGAACAAGCAAAACGTCATTCAGGTATGTAGTCCAAAATTAAAACTTGTCAAATTATGTTTATCAATTCAAATCCTTGCACACCTCAGTTGGCTTGACAATATAATTTAGTACGGACTCCCTTGGGCCATTACACCATTTTCTGACAACCCATGGTATAGTATATTTTATCCATTAAAGTGTCTTTTCTTAACTTTGGTTTGGTTTTGGTAAAAGATGCCTACATTAACCTTTCATTCTCTTTTAAATCTTGCAAAAAGAAAAGGGCTGTCAGACATATCACATGCTCTGCTCCACGGGACGAGACCAGTGGTCTGTTTGCCTTGTTGAATTTACTCAAATTTCATGATGTAGTTAATATAAGTTTAGTTATGTTTACCTCTCGCTGTTTGAATAAGCTACTTCCAAGTTCTTTTTCTTCCTTCTATACCGTTAACACTTCTGTTCATAACTACAAAACTAGACAATCTAACAAACTGCATACTCTTTTCGTCGACAGAGATGCTTTTAAAAAGTCTCAAGTATAGATCTATTATGATTTGGAACACACTGCCCCAAAATTACCAGCTAAATCCTTCTGTTGCGTCTCTGAGGAAAGGTTTACTAAAATATTTTATTAGTACCTATTAATGCTGTGGGGGGGGGGACGGTAGGATGGTGGGTGTGTGGTGGGGGTTTGGGAGGGATTGTTTCTTTTGCTTTTCTCTGTTTACATTTTGTTTATTCTCTCTGGGAGTGCTTTTGTTTTTAAGCCCTGAAGGGTTTTTAAGAGTACTTCCATTCACAACACTGATTTTATTAATTTGTTGTTAACTGTATAATCTGTCACTATGTTTATATATTGTTGTGATAAAACAAAATAAATGAAATGAAATGAAAATGAAATGCTGATAGGGGATTGCTGCAAGTTGCATTGTACTTTACCCACAGACCTATAATCACTACTGTTTTCGTCTAAGAAACTCGTTTCAGCTGTAATGCCTCACATTTTGCAAAGAACAAATTCTTACTTTAACAGTAATATTGTGTGAGGTGTATAGCGAGTACATCGATTTGCAAAACATGCAGGAAGACTCCACTTCCCTAAGTGGTTAATCCAGACATGATCAGCTTTTTTTTTCCAAAAGAGGTGACATGTTATCGTACATCAGCGAAGCCAAGTTTAATGAGCCATTTATTACCTCAATGGTAATCCTCACATTCTGTTGCGAAACAGGCCGCGCAAATACAGGCTATGCACTTGGATGCTATATGATTTTTTAATAGCTTATACAAAACAAACGTATGTACACCAGGTGTCTCATAAGTGAATCCGGTGTTTTCCCAGTATATTATTCTGGTTGCCTTGTTCTGTAAAGTGGTAAAGATTACGTAAGGGACACGCCGTGATAGTTTATGATGTTATTATAACCTATAATAAACTGTTCATGTTTTTAAGTTTGTGAGTATTGCAGTAAGTTCATACCTTGACGTTTATCAACCAAACTGTAAAATGTTTTGGGGTTTCAATGACTTCATTCTACAAGACTTCTTCTAGCTGTTCAACAAAAATAATTCTTGCAAAATAAATCTCCTGGACCAATCCTTTGACCTACTTTTTAAAGCATGTTAGGCCCAAGCCGGGAATATCTTTTGTGACAGTAAACTCCCCCACTAAACAGTGTTAATGTACCCAGCTTGAAGTTTCAACACGCAGATGCAAATAAAGTGTCAATAATTCTGCCTTGAAATTTCTTATTTACTACGTTGCCAGGTCTCAGTCTCTGGGAATTTCAAATGACTTTTTGCCTACAGCAACAAAAGCAGCAGCAGGATTCCCTCACTCAGTTCTGGAAGTCCATTTACCATAAAAGAAAAGTATTCGTTATCTTTCCATGATAGTTCATGTTTAAAAGGGTACATATTTTGAAAGCTGGTGACCTCAGACGACCTTGTATACACCACATCTGAAAAACAGCCTAGATTTAATCAAGACATCCACAAACCACAGTTATAAATTATAACCACTTTTCAGATATTTTTCATCAAAACTGATATCTTTTTTAATCATTATGATGCATTGAAATGCCAAGTATACATATATCTATGCTCACTACCATGAAATGTCGTGTTAAGAAAGTTATCATCTTTTCAACGCCGGTAACCTTTATCTTCCGTGAAAATAAAAGCTTAGGGTTCTTGCTAGTATGGCTATCAACGTAACAATTATGAAAATGGTATTTTACACATGCATGCCATCACGAATCCAAACGTCTGTTACATTTGAAACAAACAAAGTAGATTAATGAATATTACATCTGTAAAAACTCTTGATTCTTTTCACTTGACTTAAAATCTCATACGTCGTAGTGTTAAGTCTGTATCCTTCATTACACTTTGACCTCATTTTTATAGTGGTAAAAGTCGAAAAATAATGACCGATGATAAACTTCACCCATTCATAGTCACAATAGTAATTGGGATTAACTTAATCAACTTTTCTTAAAACTTAATGATTTTAAACGGAAAGTCTTTTAAGCAGGTCATTGCAAAAACAGACCAGATTAGTTCAATGATGTTTTCGTTTGATTCTCAGATGTGTTATCCAAATAGGAAATCGCAGACAGTTTGTCTAATGTAAACTATTGATAACGGTCTGCCTGTACTTTAGACCTTAGTTTCATAAAATCAATTTATGATTCGTGATACTCTTTAAAGCTTTTCAGTTTATCAACCTTTCTCTGTGAGGTTTCTTCTGTCTTGTCTTTCAAAATAATTTGATTAAAGCAACCAAATTCTTTTTGATAAAGATAATACATCTTCCGCAATGTTTCTGGTAATGTAAGGTCAATGAATTCTCATGCAAATACTCGTACATTTTACTGCACCCAAGTGCACTGTCTTTTTCAGTCATTCCATAACCCAATGTAAAAAGTAGCCATAATAATAGAAGTGTCTTAGCCTTTCTCATTAATTCCACGAACCTCCTCCATGCTTAAATTCAAACTTTTCAACCATTTCACAATATGGGAATTCTCGAGTAAATTGTCCAGTCTTGATTGATATTTTGGTAAAAGATACCTGTAAATGTTTACCATAGTACAAGGTGAATGATCTCGTTAAAATTACATCCTCTCTTAGTTCTTATCTCCATTGCGACAAATGCGTAGGGCTGGACATTTATGACCCTATCAATGTCATACAATACATCTAAAGTGTATAGAGAAAATTGAATTGACACAAACAACTTTCTGTGAGTGGTGTAGAACCCTCGTATGGCGATAAAATACCCCCACGCCATGGGATATGGAAGATGACAATACCCCAGCAGAACGAGAGAGAAAGGTAGGGTCTGAAAAAGGGTTCTACAGTTCAATCAATATAGTATACACTCAGGCAACTGTTAACTTGTTTGCACGATAATGACCACAATGGGTACACGGTTATTAATTGCAGTTTCTAATATCGAGAGCCATTGACATCAAATAAGCAGCTCCCATTTAATTTAACCGTTTTGTTTGAAGATCCAAACTATATCACACTGTCAAATCATACACACAAATAACAATTTGGGTAATTACATCATTCCCTCCAATGATTCACAGTTTGTATTGTTAGATAACAAACCTCCGTTGTGGCCCACTCATAAAACTATTTTCGTCCAGGTCATTTTGGAGAAATACTACCTTTACCTATTTCTAACGTCTTACCTACATCGCTACTGCCTTTGTTTTGCCCTCAACGTCAGTGGCCTTACGCATCAGTAGGCAGCATGGGCAGTGCCCCCCCCCCCCCGAAATTTTCAAAGCAAAATTTTTATGACATCGATCTGTGTAAATTCCCGATATTGTAAAATATTGTTCAGCTGCAGCTTGTAAAGCACGTAAAATATAGTTTCTGGTAATATGAGGGGGGGGGCGGGGGGTGGACCGATCCCTCCTTGAGGATATTTTTCTTTTTGTTCCTAACTCATATCTAACTCATATCGCGTCTAAAAAAGACAATTTTTTTCGACGCCCTTATCGCATCCATTCTGTATACTAGTGCTCCCATTCTTACTTCCTGTACGTCAATTTGGGTCAAATTATTGTTCTAAAGCCCCAGAAAGCCTCAGAATAATTCATCCTGCCCTCCTTCCTCAAGTCCGGTAGTCTGTTACTCATACGGAGAAAGACTATTAGTGAAAAAGTCAAATAATATAAGACAAATTTATTTCGTCCACGTGACAATCAATGAGTGGAAATTTGGCGTGGTGCAGCAAACATATGGTACAATAAATTACCAAAATACCACGATATATCAAATTCAGACAAATGCACACCTAGTAAAAATACATACAAAAATATAAAATATAAAAATGTAAACAGATAAAACAAGACTACACATACACAGTCACATGAAAAGCCCAAAATCATAAAATCCATAAAAGCACCACTTGTAATATTTGTTGTCTGTTAAGTTACCATCCAATATCATTTGAAGAAGTAAAAATGCTTCCATTAATGTCCACAAGCTCGTGAATACCCCAGAGCTTCCGGGGCGTCTCCCCCTGGACCCCACAGGGGTTTTGCCCATGGACCCCGCCAGGGGCCCTAAGGCGCGCCGCTGGACCCCACGCCGTTGGTGGAGGTGTTTTGTGCTTCCGCGGTGCCTACGACGCCGTTTCGGGATTTTGAGCTTAATTCGCTTGAATTTGCCCCCACGAAAAAACCCTGCTTACGGTCATAACCCTCGACGATGAGCATCTCATTAGCTACAACTTACTTAGGGAATCAGACAAATAATTTATCAAGTGCCATTTAACATACTATTAGATAATCAATTAACCAGGCTGCAAGTATAGCTCTTACCATGGAATTCATGGGCGTCACCAAGGGGGGGGGGTCGGGGTGTGCAAACGACCCCCTTTGAGCTTTTCACAGAACCGTTTAAAGGATGTACCAAAAGTCGAAATAGGTTTCTTCTGCCATTGCAAAGTATAAATTTCTTTTAATATGTTGAATGGTTAATTTCGCTGCAATTACAGATCGATTACTCTGCATACGTATCAAACCGAGTCATGGGTCAATCATTATTCTAAATTTCAACCAACTTCTTCTGTTCTTCCTCCAATTTTGCGGCTCGGCTTTTTCAGTTTTTACCTTTCCATCACCTATTTTAATGCAATAAATAACATGTACAGTATTTTCTACGTCTTGAAGGAGAGAGGTTGAAAGTAAAAAAAAAAACAAAGTAAATTGGTAAAATCACATTGTGCACAAACTAACTGTTCTATTCTATAGAGCCTAATAACTTAAGCAGTAAAGAGACGCTATTCATTACAGATTTAAACTGTTTTCTTAAATTTCGTTGCATTCCAGAGTTCAATTTGCTTTAAAACTTTTGTCACTTGAGGTTAGCTATTTTGACCTCCTTAATCTTGAATATTCATGGCATTATATTCCACTAGCTTCAGAGGGTTTTTGTCCAGGGAATCCTTTGCCTCTGGATCCTACCAGTGGTTCCCTTGACCGAGCCCATGGATCCCATGATAGGCCCCCGACTTTAAACGGAAAACGTTCCTAGGCTAGTGCCATTGTCATTTTAAGACTTAAAAGCTTTTTCTTTGATCCCCATCCATGGGTTCACGTTTTACTTTTATATGAAATCATATTTTTTGCATTATCAAACTAGAGAAGATCATTTCACCGCATTATAGACTTTTGAAATGTCTAACTCCTCAGAGCTTCCAGGGGCTTCGTCCCCTGAACCCCCACCGGGGCTTCGCCTCTGGACCCCACCAGGGGCCCTTTAGCGGGCCCCTGAACCCCACGCCGTAGTCGCGCGAGCGGCATTGCAGCTAACTTGAACGCGGCGATAACTTCCTTCTTCACACAAAATACGACCCCCTCTTAAAATGTCTGGTGACGCCCATGGAATTATTAGCTCCATTTTGTAAGTCATTCTGCCGTAAAAGAAACTGAAACTGAGTCCGCCTATAAAGCTGTACCTTAATCTCATTCACTTTTAAACAGTTTGGGCGAGGGGATTTATAAGTCTTCCAACCTGTTTCTCTTAAATACTTGCTCTTGGAAAAATTCCTAATCCAACTGAATTGAGTTCGTGTACACTTATATTCTAATATTTCAAGCGATGGGAAATAAAGCTCTACCTCCGATGTCTTCTAAATATAAGTCCTTCATGGAGAGCAGTTGCGGAAATAATTACAGCGCAAACATGTAGCATCGTCTTGTGTTTTACTTATGACAAATCACTGAGATATTCTACTTTATGCATTGTTATACAGGGGCGGCGCCAGGGTATTTTGAAAGGGGTGGCAAACGTGGGGTGAGTAATCGCCGTCCTGCGAGAGGGGTCGAAGGGGAGAAGGATACCCCTCCTTTTTGAGAAAATTTTGTTAATTCAAGGTTGCTTAGATGCCAAATGGTGCTTTCATTTGTTATATTTTTGTACTGTCACCCCACCCCCACAAAAGTATGCCTTAAAAAAGTTATTTAGACGATTTTATTTTTTGAGCTAAAAGCCATAGGGGCGGCAATTGCCTGCCTTGCCACCCCTGTGGCGCCGCCTCTGGTTATATATTAAATTGCCATAGCTGTGCTGACCAGGCGTGAACTTAGTTATATCGTATAATGAAATGTAAGAAAAGTGTATTAAGCAGTCGGTCACCTGGTGTTTTCAACTGCCGTGATTCTACCTGTAAAATTGTAGAACGCACTATTAGATTATAATGACATCCTCTATTGCTTCCGCTAGACGCACACAAAATCTCAAGTTAACCGCTGTGCACTCTTGGATCGCGGATAAGGACTCGGACATGAACGTTTCCACAGCAACGTAATGGGTGCACAACTTAATCGATATTTATTGTGTCCTTTCCAGGATGTTTAACCTGTGGTTTTTTGAGTCTGTTTTCACAAGAAGACTTTAAAGAAGACAATCTTAAGAGTTACCTACACAAGTTAGTTCATTTGGGTAGATTGTTTTAACGGTATTAAGTAAACAGCATATTGCATGTCTCAGACAAAAAATTGCTTGTTGTAGACGAAGGTGGAGACAGGATTACCCTATGAGGGGGGGGGATCCCCGACTGGAGAGGGGTTGGAGTGGGCAGCCCAAAGCCTCGATAAGAGCAGCTGGTTGCGGGAAGGACCGAGAACAAAAATGCTTGGCACGCTTCGCACGCAGAAAATTTTGTGTTCTAATTAAAGGAAATTTGAAAGTTATTGATTGTTATTGGAGGAAATTTGAAAATTTTGGGTTTTGTTGTAGCAACTGTCCTTTAAGAGGAAAAAAGAAAGAAAATCGTCGAGGCAGTCGGTCACAGTCGAAGATCGCATACTTGATCAAACCCTGTAAGTTTCCAGCAAAATTGGAAAACGTCTTCCAATGGGGGCAGCCGCTTCCCCGACCGGGAGCCATACGCTTCCTGTCCCCTAATGATGCCACAACTGGTTTTAGAAACAAACTGAAAACGCAACTAGTGTAAAGAACAATTGCACAGTGAAACAATTTACTAAATATACCTCCATCAGTGAAACAATGTGAGAATGAATACTGTCTTATCTAGTTCCAAATACTGAGAAATAATTACGATTTGTTGTTACTTTATGATTTATGAAAAGATCACTAGATCACGAGGGGTTAAAGAAACACCACAACGCAACTTTCAGCAGTCTACGATGTAACCGGCAAGTGCAAACCCACTGTCCTTACACGTATAAATCAGGGAGTTGATAGGGGCTCCCTGTATGAATGCAAGAGTGACAGATCATGAGTAAAAGAAGGGATCTTTACACAAGGTTGCATTATTGAGACGTTGATTTTAGTTGTAATTGAATGAATATTTGTGCACAATATATATATATATATATATATATATATATATATATATATATATATATATATATATATATATATATATATATATATATATATATATATATATATATAATGTGGTAAGACATAATGGGAGTAAGGTAATTAACATCTGACTAAAAGGGGGATTTGAAAACTGAGAATTTTACGCACCGGCAGTGATGCAGGTGTCATCCATGCAGATTTCCATGGCTCCTGAAAAGAGAAAAAGATACGAATAAGCACTTTGGTCCATTTTTGCAAACACCACTGCCTTGACGTTACTTAAGAAATAACTCCTAACCAAACTGTTATGTAGAAATGAAAACAAACCATTAGAGTACATTTTTCATCCCTTGCATTAAACTGATACTTATTATATGGTCACAATCCAATAATTTATCAGGAAGACGAAATGATGATATCCAAATGAAAATGTGGATATCTGATATAAAAAGCATTCAAATCCATAACAGAGCCGCAATTTCCATCAAAATCCATCAAATACTGACCATTTTACAGGGTAATGTCTATTTCACTAATGTATCATGAATAAACATGATGAGCTAAATATTCAAATTTGTGACGTCAAAAGATGGACATACCAAATATGGCTAATGTTAGCAACCTTCATTTCAAGGACACTTGTAGCATTGGTATCCCCTGAGGGATTTATTAAGGAAGTTAAAATTATTTCCTTGAAATAAATTGATATAACCCACCAAACTGCAAACTATCTGATCAGTGATTAAAAGAATCAAAGTTAACAAAACAAATCTTAACACTTTGCAACACTTCACATCATTATTTTCCATAGGCAATGAACTACTCCAGAAACCATCAAACTTTGAACAGGTATTTCATCCTTGCAAACGGTAAAAGATATTGAAAAAATCCCAACGGAACTTTCACTGGGGTATTTTATTCTTTACCTGACAAGTAAAAACAGCTCCTTTTGGTGGCATGTCACCATAACTTAAAAGTTATACGTAAAAAGAAAACGTGTAGGCCTATGGGTTCGTATATCCTACAAAATAGGACACAAATTTAACATCACCTTTCACTCAGAAGACTGACAATGAGGTAGATCACATTTGATTGAACCATGGAAGTACTACCTAGTTCCATCAAATGCATGACTGACTACATTCCTACCGACTTCTCCAAACAAATTTATCTTTACAAACATAAGACGTTACGGCTGGTTGGCAAAAGTGTTGATAGAGTTTTACATTGTCGTCGAAATGAAAAGTAGATTTTACTTTGTCTTCCTTCTACATGAATAATACCAAGGTTTATACGCGCAAAGCCTAGGATGTACGCATATTTTCTTAGGCATGCTCTATGCCAACTAGTATCTATAGTGATGAAACCTTGAATGGTCTAATACCAGGTGAACGGCTGTTATATGTTGATGATCGAGAACATCTTTTTTCCTGGGGTAAAATGGCAAACGTCCGCTCATACAAGCATATTTTTTCATATATGTTCACCTATATGTATACGTGAACGCAAACCCACAGAATAGTTGTACGTATACATACTTGTACGTGTACGAATACAAACTAAGAATGCTTACAACTTGCTCTGTCAATTAAAATGCGTAATATTTTTGCTAACACGAATTTGCCTTCACTTGATCATATAGCAGAAAGGACATCCGGCGTAAATCGCGGTAACTTATGCAAAAACTATAATAACCGGATATCCACAACGGATGTAATAACTGATTAAATGTCTTCATTTAAAAAGGTCAAACATTAAATCGATTTAATAAAAAGTAAATCAAAACACAGATTTTATTGCTGACTTTAGATTGATTTATTGTTAGTACTGATTCGATTTAATGTTGATAAAGATAATTTAATGCTAGTATTACATCGATTGAATTTTAACTTTCATGTCGGCATTGATTCGACTTTATGTCAACATTATATTGAATAAATGCAAACATCAAATAATAAATAAAGATATAAAACTAAATTTATGCCAGTTTTAAATGATAAGTGTCATTATTAAATGGAATTAATAGTATCATCAAATCGATTTTGTTGCAACATTACTCGCTCAATGGTAAGATTAATTCAATTTAATACGAACATTGACAAGAATTAATGTTGGCATTGGATCATTACTGATGTCAACGTTTTTCGCTTTCATGTTAGCATAAAAGCAAATCAACGCTAACATTAAATACTTAATGTCGATATGAACTCGTATTAACGTCAACATTAACTCCCTTTAATGTTAGCATTAAATCGAATCAATGCTAGCATAAAAAAATTGTATCAATAAGACTTCGCATTAATTTCAATATAAATTTTTAATGTTTGAATTAAACAATCATAAGGTGGACATTAATTCCAAACGATTTAAATTAAACAAATGTATGTAATGCTATAGAATGAAATCGATGTAATATCCACATGTTATCGACCAGTTGTAAAGCAATGTTTAACTATTACGAGCATCACGTGTTCACACACGTACTTATGTTTACTTGCAGTGGCATACATATACGTGAACGTCTACGTTAGCAAAACAAATATACAGCTTCTATCCACACACTAAGAAAGCTGGCAGGGATGTGAGAATGCGCGCCAA
This sequence comes from Holothuria leucospilota, assembly GCA_029531755.1. NCBI lineage: Eukaryota > Metazoa > Echinodermata > Holothuroidea > Aspidochirotida > Holothuriidae > Holothuria > Holothuria leucospilota. The sequence continues at coordinate 27,374,994 of CM055981.1, read as the reverse complement.
GGTTAGGTAAATGTGTGACGACCTTGTTCTTAACAAACTCAACGTTTTAAAGTCAGATGAGCTTTTAACTTGGTATTGACATTGAAGGTCACTGGAGGTCAGAAAAAAAAAGAAATTATTTTTTTTTATTAAAGGTTTGCTAGAAATAAATACTTATTCGAGGTCAGGAGAATTAAACAAAAAAGCTTCAACAGTATTTGGATGATAATTTGGTATTGCAAGATTATAGAACTACTTTAAACTATGTATTGGAGGAAGTTATGTTTTAGCACTGATCGTTTGCTGTTTAAAGGTCGTGTAGAGTCGATAGGATGGAAATTTGGTTGCCTAGCTTAATGAGATGAGCAAGTAAGGGTAATTTCAAAGTCACTCAGGGAAAGTGTCGTTACTTTTAGGAATCAGCTCGTAATGAATTGCTGGAGGAAAAAAGTAATTTTAAGCATAGATGGGTTTGAAAACACGATCATCCTAAACACTCACTTAGCACTGTGAAGTTGTAAGAGCATTAATTACTTCTTGATTGCACCTTGGTGTTTATATCTTTACATGTGTCAATGTTAAGAACAAAAGTTTTGAAGCTTCAGTAAAGAGGAAATCTAGAAGTGTTGGCAGACGTAGAAGGATAAGGAAGGCAGCCAATAGACCGCCTGATCTGAAAATTGAGTGAATTTCCAAATGCAGTCCAATGGGGCGGTTTGAATATTTGCCAGCGGGTTTTCAAAACGTTGTAGCACTTCAGAGTTCGCATTTTGAACCGTCACGGATGCCCTTTTTGGGGGGTCGGGAGAGTCTGGAAATTTCAAAATAGTGAGAATACCTGCAAACAGTGCTCAGACTTTTGGCATGACATATCCATGATGTAGAGGTATGAAGGCAGGTGCGTAGCTACGGTGGGCGTTTGCTAAGCCCCCAGAAACTGTGTGTGTCCTAATAAATTTGTATGAATTAAGGACCGCTATCAATGCTGTGACGTCCCCCCCCCATTTGATTTGATATCTAGCCCCCTCCCCCTTAAAATTTCCTCCAAGCTACGCCCCTGTCTGAAGGTCAAGAGGTTGGACATGTTCAGTCTAAGTTTGTCCCTGGGGGGCGTAGCTCTTTTGGACCAGTCTCGGGAATAAACGTTTGGTTTTTACTCTTCGGCTCTCTGCCAGAGAGTCGAGGGAACTTTGGGAATAGTGCCTGCAAATAATGGAATCACATGAAGTAAGACAGTTGCCATTAAATATTAACCTGTGCGATAACAGTATTGAAATGTGATTCGCAGGAAATGTCAACTCGAGATAGGCTGAGCCCTTTCAGTCAAAGGATTCACAAAGCCACCGGGCTTTTTGTGAAAGAGACACTCATTACAGATGAAAAGACGCCCGAAAACATGACCCTACAAGGTTACGACTCCCACCAGAGAACACAATCTTCCTTTGGCCATAAAAATGATAAAGCTAACAAATCACACGATATTGATCGGTGTCTGTGGGTAATGTCACATAGCTACGACAAGTTTTGTATCAGAGAGCTTTCTCTTTTTGAGTTTTCTATATCTAGATAGGTTCGCCTCCAACATTTACGCACTTGAGTAGCAACCACGCATTTACAGCAATTGCCTTGAAAGCTATGAGACCTATTAGATTAACAGATTTATACTGCCTGGTGAATTTCTGGTAGGCTTCGCTCGCTAGCTCATAAAATGAATGTAAATACACATAAATAAAATCATGTGGTTAAATCATGATACGTTGGATGGTAATCCACTCGAGAATGCTGGAAATCCAATTGATTGAACGGAAAACAAATTGATTACAGTATGTTGACGGCTGGGATTTTAATTGAGCAGTCGTTGGAAGTAATGCGCATATAAGAAAGACGTGAGGGGAGGAGAAAAACTTACTCCGACCATCAATTAAACCCACTTTTAGAAATTGACACAGCGCCATATTTGTCTCAAAATTTCTGATTTAAAGAGGGAATTGGTGTTTGTCTAACAGTTTCTTGTTGGTAAAGGTTTTCGTCGCGTCTTCGTTGTATTCAAGTTTACAACACTGACAGAAAGGGGGAAGGGCGAGCAGGAACTTCGAGAGGGCGGAGAGGCCGAGGCAAATGTCAAGCCCCTCATCCTGTAGGGGTTCCCTTGGCATAACATGGGCTTCTCTGTTTTTAAGTGTTTTGGCACAGACAAGACTAGGGCCTATTTTACAAAACCTTTCTGGGCCAATCTGCAATTTTCGAGCCCTGATGTCCGACCCGACAGCTCCAGAGGTTAATTATTGTCATCATTATACTCCACGCTGTTGCATGTATGTAAGGGAGAGCCCGGGACCATTCAATTTCTCCGCCCGATTCGGTCGAGCTGCGCATCCTTCAGCTTCTACCCTGAATGTTACCAATTAGGTCTGTGGTTAATTCAGGATATGAGTAGTAATTCTTTCAGGGGGAGTTTCGTACTGTAGTAATATTGCACAATACGTGAGTTCGAGAATGTGGTACTTCCGGTGGGGTCACAAGGTCAGCTGTACCTTGAGAACTGTCTTGTCTGTGTGGGTGACAGATCTATGTATGGAACATGATACACATAATAGATCAGTGCTTCAGCGCTAGTATAGGGCGTGCGAGCCCCCGCACCAGCATGTACGTTTGCGTGTAGTACCTTTGATATTTTACCCATTCCCATTCTGCATTGTGCGCAAAATTTTCCGAACCGTCTATTGGTTTCTGGCTTGCGAAAGTATCAGTCTTTATTCAGATGCAACCACTTACATCAAGGAAAAACTCAAATCAAGATACAACACATTAGTTCATCTTTTCTATATGCCAGAAATCTTTTATGACCATCCAATTGGAAGGCATCGGAAGCGCTGTACTATCTTTTAAGCGGACGGGCGTTGCGGGTCACTGGGTTCTAACGATCGTACACCTGTTATAAAAAAATCTTGAGGCAGGCCTACATTTACAAATTTTGCAGAATCTCGTCGTAAAATTCTTTGCGTATCTGTTGGGGTGGCGATAATCCCATTTTGTCTCTTACGTAAAGTGATGGATATAATCATGGAGCTACTACTTGGACCAAGTAGTAGCTCCATGATATAATCTATATTGACCACGTTGAATGATTTTATGATTGGCGGGTTGGGGGGGGGGGGATCTTCTTTTTTTCTTTATGTTTGCATCCTATTTTGCATCTATTGACTTGGTGAGGTAATCAGATCTCGGTTTAAAGAGCGATTACAACTACTAAGTGCATCTACCCGTATTATTTGTCCAACGTCGTCAGTATAGTATGGAAAAATTGTTTTTTTTTCAAGGTTGCAGAGGTAACTTTTCCCCTGCCCTCAACTGTTGATCATGGTAATATCTCAAATATCGATCCACCTCTAATACCTACTTAGTTACATAGATATCCCATGATCTCGCATGAAAATGTTAAAAATGGGAATATTTTACAACAATGGGGTACATGGGGGAGGCGGGGCCCGTAAGAGTAGCCTCCATCGAAAAGTCACAAGGGTGAATATAACAATTCCACATTTGAAGCATCTCTGAACTGCTGAAATGTACCATCACCCTTCTCGGCCCCACAGAAAAAAGTATTCCAGCTACGCCATAATTTTATTTTTATTAAATTTTTTATTTATTTTTACCTTTTTTCCACATCAAATTTGTTTTAAAAGAGGCTTTCGAAAGGTCTCTTGATTGTAAAAGTCAGAGAATCAAAGAAACACTAGCAGTGCACTGTCCACACAAACATATCATACGGTAAGAATTTAATAGACCTAGAAATTTGCAGGTTATGTGACATAAATTTTATGTGAAAAAACTTGATGAACTTGGTAAGCGTGCAGAATAACATTTTTCGAGAAAGACTGTATTACCGTAATTATTTTCGGTCCTCAGACATGTGACGGACCACAATAATTTGTTCTCGAACTATGGTAAACGAGACCCTTAAAGTTCTAGTCTCTAGTCTTAACAAATTGAAGGAAGGGGACAGCGTCTTCCAGTACAGGTTCTTCTGTTAGGTGTCCCTTATACTCCTGACATTCCTGGATATGGGGGGGGGGTGCAGTGGGGGGGTGCAGTTTTCGAAAAATTGGGATCAAAGTTTTGTGGAGCCATTTTAGGAGAGTGTGGCAATATCTAAGGACTATCGGTTGATACCGTAGAAAACCACGAAAATATTTCCCAAAATGTCTCCCATATTGCCGAAAAGGTCACTTTTACGACCTTGTAAGATGCATCTCAACATTCTTCATTTTGAAATCGCATTTATAAAGTAGGAGTGTTACAGTATTTTCTTCTCATTGAAAAAGAAGGTAAGGCCCCTGAGGTAGAGTGAGAACACCAGGCCATTGGGAACCAGACGAATGGTGACAGGGTAAGTCTCCCAACATCCAAATAATGCCAGAGTTCTTATCACTGTAAAAAAAAACCGGCTGGAAATCTCCCAGGTCACCACCTCATAAACATTCTTGATAATGCCACGGTTCTGGGGATTTTTCCATAACATGCACCCCAGAAGAATGTACCCCAACACCCTCCCTTAATTGTTTAACAGACATGGAATATTCTAAATAGCTTTTTACAAAACAGGCTGTCTGGTATATTGTTGTACCCCATTGCATTATGTGGGCCTAATTTTCATGTTCACCATGCCGGAAACTAGAATTATGTCAACAATGAGCCATTTCACTAATTTAAGACTTTAAAACTGAGTAAATAACTAATTCTGGATTGTTGTTTGCATCGGGCCTGTGCCCAAACAAGGTACAGAAGGGAGGGGTGGCATCCAAGAGACGACAAATTTGTCGTCTAAAAATAGACTAGTCTCTAGTCTCTAGACTAGTCTTAACAAAATGTCTTCCTTCAATTTGTTAAGACTAGAGACTAGAACTTTAAGGGGGCGAGGTATGTAAAATTGTTGAGGGAATAGTATTTTTTGCATTTCCTCCACTACGACGGTGGCACAGAGTGTTAGGACCAATCAGGGTTAGACTTAGGGTTAGGGTTAGGGTTTTAGCCAATCAGAGATATATAACATGCATATGCATGTCCTAGAGCGTTCAAATGCTCCCATATGAAAGCGTGCAAATTTTCCTAACCTATTGTGCCACCGTCACCCTCCCTAGGTAGAACACATTTGGGGGGCGCTTTCCATTTTAATACGGGCCTTGTGTGTATGTGCGAGAGATCCACAGTCTTGCAACATTCTGATTTTGGAAATGTCCTCACAAATGTTAAATGAAACATAAAAGTAAAAATATTTTGAAAACTTTTGACAAAGCAAACAATACACGACAAAATAGTAGCCCCATGTTGTTTTCAGTGATTTTGTTTTTTACTTTCTCCCGTGATAAAGTCATAATTTCGTCAGCCATTTTGGCCTCTATGGGATGTCTCGAAGTAGCTTCAACCAGACGTTCCTGAAAAGTACGTTCTACAGACGAGATACAGTATTATTGACGAGCTGCTGCTTTGGTTTCAAGTGAACCCTGAGTAAGGATAGACGACTGAGTCCTTAGGGTGCCCTTTTCAGTCATAATGACTCCCCTGTCCCCCTGCTGTTTGTTATGACGACTCGTTCAAATTTGGTAAACTGATACGAAAAGGTACAAGAATACAAGATAAAATTGAGAACTGGCATTTCATTATCTCAACAATGAGATAACATATTCTGACCCCTGTCTGCGTAAGGGCGATGTTCCTACCCAGGGGTAGAACCTTTAGTTGGTAAACAAGCTTTAAGTCACCGTGCATTTTGCACAGTGCATACCGATCTGTTGTACTGCATTCGGGTTCAATTTAATATACAGGCCTTAACCTAGGCCTAAAAAAGTCTGTCCAGACGAAACGACCGAAAAATACTACGTATTCTTTTTGGCCTTTATCAAAGATACTTGTGAGGCATAAAGATAATAATAAGTGGGCCTAGTCTACATTGAATACGTTCCCATGATGCACTGCTAACAATGCAACTCTCTGTTAGGTGGCAGTAGAGATTGAAATTTGAATAATCTTGGGATATATTTAATATCTTCCCCTATAATGTTATATTTTTTTTTTAATAAAATGCTATTTGCGGTCCTGCACGTGCGAAAAGTAAACGTAATTTAATAATTGATGAGAGATGCCACGATGAAGACACGGTCCTCTTTTGTTCAAGTCTATTGCTACAAGCCCATGTCAATCATCTATAAGGGATTTACAAGTCTAATCATGGGATTAACCTTCCACTCCAGGGACTATAGAAAAGCTTCTAGGTAATGGATCATCCCAGTAGGTCCGTGAGGGACAATCCACTATTGGTGACACTTGCAGGCTCCTAGCAAGACTGCAGAAGACTGCATGGATGTAGGATCTCACTGACTAGACAAAAAGTGTCACTTCTCTTCTCTTGGGAACTTATAATATTTGCTGAAATATTATCAGTGCGGTGTTTACCAATCATTCCCTACTATAAAGAGATGGACACATGAATATTACTTTCAAATCTTCCTGTTCCGCGATAGCACCTAAACAGACCGGTCACAAATTTAATAAGGTCATAATAATAATGCAGAGACCAAATTAGGATTGAGGGTTAAGATATATGGTTGTGTACTGAATGGAAAGCACCGCATAATATTAACCTATTAAAGAGCTACAATCTTTAGTTTTACAAATGTTGAGCTGAATCAACGACGAATACAATAAAATATTCTCTGGGTTTAAGTGTCAAGGTCAAATTAAACGCGTACATTTTGATAAACAGCAAAAGTATTAGGAAGTAATCTGCCATTTGAAACCTTGGAGTAATTTCGGCTAACTTCCCTTTCCTTAACAAGTAAACCTCTTTTTAATAAACAGCGAAATAAATTTTGAGTTAGCACATGAACAAGAAATCGGTGTGGGGATTTCCCCAATAATTGCCCCTCCCCCTCACCAATAAATGGCCTCAAATTGTGTGTAAACGAAGAACCCCATAGCTCCGCCGACACTTTTACCTTCAACATGAAGGCACTTCGCATGCCAAGTCACGCAGTTTTGATTCCAGTGGCCCGCAGACGTTATTGCCCCCGAAAAATAATAATTTGGCTACGTGCGTGATGTGTGGGGTTGAAAGTTGAAGAATTTAATTGTGATTGTCTTTTTAATACTTGAGTAATGAACAATATGCTGATTACCCCATATGGACAAGTTTACACTTGAAGCATTCTCCTTTACCAGTGGGGATACGCTATTAATACCACATGAAAGAAATAAACAAAGCCAAAAATGGAAAGAACAAATAAACCAAACGGTCGGTCATACCTACCTTCTGAATCAGGATAAGTTTGCCTGGTATTTATCACAAGAACTGCGATGACAGCAATAAGAGACAAAAGCAGCAGGAAAACCAGTAAAAGGAGAGCCTTTTCTAAACCTGTTCTCCTTAACCAAAACCACTTCATCTTGGCCCCAAGAGACCCATCCCTGGTCTCGAAAGTCCCATCCTCTATGACAACCTCTTCACAATTCTGGTTAGAGTACATTTCCATGGTAGCCACTCTTGACTGTGAATGGCAAATGCTTACCGTCTGACTGTACAAACCACGGTAGTACACTACAGAGTTACGATCAGAAGGAATGTATGTATTCCTCCAACTTGAAGGTTAATGGCAACACAAGGTACAAGCTGAATAGAAGTAAGAGCTCGGAAGAAATTTCGCAGAAAACTTTGTCCACTACATGATAACCAATTCAGCAGGAATGAAAAAGTTCTGAACAAATCCTGACATAAATAAATACCATATTATTCATATCACAGTTTTATTCCAACCTGTGGACTTGCGATGTTCCGTTTGCTGTGTTAGGATTGCAATAATGCCCACTTCCGTCCTCAGGCCTAGATTACCTCGGAAGTTTATAAAACGGGATTACATGGCTGATGTGAAGTGAAGCGGACGAAAGATTGGGACTTGTAATGCAAACACGCACCAACGGCCAGTTCACAACATTGTCGACGTAAGATATCAAGCAAAATATTCTAACACTTACAGGAGCAGAGTGTGTCTTAAGAATTTTGATAATATTCCTCCCGTAAGTTGACAAGATCAAAACCAATGCATAAAAATTCCACGTATGGTACTAACACTAACAGTGGAACAGGTTTGCATGTGTTTAAATTCGAAGCAAATGCACTTTACCCACGATCTGCAGTACACAAGACGGTAGCTCCCTTCACAAAGCAAGAAAATGGTTGAGGTGCTGCCCTGCGACTATGAGCATCACCAACATTCCAGATATAGTTTTATATTGTACGGAATTCAGTTAAAATTAAGTTAAATGCGGTATCGATACCAATTTATGATCTCTTTTTTGTCGGCATAATTACGTAGTTGCCACCTAGGAGTTTGAGTAAATTTTGTCCTAAAAAGTTGAAGCATTGTTGCTTTTACGAACTTCTTGTATCTGTCGACTGTCATTCAAGTGACCACGGAAATATCAAACCTGACACCAGTTCACCCTGTAAGGTTGCTTTACAGTGGTGACCTGTGGCAGAGGTGTGCTTGAACTTCAAATCCGTGGGAAGCGACACAAAACGGGTCAAAAGGTCAACAGATGTTACGTGTGCCAATTTTAAAGAGCTCGTGTGTTTTGTAACTTTTTATGTACTTAACAGGTGTGATCATTGTTCTCACAATACCACACAACCATTTACAAGCGCTGACTTTACAGTGCCCTATTAGGAGAGAGTACGTGGATTCTGCTGACATGTTTGTGTAGGTGAAGGACTGTGCCAGACTGGACAATTGCCAGAAAATTCACAGAGGCACTGGTCAAAACTTCCTCCGAACGATACCCTCGGGTTTTCTCCTTGGGATACTTTAACATGAGTTAAAATATAATACAAAATATTAAATAACCGGAACCCGCAGTTGGATGGCAATTTAGGCTTATCACAAATAAGTTGGGGCTCTTCTGAGCTTTAGCGAGTAATTGTCATGCACTTCGTGGCCCTCGTGGGCCGAAAAGAGCCCCAGGGCCGCTACTTGATTTATCACTTCTACAAGCTGCCTTGATGGTTTGCCTGTTGTCTGAATTGGGATGAGTAGGGTTGCATCATTCATCCCCATCTCAAAATGTAGTATGAGAAGGAACGTCGATCGCAATTGAAAAGTGCGATGGGGTCATGACTCTCTGACAGCCTTCAATAACCCGACAGAACCGATCAACGAGGTTGTAGAGTCTATCGGCCAGCTCGTTTACTCGCATTGTGAAGCTCTGAATAGACGAAACTGAAAAAATCACCAATTTCACCATTTTTAATAATTACGTTTGTCGTCCATCAGAAAATGCAGGCGAGGGGCTCTCTGGATCACGATGAGGGGGAGGGGTGGACTGAAGTGTGAATTTCATCGGGCTATGGAACAATAAACATGTACAAGCTATCCAAGTTATAATGAGACACACACACACACACACACATATATATATATATATAATTATATAGGCCTATATATAAAACACTCTAAAGTAACAAACATTCTAAAGTATAACACTACAGTAATGCTTTGCTTAATTTTACATGCTTGAAAAGATATCTACTAGCCGCTATAAATGAATTCCCTTTTTCTTATTTCAACCCAGTTGTAAGGTTCTAGATTTCATCAGGGAAGGGGTGGTGTGGAGGAAGGGGTGTGAAAGATGAAAACATGAAAATGGGTTTTATGAACAGATGAGGATTACAAATTCATGACTACGGATCAGGGGCGGAGAAGAGGGGGTTGGGGGTTATAACCCCTCCATTTTTTGACAAGGGGAGGTTGTCCAACACAATTACCTCCCCCCAGTTTTCAGGGACACTTCCGAAAAAATAATGCCTGAAAAACTGAAAAAAGCAAATGAGATAGGAATAAAAATAAGCGTCGGACCTTTAGTTTTAACTACTCCCAGGTTCCTAGACTAGACACAAATAAACTTTCACTAACGTTAGTTATCAGTCGGATGTCCAAATTGTGTCAAGGTCCGATACACCTGGAGAGGTGATCATGAGTGAAGTGTACCTTGGCACCGGCCTCAAATGAGAATACATACATATCAGTCAGTTTTGATCTATGAGAAAGGCGCATATATATATATATATATATATATATATATATATATATATATATATATATATATATATATATATATATATATATATATATATATATATTATATATATATATATATTGATGGAACAACCCAGCTTGCAGAGGCAACAGGTTTGCCCTTAGCAAGCTGGGAAAAATAGTTCCTAATATACATAATTATATGTCTCCTTACGCATATAAAATACCGTATAAAGTATGCCCCAAATCGCATATTTTCACATTAAAAAAAAAGCTTCACGCCGTGGGTGGGGGACACCCTCCCCCCTCGCGTAAGCTCGCTCGGGCTCGGTCGCTTCGCTCCCTCGGTTTGCCAAGTATGCCCCACCCCTGACAAGAAATCTCCGCCCTGCTACGAGTGTGACTCATAACACAATTTTAAAACTCCCTGTATGAGATACTCGAGTCGTTACGAGCCTAGTAAGCCTACATTACTTAGTCACTAAACCTGTCGGAATTCTGTCCTCGACCCTTTAGAAAGTAGGAAAAGTGGCGGCGAAGCTAAGGGGCACCTGTGTGTGGGTTCCTCCCTTCCCACAGAAGTCTCTCCCCTCTAAACAACTCAAGATTGAAAAAATACAAACCGCTTCCGTATTTGGAGGCCCCATGAAATAGTATCGACCCGAATAGATTTTTCTTGACTACGCCACTGATTGGGAGTGTGTAAAGGGCCCCTTCCCATGACTGACATTCCTCAGTCTTTGCTTCGTTTTAATCATGAGTACATTTCTGCAATTAAAATGGAGGGGGTTGTCACTGTCATGTAGTTACCTCCCTTTCTGCACAAATAAGAAACAATCAACAAAGAGGCTCTGCAGCTGCTTACTATATTTAAGGCTTACACATCACGAAAATGCCTTTTTTATGCGTTTTCATAATGTTTTTCACGGCAGGTAAAAGTACTTCCAGTTCAACATCGTGTTGAATATTACATGCCTAGATATGATTTGTTGGCCAAAAATACATTAAAATGACATCGCTCTCTAAGCTTTCAAATAAAAGTTTCAGTAATTGATCTCTTTCACCAAATACGAACGAAGAATCAGTGCCTATTACGACTGCGTTGGCATGAAATAGATCCGCTAATCTTGAAAACTCATGTGGAGCAAAAAAGAAAATATGACAAAGTAAAGAATTATAAGATCTTCAGACAAACTTACGAGAAAAAAGTATCGTTAAGGAAGTGGGGTCAACGGTTCGTGACACTCGAATTGCTTGGGAATATTTGGATATGTTTACTTAGCTGCGAAGGAAAAAACATTTTTATCACGGTAGCACGTGATGTAAAGTTGTTAGCACCTCGGTTATAGCTACCCTGTATACCTTTGATCGTGTGTAATTCGAGTACGTTTAGTACGTTCGTATTATTTCGCTCGGCCCCAAAACGAACAGATATGTAAAAGCTCAGGGTAACGACCAGTGCAGCGGTTCACAGGGTTTTAAGTTGATTTGTTTAAGGCCTATTTATCAATTGAGAATCTTCGGTAGTAGAGTCACAAGTTCTAATAATGTGAAAAACACAGTGAACAAACTTTGGGGCCCAGAAAACCAACTGAGGGGCACGGAAGATTTCCAGGACTAAGAGTTGGGAAGGATGTGTCCGATCAAAAGAACGTTACCGATAGAGTCTATAGGTGACCCCTTGCTGACATTGAGTGAAAGGTCTTGCCATAAGGCCCCTGTTGGTCCGAGGACTCGGACGGCTTGATGGGTAAGAACAAAATTGCCCGTTTTGGGCAACTCGCTTCTCGCGGGCCCTTTTGGCAAAGATCGGTGATGATGTGCCGTAACTGTTTTTCAGTAAGTCTAGAATGGAGCAACGTATGACCACCCTATGATGGAGAGGTCTGAGACCCTAATTCCGAGGACGTAGCTCCTTAAATTATTTCTTGTTAATTTTATTAAAGAGTGGACCTAAGGTCTAGAATTACAAGAATATATATTTAAGAGGTCGGAAAATGAATTCCGTTCATCCACCTCCTATTTTCATAGCTTACTCTGTTGGTGAGATATAAAATGTTGAAATTTATTCGATTAATTTGAAATAGTAGATTGCGCAAATATTTGTGATGCCCTTCTTGTACAACTCACGTTACCTGCTTTTGTATCCTTTTGAAATTAAAATGTGTATATGACCTCGAACCATTTACTGTTCCCTTGCATAGCATGTTGTAGGGAGAGGGCTAATGTGGCCAAGTCACCATGTAACAGTAAGACTGTGATCACATTCTGGCACAAGGTGCAGTGGCTTTCGAAAAAAAAAAAACAAAGAAAAGCAAAGACTGTACATTGAGTAGTACGAGAATGACATCACAAAATTATTGCGCAATTTTCCATTTCAAATTGAATGAATAAGCTTCAACATTTCAATCTCAGCTTAGGAAAGCGCTGTGAAGATGGGCGTTGGACCATCTGGATGCATTTTTCAAGCTTTGTAACATTTATTCTTGAAATTTTAGACTTTAGGTACACTTTAAATGCATCTTTTACTTTCGACACCGCCACGTGGTGGGTTCTGAGCAGCTCCAAAGCCAGACAAGGTGCTGAAGGTGGGGGCGAGACAGCTGGGACCGATATTTGTTTGGCAGAGGAGGCGAAATGTGTGAAATGTGTTAAAGCAACGCAAACTTGCATTTTCTAGGGGTTTCGCTCCCTGCCCCCCCCCCCCGTTAAGGGCTTGCTTCTAAGTTCTAACACCCATGTACAGGTAGTGTCGATACAATCTAGACAAAATGTGTTTTCTTTTTTTCTGCGTCCACTTTTTTCCTTGCATTATTATAGTATATTCATTTATTTTAGGGAGTGCACTCTCGACAAGCCCTCTGGCTCTTAGTTGCACTCCCTTTCACTTCTAATCATTCTAAAAATGTGTACACATGAAATTGTCACTGTATTTGAAGGGGAGAAACAAGTAAATGAAGTGACATGAAAGATTACACTCTATATAAAAGTCTGATTAACTGGGCGGTGAATCGCAATCTGGTCAGATATTTGTCTAGATTCGATTAAAAAATGACTAATTTCTGGTCATTTTGAGCCAAATCTAGTCAAATAATTCTTTAGATTCCGGGTGAGTGCCCGATTACCTGATTTGTTTCAAATTTGCACAGAACATTTTCGAAGTGTAGGAGCCCAGAAATTCCAGCCTAGAATCTAGCCTTAAGGCTGATTCATACTTATACTTCAGTACAGCGCTATAAAGCTATGAAAGTTGAACACTGTTTAACTCTGAGCTGTGTCCGTGATTGGCCCTGAAGTGAAAGAATGGCCATATACACTCTTAAAACTCTGGGATTAAATTTAACCAGGATTGGTGTGCTATATTTACTCCAACACAGTCCAGGTTAAATTTTCCATGAAATCCTAGTAAAAGTAACTCAAATCCTGGTTACTTTAACCAGAATTTACGTTAGTTTAGCCAGGATTTTATGGAAACTTTAACCAGCATTGTGTTGGAGTAAATAGAACACCGATCCTGGTTAAATTTAACCCCAGTGTTTTAAGAGTGTATAGTTCTTAATAGGGTGTGGAAATTTAAAAGTATAAACCAGTCATTGGTGTCACAGTTGTGTTTTATTACAGCGTGTTCTCCCAGATTTAACATAATCTTCTATGAGATTCATATCTTATAATTCCAAAGTTAGTTTACATTTCAGTACTAGAGTATTAAATTTACTATTTATCAAACTCTAGGATAAATAAGAGCCCTCGAGTGTAGGAATTCTCCAACGAATCTCTTCAGGGCATTAATAAAATTTCTCTGGATCCTCCCCCAGAACCACCGTTATCCACACAGTTAGTTCATAAACATGTGTAGCAGGCTACTACATTAGTAATCCCCTCTAGTGTCTAGTTTCAATGACTCTGGTCATGAGTCAATGAACTGTTTATCTCCTGTTTCCTGTCCATCAGCACCCTTATCCATTTTTGTAAAAGAACATAACTGATAGGTTGGCTCAACCAGTCTAACTGATCTCTGGTAAGTTTCTTTGTCTTACCTAATTAGCAGGTGGGTTCATTACCACAGAGGTATGCAGTACGTTAGGTTCACAGGGAATTTTTTAACTTTCCCTTGTAATGGTCGATTAACCAAAGTAATGTTGTGGTTGTAGAGCCCTTCCTGAGAGCTCTCTGTAGAGACTAGCTGGCACCTGGGGCCTATGTAAGTTCTTGTTGTTAGGGTGGGGAAGTAGCTAGAAATAGAAACTATCAATCGTCTGGACACTGACAAAGGGTTCGATGTAGGAGAGATTTCTTTGTTCTTGGGTGGTGACCACTACCCTTCCTAAGGCTCGAGTAAAGAAACTGTCTAATTAAAAGCACTTCTCTCAACTGGACTGCACCACTCATCTGCTGACTGCTCCAGCTACAACACCTGTTTGTCTTGAGTGTTTTCCTGCTCTTGAGAGAGTTCTATTTCTTAAACTGTGTGATCCTCCCCAATCACTCAGGTAAGAGTTACTATTTTATTTCTAAGTTGCTTCCTAAGCCAGACCCCGCAGCTATGAGCTCGTGGAGACATAGCAGTGCTGTAATTAATTAAATGGGTTTATTGTAGAACCCTGTAGTTAACTGCTGCTGTAATTATAATGGTAATTTATTTACATTACAACTGTAAAGGAATTATTGTATGATATGACCATACTGTACTTACGGTAAAGCTAATTCCTCACATTTATTCTATCAAAAGTTTTCTCTTGTGCTATCCAATTTCTGTACACTAGGGGCATAGACTGTGAAGAAATAGCCTTTATATGAATTTAAAGGGCCATGTTCATGATTTTATTAAGGATGCGGTAGGAATGGACTGATTCCCCAGTACCTGCAGTCTAAACCTTGAATGACAGTGGTATTCTATTGCTGTATCACACATTTATGTCATGTTACTTTGTTAAGTTGTATATATTAGTTCTTCAGTTAACATTATTCAAGGCATATGCTGCCTTGTTAGTTTTATTGTCAGGGTACTCCCTGAAGAATGTGCAAGGTTGACGTCTCTCTGTAAATATTTTAGTTATTCTTGTGTGAGGAAATGGTCAAGAGTACTGACCATAGGTATCCCAAGCCCTTATAGGTTATAGTTTACAAAACAGCCAGTAAAATATGACATGTATATGTTCTCTATCCTAAGTAAGTGCCCAGGCAGTATGGAATTACCTTGCCCTTTATGCTGCATGATCCATTCTTTATGCTTATTACAATTTATGCTATGTTCTGTAAATAGTTAACTTTTTTGCATACTCATGATAATTTCGTTGAATTGTGAGTTCAGTCGTCAGGGAGGCTGAGCCTTAGAAGTATTGCAGGTCATATGCCCCTCACCCCTTAAATTGATGACATGGGCACTGGGCCTTTAATGTATTTGTTGCTTTGAGTGTCTGGGCTACTAATTTAGGCATACGCATTGGCTGCCTAGGTTGTCAAGTCTAGCGACCTTGACAGTAACCCCCCCCCCCCTTTTCGTATAGAATGAGGCACTGGCTTTTAGTTGTTTATTGGGAGAGGGCAGTGACCCTTCCTTGAAACTGGCTTGTATTTATGGGCAGTGGCAGTCATATTGCATTGGTATCTTGTTATTATTTTACTATTTCTGTTTTATTTTTATTATTTTCGTTATTATTTTAAGTAGCGTTAGATTTTACTTATTTAAAGATAAAATGAGGTTGTACTGTACATTATATTAGACCACTCATCTGCTGACTGCTCCAGCTACAACACCTGTTTGTCTTGAGTGTTTTCCTGCTCTTGAGAGAGTTCTATTTCTTAAACTGTGTGATCCTCCCCAATCACTCAGGTTCTCTAGCTGTCAATTACGCCACATGCACTTGGGCTATGTGTGACTGAGGGCCGTGGGCTGTGACTGTCTGGGTCTGGGAGGCTAGATGCCACCATCGTAAGGTCCCCCAAGGTCGGACGGGCCAGGGCGCTGGCAAGAACCTTAGACACCGGAAGGCCGGGGTTGGTGACCTAGGGCCGTAGGACGTACACCTCTGAGCTACCACGTCAGAGACGCTGGGTCTGCTTGGACTGATGCCACTGGTTCCAGGACTGATGTGTTTGTTGGGCCAGAGCTAGTTATTGTGTGACTATTTCTTTTTATGATCAGTTTAGAGAGGTCTGTACTTGTATTATTACCTCCAATAACCAGGATGGAGCAGATCTGAACACTGTCATCTAGTATTCAAGTTGTTGTCATGATTATGTTGTATTTATGCATTGTTTGTCTCATATTTATGTGCCAAGAAGGAATGAGTGAGGGCCAGAAGCCAGGGCCAAGTAGTTGTAATATATTTTGAGAGCTATGGTCAACCTCAACCAGCTGTTATCATGTTGTTATTCTTGTACTTAGTAGTAATCAGCTTATGTTGTTAGAACGGCCAAACAATCCACATCCTGCTTTATTAGTCTGTGTGCTAGGGAAGTAGGGTGAATGCCCCGTACCCAACTGCTACCAAGTCGTAGGTGCTTGCCTAGTAGTGTTACACATGATAAAGCAGTTGCAATTTGTGACGCATCTCTCCCGAAGAATGGACTCGACTCTTCATGGACTTTTACTGAAAATGTGCTCTAAATTGAATTTCATGATTTGTCAAAAAAGCATAAAACTCACGCTGTTACTTGTTAGCTCCTTCCTTCCCCACCGTCATTATTACAAATGTCCAACATACATTTCACACCCAAATTACTCAGTGGAGCTTATCATTTAATGAAGTTAACTGGAATAACGTGTCTCCGAGATAAGGAAACAACGGAAAACAACGGCAACGAAGAAGTAGGGAAATCACTGGGAAAAAAAAAAAACAGCGCGCGTGGAGGCCGTGCATGTCCAAACACTAAAAATTTGGTTTTCAACTATAAGCGAGGTGTACAAGGCTTATATGAACAATCGAAAGAACACAGTATTTGACATTAACAAAACACGGGAAATATGCAATTAGAGAACGAAACAGAACACGGAATTTAACCTTTGAGAACACAGAAAGTTTGTCACTTTGTTATCTAGGCCCTTTTACGTAAGGTGGGACGCGACGCGACGCGATACGATATAAAAGTAGAAAATGTTGTTACTTAGACTCTTTTAACATTTGTCGTTTTACGACACGACGTGATAAAATTTAGTTGAAATAAGGTAACTTTCACCCACTTGTCGGCAAGAGGTATTTCTGGTGACTAATAATACGATAGAAATTTCGTACATCATGTACATGACTAATCGTGGCACTGAAATATCTCTGAACATTCTGATTTACACTAAATGCGATAAGATGACTCGCGATACGATACGACACGAAAAAAATGTCGCCAGCCCTTTCACTCTACAGGCGCCTTTTGCTTCCTTTCTCAGACAGAATAGACCCATTTCCAAATAGGAAGCAATTACAAAGGATTATAGAGTTTTGGTATATACGTCGATCGTTTTTATCAGTAAAAACTTGCTGTGGCCAAAAACGACATCAACCAAATCTCTCTCTCTCATAATGTTTTGTGATATTACTATTTGTAAAAGGGTCTACGAAAGATTAAGGCACTTTCTCACAAGGCGAGACGCAACGCGAAACAATACGATAAAAAGGCTGCCCTAGAAAAGTTTTCGGCCCCTAAAAGTTAAAAATTGTTATCGCTTTAATACAGTTTAGTGTATGTCGCCCAGACAAAATATTGCGCCCCCTACACTTGAAAGCTATCTCGCCCCCTTTAAAGCCTTGTCTCGCTACCGGCCTGGGTATCGTATGGCGTAGAGCAGTGATTCCCACCGATTTTTCCAAGCGACCCAAATTTCATGATTTGGCATTACTCATCGACCAAACTTAAAGGGCATGTGCAAAGTTTTTGCAGGGAGGGGTATGAAATGTATTGTAAACCCATTCCAAGGCTATGCGACCCCGCGACGCCCAGATGGGCTCGGGACCCATCAGTTTTTATCTCACGACCTAATTTTGGGTGGCGACCTACTATTTGGGAATCGAGGCCATAGAGTACGAAGGTTCTTCAAAGACAAGAAGAAGGTGGGTCTATGTGCGTATGTTTCTGACAGATAATGTTAACCTTAAGCAGCTCATACATCGCATGAATTTAATATTAATGACCAATGTTTTGATTTTCAAGGAGAGTAAAAAAGGATAAACAAACAACCAATACCAGTCAAAGGTTAGAACAGTAGGCTGAAATAAATATAAAAATAAATATTAGTCATTAATGTAAGGCAATGAAATCACATCTACTTGCTTCAGGGCCACATTTGGTGCAAAATGTGATAACTTAATTTCATGTTTTAATAACTCAAGAACTGTGCTGGGAAGTTGAATTAATTTTTACGAGAATGCTATAGTATGAAATTCGGCTTGAACCTGCAAAAGAAATTTGCGTTTGAATAATTCTTTATCACGGTGTACGGGGTCGTTTTGTAGGGGGGAGGGGTGAAAAGTTTTGCCCGAGAACAGCCTTTGTGAATCTGTTGGTCATGAAAATTGCCCATCCTTTCTCGAAATTTGCCAGAAAAAATTGGTTTTCTCCGAACTCGGGAGGGGGATGCAGCCCTCATTTTTCTGTTGAGGTTGCCAAGAAAGTTCTGGTTACTTTGACGGAACCAACTTCACGGACCAAAACACTTCTTGTGTGCAAGATATGCATTAGCCGTAGGACATGACAAACCATTGTAAATTGACATGTCAGGAGGAAACTTTCCAAAAATGGGGTAAATTTGTGAGCAAAATGCAGTTAGCTTGACTCAAATTTTAGTCATTTTCACCCATATTGTAGTCAAACTCAAGCAAATTTGGGTCATTTTACTGAAACTCTGAGCAGTTAGTGAGGTCTCCTTGAAATGAGCAAGTTTTGTTGTGATCCTTTTTGGAGTCAAATTGACTCAGATGTTTAAGGGTGTACCGAACTGCAAAATTCGCCATAATTTACAAAAGTTCCTTTAATAAAGATATACAAAAGTTCCTTTAATAAAGGTATACCGCGTCCACAGAAGAATGACATGTGAGGTTCTAACACTAGTATAATGGAGAGACCGTAGTAACGAAGTAATTACTTAGAAATCCTCGCTATTTCGGCCATTCATGCCAGCCTCAAGCAAGTCTCCCAGAACTGGTTTTACATCCAGGCAACAGGAACAGTACTTGGCACTGAAATATTCAGCGTACCCTCTAGCAGCAAATTATTTGTCAAATATTAAGGATAAAACCATAAACGTATCAACGACTACATACATGATTGATCGAGTGGATGCTTTTCCTTTGTACCGGTTGGTGTCGGTTTGCAGCCTCGTACACTTCTCGCGATATTCGAGACAAGATTAACATTTCCGGACGGATTATCTTCTCGCTTGAATATTTATAGTTCAATATTTGAAAAAAAATGATGAATGGAATACAGTTGATTGAACGTGGTCTAAAATTTCAAAGGAAAATGGCTTACAACAACCTTCGTCGTTTCGGTCTTGTTAAAAAATTCTTGAATCGAGTTAAAGACTTGGTTTAATTTTTTCGTTTTGAATGATGTCAACATCTGGTTTCGTTTGCATTTCTCCTTGGATTTTTGTCATCTCGAATCAATGACCTCCCCGGGCCGTCAAACGTAGTTTAATACATGTTGCAATCTAATCTATTCTGTGTCAAGGAAAATAAAAAGTCAACTTAACTTTATTTTAAAACGACAGCTAATCTTACTGCAAATCTTCTCTTCTTTCCGTTTCAATAAATTGTTCATGATGATGTCTCAGAATACATATATTCAAGAGTCACTGATCAGCAGCGTCTCAAATATTGGGGGAGGGGCGAAGGGGGAGGGAGGAAACTTGAATTTGACCACAACCAATCTAAGCACCAGCAACGAGAGATCACAAGCTGTTTAAGGGCTGAGTCGGGAAAAAAGTTTGGATTAGTTTAATTTCAT
This sequence comes from Holothuria leucospilota, assembly GCA_029531755.1. NCBI lineage: Eukaryota > Metazoa > Echinodermata > Holothuroidea > Aspidochirotida > Holothuriidae > Holothuria > Holothuria leucospilota. Next base: position 27,354,991 of record CM055981.1, on the reverse strand, counting down.
TGAATCAGCTATACTTTTAGCTTTTGGCTATGGAAACAAACATGTGCCTACTATTTTCTTTAAGGGTCTGGTAATTAGCAGGGAGAAAACAACATATAACTCCCCCCCCCCCCCCGCCACTTGCAAAAGTAATCCCCCGCTCCTCACCTGTTGACACGCATACAAATATCGCTTATTAAAGATAAACGAGAGGATAATATGCCATGAATTAGATTCTCAAACAGTGATTAAAAGAAATCTCACAATAATAAGGATAAGAGCCATTCTAACTTTCGATTCAGGGAGACTGCTTTACACCTTATGGCAACTCGAGTTGGGCCATGATGAAGCTTGCACAAACGATTTACCGTATCACACAGGTGTATGGGCCAGGTGGCTAAGGGCAGCCCCCTGGGGTTGCCGCCAAACCCACTTCTCGGGCAGAGTATAGAGAAAACTCTGTTAATTTTCTCCGTTTTCCCAAATTTTCTCCCGCAAAGGCGGTCCCCCCCCCCCGTCTACAAAATATCGTCCCGAGCCTATGGTGTACCGCGTTCAAGTCACTTTTGAATAAAATGTTGTTTTGAAGAATATGGCCGCTTATAGAGGTATACATGGATTTCATTTAAGACTAAAAATGTTGATTCTTTTTGTACCACTTGTTCACAATTTAATCTGGGTAAATTCTCTGCCTTTGTCGTTTGCACAACATGGGACAAGCTTTCAACCCCGAAGCAACTTCTTAATTTACTGAAATGAGCTTTACAATTTTCTAATTTCCACTTTGTTGAATCTCTTTTAATTGTCGACAGCAGCAGCTGCCAGCAGTCTCAATCCTTAATAAAAGGGGCAGAAAAGAGTCTACGAAAAAACCTAATAAATAAACAGAAAAACACGATGTAGCGTCTGCTGTATTTTGACGAGAACTTGGGGTGAGTAATTTGGTGACATTTATCAACGATCACAAGTGAGGCCCTTGCGTACCTTCAGTTTCGCTTCCAAACACAAAACAAGAAAACGCTTCATGTGTGTTACCTTTATGATCTCCTTAAACCTAGGAGTTATCCGTCACAGCTTCTTGCTTAAACAATTTAGTTTTCAGCCTTTAAATAACTGTTCTTCTGAATACTAGATTGAAAGGTTTTCAGACCTATTTCCTTTTCATAATTTGAAAGGAAATCCACCCGCCTCCAAACGCACTGAAGTAAACTTAACGAAAACCTTTTCTATTAAAATAGTTAATATCCCGTAATAAAAGACAAGGCACGTTGAAGATAGAAAAACCAGGCCTTGATACCTCCCTAGGTAGCAAGGATGCTGGAGTAAACGCCATTGCCAAGGGGTAGGGACAGGGGCAGTGGACAGCTCCTTCAGAAAAATTCGCCCCCAACAAAATTCAAAATTGTTATTGTCGAAATGCATTTTAGTCACGCCCCCCCCCCAAAAAAATTTTTTTCGAAGCCTCGCTGGAAGATATTTCAACCTCCTTTAATACATTGCCTGGCTATGGGCCCTGGCTGGAGTGGGGGGGGGGGGGGTAAAGACGCTATTTTACCTACAGACAGAGAGATTATACAGCCGAATCACAGGTGAATCCTGAAGTTACCTTTTCTTCAGTCGTTAATCCATCTCGTGGTTTTCTACAGCCATATTAGAACTAGGTGGTCATAGGACCTTAAAGGGCAAATTTCCTTGTCCCAGACATTACCAGTTCTCCCAACTAAGTTACTTGTATCAGGGAGCTGTTATTCGACAGGAGAGAGCTCAAGACAGCTCCCTTTGAAGTGAGGTTTGCGTATTCAAGGTCACCTATTAAGTCATTCAATTATCTTGCTCTACAGATTTCTATAAGAACTAAGCTGGCTTAGAAAGTAAACACAAAGAGGTTTGTCGTCTGCTACATCATGAGTAGAACTGTGGCGATTTTATCCATTGCCATGGCATTGCCAGTCGCCTGAAAACCAAATTTTTCTCTGTGGTGACGCTCGGTGACGCGAATGAGACCACATCGGCTTGATTTTATGTGAAATTGTGAACATAGATTTATATCTTGTTTATTCAGGAAACGTGAGGAAACTTGTCAGAATGTAGTCAAAGAATTAGGCTTCTGTCTCTTAAGCTCATTTGCATATGGTCTCTTTAGATGAGGTAGGGGCATTTGTATTGATCTAGTTCTATTATACAGTCGTTTTGAGTTTAAAAAACCCTGTCATCTTAGGGTTGGCGGTACCAACCTACACATCAAAGCATTGTTCAATTTAAGCCCCTTGTTAAAGTATTAGTAGAGTTGAATGATGTCGCAAGGAGATAGTTTATCAAATTGAAAGCATTAAATAAAGGGCCTAAGTCCTTGTAAGCCTTATTAACAGCTAACAGTTGGTAATCTTTTCATTCTTAAAACCTATTTAAAGTATTAGCATAAATTAAACTTCTCGAGCTCTCTCCATTCGGATAACAGCTCCCTGCTTGTATTCCCTTCCAAAACTGTCTTAAGCACATCCTTGTTCAGAAACAACTTAAATAATTGCTGAAGGCCATGCATATCCTGGTGTGTAATCCTTGTGTGTAATCACAATACTCTCTCTTCATTGGATGAAATGTGAGCTACTCAGCATCTTTTGAATTTTCTAATTTGATGTCAATCAAAGTGCATTCACTGATTGTGAAATCTAGTTACCCCTAACCAAAAATGTATTTGTGGTGATGAGTGTCTGCCTTTAATACTCTTTACAATTTTAGTACGAACATGTTAGTGCTAAAATACAAAAAAAAAAAAAAAAAAAAACATGCCGCGGGGAAATTTTAATGCCTGGACGGCAAAGGTGGGCATCATCTTTAATTTAGCACTGTTACAATTAGTTTAAAGGGGAATTTTCATGATCCCAGACAGTTTCAATTCTCCCAACTGTACATCTTCTAGCTCCTCCCATAACTGTATGAGGCTCTTCCTTGTGCGAGAATAAACCTGTTTTATTGCTTAAGGCCATGTCCTGGTGAGCATACAAGGCTATAAAATGTAATAAAAGTACTCTCTCTGCCTTGTGTGGAATGTGAGCTACTCTGCATCTTTCAAATTTTCAAACTTTGATGTCAATCAAAGAGCAGTCACCAACTGAGAATTTTGATATACATACACTAAAAATATACTTTGGGGTGATGACAGTCTGTCTTTAAGGTTGCAAAGATGTGTTTTATTTCTGAGGACGCAAAGCTGGGACCGACTTCACATAGAAAACAAAGTTAGTAACGTACTCTTCGAAACCAAAGTGAAAGTGAGGTGGGAAGCGCAGGCTGCGTTTGGCAGAATCGCGGGCCGAGCTTGGCAGCCGTACTTCCTGCATCCCTGGAGAGAGTGCGTCAGGGACACGCAAATCCTATTTCCAAAGACGTCTCAAATTATTCTCAGAAGTCAATTTAAATTTAAAATGACTCACAGAAGCCAGGAATTAAGTGAACTGTACCAGATCTATTTGAAAAACTCTTCAAACCGCCGGCAAGTCCTTTGAAGTAGCAAACCCGTAACCAGACATGCCAAGGTATTAAATAAATTAGAATTTCTGGCGAGATGTTTTTTTTCAGGGATGAGAATACTTCAGGGGCGATATATGTTCAGGCAGAATTAATAAATATTCTCAAAAAAAAAAACGAAAAATGTTCCAAAGGGTGGCCCCTCTGCCCCCCCGGCCACGGACCTATGAAGCATACATGATATGATGGGAAACAAAAGGCAGTCTAAAAGGCCAATAAAGCATATTCTGTCTGTAATCTTGGAAAATATGCCCTGCAGTCTTTTACATGTGGTCTTGCAAGTGGATTGAGGTTCAAGATGGGAGCTTACGAAAATAACTCGGGCGTGTTTTCTCAAAACTGGTCAGTGGTAGAGGGGAAGACGGCAAGGTAAATGCAAACTGAAAATGTTCTAAAAATTTGGTCCATGGTTTTTATTAGCAATGATGCTTCATGATCCAATGATTCCAGTTGAAACTACATTTCAACGTATCTTTTGAATTTGTTTGCCATTGACAAATCGATATTGTCCTTTCAAAAATTACCCACGGAGATGAAAAATTTCCATACAAATTCAAAAGGTCATAAAGGTGTATGAAAGGGGGAAGCGGGGGCAATTGCCCCCCTCTCTTGAGAGCGCGGGGCGAACACCACTTTCCGTCCGAGCATTCTCAAGTATTGGTACCGTAATTTTTATTGCCTGCACGGTGCACCACGCCAACATGATGTTCTTCAGTGTATTTTTGTCTCTGTGTATTTCATATACGGAGCATTGATTTATATTAAAACTTTTTCGCCCACTTCGCTCGCGATATACCGTATCTGTACTTTCCTTGTATGTTAGAAGGAAGATACTAGGCCTACAGTGTAACTTATATCTGTCTGATCAGGGAGTTGTCCCTAGCTGCTCCCTGGTCTGACGCAGCATATGATGAAAGAGTTTGGGGTTCACCATTTTAGTAAAATTTCTTTGCCGATATATGCTTTGGCTGTAAGTTTTGTAGGTTGGTTTCTCAAGTTGAAGCTGAAATTTACAACGACCAACGGAAGTTCATAAGGGGTGCAGAGAAAACACCCGGCCTACCGGCCGTTTTAGTAGCTGCATTTGGAAAGACCATTGATCTAGCCTGTTACACTCTAAAAACGTCCGGAGAAAAATTTGATCCCAGTCCGGATCGGAGGGGCACCTACACGAATCCGGATCAATAATTTAATCAGATTTGGATAAAAAACGATCCGGACTGGATCATTTTTATCCGGATTTGATTACTGCAAATGACCCGGATTTGGGTAGGTGCCCCTTCGATCCGGGTTAAGGCCAAATTTTATCCGGACGTTTTTAGACTGTAGATAAATCACTATAAAAATTTCATCAAATAGTGACAAACATTTTTATATCAACAATTGACCAGTGGTGCCACAAGAAAGGGGACAGAGGCTGTGGTGCCCAAGCATTCGGTTGCACTTGTTACACCCGCTCACGTTCCATCATTCTTCATATCAGTCGGGGGATCACAAGTTGTGCCCCCACCCTCCTCAGAAAATTTGCACACACCATTACAAGAGGCCGCCACTGACCATACATTTTCATTTAGCCCCGCACTCAAAAATACCTTCCTACGCCTATGAAGATGTCACACATGTCAAAATAATTTTTCTACTTTATAATATGTTTTGTTTTTCTTTAAAAAAAATACGTTCAGTTCAATACGACATAAATCGGACCAATTGATTTATTGAATGCATCCTGGATTCTGGAACTGAGTAAACCGTATTTACAAGAATCGTGGGGAAGTAAGCAAAAGAGTGAAATAAGAAAGGTCGAATAATATTAAAAACAAAAACAAACATTCGCAGCAAACAGTGAGAAGCTGCGATGATCAGGGAGTTGTCACTGCAGTGACAACTCCCTATTATGATACTGACTGTTCCTGCTAGTTTTTTTTTTCTTTTATATTTCTTTTGTAGATAGGAAGAATCAATTGAAACGTTAACATTGAAGATTTGTCACAGTGTTTAAATTACATTTCTGTGTAACATATTGCAAAATAAACTTGGATCAGTCTATTAACCTATAAGAACGGAGCAAAGGCGCGAAGAATCGATTAGAGGGTCCTGAGGGTCCTGTTCCCTTTAAATTCTGGAATTAAAGGTTGTTTGTGGCTATTTCCTGGCATCGTGCAGACAATCAAGGTAGGTACTTGAATACATTTTGTATTAAGTCCTATATATTTGATGACCATTCTGTAATATCTGAATAGGCTAACCAGTAATAATGTATCCATCAAAATGGTTCAGATAAGGGGTTAGAGGGTCTGGTTGTCTTTTCCCAGCAAAAAGGTTTGAAATTTAATTAAACTGTGTTAAATGTGGTTTTCATTTAGCATCTGGGAAGTAGCCAGCTTCCTTTTTCAAAGCGGGCAGTGGATAAGTTTGCAAAAATGTCCACATCTGGGAGTAACAAATAACCACTCCTTGCCTAGGCCCCTGGGGCCACGGGCGGGAAGAAAGCTGTTGACTTTACAGTCAGGTAGGGCCTAAGACCAAACAAGCAAATACTATGCCCATATTAATAAATTGTGTCACTCTTAAGCCTCACCCGCAGAGCCATCTTTCTAATGCTGGCTGTACGATTGCAAGTTAGTCGTATATGCCTTAATGTTGAACAGTTTAGTCAAGTGTTATTCTTCCTTGGAGGGTAGGTTTGTTAGGGTGCTTGTTATGTGATTCACGGGAATGTCTTCCATTGTGTCTAACGCCCGCCACTCACAAAATGCTGCGGGCTGTACATTCAAACATGGTTCGATGTGCTTACTTAGGTTTTAAAGATACGTATGGCATCAACACCTATAGGCGTGTGTTGCATCTTGAGGCAACCAAAGCAAGGTAGCACTTTTATCAATGGTCTATAAACCATGTGTAAAGTCGATCTTTCGTGAACCCTTTGTGCTACAACTGCCGAAGGCAAGCCTGAAAAGATCTAGCATAAACATACTTTAGCGCAATGTTTCCTTAAAGTGTAAGTTTTTTTTCTTCTTGGTCGAGAAATTTAACAGCGAGATCAAATTAATGTGGGCGGTTATGGTACGGAAATGTTTTCTTAAAATATTTAATGACTAATTCGAACAATTGCAAGTAAACACTGGCTAAATATCTCTGTAAGTATCCTCACACGCAACGCGCGTAACCACAAGGGACATAGTAAGTCTTCTCTAGAATCCTTTTTAATGAGGTTCCAGTCACTTGCTGCGAGTAATGCAGTCACAAGGTCCGAGTACGAATTTAATGTCGAGATCTGCGACATAGCCATAGGCGTTTCGGGGTCAATATTTCTGAGGGGTCAGGGATAATTTTTGCCCGAATTTAGAATTTTGGACCCAGTTCCCCGAATTTGATACCGCTGTGTCTGTCGGTTGCCAAAGAGCATAATTTATTTTCCTGACTGTTTCATTTGCCCGAATCCACTATTTGTGCCCGAATTTGGAAGCCATACGCCCCCTTCCCCAGTCTCGTACGCTTGTGGACATGGCGGCGATGGTGTAGGGGTGGGACCTTGAGCAAAGGCTTTGTTTCCACACGATTCCTCACTAGAAGTTTCCGAAGTGAAAAATTAAATCCATTCCTCATTAAAAGTAATAACATACCCAGGGGCGAATCCAGGAGTTTTTTAGGCTGGTCCTGAGCTTCAATCATAAGCAACTATCGTACTATCTTGTAAGATGCATTTCCCCAGTCTCCCCTTTTTCATTATTTATTTTTCTGCCGACAGCAAAGAGGTTCCTAATCTGAGCCTAACACCACCTACTAAAGTAGGGGCTCCGTCACTTCGTGAGTAAAGAACAATTCACAAGAACACGGATACCGCTGTGGCCTTCCTCTCACTTGAGTAACACATTAAACATATACTTCGAATGCTTTTAAGTATAGGCCTGCTTACGACAGTAAGTTTTTTGCCATTGTGAATGGTCCGACTTTGTTTTATATAAATAATGCACTCAGGCCCGTAGCCAGGAATTCTGATATAGGGGGCACAGGCACCGCATAGAGGGGACCGAAGAAGATCATGTTTGTAGTGAGTATTGCCACCATATCATAAAAGTTTGCGGGTACCACATCCAGTGGATGATATCTCAAGCCTTCCAAAGATGGCTTAAAGATATTGATATTAGGTTATGCGCATGAGAGCGAAGCGCCCGAAATTTTCCCTCTCCTGGTGGAAATTTTCCCCTCCTCTTGCAGTACAGAGACGTGGTGGGGAGGCCCCACAAGGAAAGGGAACAAGGCTATGATCACTATAATGCCTCTTCAGCTCCGCAAGCACAAATGAAGAGTTGAGCACTTTGCGAACGAAGAAGGCACTAGGGACCACCATAAGGCAGGCATCGTGTAGCCCAGTATGATATTGGTAAGACCCATAGAGAATTTCCCCGAATGTCGAGGAATTAACAGAATGGGAACACTAGCATAAATCTTTGAGCGCGATTTGGATGAAAATTAGAGCACGCCAAGATCTTCGTAGTTCGCAATTGAGATGTTAATTATTGTATTTTTTAATTGAAAGAAATTTTGCATCAAGAGTACATTTTTAAATAAATGTGCGGTTCTAGTAAGTTTAGCTTCAAACCATATAGTCATCACTTTACGAATATTACTCAAGGTATACGATTCCTTCATGAAAAACCCTTGATGCCCGGCAGGTAACTTTTAGCTCTCATCTAGGTTTGGCTAGAATGGTTCACTGGGATTTTTGTGTAATAATATTTATTGGCAATACAACTTTGATTGTGAGAACTGCACGAGAAAGGCGTCCAAATTTTGCAGGAAAATTATTTACCATGGTAAAACCTGCATGTAGACCCACCAAGAGGTGGTGAAATGATATGCCCTAAGGGGTCCAGCACTGCCCGAGGCTGCCAGAAGCGACGGATTGCCGAAAGGATGTCGAACACAAAATTATGGGCGCGCCGAAAAATTTGGGGCTTTGTTGGAGAAAATCGAAGATATTTGGTTCTTATTATTAAGGAAAGTTAAAATTTTGGGTTTCTCTGGAAGAATCTGCCCCCTCCTCATCTCAGATAGGTCCAGTTCTCCCAACTAAGTTCCTCCTGCAGTAGCCCCTCCCAAAACTGTCTTGAGCCCCTCCCCTTGTGCAGACACAAGCCTACTAGTTTATTGCTTAAAGGCAGTAGGCAGTCACCCCAAACAGAGTGAGTGTATCCTGTTACTCTAGTTCATGAATGGTCTATTTTGATCATGTGACAGTATTTTTGTTAGTGAATTGTGGAATTCAAGGAGAATTTCACCTTGCTTTACCTACTGTTTGTAATAGTTATGTTCAAAACATCTTCAGAGGTGCTTGTAATGCAATTAGAGGAGATTTGCAAGAGTTTGCTGATTTTTCAAAGAAAATTTTGGGGCGGCTGCCTATTGCCTTTTTAAGGTCATATCCTGGTGGGCAACAAGGCCATAATATGTTATTAAAACACTCTGTGCATTCTGTGTGCTCTGAGCTACTCTGCATCTTTTGACCTTGATGTCTGTCAAAGAGCATTCACCAATTCAGAATTTTTGCTTTCTTCCAACCAAGAATGTACTTATAGGGTGATGAGTGCCTGTCTTGAAAAGCAAAATCAAGACACCGAGAGACTAGTCGCAGGCGGATTTCCCCTTCCACCACTTCTGGACTCAGCACCGATACAATTTAGTAAAAAGAGAAGGACGGGGGGAGGGGGAAGAATTTCTAGTCGATTCAATTTTGTTTTTCTCCAGGATCACGCCTAACGGAAGAACAATAGCCTTATTGTTGACTCTGTACCTTTAAATTGTCAACATATCTGAAACGGGTGTTAAAGCAAATGCAACTGAGTAGGACAGCGGCGTAGCGCGAAAATTTCTGTAAGTTTAGAATAAAATATTACAGAAAACAAAAAAACGTTCAATTTAAAAGCCTTCTGGGCCGATCATTTTTGGCCGAAAATTGTCTGGAGGCATACCTGGGCCACCGTTTAAAGGTACTAGCAAAATTTTATTTTCCATCGATTTTCCATATAGGGAGCACATTGGTTCGCACGGGGGGAGCCCCCGTACCACAGCCTGGCTACGGGCCTGAATGCACTTTCCGGGCGCGAGGTCAGTAGATTTTGCTGACAGGTCGGACACGGGTAACCTCGCTTCATACGCCCTCTTATACTCTAGAGAAAGTTTGAAGATTTCGCATAAACATTAAACGGTGACTTGGGGATAATAAATTGAAAGTTGTCTTCGAAATATAGAGTAAGGAGGAACCGACCCTTCGCCTCGAATGATTTACCATTTTTGCCATTTAATGGTCAAAGAAACTACATGTGCTTTCTGCAGTTTGGGGAGAGATTTACATTGTAATGAAGTAAAGGACAAGATTCGAATTTGAAAAAATCACTTTCGGCCAGCGAATTTTATGGCTCATATTATTTTCGGTTGTGGACTCAACTCTCTTCATCGCATCGATCAAGAGATGATACATGAGAGAAAGTAAGGCCCCGGAGTTTGGTGACCCAGTGGAAACAGAGAAACCAGACATTTTAAGTTTTGAAGGGAACAAGCTTTCTCTCTTTGATGTTTTACAGCACACTGACAATGATTACAGATGAAGAAGTAATCTGGATATGTTTCAACCTATTTTCAAGGCTGCGAAGGAAGTGCCTGCGGAGCGAACCTGGTCTGCTCAGCCACTCTTGAAAGGCTTCCACAATCAAGGGACATGGTTAATGCAAGGAATACTGTCTTAACGGTACAGTCATCTACGTATAGGCAATGTTAAGTCGGGAGACACTTCGACATAATGATCATATATTCAGACTAATTGCGCTTTTGCTATGAAGGCTGATATTTTCTACTAATGAAGTTATCGCCACCTTTTACGAGCCTCGGAATTTTCCGGTCAGGTTGAAGTCGCCTTTTTGATAAACATCTACCCAGAAGAGTATTTTACATCTCAATTCCCCAAATAATACTTCGTCTGCTACTACTTTCATTTGCTGAATGACGTGACCTTATCAAGCTTTGGTATTGATATCCTAAAAAATGAAAATGAACGAATGCGTAGAACAAATGAAGGAAATAAACCCACGGGTAACGTCTGACAAGCTGTTGCAATAGCACTCTCTCTCCTTGAACTTCGCTGGTTCGCTTGAATGGCACATTGCCAGTGTTCAACTTAAATCTTTGTAGGCCTGTATATGAATAAGTTGGCATTTATGCCGACGTCGAGAGTGATGATATTGACTCGAACCCTAATGGATTGAAGTAATATGTCCAGTTATTGCTGTATCTACGACAAGGTGCCAGGATGGTGTCATCAATTATCTCTGTGTAATGGTTGTTTTGATTTGGTACCTACATTCTGTGCGACTAAAAGCCTTCATGCAAAAAGATATATTGGTTTAAAAAAACTTGCGCAAAGCCATTGCCTCATTGTATAGCCTAACCTACGCTTGGTGGAAACCGTTATAGGGAGAAAAAATTGGAGATAGGTTCGGGTCCCTTTCCCCCAATATTGTACGAAGTATTCTTTTATAGGCTATAGGCTACTGTGATACGGATCGTTTAAAAGATGGGGTGGTTCCGGACGATGAATCTCGCTCTTGGTTATTTTAAACTTGAATTGAAATTATAGCCTACTCAGAATGACAGCACCAGTGCGGCTAAGAAAACGTTGAGCACCTCTCTCAAAATTTTTCCAAAGAAATGGCAATCGGTGGTTGTCTACCTGTCACGGTCCAATTGTCCAATGGACCTAGTCCTGGTACTACTGGGGCATTTACACATTGCTGACAAAAGAATGAAGCTGAATGATATTTTTTAATGTTTTGGATAATCTCACGACCTTCTTAAGAGGCTGGTGCCCACTGTTTGACTTGAGACAAAGGACTTCTCATGATTTGGGGGAAATACTAAGATTTTCCGGCAAATTTTTGATGAGTCTACGTGACTTTATATGGGTCTAACAAGAATTTCCCAAAAGCTAATTTTTGCGAGCGTCGAAGATATGAGGTGGAAGGCGTACTGTAGATACTCAATGGCCATATGCGTAGGAGGCGGGGACTGCAGCCCCAAACCAAATATTTTTGTGAAAATTCGGGCAATATGCTGAGAATTTTCGGGCAACTACTGAAAGGAAAATAATGCAATTATGTAGCTAAAGGTAATCAATGGTTTAAAAATCTTCCTTGGTAATCAGTCCTGATTTGAATTGCACCAGCATATGATCGATATTAATTCATCAGTGTGTTCTTTAATGGTCAAACTTATATTATGATTATCAGTGGTGTATTTAGGGGCCACTGAGCCATGTCCCCCTCACTGATGCCGTTTTTGTTTTGAGTACCTAAAATACGTAACAATTTTTGGACACAAAGTTTACTTCAGAGGTAGCATATTTGACATCAGATTGTATGTAAAGACACCTAGTTTTCCAAAAATTTTCAAAGGGGAGGGTGACACCCCCTCCCCTTAGACCCCTCCCGTAGGCCGGTGACCACGCAACATAAAGCATGCCTCCAACCCATAAAAGAAACCCCCAAAATTATTATCAATGTGGAAGAGACGGCAAATGATTGTATTTAATTGGTATGCGGTGTGGTAACCGATGCATGCCTATATGATACGGACATTAACATGTCGAAGGCGCGTGGAGCGTGCGGAGAGTTTTGGTTACATTTTTCGGGCAAGTCGTTACAGTCCCCCCCCCCCCCCCCCATCAACTTGGGCTCCTACGCCCATGCCAATGGCGGTGCTAGGTTTTGAAACGTTGTTTGAGGAGGTGTTGGAAACGAAATTATTTTGTTCAAAAACCAATGGGGGTAAAGCTCCTTCCCCCTTAAAATTAGCGGAACATCGGGCTTTTCTTAATTCAAAATTGTCATCGTAGAAAAAATAGTTTGTAGCACCCAGTTTCGGCCCAACTGTGGTAGATGGACGATGGTATAGGCTGGTGAAACCATTGGTGAAGTTGATGACGGCAGGAATGCCATGGTGCCCTTGACGGATTCAGCCAAGCAGTGCAGCAGAATTATAAGGCAACCATCTATCAGATACGCGTGTGCCATGCGACCAAGCAGTGATGTTTTAAAAATATACAGTATTAGTAAATGTATTACTTTAATTGAACATTGCAAAATTCGAACCATTATATTAAATCCCGCCTTCAAATGAAATCCGTGATTTTTATTCTCATTTATTTAGAAGACACGTGGATCATTCTGTCGTTGTTCATGATGAGCCTATATAACGCCTTTACCATCACACCTGTATGGGGAATTCATATTGTGTTTCACGCCCCTCACAATGGTGCTCCGTCTACCATGATTGACCCCCTGGTCACGACTACACACAACATGGGTGCGGATTATTCAGTTTCAAGACTCCCTGTGTCTAGTACTTTACCCGACTTCACTTACGGTTTCTCACGTCTCATATTGATGCAGAATCCGAATTACAAACGAATTATGACTATTGTAGCACTGGGAGCAGCCAGCGCAGGAATCAACGAAGTCACGTTTAGTCGATTAACCGACAAGAGACCTGCGTATGGTGTACTGTCTCAAAATAGCGGTGAGAAGTGACTCAAAAGAAATTGCAGAGCAGTCAAATATTTTCTACCTGAGATTTTCTCTCTAAATCTAAAAGAGTGAAATTTGGGACGGATCTAAAATTAAGATTGGATATTCATTCTAAAAGAGCGAGAATGACTCTTTTTGGATTGAAATCTTTCAATCCAAATTTAGATTGGTCCCTTATTTCACTCTAAAAGAGTGACTTTTCACTCTAAAGGTTTAAGAGAGTTCAATGATGAATTAAGTCGTAGGAAATCATGAAGAAAACTGCTTAATACGAAACCGAAATCATAAGGCAATATCACAGAATTTTGTTTGACATTAAAATATTACATGTACACTAGAACCGAATTCTTAACTTTTTCTTGCTTCCTTTTAACAGGTCTTGGAAGCTATAGAGAGTATGGATCAGCACAATGTCCTGAACTATTTCTTGGAAAATTGCCTAAAAGCAACATTATTAAGTTTGCTTACGAGGAATTAACCTATTGCACGGGCTATATGACTACGTGCATTCATTCACATCAAGTCACCCATACTGTATAGAACACTTTCATACAATCAAAGAACTAGATACCATATCGTTTGGTTTCCCTAAGTTTAAAAGTACTTTTTCGTGACAATAAGGATGCACTGTTTATTTATTTTGGGAAGAACGTACAGGGATTCCACTTACTTTTCATTCAGAAAAACAGTTATCACATGTAAACAGTGTATGAAGTTTGAAAAAGTAGGGCACTAGTCTTGCCCAGCTGTCTTAACTGCATCTTTTTCAGACCCCCAAAATGTTCTCCTTTCCTCCATTGATAACTTCCTTCCTTGAAAACGTTTTTCAGATACTTTTCCAAACAAAGTTTTTCTCATTGTTTCATTCTGCAATTATTGCTTCCTTTTGTCTACAAGTAAAATAAACCACTTCAAGCTATGATTCTAATCCATCCACTAAGAACCCTGCCAACAGGAAAGTTAAGTACACACTTATACACTTCTTTCCATTTTATTACTGGGTGCTGATTTACTAATGTTTAGCACAACAACCATTTTCTCACTGCAAAGACTAACAGTATCCCACCTAGACAGATATTTGGCAATAAAAGCCCTACGTATTGGCAGACTTCCCATAGCACCTCAATGTAATGTACAGTATGCGAAAATGAATTTACGGCAGGGGTTCCCCTGGCATTCTTTTTGTGAGGCGGCCACCTCACGGTTTCTGGCCACCACCTCACAGAAATTTGCTATATTGATAGTTAGTTCTCACTCACTGATGGTGCCAAAGTTGGCATCATATTACCCCCATGAGCTAATACCACCTCACACTCTCTAAAACCCAGGGGAAACCCTGTACAGTATACTACAGAATCACTATCTTAAAGTAATAGCCCCCATATGCAGTAGCAGCATGGTTATCTCGGTAGTGTAACAAATAAGAATTACAACATGTATGGACATGCACAATACTGTCAAATGACTATCTTGGAGGAGGTATTGGTAATAACCAACTGCAACCTGATTGGAATGGCATCGAGCAAGTGTTTATTTCTTAGCGTCACACCTTACAATGTAGTTGGTGCACCCTTCAGAATCACCACCTCAAATAAACAGCCCCATCACATACTGTATGATCATCTCCAATTAGTGTTCCAATCATGTCATAATGATTACATACAAAGTACCCCACAATCTCTACCTTGAGGAGGTAATAACAACTACAACTCTAGGAAAAAGAACAGTGCCAGTGTTCAGATCAAGATATCAAGGTAGGTCTACTTCATATCAACCTATCCCCTACCCACCCACCCACTCTCCCCCCTCTCCCCCCTCTCCCCCCCTTCCAAATAAGAAAATCATACTTCTATTCCTTCTGATTACTTCATGGAAGAATGGCAGTCCTTAGTTTCACAGCTGAAAAAACTTTCACACTATGAATCTTCTAAACGTGCAAACTGCAGGGAGTGCAACCACCCCATTATCTTACAGAGATGTTGACTTAAGATGTCTGATGGTGCAGATAAAGACTTAACAACCCCATAAAATGTCTAAAATGTTTACAATCCCACATACTGTATCTAAAGAATGAATAAACCAAACAAACCATTTGTGCCAATATTTTAATATCCCAACCTTCAAAACCATTAAGCCATAATTTACTCCATGTGGGGAGGTGGTGACAGACTTCTCTTTACATGTAATGAATCGTAAGCTTCATTGCCAAGTCACTGACGGCTATAATCTTCACTGAGAAAGAAAATGTGGAGCTAGGTTAAAATGATATCTGTGCAAGCTGCAAGATCCATCATAATGGAACAGTACCACTGTATCTACTAGCTAAAAATCCATTCTAGATACATTTCTCTCCACAAATGTCTCCTGCCTGACAGGTATGGAAGTAGAAAGATGCAGTGTTTCTCCTTAAAGTGGTCTGAAAGTGGTCCCCTGCTTTCTACATGATGTAAGCAAAAATCATGTAGCTTCCATGGTCAACAACTGCTCATCCTCAGTCTGTCCCTCAAGAATTATCCATCTCCAAAATTAGCACCGTATCGTTTCTTTGTTCTTTCTGGTAAAATCCCTTGCCACTCAATGATTATATTTAATAGCAAAACATCTCTCACGCTACCCTGGCAGTAATCATGACTGGCCCATCATACCACCTCAGTTTCCTACTTGGTGTGCAGCCATCTTTCATACCAACCTCCATCTTTACATGTCCTCACTAGGTGTAGCTACTAGTGTCATGATGTCTTTTATTTGAATATCATACACATCCAACAATTTCGTCCCCTCTTTAAAGGTGATCAGTCGTCTTGAAATATTCTTTGTGACGTCAGCCTTTTCTTGACATGTTTCTGCAGTCGTCACTGTCAAGGATACACCGTACAAGCATGGTATAGCTAATCAGTAAGCAAGAAGAGACGGCTTGTAGCTGTATACCTACTAGCTATACCGATGTCATCATAGCTACTTGTACGGTGTATCCTTGAACAGTGACGACTGCAGAAACATGTCAAGAAAAGGCTGACGTCACAAAGAATATTTCAAGACGACTGATCACCTTTAAATTGTCCATCTTCTGCTAAGGTATCAGCTACAAATGGAACAATGTCCTTTTCCTGTTATATATTCTCCCCTTTTCCATTTAACGTCTCTAACTCTTCACAATATTTTTCATCTCTTTCATGGTTCACCTTCTGCTTAAGTGTCTTCTACTCATGGTGCAATTTCCTTATGTCCTTCTCTTCCAATTATCCACTTTCTGTTTAGGTAACAGCTACTACTTATGTCCAGCGTTTCTAAGAAATGTCCTTTTTGTTCAGACATCAGCCACCAGTGGTACAATGTCTTTTTTCTCTTGTATATCCCGCTCTCCCAACATTTCAATCTCTTCAAATGCCCACCATCGCCATCACTGTCAGATACCAGTCCCACAATGTGCTTATCCTGCAATTTCCATTCAATTGCTTCCTCCTTGCTATAAGTATCCACTTTCTGTTTAGGTATCAGCGACATGCGGCACAACGTCCTTTTCTTTTTGAATGTCCTGCTCTTCCAATTTTTTTATCTCTTCTTTAAAGTTGGCAATTACTTCTTTGCTTTGCTTCAAACGTTCATTCAGTTCCTGTATTTCAAACCTAATCTTTTTTCGCGCTGATTGAAGGGTCCCAACAGTCTTGTCTGCAAGGTCATTGACTGAAGAAAAGAAAGAAGGAAAGAAGTATCACTCTTTAAATGGGTAATATCTTCAATCCAAAAAATAAATACACTAGAGGACTTTTTTTTCTTGTTTTTCAAAGTTCTGTAATATCAACTTACATATTACTTCATCACAGCTACTCAAGATATATTGCGAAACAGTGGTCATGCCACCCCATATCTGAGCACATCCTCATAGGAAGGCTAAATTATCAAACAGATAGTAAATATTTTATTAAGAGTAGTTACAGTATCTCTAGTGCTCCTTTGGGATAAAAGCTTTTTCAAGTCTGGTTTCAACCTTACAGGGAAACTTTCCACAAACTTTAACAAAAAAGCAGAATAAATATGAATCTTTTCCAGTAAAACAATTTTGAACATGGGATGGTGAACAAAAGTTTGATAGATTATTCATAAATACTACTTGAGATAAATAAGTATACGTTAATATGGCTTTCCTTTTAAATTTCTGAAGAGTTACTACTCTCTTTGAGAAAATCATTTCAGCAACACACATTGTCCATCTCATAATGTTCTGGGCAATATATTTTTCTTTAACTACAAAAAACAGGCATGCATGTGTATTCAGCTCAACAGTAGTTAAAAGTCTTTTGATACAGTATGTAACTAATACCACAGCATTGAAATGGATGAGATAGCCACAACAGGGATGTACTATAAGTCAGACATTTCACAGAATATTCAAAATTAAATTTTTCATTGCACCAAAACCACAAGATAAATTTAAAGCTGGATTTTGTCTTATGTTTCTTTCATACACTCTGAACGTGCTCATAAGTACCCACAATCATTTCCATGGTATTACAGTATTCTTAACCAGCATGGCAGTATGGGACTGCCATGCTGTTTTTCTCAGGATGGGCGGTGATTTTTGCCCGACCAAGACCTCACCCCCCGGGCAAAGACTGTCAAATTTTCTGCTTGACTGAGACAAAATATCTGCCCGTGTTAGTCAGATTTCTGACATTAGCGGGGGGTGGCCTCATCAGACACAATTGGTGTCAAGTTTGATAAACCGTGTGAAGTATTCACAATCACTTTCATGCTGATGCTACTATATCAAGTACTTAAAATTAATTTGGCATTTTTCCTACTCTATCAAGTAATCACAATCATTTTCAAGCTAGCACTTAACTTGAAAACATGTGCAGTACCTTCCACGGGCTTCTCATCAGTACTTTGCATCAAGTACTTACAACCCGCCTCATACATTCAAATACATTTATTGCAAATAACAGTTGACCCACTTACAGTCAGTTTCATGTTTGTAAGGACCAAGTGTCAATGGTCTTGTGTTCACCAGCAGCTGCTGCATCATCAGCGTAGGATCCTGAAATATCTTTAAGTAAGAAAAAGAGAATAAATGCTGACTGGTTCACGATTAAACTTTATATCCATAAAGAGCAATGGAAACCTTACCCATCTGGCAGAACCATTTCAACAATAATATCATATGTCAGTGTAATGTTTGTTAAGTAACAGATGTTAAAAAATTCACAGAGCATTATACATTATTCACACACGAAGAACAACAAAATACCTTGACATACTGTGAAATGATACCAAGGAGAATAATATGTTCCATTCAGGTGCACGGGCAATACATCATTCTTTCTGATCTTTCAACTTGAAAATGTACAAATGAATAATGTCATTTGGAAGAGAACATCAAAGGGTTCACAAAGATTACCCCCAAGGCACTTCACAATTCATTAGTAGAGCCATACCTGTTCACTTTGTGCTTTCATGCAGATTAGGTTTAGAAATTTGACCTGATATTACAAAAGGACAGGAAAATATATACTGTAGTAAGTGAAGGATCTTTACAAAAATGAGAAATGACTCTTCCAATTGTGAAAACTTGACAAGAAAGCAGCCAGGGAAATAGGGCTAGGAAGGGAACAAATCTTGGGCACTGCTGGGAGGGGGAACCAGAGAGCATCCAAGGGAATACAACTAGGAAGGAAACAAATCTTGGGCACTACTGGGAGGGGAACCAGAGACCATCCATGGGAATAGAACTAGGAAGGTAGGGAACAAATCTTGGGTGCTACTGGGAGAGGGAACCTGAGACCATCCAGGGGAATAGGACTAGGAAAGTAGGGAACAAATCTTGGGCACTACTGGGAGGGGGAACCAGAGACCATCCAGGGGAATAGGACTAGGAAGGTAGGAAACAAATCTTGGGCACTACTGGGAGGGGGAACCAGAGACCATCCAGGGGAATAGGACTAGGAAGGTAGGGAACAAATCTTGGGCACTACTGGGAGGGGGAACCAGAGGAGAGTATCCAGGGAAATAGGATTAGGATGGATGGGAACATATCTTGGATACTACTGGAAGGGGAAAACAGAGTAAAGCATCCAGGGAATAGGACTAGGAAGGAAGGGAACAAATCTTGGGCACTACTGGGAGGGGGAACCAGAGACCATCCAGGGGAATACAACTAGGAAGGAAGGGAACAAATCTTGGGCACTACTGGGAGGGAGGACCAGAGGAGAGCATCCAGGGGAATAGGACTAGGAAGGAAGGGAACAAATCTTGGGCACTACTGGGAGGGGGGCCAGAGAGCAGTTCTAATCAAGTTTTTCATTACCCAGGTGACATGTGATTTTAACCACATGGTCTCTGATATGTAGCACTCAAAAATACAGGACCAAGGCAATTTCTGAGCTTGGTACAGAGTGCCTTTTCATACTCTTAATTTATCAAACACAAAAGTGAGGTTTGCAGTACAGTATTATGTGAGCATTTGCCTTAGTTTGTGCAGATAAAATTTTGTTTATAGAGCACACTGACACAAAGTTCACAAGTTCGTTTTGCAGTTTTATGTACAGTACATGCAGAGCTCCCAACATTTCGGAATTCATAAAAGCGATATAAGGATATGGTCAGTGGAAATGTGCATGAAGTGCACAATCAGCACAAAGTGCAAAGCCCTTAATGGGTGGGGTCCATGGAAAAAACCCAGTGGGCGGTCCAGTGGGCGGAGGACCCTGAAGCTCCAGACTTCTACGTGTTTAGAAGCTCCAGAAGACCCATTTGTTTTCAGTGTATGTGATGTATGAATGGGAAATACTGTTAGCACTATGTAGACTGGAAATTATACATGGCAAGGTAGGGGCTAAAAAGTTTATACAAACCATGTTGCATGCTTTGCATATGAAAGAGGCCTATGTTATGGCTTTCTGAGTTCTAACTACCCCTCATGAAAGCAGGTACACATCAACCAGCATTATTGTTTTGGGTGGGAGAATAACAGGACAAAGCAGAAAAGTGGGGACTAGGGAGGATTTCTGGGGATTTTCTGCCCAAAGCAGGAGGGTTAGGAGCTCTGTAGTAACTGGTAATACCAGGGAATTCCTGGAGTTTTAGTGGTTCATTGCAAAATGTGGACTGGTGCCTGGTCCAAGCCCCTTTAAGGAAAGGATTGGTTTCAATGGGGTCAGACAAGGCATACTCTGACAGTGAAAATGGAATTTTCTTCAGATGTATTCACTTGAAATCACTCAACCCAGATGTGATGTGTCTGATATACATGTAATCAACATTATGACAATGCAGAACTGAATTGCACTTTTGCACATTGTATCAGAAGATCCAAACAGAGTGGATATGTGTATCCACCTATGTGCCCACAGCGTCTTGCTTTGTAAAATGTGCATTGGTTAGAGACACATTCTTCCACACAATTCTCATTTTTGGAAATGTACATACATTTCTGAAATATGAGACCCCAAGACAAAGAATATTAACATACAACTTACTAAGGCATGGAAAGTGGTATTACCTGCAATCTGGGTTGCATGTTCAGTAAAAATAATTGGCATGATATGTACAACCAATGACAACTCTCTACTTAAGGCTTTTGAACATCCCATGTATGTCAAGTGGCTTTCCACTGCAACATTTTAACTCAAATTTGAAAAGTTTTGAATTGATAACTTCACTTAATAAGGTGGAGAAATCACAGATTGCTGCTTCATAAAAATCTACCAAACTATGACCCAGCTTAGTCTTATGGTTTCATTGACCAGACTAGTAAGCTTCATAGCTTAAACTAACATCAGTTTTAATTATCGAAATAATTAACAAGGTCAGAAGAGTAGCACCTTCCAATGATCATGGCCTGAAGAATTTACCAATTCCATTTTTCATTGCATCAAAACACATCAACATATTGTAGGTGTTTACTTTAAACAGAAGCTTGATTCTCTCTTCGAAACTTGTCTCTTATTCAGACAGATGGGACTAATCAAGGGACTGGCTAGTGAGTAATGTTGGAAATGCCAATACCACTTACAAGAGATATTGCACTATAAACTAGGAATACTCAATGAAAAAGAAAATTACCACTCTGGCCTCTACAGTAGTATCTAGTTTCTTTCTACACCAAGATCCTCTGTATATGATAAATTGCTCTTGTCAAGAGGTTCCTCTCACTTTCCTTAAGTTTCACATAAATTTTTTCAGATCTTTACTATTCTTATGATCGATTTTATTTCTTTGTTTTTTTTTTTTGTAAAATGTGACAGAATTGGGAGGTTGTCAACCTTTTTGTTTAAACACAAATATGAACAAAGAAAACCTTTGAGTTATCCACATTTATTTCTTCCCTTTTTAGAATTACAAATAAATGTCAGCTACATCTGGTCAGCGTGACATCAAAGATTTCCCACACACATCATGGTCTGATCTTATGTGAAATGAATTTTGCATCGAAAATCAGTCTGTTTTCCTCATAATATACTTTTGGGACATTCTCTGTAAAAGTCTTCATTTCAGTTCACCCATTTGAAGGCAAATTTGTAACTCATACTAATGAAACTACTAAAGGTTTATGAAATATTCCATGTAAGTGACTGATCTGAAGTTTGTAGTTGTCTAACATAATACCTCATCTAAACATCCAACTGTAATTTTCATTGAATTCCTATCTATGGTTCATTGGGTATAAGCAGAATTTACTACAGTAGAAATACCTCAAGAGCAATTGCAGCAAATGAAATAATTTGATCTCCTCACATTGATGGGCAATTTCCCCCTCCCCCTCCCCCCATTTTTTTTTTTTTTTTGATATCAGGCTAGTTTTATGGGCCTTTAAATCCATTTGGTTGCAATTCTGCCTGCAGTTTAGGTGACGTTGTAAAACCCTATCATTTTATGTACTCACATTACAAAAGTATGTGGGCTGGGGGTTGAAGAATATGCCCACGGTATTTCCCGCCTGCCATAAGAGGCGACTAAAGGGGAGGACTTGCACCGTATTTAAACTTTGCTTGACACTATATAACACATTTGTGTTGATGTGTCATTAAATTTCATCTAACTACCAAACTAGAAAAGTATGAGATTATGAAAGAAATAGTGGTAGTTAAGTTTAAAGCAGACAATGTCAGCAATGTGTGGCTATGGCAGTGTTGGTGAAAGTGGGGTTGGGGCCAAGTCAGGGGGCCATGACCTGTAATTTAAGGAAATGCTAAAAAAGGCCACCAGCACTCCCTCTACTCTCTCATCCAATGTAGTTTTTCTTCTCAGGTGCTGTTTATGAGTGGCTTAAACTGAAAGAAAATGACAAATATTTTGATTGATTAAACAGTATTTGCTTCCATTTGTGCTCTTGTGCAATGTACAGTTGTCATCCAGTATTGTATGGTGAACTTATAAGCTGCCATGCAAAATGTGCTGAGCTTGTGTAGCATGCAAATACCACAGACATGGCTGTAATAAATTCACACACACATACACACATACACACACCTTTCTGTAAAAATATTCTAGAAATGCTGTATAAATTATGACTTACAGTAGTCTACAGCATGTCAATCAAATAGTATTATGTTGCTTCAAAATCAATGAGGAACATAATACTGCAGTTCATTCAGTGCCAACAATGTAGACCACACCTAAGCTAGCTGGAGTATACTACGTATGCACTCTCAATACCCTGTGTCCTAGCACTGAATGATAAACTTAACTGTTTGTATAATAATCAGACTTGTAGCAAGCACACACTCAAGTACTCATACTCACACTGTGGAACACTTACTTGTACTAGTAACTGTGAGAATGCATTAGTACTCATGAGAATGAATTTGTACTCATGAGAATGAACTGGTACTCATGAGAATGAATTGGTACTCATGAGAATGAATTTGTACTCATGAGAATGCATTGGTACTGTACTTGTGAGAATGTATTGGTACTGTACTTGTGAAAATGCATTGGTACTCATGAGAACGCACTGGTACTCATGAGAATGCACTGGTACTCATGAGAATGCTTTTGTCCTCCTGAGAATGCTTTGTTACTTGTGAGAAAGCATTGGTACTCATGAAAATGCATTGGTACTTGTGAAAATGCATTGGTACTCAAGAGAATGTGAATGCATTGGTACTCATGAAAATGCATTGGTACTCAAGACAATGCACTGGTACTCATGAGAATGCATTGGTACTAATACTTACAGATTTTGAAAGATATACATTGCTGCTGCTAATGCACACAATTTGTACTCCTACAGTTCTCATGAAAATGATGTGTACTCATGTAACAAGAATGCACTTAATGTGGTCATAGACAGTGGTACTCACGACCAGAGATACTTAACTTGTACAGTACTCCCACTCATCAACACATGACATTGTACTACTCACATTACAAAGCTGTGCACTATAATGCATAGTGGTAGTGCTATGCAGTGTACAATCTGAAAATATTGCATATACAACACACAGAAGGCCCCTCCTCACTTTTTCCTATCACAGAATGGAAATGACATATAAGGTGCAGCAGCTAACTATCACCAAACACCCACAGCCATTTCTCTAGGATAAGTGGACCAGAGTCTGCATTAGTGTCAAAGTTTTGTACAGCAATTTCTGGTGTCGTGTTGACCAAATGGATTTCTGCATATGGTTTTGTGTACAAACACTGCTATTCATTTCAGAATTGTGTAGCAATCGCACTCATTTGAGGAGCAGTTTGCTATGATACACCAGCTTTTGCAGACACTGAAGTGGACCAATATCAATATGCAATGTTTGTATCACTCATATTCCCCATGATCATACTGTATAGGTATATGTAAAATGAACCAAAAATTTCAATATTACCTGATATTTCTTGTCCTGCAGTATACTTCATACAAACATTACACTATTTTTGTTTCTATGGAAACTATGGAAATGGCACAATCTTAGTGGTAGTGCACAATAGCCAAGTGTACCAGCATGCCCATGAATCACATAACAGTAGCAGACTTTGACCTAGGGGGACCTCTCATGACCTTTGACCTCCACCAAAAACAATAGGGATCTTCCTCTTAATATGAGACATCCATACAACAAGTATGAGAACTGTCGGGGTTTCCCTCCTTGAGATATCATGTTAACTAGCTAAGCATCACAAACACACACATGCATACATACATACATACATACATACATACATACATACATACATACATACATACATACACATGCCATCATGACTGCATACATCACGACCAAAAGTTCTTCATAACTCTTCACAAAATACTCACCATCTCATCATAGTGTTCAGAAACAAGGGTCTTCTTGCCCAGCATCAAGTTAGTCTCAGTTTGAAAAAGTTTTAGGAAGTGATACAAGGTTACCTGTCATTAAAAAGAAATGAAGAGAAACTGTGGGTCACAAAAACACATTGAATTCTACCGTATGATTATGCACTGTGCAAACTGGGTTGACACAGAAACACCAACTTTAACTGTACGATTATGCAGGATCACCTTACAGTACACTACTATTGGAATATAGTACAATATTTAAAAAAGAGTATTTTGTTTCAGTTTCTATGGATGCAGGGTTCCTCTTTTACTGCCCTAATAAATCATACAAAAGAAAACCAATTTACTAGGCGGGACGGGAGGGGGAGGCTGGGAGGGGGGGGGGGGAGGGGGAGGGGGGGGGAGGGGGAGAGGATAACACACAGCACCTTATCATCCTCAGTATGGTCCAGAGTGGTACAAGGTCAATGATTTCTACAGCAGTCCTATCATATAATTATAATGGTCTAAATACATTTTCCTTTCCCTCTGTTATGTAAAAACAAAGATTTTTGTCACGGTTGTTTTACAATCAGCAACTGATGTTTAATTTCCAAATATAAGCACTCACAGGCCTCTCGTTTGGATCAACGAAAAATATTTTGATGATGACTTCAAATTCTCCCCACCCTGTCTCAGTTATCTCAAATGGAGGTTTTGTAACAGCTGAAAAGAAAGAAACCACAATCAATGATTGTTTATATTCTTAACTTCAAATCACTGTGCTAAGCATTTCAGAAAAGAAAATTGTTTCTGATTCAAGAAAATAATGCTCAATTACATTCAGTCTACCTGGATTAAGAAGACATGGAACTTAATCTTATGAAGCTTTTGGATTCTTCATCATCCATCAACAAGGTATTAATACATAGTTCATAACTAAATGCACAGATTGCCTATCAAAAACGGAGTAGCAAACTGTCTCCCCTCAGGCTCAGTCTGTTGCCCTTGTGGTGGCGCTCTTTCAATTTAAGGGGAATAAGTTACTTCAATAAAGTACTTGACATTGTGACATTACTATTCTTTTACATACAGTACAGCAGTTTAAAATTAATGGCTACTGGTATTGTAGACATGAACAGGCCATAAAAATAACACTAAATACAGTGTGGAACATCTTTATTCTATCTCCTATCAAAGTGATGGTGCTATTTCAATATAACGATGGGCAACCTCATAAAGAAGACTTTAGACTTTTTTGCTACTTCTTTGTCTTCGAACTAATTCTAGGTATTACACAGTTACTTGACAATTCCCCTGTAAATATTACTGTAGATCTGTAGGAATGGGTATCTATCAGTCATCTGAAAAGCTACATATCATGGGTTTCCAAAGGTCACTGGCAAGTAAGTTGAAGTAACCCTTAGGCTTTCCTTTTTGGACTGGCAGTTAAAAGCAAGGCTACTAACTCCAGCATTTTGAAAACATTAATAATATTAAAATGATGCCTTCTGTGTTACACTTTCATATGAAAAACAATATTTAAAAACAAGGTCTTACCTCGGATAGCATTGTTGTAGCTTTCATGAAGCTTGAATTGAATTTTTTTGACATATGCAGACATATCCTACAAAGATAAAAAAAACAATTTCTTTTTGATATTAATCATGTCCTTTTTGGCTCTACCTTTTTTAGCAGAGCTCCACAGCCTAACAGTCAGGGCAAGAAAATAAAATTCACTAAGGCAAGTGCACTGCCCTGTATCGTAGCCCTCCAAGCAAGTACCCTAATGGAGTCTTCTACACAACAAGTTCACAAGCTTATTATGCAGACTCAAACTGGACAAGTAAATATTCATTTGGACAAGTAGATTTAGAGAACAGCTAGCCCAATGGACAAGTCAGTGTTCTCCACAGGTTACAAAACATGTAGGGCAGCATTCAGGTGCAAAGCACATCATGGCGATCGCTCTGCGATCACCGGGGGAGGGGATGCCCCCTCCCCTCCCAAAATTTTGAGATTCGATACTATGATGGCAACAAATGGTGTTGCGTAACTGGTTATATTTGCTCATTGTTTTTCTGACACTTAAGAAACAGAGTGGACATTCGTTATCTACAGAATTTAATTGCTTAAAATATTATAAGAACAAACTTGAGGGTGTGTTTCTAGAGGGGCAGATAATTTTTTTTTGAAGGGCAGCAACTATTTTTGAGGGGCAGTCACTTTCACTCAGAGGGCGGGCCACCTCTCTAAAAACCCCTATAGAGCAGCCTGCAAGTACAGTATATACTGAAAAAAGAATTATTCAAGAATTGTTCACTACTGCTCTGTAGTGAATATACTGTACTACTGAAAAACACAAACTCTGGTTTTACCTGCTTCATCAGTGGCCAACAATGAACAAACCAAATTACATAATTACATTGTTTTTCCTCATCCTTGTCAGAAAAAGAGAAAGCTTAAGTTTCACCAACAGGAAGTCCTACTTCAGCATATTCCTGAATGGCTGGCCATGTGTAGGATACACATCAGTTTTCGAGAGGACAAATGCTGGACACAAACATCCAAGACACATTTGACAATGTTTAATCTGTACAAAAGTTGATTTGGGTGACATATTTCTTGCCTGACATTCTGTTCAAAACTACAAAAAATTTGAAGATGGAGCTAATGAGCATATGGACATGTACAGTACAGTTGCAACTTGTGTTGTACATATATACTTTAATTCTGATACAAAACAGATGCCCATATTTGAGAAATGACCATACAGTACACTTTTATAAAAGGAAAAATACAGTCACCCTAATTTGAGTTAATGTACCCTGGTATCATATTTCATAAATGGCTCTTTTCAATCATGTGACAAAATTTTTATAGCTGAATTGTTGAAGTAATGGAAACACCATTAAAGGTACTGGAAAGTAAAATAAGAGGAGATCTGAAAGATAAATAGCTGTTTCAAAATAAATTTGGGGCAACTGCTGAAGCACCTTAAACTACACCAAAGTCTAATGTGCTCTTCCACCATAGTATCATTTAAGTTACAGTAGACATAACAACATAACGGGCTGACTGACAATGAGCTGGGCCCCTGGAGAAAATGGGTATGGGGCCCTCCTCCCTCCCAACCTGAATCAACTTTCCCTCACCTCACCCTGGATTTCCGAATTTTCCGATTTTCATTAAAATTTCCGAAAGACAGTGTGGGGCCCCCATCCGTGTGGGCCCTTGGGCAAAGCCTGGTTGCCGGACTGCTCAGTCCGCCCCTGCGAGATAACGACTTGTGTGCAGTATATAGACCAAGAAATATTGATTGGTTCATACTGACATTATAGGTAAATTTTACTGATAACAAAAAACAGGAATATCGGCTGATAGTGATACTGAATACTGATGATCAGTCTAACATTAGCAGCTCCTGTACTGCATGCACAGTACTGTGTTTGAATACTTCACTGTACTGTACTGGCATGTACAGTGCTATGATACTGTACATGTTGCACTGACTGCACTAAAACAGCTGTTTTTCCAAGCTCCACTTAACTGATTGTTCTGAATAACATCAACATTGTTTTAGAGTCCTCTTTGCTACACTAGACAGTGGGCCACAACTGGAAAAAAGGCCGTGGCCGGCTCGACTTGAACCAGTTTGGTTGGAAACTGGGCCGTTAAACCTCATCTAACTAACTTTGCTACACATAAGTAGTATACAATAGCCATATATGGAAGACAGAATACTATATCTGAACAAGCTCCTGCACTATCAAGAAGACTCTACATCAAGAAGACTCTACAGGCAGCTTGCATAAAGCACCTTGCTGATAAATCTACAGTAGATACCGTATAGAACTTGTTTATAAGTCTACTGTATGTCAGCACATAATTTCTACATTGTTTCACATACATTGTCTGATGATGTGTACCAAACATGCATTGTTTCTATGCATGGTCACCTGTAAGATATGACTCACTCCTGCTTGCTCCAACTTAACTTTTGAGTAGCAGTTCCTAAAATGGTTATTTCCATCATTAGGCTTGCTGAAGAAGTTGCATTGGTTCCCAGTGCTTTACAGAAATCGATTTATGATTCTGCTTCTTGTGTATAAACAGTTTAAACTGTACATACTATGTGTATTACAGTAGGTGGTGTAAAGCCCTACTACATGGCACCACTTTACCTCTCCCATATGTTCCGCTTCAAGAAACCAGATATGAACTAAGATCTGAGACCACTCTCAATGTGGTTGTTCCCAGACACAGGTCCATTTTTGGTGAGCATGCTCTCACTGTCCAAGGCCCTAAGTTATAAAGTGATATGCCTTTTTCAGTTAACAAAGTCAGCAGGCTCTCTGGAACAATTTCAGAGCTTAGTGAAAGCTGATCTCTTCACTTTCTCTTTGGGAAGGCGCATTAGAATTTATTATTTTAAATAGTGTGCCATATTAATTTCACCAACTTACTGTACACTTGAACATTACCAGTATATAGAGAACTACACATAGCAAGTTAATAAAAGTTTCACTTGAATGCTTATAATGCTTTGCTCCTCTTTCACACATCAAAAATTAATCTGTGCCTACATTAACCTTTCCTATTCAAGCACATACTGTACGTGTGTTTACACAGTATACAAATTAAGCACAATGTTTATGTTCACTGTACTTTAAGTGTTGTCGAAACAAAATCATGAAATTTAATGTAAAATAAATCATTAAAATGAATAGCCATTCCCATTTATGCAAATGTGTGTACAAAGCACATCCCAATGAAAGGAAAACATATTTTGAAATCATCTGGTGGATACACAGCATAAATGTGAAAAAACTTTGTTGGGATCTCATTGGGGTACCATGTTACACTGACCAGCACCCTTGACGAACAGCGCCCTTATTAAGTTTTCAAGACCTCATAGCATGGTGCGCCAGCAAGATCCCACTGAATAAAAAACTTCATCTTCACATTCCAATATGGCTTCACATGAGGTGCACAGTAATTTGTACTGCCTGGTACATACCTCATTTCTATATGGTTTCACATAAAGGGTCCAGTGATGTGTATGACCATCCTCTTCTCTCTTCTTACCAAAGTATCTTGCTATGTTCCCATACACAACTGGCTTCACAATAGTTATGCCCTGTGGAGGGACAAGAAACAAACAAAAAGGAACCTTTTATTTACTTTAATATGTGCAACTGCAGGAGAGAAAGCTCAACCCAGGCAAGAAGCACCATCCATATTTTCCTTTTTCACCTTAAAGCCATACTGTCTGTGGGACTTCTGTATACATACAATACTATAACTTATATAAATCTCATATGCTACATTTCAAAAGGGATCAACCATTCTTTTTTCAAACTTTGAAGGGACTCAGCTTTTTCCTTGTTTTACAAATGACAATGATTTTTTGGCCCCCAAAATCATGATTTTGTGCCTTTCAAGGGATATACACTAGCTATGAAAGGGAGGGATAAGAGAAAGAAAATCTTTTGTACTCTTATGCCAGTTTAGGGATGGGTCGTAATTGCCATTGTTGGATGGGTTTTTAGCTTTATATTGTACTTCCCTCACATCATGTTAATGAAAGATCTTATTTGGTATAATGACAGTGCATTACCTGTACATTTGAAGCATATGGTGTGGAACAGAAAGAACGAAAATCAAAATAATTAAAATGACGGGAAAAATGGATGACCAGACAGGTATGTAAAGATAGGTGATGGCTTGGAATATTAAAAGCTAACTGACAGCACTGCTGATGTGTAATCTGGTACACAGAGTGCAGTATGCTGGTTTGAATGCCTGCCACTTGAAGTCCATAAACACTGTTTAAAGTGAATGCTACTGTCACTACATTTTCAAGATTGCCTTGAGGAAACTTAAGTCATCTGATTTCTTGTCAAGTGAAATCTTTTCCTTTGTTTACCGACTTGAGAGACATGTTTTTCACTTCATCTACAGTATAGGCATAGGAAACTCCTTTTTCGTAAAATGTTCTAGAAAACTTTGCGAAAATCCCTAAAGAACGTCTTTAAAAAGTAGCTTGCTTTCATCTCATTTTCTAATGAGAAAAACTTGGTTTTAGTCTACAGTACATACTGTACAGTAACCTGATGTGACATGGAACAACAGTCTTGGTGTGACTCTTTCTGAAATTTTTACAACTGCAAACTTATTGCTAGGGGAAAATTTAAGCAACCATTTTTGCATGAAATCTTTGGAACATTAGCTGGTATCATAAATGGCCCTTCTTTGACTGGTATTTACCTGTAGTTTAATACTGTACATTTCCAAGGTCAAGGCCAAGGCACCAGCTTGCGAGAATCAAGGGCAAAAAAATCAAATTAAGGGAAAGGCCTGGCAACAAAACCTCCAACACAGATTTTGAGAACAAGGCAGACTAGGTTGCTACTGAAGGCATCATCTGGACTTCTGATTCAAGGATTGCTGACCAGCTTGACAAACAAAATTCCTTTATTTGTAATTATGTCCTTGAACAGAATGGCAATTGCCTCTCTCCATACAGAAACTAAATGTATATTAACAATCCCAACTTGTAATTGGGTGTAAAGTTAAGTGCAGCATGGCTGGAGCTGCCTAGAGGCCTTATCTTTTTCCCAAATTGTATTTTTCTATTTTAATTTGCATAAATTACAATGCTTGAAAGCTACATGCTGGGAGCTGAATAATGTGGTATATACTAAGAAAAATTGCCTGGGTACAGATCACTAAAAGTGAGTGTTGAAAACAAGTTCAAAAAACAAAAGGCATTCAGGCCGCCTCATATTTTCATCCATATATGATCAAAATTCTTGCCCTTCAAGGCCATTCACGGACACAACTTTCAAGGCTCATAGCAGTGACAAAACGTTTCTGATTGACTGCTTGGTAGGTGAATGAGAATGACCTTCTAAACCTGAGGTCAAGACTGGTCACAAAAATGGTGGACCTTTTCACTTATCGTTGATCTCAGCTTTTTTAGCCCTTTGTGGCTATCAGAGGCATGACAGTGACAGAGGAAGCTACAGTATCTGGATTGCAGGCGATAGTGCTTGCTCCTTACAGATCAGAAGTTTAGTATGTCCCTATTGTTCCCAATGTTGCCACCTTTATCAATTGAGTAATGTAGTTTGTCGTTAGCCCACACTGTACACAGATCAATACATACTGTACTGTGTGCACTGCACTTTTGTTCCACAGGAGGTTCAGCTACTGTATGCAAATAATTTGAAGTATGAAACAATTTATATCTACATAGCAAGACCCACTAAACATCTTTACATGCTGATATTATAACAGTATAATGGTGGATGAATCAGCCCTTTCTGTCACTAATCATTAAGGAAAAGATTACACATAGAGGGTGCACATTCATACAAACCTTCACTCTGCCTCCTGAATCAGAACCATACTCTGAAGTTGATAACTGAGCCATGACTTGAAACAACTGCAAAAGGCATCAAATTGTAGTAAGTGTTCTGAAAAATTCTCCTGCAAAGATGAAATTAATGTAATAGTGAAAACTTGGCTCCTTTCTATTGTGGGAAGAATCTACAGTAATACACAACTGACAGGATTATGGGAATGCTTGGTGTCCTTTTGATGGAAAATTTGCTTGATGATTTTGAGACAGTGAGACAGGTACGGGTCCTTTGTGACAGCTACAGTATCAAGTTTTTTCCCTGATAGACAATACTTTACATACACTGGGGGTAAGAAGCTGTTCTCAGGTGAGGGGGTGGGGAGGGGAGCTGAACAATGTTTTGGGCCACTGTCCTTGGGGAGGGGGTTTCCCCTCTCTGTTGGGAGAGTTTTGAATATTTAAGGGTCCTTATTGTAGATGCAATTTGGTGTGACATACAGTATTGTGCAAATGTTAAGGAAAATTACATCAAATTTTTGACATGCTTTACAGAGGGACCAAATGAGGGTTTTTTGTCTACTTAAGCATACTTTTGCATGCCCCTTCATATTTTTGACTACTGTAGGCAGCTCAGCCCAACTGAACAAATTCAGAAATAGCTGGATGCAGTCAGTGCACCAGAATGTCTACAATTTTTGCAAATTGTCTACAATGGAAAGTCGTAGGTACAGTAGTCAATTCATGGTGGTGTGACCCAGGCTTTACTTTCTGCCCGTGTTGCTTTCTGCCCCCGTAAAGCAGTGTTTTCTGCATTGAAATTTTGAAGCTGTTTTCACCATTTGGGGTAGTATTCATGAAGTAACAAGACTCATAGTCCAGAATACCTTTTCTGAATTGATAAATTCATGAATCATACTGTACATTGATTAAATTGACTGCAAGTTGGAATGTAAGCCTTTTGCCAT
The DNA here is from genome assembly GCA_029531755.1 of Holothuria leucospilota. NCBI lineage: Eukaryota > Metazoa > Echinodermata > Holothuroidea > Aspidochirotida > Holothuriidae > Holothuria > Holothuria leucospilota. The sequence goes on along the minus strand of CM055981.1, from coordinate 27,322,342 downwards.
TTATTCATTATAGAAAAATTCCCACAGAGTGTGTGACTGTTTTCCTGATCATAAGTGGGTGGTCTCAAAAATTAACTGCAACATGGCACTACATGTATGTGCACACAGTAAGATAAGCTAACCATGTTTTCTTTTAATATCTTCAGATAACACAATAATATTGAAAATACAGTTTTTACCAAAGTTCTACCAATTTCACAAGCCACATTCACACCGTATTGAACACTTCCTCTGGCAACAAACTGTATGGGTTAAAGTAACATACAGTGGTTACTAACATAGGTCTACAGGTACAGTACATCAACAATTCAAATTTAAATCTTCGCATTGTCTAATCTCAAACTCCTCCACTATTCCATCATTTCTTTCATTTTTCACCTTTAGCCTAGGCCTTCTTAGCCATCTTCTTTTGAGATACAGTGAAACATCCACAGGGAATTAACTCACAACTCAGCCCAGGCTCAAACAGGACCCAGCATTATGTTCCTAGGCTATGTACAGTAGGCTATGCTGTGAAAGCACTATGTTCACCATATAGGACAGCCTGTGGGAGTCCTCCATGGATGAACTGTATGAGTCATTTATGTCAGCTCTCTTTAACTCCATTGAAAAGAATATCCCAGCAAAATTATGCTCAAGTTGTTTCTCCTACCCATGGAAACGTTCATGACCACAGAAAACGTCCAGAGGCATGCTGCCAGATTTATCTTTACTAATTACAGGCCTAGTTGTCAGTTCAGTGTTTCTGAAATGATCAAATAACTTAAATGGGACAGCCTTGCAACTTGACGACTTAAGGCTCGTCTCGTAATCATCTGTAAAGAATCTCATGGTACTACCAAACAGTGTTTACACTAGAGTGTGGAATTGTGGGATTCCCACAAAGAAATTGAGACTCCTGCTAAAAAATAATTCATTGTGGGGAAATTCCTGCAATATGTCTGGTACAAAGAAATGAAAAAATGTAAAGCAGCACTTGAAACATTTTAATTAATACCAGAAATATTGCAAACACTTTAAGGAAAACAGTAAAAACAGAAAAAATTTCATTCAGAAATTACATCGTTCCCATACCCGATTGGCATTGAAGTAATAATAATATCATAACAACATATGAAAGTACACGTAAACTTTGAAATATTTCAGCATTTTAATTGTCCGCCCCCACCCCATACAGCTGTATTTTTAAAATCCCCACCAAAATTTAAGAAAAGGGGGAAATCTCCCACCCCCCAGATTTTTGGTGCTAGTGTAAACACTGCTACTGATCATCTTCTTGACCTTTTGGTACAATTATAGAATACACACCACGGAATAAGTCCATAGTGTGGCCGGCTAAGCTGTCCCACATACTTTGCGATGTACTGTGCAGTAGACAGAGGAGCCAGTGTAGCCACCTCAGGGAAAAGATGTGGACTTTGGCTAAATTTTTTTGCAACATTTGCAAGCCTTGTGTTGTAATATGTTAATGTATACTACCTGAAGGATGTCTTTATGGTGTAGCCAGTGGAGCCGGTTTAACCACTCTAGGAGAAACGTTTCAACTTTTTTTTACGATAATTCTTAAAAACAGAAGGCCCTATGTGTTAACATAGGCCCACGCAAAATGATTTCTTCAAGATGTAGCTGGTGTACCCACTTGGGGGGATACTGTAGCTTTCGACTTGGTCTATTTTTTGCAAGTCTTCATGCAGCTTGTGCATTAGCTATATCATGAGTCGTTCTCATAAAAAGTAAGCAGGGAATTCAACAAAGTACTGTCCAGTACAGCAGCCCATTAATTTAATTTCGTGTGGCGGGTACTCCAACCTTTTTAATTTTGCTCCACTTACTAGTGGTATGTACAGTAGATATTTGTACCATTGGTCATCACCTCTCCACTAATAAACTCTCTTTATACCAAAAATCACTCTACCCACGGACTATACCCAACTGGAACGTGCTACCCGAACAAGTTTGCTGTGCCCCATCTGTGGACAGTTTCAAAAGTCAACTTTTGACCCTTGACTTACTTCACTGTACTTGCTAGTCTGTTTCACATGCAGTCCTAACCACAGGCATTCGAAACACATACAGTATACTACTGTACACACTATATACAATAAAACAAGGTACTTAAGACATTTCTCAGGACGAAGTACGAATCTTGGCCTATTTTAACGCTCTCACTCTTACCGCAAACCTCAAAAGACTTGGTGGATCACGTCACCTGTTCCAGCAGAATATCCAACACCTCTTCGGATGCAACTTTGTGCATTCTAAACAGTGAAAAAAGGTGAGAAAATAAGAATAAGAACTGGGAAACAGTAGGCCCAGTCACACTTCACTGCCAGCCAGTGCTTCCACACTCTAACTTCATTTTTTCTGAAATGGAATCTAAAATTACCTAAAATCGGCTTAGTATTTCCTGATATTTTGAAAAACGCTTCTTTAATGCTACTTTAATAGTTGCTCCAGGATTTCACCCTGTCAAGCCATACGTCATTTCCATACGCCATACAGCTTTTCCAGATTTCCCGAAATAATCCCCTTCCCGAAGAGCATCCAGAATTTCGGGTAATTTAGGAAAGAGTGGAAACACTGCTGCCAGCGACATGGATGATGCTGTAGTAGCCTGCGCAGCTATCCATGCTGTCTTTCTCACAGAAACACGTACAGTGTAAAACAAGGTGAAGCGAAGCAAAAGAATGAAAGTTCGCCATGCAGATTTTATGGCATATTTTCACTATCTGCTACCATCACATGTAACATGCGCTGTGATTGGCCAAGAGTAATGAACTACAAGGCAAAGTTTTCAAATTTAGAAAGCTCTCAAGAATAAGTCAAAGGTGCAAGGGCATACACACACACAGTCCACATAGCTCACATGCCAACCTCATTGTCATGAATGTTGAAGTCATCACAAAGTTGCATCTGAAGAGGTGTTGCCATTCTGCTGGAACAGATGACGTGATCGACCAAGTCTTTTGAGGTTTGTGGTAAGAGTAAGAGTGTAAAAATAGGCCAAGATTCATGCTCTGTCCTGAGAAATGTCTTACTGTACTTTGTCTTATTATATAGGCCTATATAGTAAGTAATCATGAGTCGATCACTGCATTCTAAATGCCAGTATACAGTAGTATGAAGGCGCAATGTGATTGCAGGACCTGTACTGTAAGCATGATCTACCTTGCATTTTCTTCAAACAACATAAAAAACAATTATTTAATTGCCTTATTAGTTTTGATGTCCAAAAAAAAAATAAATTTTTCAAGTTTCTGCATATGTGTGAACTAGAAATTTGCAGAAATTGCAAAAAATGGTGACTAAAATGTCTTTGATGAAGCTCTGGTTGAAAACGTTGATAGAAAAGACATTATTCTCTATGATTCCTGTTCTTAAACATGGTAATCTAAAGCATTTTATTTGCTTGTTTTTTGTAGCAATTGACTCATGTTTCCTTCATAAGCATTGTTGCATGTACTGCTACCTACATCTCAAAATTCATTTTCTACGGATTATGCAATCGGAACAACACAAAAAAAAAAATAATATAGCACAATGAGGAACATACAACAAAATGTTACAGCAAAGTTTTATTGATTTTTGTAAATGTTTTAAAATTTTTATGATCACAATGTTCCTTAGGCCTAAGTGATCAACTCATGATATGACCAAGTGTATTATATGTATATAGTGTGTAGGCCTAGTATAGTAGAGACCCCGAAATTGGCGCACACCCAAAATTGGCGCACCTTCAAAAATTAGTTAGCTATCACTGTAGCAACGTTACTGTAGCGAGCCTAACGTTTTTGAACCTACAGGTATCAGGTATTTTGTTTTTCACGATAATGAATCCATTTCAGGTCCGTGTATACCTTAATATGATTATTTTTCAAGCATTTTATAACTGCATCCCACCCTTGTGTGTACTTTTAATATCTAGATATAATACTCTCTAAAAACAACCAAAATTACCTCGCCCTGGTGTGCACTGTCCCAAAGTACTGTACTGCTTCATCTGACGTATTTATGCCTGCACTGTGTGCTGAGTGCTTTACCTGGGTTATAAGGTTATTATACTCAGTTTGTAACAACCAAATTTCCCGTCTTTCTTAGGCAGGTTAGGTCAGGAAATTAAACAAGTTTTGCATGATACTGTATGTGAGGCAACTAAGCACCTTCCCCGCAGAGCGGACTCTGTTCCTCAGCACCTCTACTACAAGGACTACATAATACAGCTTGCTACGTAGGCATCTGTACGTAACTGTACAAAGTCAATGAAAACTGTTGCACACTACTGTACACATATGGAAAATGCGTCACTTTCGGGTGTCGTTAAGAATGACATCGAAGAAAATTTGAGTCAAATCCTAACATTATAACATAAAATAACAGGTCAAAGGGCAAAGGAGGGCTAAGGCCCCATAAGATATGCCCTGAAGTCCATACAACCTTAACTGAAAACAAACAACCAACTACTGTAACACCAAACAAGCCCAGCACAAATAAGATCCTACCACAGTTATGGAAGAACTTGTCAATGTTAACCTTAAAGCAGTGCACAGATCTAGAGTTAGCTACTCACTCAGGCAGACTATTCCAATCATTAACAAATCTCTGAGAGAAGCTGAACTTCCTAATATCGAGCCTTGCAAAACAATTAACCAGCTTCTTACAATGGCCTCGAACCCGAGAATTACTTTGAACCCTTAAATAATTGCAAGATGACAAAGGATTCCTTTCAGAGAGAAATTTTTACACCTGAAGCATGTTCCCCCTAATCCTTCTCAACTCTAGGGTGGTAAGCCCAAGATGCTTACAGTAAGTCTAACATGATAAGGAAGGTGTTTCACCTCAGGTATAAGGCAAGTGGCTCTCCTCTGAACCTGCTCTAAAAAAGAAACTTGTCCTTTTCATAGAAGGGACTCCACCAAGGGACTTACCAACTGCTTATACAGATTTACAGTAGTACAATTTCTTTACTAAAACTACTGAAATTCCTCTTGATCAATCCAAGCACCCTATTAGCCCTGGCAGCAGCAGCTGCACACTGTCTAGATGGCTTTAAATCACCTGTAATAACTACACGCAGATCCTTCTCAAAAGTCACATCAGTCAGAATACTACCATTCATGTTATAATCATACAGTAGCTGAAATTTTTAGGACCAAAGTGAAGGACTTTGCACTTATCTGCATTAAAAGACACTTGCCAAGTCTGAGACCAAGAATATAACCTATCCAAGTCTTTTTGCAGTAAGGAGGCATCATCCTTATCAGAACCTTCCTATAGAGCTTCGTATCATCAGCGAACTTACTAATACTTGATGTGAGAGAGCTATCAATATCATTGATGAAAATCAAGAAAAGAAGCGGGCCAACAACAGAACCCTGTGAAACTCCACTAGTAACTTCTTTCCAAGAAGTGAAATTACCATTAACAACAACTCTCTGAGATCTACCATTGAGCCATGAATTTATCCAGTCAGCACAACTGCCCTTGATGCCTAACCTATTCAGTTTAACCATAAGTCTACCTAATGGAACTTTATCAAAAGCTTTTTGAAAATCAAGGTAAATGACATCGACACTCAGGCTTTCTTAAATTACTAATTTCTGGATGGGAGTAGGAAAAGTGTGGGTAGCAAAGCATCCTTAAGTTACTACACATTTGGAAAAGGCAAACAGGAGAATGTTTGGATTTATTTTATTCTAAATATCGGCTTGGAAATGCTTGGGTACGTCAATTTCGGGGCCACCATGCCATAAGTAGGCCCTACTGTACAGTACAGTACAGTAGGCCTGCATGGGTAGTGTTTGAAATGCCTGTGAGTGTGGTCTTGTTAATTTTCATCACACTCCCTTTGCCAGTTTGCCCTAGTGAAAATTGTATGGGACAGCCTTGATAGGCATTTGTGCAAAATCCGAAAGATGAAGAAGAAAAAGAAATCAAAAGCAGCGGATTATACGGGTACGTTCTGTGACTACTTGGCATTCTATAGGCCTACAGTACTGTACAATATAGTGGCTATTTATCCGGCTGGCCGTATCCCAAGCTCAGACCGTGTAATTTATCCGGCCGCAGATGTCAACCAATCAGCGCTTCCCTCGGCGAAACTCTAGCGCAGTGACGTAATTACGAACATTTTGGCGCGTGCATTAATGTTGCCAGCATGCAGCTCCAGCCTAGCTACTGTAGCAACACTTACTTAGTTCAACATGAAGGTAGTAGAACAGTGTCACAACATGGATGTTGGACTAGAATTTGAGACGTTTGAAGCCCTAAAAAAGGCGCTGGAAGAATACTCAAGAGATGATAACGCCATCTACATCATCGGTGATAGTAGAACAGTCGAAACTGCCAACAAAAGACTTAATTCCCAAAACCCTGTGCTGTATGATGCTAAGTTCAGATACGCTTATGTAAAGTTTGTGTGCAAAAATTTCGGCGAAGCCAAGTCGAAGCTGAGTACGGGGAAGCGGCCTAACCAGAGGTAGGCTAGGCAAGGATGTTCTAACATTTCATTGTTTCAAGCCTAGGTAACTGAAGCTTTTCTCCAGGGGCGACTAGCGAGGGTGTAATCTTGGGGAGGGGGGAGGGGGGTTGCAGAGATTATGTTTTGCCGACAAATCCGGTGATGCGTAGTAAGGTGCAGCCCCCTCCCCCCCCCCCCCGTCACAAAAAAAATTCCTACGCCTGTGCATTTAAAAGTGTGTAATGTTTGTTTAAATCCTACACTGCACACAGCCCCTACTTAAGTGGCGTGTAAAAACTTTTTCATCTTCATATATAAAACCCATCTAAGTTCTTTCTTTACAGAATGAAATATTTTGTGTAATAGCTACAGCTACTTTCAATATCTGTACTTACGACTGTAACTTTTTTAATATGAAGGGAATAAAAGTCGTTTTTCCTCTGTATAATCATACTCATCGTGCTTGTTTAATTTGTCTTGTTGACTGTCTAGCATACTTTTACAGTTTTTTTTATTGGAAGCATTTCAATATTTACTGTTTTGATAGCATTAATTCCCGCTCCAATTCCTTGTCTGATCCTCTTGGAATTGAATCCTCGTTCTCCATTGAATTTGGATGAAAATCCATTATCATTATAATGTAGCCCAAGCTCTCCAGGTCTAGGCTGTATTACAAATCAAATTTTCAACCCCCTTTTTTATTTCCCCTCTACTGAAGATCTCAAATGCAGTAGCAATGGGAGTTGTTTTACTGCCCAGTTTCTAGCCTATTGCTTTAAGTCGAGCCGGCCACAGCCTTTTTTCCAGTTGTGGCTCACTGGCTTGTTTTCCTTTATACTCCATTGGTTATGCTGAGCACCAAACAATTAGCACATTAGCAATAGGTTCAGTATTGAAGTTTTCGGTATGACCCGGCCAGGATTCGAGCCCCTCACCTTCCAGCTGCAAATCGGATTCTGTAACCACTTGACCGTGCAGTTGGTCTGCCATTAGTATGAGAGACGCGCATTTGCTCAATCTCACGATGAATCATCAGTTTCTCAAGCAATGATTCAATATACAGTAGTGTAAAAATTCCACTTGAAAATTTTTTCGCCTGTATTGAAATGTATTTCCCTGCCTCCTACTCTGTGGAGTGTGAAATAAAGGTTGGCTGACCCAGGGGTTGGCTTTTGTAAGTCCCAAAGTACCCGACCCTGGTTCGCTGTTTTTTCATGAGACCATGGGCTACTTTAAATGTTAACAGTACGCAGTACGCCTGTAGTATTTACCTTGCGTTTTACATTAGCCTAGACGGATAACAGCACCAGATTACAGGCGCTGCTTTCGACGATATAGCGGCGCCTGGCTACATTCTTCACAGAGGGTTTACGGACGAGGTCAGTTAGCAGAAATGAGCGACAAACGGCGCCTGGCGTCCGGTTAGTTCCACCCTTGCCCCCTTGGATCTTTGTCTGGCATTATGCCGCCTGTGATGCTCATGTTAGTATGTTTGGATGGGGAGGGGGTTGATACAATCTACATTTTACATCATTTGGGTGTTTTAGACGCATTTTTAATGTCAGCTGAGAATATAAATATTTGGCTTTGCTATTATAATCTTTTTGCATGATTGTAGCAAACTAATACCAAAAAGAAAACATTTCTTTGAAAGAAATGGAGGGCTTTACCGGGCTGGTAAATTTTTTTATGCCACTTCGTTTGTCCATTTTCTAATTTTGGGTAAGGGTTAGAATATACGCTAGGGGTATGATGGGGTGACCGTCGACTGCGCGGGCCCGTCGAGTGCGCATCTAGCATAACATATCATACAAAAAGCTTGCAGTGGGTTGGGTTCTTAAGTGCGCATTCGACGGTCAACACACTATACAATCTTGAGCCCTCAGTGATACAGCCTAGACATTACTATTAGAATTATCAATGGCCACACGGCTTATAAATAGACTGTACTTAGGGGCGCTCATCTAGAATTAAATTGTCTTAGTGCTGCAGCCGGACAAATCACGTTCGCACGTGCTATTCGTTCGGCCTCCGCGTACACATATATACTCGACTGTACTAAGCTGCATGCGCACGCATATGCACATACTCGAACTGCTAACCATATAGCAGTTCCCATTATCCTGTTCTATGTGTTCACCCATGTTGAGTTCACCGCTCTGATTGGCTGATATTTGCGGCCGGATAAATTACACGGTCTGAGCTTGGCATCCGGCAGCCGGATAAATAGGCCCCACCATACATTGTGATTCAATAGTATCGCATAATACCTACCCGTACAACAACTACAATTAAGTTAACAATATAATATAATAAAATCTTCACTAAAATTGCTCACTAAATTTTATTCTTTTCACAATTCCGAAAACTCCATTCTTCTTATCTGCGCAGACCGAATTGTAAACAACTTGTCAAAAGTTTGGTGAATCTAAGAACGACGAGACAATTGAGCTTGCTCAAGGATTTTCCGGACAAGAAAAACCCGTGGTACCGTGCGCTTTCAAACTCGGAATCTGACCAGTCTGAAGCTAGCACAGGATTCAGCACAGGATTCGCCCAGGATTCATTATTATACAAATAATGAATGTTTATGAGTGCGATAGTATGAATAATTTCATGAGTTGAAAGATTGAACGTTCTATTCAACGAGGCGAAGCCGAGTTGAATAGAACGTTAAAGCTTTCAACGAATGAAATTATTCATACTATTGCACGAATGAAAAACATTCATTATTTGTTTTATATAACACCTCATAATTTTGCTAGTTGTTGGTTAAATTTGTGTTTTGGCGGTCACTATGGATTCGTGTTTGTCCTTGTAGTAGCTCCATGGTTTGTCGTTTTCTAACTGCGCGTTTATGTAGGCCTGCCTGATATAGAGGGATTCTTTGTGACGTCAAGCGCTTTGGATTCTCAGACACTGAAGGGCAAAACACACATACGCAGAAAGCGTATTTACAGCACACGCGCACGGCATTACCATAGATACTTCTGTGACACAATGGACGCTTGTCCTTCAAAACCAAAGAGACGCGCGATCACTTGACGTTGGTGAAACATTGTACGATCCCCAGTGCTGCAGTGATTTATTGAGACGCGGCATAGCTTGTACGTAGCGCGTGCAATGCATCACTGACTCATTGCCGTGGGTTAGTACATACTAACCAACGACCGTGGGTTAGTATATACTAACCAACGGTCGAGCACCGCTATCTTGATGATAGTGCCGAATCACGCATGGCATGTGACCACCAATCTTCCAATCAGATGTAGAGAAATTAATAAGGTGTTATATAAAACCAGTTATGAACTATAAAAGGCGCTCTCCCTCTAGCGGTATGATTCCTCTGTTGCACAGGGGAAGGGTAATACTAAAGGTGTGGGGGGGGGGCTACTTTCTTCTACTTTCTTTTAGGGTTCAACTACCTTTCATCACCATAAGTAATATCCATTAAAACTAGAGAGCGCCACCAATCTGCTTAATTAATGCGAAAAGTAGCCAAAAGACAAGGGTCACGCTTTCATAGACGCTGGTCATCAAACATACCCCACTGAGTCAAGTGCCTGAGTAAGCCAATGAGCGCAGGCTATTTAGTTCGCTTCTGCCCACATCTGAAAAGGACGTCCCCTGTAAATAGATGAACGATCCCTGTCGTCATCGTGAACGACCCCGGTCTTTAGCAAGCAGACAGGGAGGGAGGAAATGACACGGCCCCTAAACCATGAAGTGTCACACCACACACAGAGGCCTCGTGACGGCATATGCTATCTACCCACTACTAGAGATAAGAATTGGAATTGATTATATAGGGTCACTCACAGAACCATATTAATGTTATTACTGACTATTTTAATCAAAATCCCATGCATCATGAAGGGATTGGGGTGTCTGTGGCTATCATCTTTACTTGTAAATCAACTTTGTGACAATATCTATATGGCGATTCTCGCAAATGCAACCAAATAAATGATGTTTTATATAATTTTCTACATTTTCAGCACTTACTTTAGTTGATGGAAGAGTAAAACCAAAACGTCATATCCTTTTATATCAAGTGCTAGCCAATCAGCGTGCTTTTCTGCTTGTTTGTTACTTTGTTGGTGTACTATTGTTTACAAACATAAAGGTCTAACGTCAGGGACAACTTTTTGTATAAGTTTCCATTCAGTTGTGTCAGTACGAGTAATAATCCTTTGGGGCCCTATTGTTGGTGTAACAATAGCCACATTTCCTTTCAATGCAGTTAGTTCATGCAAATTCAGAACATCGTTAAAGCTTTCTGGGGATTTTCATTAAGGGTCGTGTACCTTTGGGGTTGTTAGTCCGCTTTTGGGAGTGGTTTCAGATCTTAGCCTGTAATGAAGACTTTTCTTAAAAGTTGTAGAAGTACTGTACTAGTCATCACCAATATAACGTTAGGCATTGGCTTTTGCTCTGTTGACAAAAGATACATGCTCAGGCTGGTAGCCAAGGTGCCAGTGCAAGGTGGGGGGGGGGGGGGACTGGGATTCAAGTACCTCCTGTGGCTCATAGTGATAAAGGGATAGAGCCTACAAATTACTACGAGGTTTACTCTGTTCCTCACCTAGCCATTGTCCCTCTATCAAACCCACCAAGGTGACTATGGAAGGTCCTTGGACCACACGCCAATGCAAAGAGCTTTTCAATCCATCTGTGTCGTTGAGTAAATGGGGTGGTCTGATATGAAAAACCCTCCACGGCAGCATTTTGTCGGCACTCTTGTACAAGCTATCTAGGCTTCCAACTTGTACTAGCATTCTAGCGCTGTGTACTTTATATACAAAGTCGAACGTTGCTGTCGTATCTGTAGACAGCTCCCTGTTGCAATTCAGTGAGTTAAAAAGCTTCGCCAGTCTCGGTTGCTAGGCAACGAGCTGTTTCTTCATCAGTTGTTGTTTGAGGTCTTTGATAGAATGAAGAAAAGAAAGAGAAAGTTTATAAAGTTCCCATTGAAAGGAGATCCACACATGATTGCGCATGAAAGACAACCCCTATTTAGCTATTTTTTGTCTGAGGTGTCGTGGTCCACTGTTGCAGAGTTTCTACCTGAGACCTGATTACGTGTTTTGTAAGTCCCGAGCTCTGGGTTTAGCACTATTTTGGAAGACTACCAACTTCTTCTCCCCTTTCTCTCCAATTCTAGGCACAATACTTACCTTATTCATTTGTCAATCTGGTGTGTTAAAGGTTAGGTCACCCCACATGTATGCCAAACCCATAGATAAGGGCATTCAGGGGAAATGTTTTCCCCCTAAAAAAGAAAAAAATATGAATTTTGTATATAGTGCCCCTCCCCTTAATTATGATTCGCACCTGTACCTGTCTGACTACAGGCCTGATGTGTGCAGTGTCCCACCGTGTGCGCCCCAGGGGTGGTGCCAGCGGGGGAAATAGCATGCCCCACGTCGGGGAAGGCTGGGCCCCCGTTGGGGAAATTTTCCACTTTCGTCTGGGAGCTTAATCCGTACACGATATAATATGTAATCCCAATGACCTTCAGTCGCCCCGCTTGATTTTGCTCATAGGAAGTGAAGATTCTTCAATGAAGACCCCAAATTTCCCACTTTTCCTTGGAAAAAAGCCAATTTTTTTTTCGAATTTTCTTCACTAACACCCCAAATTTTCAAATTTTGCAAAAAAAAGTCGAAATTTTTCGGCGCGCTTGGCGCATCGACAATTTTACGTTTGTCGTCCTTTTGGCAACTCATCACCTTTGTAGAGTCATGGAGTTCCTGGTCCCGTCGGGGAGCTTGGCCCCCTATCGGGCTAATCCTGGCGCCACCCCTGGTGCGCCATTCCCCATCCCCCTACTACCACCCCGATGACCTTCTCATGAGGGATGATCTACATTGTTATAACTCCAGTTGAGTAGATTGTCCCCTCTATCCTAAGGAATAAATTACCTCCTAGACTTAAAATGCGATCCGGAGAAACTCATTCCTCCCATAATTTGTGCCCAAGAGAAGACGTCACTTAACTGAAAGCCTTTACGTAAGATTTGGGAAAATCGTCACATCCTTCATTTCATTTTACTGACATGTTATTATTAATTGAAAACCTTCTTTGAATTCTACCTCTTTGTATATAGGCTAAAATAGTTGGCATAAAGAGCGGATCCCGTGTTAAATCAAGTTCTCGCTTTCAAGTCGGAAGTAGCCCATAGTGCTCAGATTGAAGGGACAAGAACTTATGTCTGAAAGGGCCCTTGAATGGGATGGACTAACAGCGTTGGTCGCTTAGATCACATATGTGACACTAAAATGTAGGGCTTCTTAAATATCGTGATTCTTTCGTAGCTGCGAGCTGCAGGTGTAGGATAATCTGTCGTCACTATTCGAATCTTTCAGTTGTAACTCTGTTGTATTTGTATAACGAAAGAAGTTTTAAAGGCATGGGACAGAAAAATATTTCGATCTGTTTTCGTTAAAGCGGTCCTTTTGAAGTGCACAGAAACGGACACTGTCAAACAGAAAGACCCACAACCGGACCGGCAAAAACACAACCATGAACTATTTACAGCTATTTACAAACTTATCTTACATTAAGCTAGCAAAACAAAATTACTATCCGTTAAAGCTATGTTCTTAAACTCGGGGACTTGTTATTGTCCTTCACATTTTGCTTGTTCTGTACAGTACACTTAAAATGCTGAAGTCATCGAGATGAAGATTCACCTGGGGATGATTTACAATCTTTGAGAGGATGATCGGGGAACGTTCTTACAAGAACCTTCCTTGACACCTTCAGTTTGCTACAAGAAGTACCCACTGCGATCACAAGTCAGTTAGGATTTTTGCCCTCGGTCTTGAAGGCTGCACCTCGTAATACCACTTAGATTAGGCCTATGTACGTCAAAAGGGAGTACATAATCGACACCTGCTATGAAGATAAGTCAGATTTGGGTTAGGCCTATGGTTTCCAGGCGCGGATCCAGACATTTCGAAAATGGGGGTGCGGGCTGAAAGCCCCCTTGAATATTTTCATAGATTAACATTATGCTAACTTTTGCGTGTTTGTTATTGTTGATGTGGAGAAAAGGGGGGGGGGGGCTGAGCCTTGGATCCGCGCCTGGTTTCTGAGCAAATATATTCAGTACTGAACGGCCATAAGTGCACTCGTCCCTTTTCTTCAGCATGCCCGACAGCCCCAGAGTATCATTTGGGTCATTTTGAGATCCAATATCTTCACAGACAGTGACGGCAACAGTGGGAATCGGGAGCTGAGGGTTCAATGGAAATGCGGGAAGTGACTTGTGGTGCACAGAAGCACCTAATTGTGGAAGGCGCTACAGAAGGAGGCTTCGTCATCTTCACTCAGTGTAGAGTCAACCAGGCGCGTAGCCAGGAATTTGTCAAGGGGGGAGGGGGCGAAACCTGTAGGCAAAGTATCTAAGCGAAGCGCCCGGCCACCATAGGTTAATGCGAAGCGTACAAGAAAATTTTTGCAGAAAATGCCTCCCAGATCGCTGGAAATGGCAGGGCACTTCCCAGGCCTTGTAAAGTTGCATCTAAACATTTTTTTTTGTTTTGAGTTACCAGCAGCATCATTAAAGGGAAAAATGCAGTCACCCCCAAAAAGAATTGTATAGTAGACTATCCTATTTCCTGAATGGCTCTTGAGAATCACGTGACAGTATTTTTCTCACTCAATTGTAAAATTTACAAGGAGCAACTGGTTGATTTACCTTGAATATGCAATATTTATGTTCTAAAATATCATGAAAGATACCTGAAAGCGAAATAAGAAGAAATTTGTGACATTTAGCTATTGTTTCAAAATAAGTTTGGGGCGACTGCTTATGACCTTTAAAAGAAATCATTAAGAAAATACCGAAAAATATGCTCAGGGAGGGACCTGCCCTTTGACCCCCTTGGCTTTGCCAACTTCAAAAATAAAGACTCCTGCACTTGAGAGGCATATTGGCTATGTGGGCATGATCGGGTCTACCTGAATCAGGTTTCTGAAGGCAATTAACGACGGCGCCTTTAAGATATCCTTAGGCAGACAGTTCCAATCACATACGCTACGGGGGAAAAGAGCTGGTAAGAAAGTACGCCTGGGAGAAATTTTCGAGGGGCTCCCACGAATGCACCGAAGTTGCACCACGAGCCAGAAGCGCGATTTAAGTTGGTGGAATCCAAGGGCCGAGTAAGGGCTCCTTTAATTGTGGGGTCCAAGAGAGGAATAAGTTAGCATATCAAGAACTCAAAAAGGCTCCAGTTACTCTGTCATGATCTTATCCGTCTTCAGGCTGTCGTCAACCACTTCAATGGATTTTAATAGGGAAAATTAAATAATATATCTGATTTTAACTAGATGATGCTTTTTCTAGCTCCCTACGACACTAGACAAATCCCCACAACCTATTGTTGTACAGTATTTAGAACGTATTTGTAAAGCAGGTCATCAAAAGAATGAGCAGGCCATTCAACTGTCAGTACGCCACGCAGTCTTGTTTATAATTGGTGCCTTGCACCTGGAAGTCTTTCCGGTTTTCTTTCACGTGTTTGGTGTACGTGGCAACTTCCCTGTCATAAGTTCCACGTCTCACCCCATATCATCTTGATTTTGTGGAAGCTGTCAATTCCACCCTCTCGCGCCTCCTGGTTGGTCGAATATTATCACCTTATTAATTAATATTCATTTTTAAGGGTGCCTGACAACTATGGACCAATCAGGGGACAGCCACGATGAACATGAGACTTCGAAGGCCCAAGCTGCAAGCCTTGGCACTCGTGCTGCAGACCTCTCAGAAAAAGTCTGTAATCACCCGTTAAGCTGTAATTGTATATAGAAAATTCATTATTTCAATCAAGCATGATCTTTGGAAATTGAATAAAGAAGAATCAACTCTTCTCATTTTTGTACGCTAACCGTACCCTCTTAGAACTACACCCGGTCGATCCGATTCCCGAGCGGGATTTCCTCTAACGCAACAGGGTGAAGTGCTGGGCTTGGGCTAACTTTTATAGGCTACAAAACTACACAACACTACAGACCAGGTCAGCTTCACATTTTCTTTAATATAAGGATAAAACAAATCATAAATAAACAATTCTGGCCCCCAACGCATAGGCGTAGGAAACTGTTTGAGACCGGGGGGGGGGGGGGCTGAACGTTGCTTCGGGCTGTCATCCTAGGGGGTCCACGAGGAGGGGTGTTCCAACATTTTTGAATATTTTAGGGTCCCAAGGTGCAATTTGGTGTAACATATTGGGCAAATTTTAAGAAAAATTACTGCAAATGTTTTACATTTTTTCAGAGAAAAGTAGGGGTTTTCTTCCTTGGACTGAGGGGAGGATGCATACTTTTACCCCACCACATTTTTGACTGAGGGCTAACGCACCCCAACCCCGCTTCCTACGCCTATGTCCCAACGAGTTCCGCTTTTCCCGACAGGGAGGACGTGACATTACAACCCCAGGCGGGGTGTATCCAAGTGCCCCCTGTGACGCCACTCCCTTCATTTTGGATGAGACCGGCGTGTTTTGTGTTAAATTTCAAACCTGCCTTCCTACTTCTAAGCTCAATATGACAGTGATGGTAACTCTTTTATCTAGTCCATGGAACGGCACGGCACACTGGTGGCAAAATTTATTATTTGATACGTAGTGTAGGAACTATCTACATATTGCAACAGAACCTGGAGAGTAAAAAGAGCCAAACACAACAATTATAAATTTTTTTTCATTTAATACTACTGTAACTACAAATTGAGCATTTATATTAACAGTTACTACCATTAAAAAAAAATTGAACACACAGTGTTAGATTACACGATATGATAGTAATACTCGGTGGTGTTTCAAACCACCATAATTAAGTACCTAGTATCTACTTTGCCCCTCATTACCTCCTATTTACATATGTAATCCCCACCTACCCGCAGTAAGGAATGTTAAGAAGCTTCCTGCTTTGGAGAAAAACCAGGTGAGCAAACTGCGTAGGGTCACGAAGGACAGGCAAGCAGGAAAGAGGACTAGACTGGGCGCCCTCTATCGGAGGTCGCCCGGTCTCCACGGTGCTACTAAAAGCTTGCCAGGGTCTTACTGCGGGTTCTGTAGAATCCTTACTGAGCTTCAATAAAAATAAAAATTTTCACCTTGGCTTTTCTGTATGTAAATTTCGTCGGTATCCAGGTGGGGGCGTGGTTGCCTATTGGTTAAGGTGGTGGACTTGTGATCGAAGGATTGCCGGTTCGAGTCCCCTTGGTTATTACGTTGAGTCCTTGGACAAGGTACTATATTTCTATCGCCCCTCTCCACCCAGAGGGTTCAATGGGTACCTGTGAGGAAAACTGTCATTTGGTGCGCCGTTAGAGCTGCTACAGCGCTGAAGGATTGTCTTCGGGACGATCCATTGATGAGTAGGTATAATATTTTGCTGGCCTTTGATTAGGATTGCCTAGACATTGGCGCATTAAAAATGCAAATATTATATTATTTTCCCACCTCTTTTCCAGCACTCTGAAAAAATGGTTTGATAACAGCATTATTTCAGCAACGGTAAGCCTTCTTCAAGTATCTAATTGTAACTCAGAAAGCCGCCACGTTTGACTTAATTTGCGAGAGGCGAAGCTGTATGCAGGCCCGTAGTCAAGGGGAAATTATAAGGGACAGGGACCGGGACACCATAGAAGCATTTTCTCCCTAAGTTTTGGAAGCAACCAATACGACCACCGTATAATATCTTAATATATTTTGCCCTCTGAAAAATCTTACCCCCTAAGAGCTATCTTACCCCAGTCTACTTATCTTCTGAATAGCGGCCTGGGGTGTACGCAAAGTGGCAAACCATTGCATAGTCAAAGCAATAGTGCCCGCAGCGTACTTTGTGTACCCATGCATAGACCCTATTCCACATAGCAATTACAAAGGAATGTGGGATAGAGTTTTGGCGGGCGTCGTTTTTGTCAATGACATTTTACTGTGGCTCAAAGCGTCGCGTACCAAAACTATCCCATAATCTGTTGTAATTGCTATTTGCAAGAGGATTTATTACCAAGCTTGCATGCATGTACAGCAATGACGTAGAAAAACTTTGTTGTGCCGGGGTAAGGCCCAAAACTTTTCGACAGAATATTACATTGAGTTAAAAGTTTCCCTACTGGATAACTGTAAAAAGTGTTTTTTACCCAACAGTTTAATAGGAGGCATGCTTAACCATCCTGGACAAAAGTTTACAGAGCAAATTTTGAGTGTACGATGATGACTGCATTGGCGACCAACTTCCAGGCCTGTAGCCAGACGGGGGCACGGGGCCACCCCCCTGCGGACCACTGGCACCCCCTTTATGGAAAATCGATCCAAAATAAAATTTTTAATACGTGTTAACGGTGGCCCTAGTATGACACCAGGCGATTTTGACCAAAAATAATCCCAAACGGTGTTTAATAATGCACGTATTTTGCTTTTTGTAACATTTTTTTTTCTAAAATTACAAAAATTTCCCCCGTTACGCGCCCTTTATCTTCAGTTACATATAACTTTAACACCCTTTTCAGATATGTTGGCTTAATAAAGGAGAAGGTTACACAATTACATTATTGCCCTTCCGTGTAGGCGTAATTCTAGAAAAATGACAAAATTGAATACATAAAGTTTTACCTCTTTCTCTTATTATTTGGAAGATTTTTAATTCAGACTCAACAACATGGTAAACATATTTTGTGAGAAACGTAAAGTGTTCCAATGCTGTCCAGGGTGGAAGGCGACCGGTTTTAAAGACAGACATTCATCACCCCAAATACATTTTTGGCTGGGAGAAAGCAAAATTCTCAATTGGTCATTGGTGAATTCTCTTTGATTGAAAAACAAAGTCGAAAGATGAGAGTAGCTCACATTACACAGCATGCACAGAGAATGTTCTGATGACATATTATGGGCTTGTATGCCCACCATTATATGACCATAAGCCATTAGATAGGTTTTGCCTGCACAAGTACGGGGACTAGACACAGTTTGGAAGGGGCTAGGAGTAACTTACTTGGGGGAAACTGGAAGCCTTGGATAAACAGGGGGACAGATTCTTCCAAATTTTCCAAATTTCCTTAATAAGAACCAAATATCTTCAATTTTTTTCAACAGATACCAAATTTTTCTGCGCGGCTTCGCGCGCCCAAAATTTTGCTTTCGCAATCCTTTTGGCAACTCGTCGGTTCTGGCAGCGCTTAAGTTGCTGAGGCCCCATAGGGGAGCTTGGCCACCTCGTCGGACTTACACTTTCACCAGTCCTTGCTGAGACTGCATGCCAGTGCAGGTTTTGCCATGGTAAACAATTTCTCTGCAAAATTTCGGCTCGCTTCGAGCGCAATTCTAACGATCGAAGTTGTATCACGTATGAACATTATTAGCACAAAAATTCCAGTAACCAATTCAGACTAGCAGAAGCTATAGGTGAAGACTCAAAGTTAGATGTCGGGCATCAAGGGGTTTTCATGGAGACAACAGGGAGACAACACTGAAACTCTCCAACACGATATTGTAATGTTGAGACGAGCATCTGCGCAAGGCGCGCAAAGCGCGGGGAATGAAAGCTTTCGGTAAAGACTTTCCTAACCGTTTTTACACATTACATTGCAAATTGTGTGAATTATTTACTTCCCCACTTATTTATCTTTTCTCCCCGTTGTTGTTTTTATTACTGTTAATCATGACTTGAGACGCGAGCCAGACGGAATCGCCTCTTCGACCAGATGTAGCCACGGGCCGCAATTAAGACCTCATGCTATAGGAGATTATAGTCATAGAACCCGCTGTGCATAGGTTTGTACATTGTGCGTTATTCATTGCTATAATAGCGCTCAGTCACGTACTGGAAGACCGGATACCTTTATAACCCTTGACCTTTAGAACTCTGAACTGGCTTATTATATTCTCTGCTTAAGTTCTTCAGATATATACAAGAATACGTATCAACGTTTATGAATGAAAGGAAAATTGTCAAATCATTTACCTGCTTGTCTTACCGCCTACACATTACTTACTATAGCTTGGCATATGTACATGGGAGGTACAGATTATGTCGTAGGCACAAGGAAGAAGATAAAGAAAACCAACGTAATGAGAAGTCAGGGAGTTTTCAGGAAAGGAGATCAAACATTTGAGACTAGGTTGTTGCCGACATTAAGCTGCCTATTGTCTTGCTCTTGAAACCTCTCTAAAGAGATTTTGGTACTGAAGACAATGGTTTGTGTTGTCTGCTACATCTCAAAACCTCATCCTGATGATTTTGCCAATTAGCATTACACTGCCAGTCGTCAAGGAAAGATTAATAAATTTTCAGCTTTCGTCCTTTTTCGTGGCAGTTAAAGTCATTTCAATTAACTTCAATCAAAAACTTTTTAAAACCTTCGTTTTCAATGCTTGCTACAAATGAGGGGAAGTTGTGAAAAATGTGTTTATATTTGAACTGGCTTGAACAATGTGTCAAGTAGACGACCTATCAAGATCATAGGAACACAGAGACTTATATTAGTTAAACGTTTATGAGCAGTCGTTAAACTTAAAATCTTTATTGAAGCTTAGACCTTGTCAGCAAAGAGGCTGCACTTCAAAGTAACGTGTTAACAATGACCCTTGTTTCTGGATTACCTAAGTTTGAAAGGAGCAGACAATCATTAAGAAGTGTAAATCAGAAAAGGCTAAATAATTGGAATAAAGGGACCTGTCAGTCAAATTTAGTTACCTGAAAAGGGATTAAATTATTTTCAATCACATATCGTCTGAGGGATTTAAGCGTTGGATCTCCTTCCCTAACATGGTGAGAGATACTGAATTTCAGGTCCTATCCTTGCATTGCAGTTTGTTGGCAGTTGAAACCCCTGAAACCATCTGCACATCCTTTCGAGCAGACACCAGAAATGCGGTCACAGTCATGTTGATCGGCACAGTGGCAACTCAGCTCACAATCTGCTCCAAATTTTCCCTCTGGACAAGCTGTGGTAGGATGACAAATACGTCCAAAAATTAAAATCTAGTACAGTCCATTCCATGTCTAAAATCTTGTCGGGTAGTTTCTTTCTTGAACATTCGAGATACGTGTCGTTTAATTTAATATTTGTGAAGCTCTCTTTCAAACTCCGTTGTTTCGTTATAAGTTATGTACTTGACTTAATCTTCAAACTTTGCCAAAGAGCTATCATAGATTACTGATTTGGAATATCTTGCAACTTGTTATGTTACTAACAGAAGCGAAATGGTGTACATTAAAAAACACAGTCTCTCTTAAACAGCTTGATGAACATTACACCAACAATGGTTATGTTTCTGAAAGTAGTGAAAAAGGGTAGATTTTGCCCCAAAAATGTTGATAAATTCGGTAACCAATAAGGTTGTTTACTTAGAAAAGTGACAATAAATTTGTCCAATTTGTTTAATTACATAAGTTGTTGAGCAAATTTACTCAATTTTAATACTTTCACATACTTACACAGTGTTGGTGACATTTTATAGTTCACAACTATAGGTTCTTCACGTGACTTCATTGCGTTTCAATTTGGCATACTGGCCGTCACTGAACATGCGCAGAAGTTGTGTTATCGAAACGCGCTCACGATACAATTGCTGTAAAATGGACGCCTGGCCGTCGAAATAGAGAGACGCGCCGCGCAGTGACGTCGGTGAAGACCTCTAAAGATAGTTCTCAGTGACGTCACAGCTAGGGGTTAGCAACCGCCATGTCTGAGGGCAAGCCTGTACACACATGCCGGGGTTGCCCTCAGACATGGCTGAAATAATACACGTGAAAAGCTCCTATGACGTCACGTGAGAACTATCTATATAGACCTCATACTTTGACGTCACGCGACTTGATTGTAGAATTAGAGGGCAAACAATGAAGCACACTGTGCGCACTACGCAGACTTCGCAGGGGCGCATGGAAGACTTACGCGCGTATCCAAACGGTACACTAGTACACAAATCAGCTGACTGCATTTGTTTTTGTTCTAATGGTACGCGCTTACCTCTACCGGAAGGCGCTCTTCCTGTTCTGAGACGTGGTACGTTCACACTTGTCCGGCAACGGTAACGGCAACGGCAAACCCTGCGGCAACGGCAAAAATTTTACTCTTGTAGGAAAATGAAGGTTTGTTCACACCGACACGGCAACGGCAATGCGACTATCCGGCAATTGATGAAAAACGCATCCGGCAAAAATGAAATCGCTCCTGGAGCGATTCATTGCCGTTTGCCGGATGGTTGCTAACAAAACTCACATAGCTGGGCGCAAAGGGACATTTTAACCGTGTATCGGCAGTGATTTCACTTACCCAAAGAACACAATTACGGTTTTTTGTTACAGTAAAATGAGAGAGCCTTTCTGCAGGCCTTTAGGGAGACGAGAAAGTCAGGAATTTGACTCTCACGTTTAAACTCACTGGGACTGGGGGTGACAAAGGGAATGCGCTATGAGATATCATACCTCATTTAGGCTAGATACACTAAGCTGGTCAAATGAGAATGCAATTCCAAGGAGAAAACGTTTTTTTTTTTTTTTCGAAAATTTAACGTTACGAGATTTTCTTTTAATTCAAACATAGGCATATTGGACTACTCGCAATTACCGTACGGGGGGGGGGGGGGGTAACATCAATTTTGCCAAAAGGTTGAATGCAAGTTTGCCAGAAATATATATTACTCCAAAAATAACAAATTTGCTGCCCAACTAGAAATGGGAACTTTAGCATTCAATCCTCAACTTTAGATGCCAAACTGATTGGGTGAAAACACCTCATTACAGCTATGCAATATCTCAACACATCAATTATAATATTCTCTGTATAACACCTCACTCATCCCTCTAGAGACGTCCCTTGGGATTTCCGCCGGTTCTCCAAACTGTAGCCCCAGCAAACATTTACTTGACCCTCAGAAATGAAAGTCTACATGACCCACTGTTCCATTGCACCTTTTACCGTCCTTGCGGTAATCACTTTTTGCCGCACCAATGTGTACACTTTTACCGGATTGCCGTTACCGTTGCCGTTGCCGCAGCGTTTGCCGTTACCGTTACCGGACAAGTGTGAAAGTACCTTTGTGAGCTGACATCCGCGCCCTGGAACTATTGCGCTTTAGATTTCTACGACGCGGCATGAATGTCGCGTGGTGATATTCGAACTTCGTTTGAGTAGCAGACGTGCAAACCGATCTGCTAATGGTAACAGTATTTAGCGGGAAGTATAAGTCAAACTTACTCCTTATGTAGGCCTAAGCTGGAGAGTGGCAAACCTTCATCGAGTTCGTGAAGAAATTGCTATGGTTATTTAACTGATATAATGGACACGATGAATTTATAAATTTACGTGTGCAACGCGTATTTTAAGTTTCTGATGCATGGCAACAAAATTATATGACGTCATATGCTGCCTCTCGTTGCCGTTCTAGCCACAACAGCGACCTTTCGATTTCAGGACGGTAGAGCAATAGGACGTTAAGTTAAACGCACGCGCGCCCGGCGTTCTGTCCTGACATTTAAGGCGTTTCGATTTTAAAGACGACGGTGCTGTAGAATGACAACAAAACAATGGCGCGCTCATTTATTAACTAAGTTGCAATGCTTTGTTAGCATCCACACTCATCGATAAGATGGAACAATGACAAAACTACACAGGGTTAAAGACGCCATCGTTACAGGGTTTTTATGTGAAAGTTTCTACTTCAAGATAGCTTTCCTTAGCTTAGCACGGAATCATTCGTTAAAATGGATTACAAGATACGCACTGTTGTTTGCCATGTTCATTTTTGTCAGCAGCTTGCATGCCACATGAACAAATGATGTACGTTTGTATACAGCTAACTTCAAATTAAACGTGACAGAAACACGTACGTTATGGACGAGGGAAATTACCATGGCAACCCCTGTACCGTCCTGTTTCAATCAGAACGTTAAATCGGTCGACGACCGTCCTGAAAATCAACAGGACGGAGCGATGCTTGCTTCTACTCATGCGCAGTCCATTTTTTTGTTGCGCGTTCCGTCCTCTTTGTCTACCGTCCTGAAATCGAAAACTCCGTAACGCCAAAACGAGCGACTCCCGGTGTAGAATTACACCGATAACGTGAAGTTCACGTACACGCATGCGCATAGTTACAACATGACGTCGTTACGTCGTAGCCGACGTCTGCGTCGTGCAATCTAAAGCTCCCTATTTTTAAAATACGCAGCTCGGAAAAGAAAACTAAAGACAAAGACTGGTTAATTAAGTCCAAAATAGCTTCATGTGGCAGAAATTACAATAGGCGTATATGGACTGACGGTCTGCGTGATGATAGACCCAGACTTATAGATTGTTTTCGTCATTAAATATGGTGTCTTTTAAATCAGCGGTATCCTGTTTTTTCCTGATATATATATATATATATATATATATATATATATATATATATATATATATATATATATATATATAATATATATATATATAATATATACATAATTATATGACCATTAAAGCTGTAATTCCCTGATGAGAGGAGGCGGTAGTATCCACCTCTTCGAAAGTAGTGTGTGGGAATTCAAGTGACGTGAAGAACCTCTATCTAATGGTCGGATAATTCTTGTGTATTGCTCCTTCTCCTCAGTAGAGCACTTTTTGAAGATAATTTGGCCAACAATCCGTATATATATATATATATATATATATATATATATATCTATATATATATATCTATATACAGAGAAAGAGAGAGACCTTAGGCCATTGTTCCTCTAACAAAAGCACTTGCCTTATACTGAAAGAGGATAATAATATGTGAATGGAAAACTTAGCCTCAAGCAGGATTCGAACCAGCGACCTCCCGATATATATAGAGGTTCTTCAGGTGACGTCATTGCGTTTCAGTTTGGCATACTGGCCGTCACTGAACATGCGCAGAAGGTGTGTTATAGATACGCACGCACGATACGGCCTTAGTTACAATTGTTGTACAATGGACGCCTGGCCGTCAAAATGGAGAGATGCGCAGAGCAGTGACGTTGGTGAAGAACCTCTGTATAGAGCTTATGCACGTGACGTCAGCGCGTTTCAATTTGGCTTACTGGAGGAACTGCCATACGTAGTAGGTGTGTTAAAGATACGCGCTCACGACAGCACCTTAGTAACAATTGTTGCACAGTGTACGCCTGGATGGAAAAATAGAGAAACGTGACGTAGGTGGATAAGCTCTATAGTGTTAACCACACTTATATTTGTAAATGTATATATATATATATATATAAACAAATAAATATAAGTGTGTATGTGTTTTGTGTGTGTGTGTGTTACTGCTTCGTATTATATAAACTTCTACCTTTCTCACAGTTGGCACCATGCCAACCACACCCACATTTGCATGCATATAGTCCTCCGTAGCAAAACAGCAGGCCCTTACAATCTTTATTGCCAGCATAAGATGGGTGCAACTGAGAGCATTGAATGCGCTTGTTGGTGCCAAATGATCCTTCTTCACATTGAACTAAAATTAGAAAGAAAATAATTGCACTTTAATCAAGGATCACCTTGAAGTATTATCTTGTCTCCAATCTTAAACAGGGATTTGTAGGTGATATATGGAGGCACTGTTAAAACACATTCTACTTTGTGTACATGGGCGTCCGGAAGGGAGGACAAGGGGGCACTCCCCCCCCCCGAAAATCAAAATCTTGAAAAATAACTTGAAGAAAAAGTAACATCAACTTTTTTGTATGATATCGCTGGTGAATTTCCAGAACATGAGTTTTCAAAATAGAAAATGATTAGATGCAACTCACAAGGCCTGCCATTTTCAGTAATCTGGGAATTTCCTTGGCGCTTCGCGCCAAACTATTGTGGCGCTACGCATAGACAGTTTGTCTAGAGGTTTTACCCCCCCCCCCATGACAAATTCATGGCTACACCCCTGTAAAAGGTGCCAATATTTAGCAAGTAAGCTCTTTTTTGGGAGTAAAAATTTCCCCTGATTTGATCAATTAAAAGTTTTGCCCCTCAAAAAATTTTTCTGCGGACGCCCATGTTTACGTATGTAAGCTATGCTTATGTCTGCAATATACTTTTATACAACTATCGTAGGTCTACCTCAATACGGATAGTTGATACTAGTTCATTACTCACAATGTTGGCATAATGTTCCGAAAAAGCATGGCGGACATTTACACATTCCATTCAATTCACAGACGCCGCCATTTTCACAATTTGGACATGTCTGGTCACAGGCACCTTCGCTGCCTTTGTACATTCCTCGCGGGCAATCTAAATTAAATTGAAAAAAAAATGAACAGGACATCAGAAGGACTTAAGGCCTTCAACACCATTCTTTTCAAAACTGAAACGTTGAATAGGCAAAATAAATTAGGTCCTTGTAGCAAAAATGAAACTGTATCAAATTTGTAGTATTGGCCTATGTTGGATGAACATCACAATATGTCCATGTACGTCACCCACGGGAAGTTACGGATAGCCACGAAAAAGACTCAAATTACATGTGGTTCCTTGTTAGGGAGGAAGGAGTAATCTCTCTTTTGATGCCTTTACGTTAAAGTCAATTCAATTTTACATAACTTGTTCTGAATGTGATGGCAGTCCCAAGCTATACATGCCAAAGGCTATTTCACGTAAGCTAATCACTAGATATTTATTGATATTGCTAGGTGATCAAAATTAAACTGTAGCCATCCAGGAAAGCTAGGAAGTAGTCCTTGTAAGCCCAATCAAAGCATGTCATTGGCAGAAGTCTCGCGACTGAGTAGGTTTCGATTTGTTACTAACATAAATTAACGTTCCGATGTGTCTTCTTTCAAAGGTAGGCTACACCTCTCTGGCATGGCATGTCATGCAATGGGTTTGAATTGTCCTTTTTGGGCAAGTGTTTTGGAGAAGGGAAAAAAGACGAAGTGACCATATTAGCAAGAATAATCCTTAAAAACTGATTAACCAATCACATATCAGCTAGTGGTGAGTGTGCAACGTATGATGTACGCAATTGTAGGTTGTACGTACGTGCACGCTCAAAGGGGTGCACAACATTCACAAGGGTTTCAAATATATGTTAAACAAGGCGTAACTTCTAGAATGTAAAGACCTGTAGAAGACTTACCTTTTCGCTTCAGTATTTCCCGGTGGAATAATAAAAGGGCATTTTTTGTTTTTCCACCCATGTTTGGGTACACATTTTCCCATATTTTGAGGTTATCCAACCTATATGAAGATCTGATATTTTTTCGGCTTGAGAGAGAGAGCTGATACCGATACGAAAAGTATAAGTCTATCACTTCCCTTTTTAGAAGAGTGATTCATTACAAAAGCTACATCTACTGCCAAGTTTCTCAGTTTTCACAGACAGCCTGTAAATGTTTCAATACCTTACTACGTTTTTTAATGTTTAGGATTTCATGGGGAGTTTCTAAGCCACTCAATCAATTTGCATAACAAACCTACATAGGCCTACACTAGTTTACATTTACACTTTATTATTCGACCTCTTCGGCTTAAGAGAATGAACAGTTCTTCGGTACATTTAATCACATTTCTGTTGGTTTGATATACTTATTTGCACTCATAATGATCTCATTCGCTCATGTTATTACTGATACAGGCATTTCAGGGTAGCTTATATTGGCGCATTATTACGCATGATGTCATGTGTAAATTATCCGGAACGTTGGGTATTAATATTGCTCTGAAATGCTGTTAAGTTTGAATAATTATATTGGTCAGTGGCATACCTGGAATTAAAGTGTAAATGAAAAGAGTTGCTGAAGCAAAATCGTGGCTGAAATCATGTGCGTGGGAGTGCACCTTTTAAATCCTTCACAGTCCAATAAAAAAAGACGAATGATGCTGTTTTACTGGTTTATGGTAAGAATATGCACACGATCATTTTTGTCAATGACACTTATATTTGAACACTTGCCTGAAACAATCACTTCGACCATAGCAAACCATCCACTACTCGCACGGTATGGCCGAAAGACTTGAAAAACACCTCTAGCTTCTTCCACCGTGGATGCAATATACTGAGATCCTCTATTTGGGATGACATGTCCGTTTCTCTTCCATATCATCTTTGAGCAAGGAGCACAGTTTTCTTTCCTCCTTATCCTGAGATGTAATTTAGTGTCGAGCAGAGAGGGGTTGGATTGATCCGGGTAGACTGTAACTGAATGACGACTGTTTAACGTAAAACAATCTGTAAAATGGAAGCTCAATGTTGAATTGATGTTTTCAACTGTTCGCTAACTAGCTATTGATTATCGATTATAACATTGAAATTTCTTTTCTGTTTTGACGTATTGATGCACCCAATGACTCCAGACGTAACGTAGCTGAAAAAATGTAATTTAATATTTCTGTATGATACCCCCCAAAACTTAAACCAGATTCATAGATGGTGTGTGATGTTGTCTACAAATTACACGAATAAAATCATTATTGTAGTTTATATGAAGTATTGTTAAAGTAATGTAACAGTACACAAGGACTTACATCTTGCTACGGTATTTATGTTACCAGCGTTTTGCCAAATGAATAAATTTCAAACTTTTATTCCCTCATAGCGCAAACTGATGGGACTTTCGACAACTGTTTTTATTTTACAACCCTTGTTAAATACATTTTAAAGGGAAGATTAATAATACCATTTAAACAATTAAGAACAACTGTACAATGGAACCAATACCATTTTGCAACATTACGGACGTCCCGATAGATTGACTTCCACCTTCAAAGCTATAACATGCCAAGTAATAACCGAGCCTCCTTCCAGGTAGCTTGTTGGTTTGGGGACATTTTAGCTCATAGCCACACATTTGCCCATCAACATCAAGCATACTCTGAGTACACACTGGGTGCCTGTCGAAGAACTTTTTCGTCCAGTCAAACGGTGGTAAGGGAGAATTTTGATTTGTGAAAGCAAACAACTTCAGTGGGTCGTTGGCATTCTTGTTGTCAATGTAAGGCTTATCTACGATGAGAATGAAGTCTTCTTGATCTAAAGGTAATAGAAAACATATGTTTTTGATTCGTAAAATAATTATTGCCTCCTGTAGCTATGCTTCATCGCTGATAGAATTAAAGCTTCAGAAAGATTTAGAAAATACTTAAGAGCTCGGTCTGCAAGTACACTTAAAGACTTTCCAACTAGTTTTATTGCAGGTCTTCTTTTCAGATGAGCTGTTAACTTCATGGATAATTTATACACATCTTATGCCGTACATTTCATTCTTCTAATGGGTGTAGCCAAATGTTTTGGTTAACTGACATTCTGCTCACGACCAATTCTATGGAGCGAATAACTTTCATTGTCTCTTGGCATTTTCCTATCCAGGTGTGCCTTACCAGGGAGCTGCCATTGACAGCTCCCTGGCCTTACGCATGTGGATATTGACGATATTATCCAGCTTGATACCTATTGCATGCAATGAAAATTTAAATAAGCCATATGACCAGTTTCGTTTGGTACCAAAGTTGAAATATTTTAATGAGCTAGGAAAGTTTCGTTTATTTCTGTGGTCATCCTGGATGTCGTTTATAAGCATCTGCTGACTAAGCTTCGGTCACCTTAGGGCCTTTTGAGAGACTTACACTCTAAAAAAGGTCTGATCAGAGGGACACCGAACAGGAGTTTGGTCAAAAATTTGGCTAGATCCGGTTCAAAAGGAACCAATTTTGATCATTTCTGAACCAAATCTAGTCAAATAATTGATTAGATTCCTGTTCAGTGCCCCTCTGATTTAGAGTGTAAATATATGGCTTCTCATACATACTCATAGGCCTGATGTGAAAGTTACGCTAATAATGTGTTGTGTTAAGATGGGTTTTGGGAGTCAAGAATCCATTCCGGGTATCCATTTCGACGGTAGCCGAACAAACTGGGTCAAAAATGATTAAGATATATTGCAAGTACTTGGCATCCATTATAGACTTTCTAATTTCTCAAAGCCCAAGTGGTGTCACAAATTCAGTAAATGGATTGTTTTTTATGAATTCTTACCGTCATCGATAATGTAGATTGTTGTAGTCTGTAATGTAGTTCCGAGTTGTGAGGCACCAAATAGAGTGTTTATAAATAATAACATCACCAAAAATGATTCAATTGATTCTTCATCTTCATCGGATGTGATTTCAATTTGGAAAGTTAGCTCCAAAGTTGCGACTCCACCTGAACTGGCAGTATAGGAGATGGGAGTGCCAGCCCAGTTGTAATCTGCAGTCATAGTGGCAGTTTGTTGTATTATGGCAGCCACTACCAAAGAAGGAAATGAACGGAAAATTATGATTAGAAAATTTTATTAATCACAGCCTTTACCATTGGAAAACAATATGGGGAGACTATTTGATGGAATAATTAATTCGTTCTTTGAAATAAATTAATCAAATTTGTTATTCAATCAGCCTTGTGGATTAATTGAGAACTTCTTTCCGTACTGCTTGAACTGATATGGGTTGACTACTGCTGGAGTAAAGCCGCGGTCACACTACAACGAATTCGGATCGGATTCCGATCCGATTTTTGTGAGTTTATAGTAAAGTCTTCTCCATTTCGGGTCGGAAAGAACCCAAAATTTGCCAACCTGTGTAATTATATGATTTTTATGGCAGGACTACGAAAATTAAATTTATACGAATTATTTCGTGACGTCAAATCGATAGAGAGCTTTTATCGGACTACGCGTGTCCGATAAAAGCTGTTTGTCGGTGTGACGTCACGAAAAAATCAGTTAACATTTTATTTTCATAGACCTCTGATGCAAATCATATATTTACACTGGCTGGCAAATTTTGGGCTCTTTCTGAACAGAGATGGAGAAGATTTTAATAAAAACTCACAAAAATCGGATCGGAATCCGATCCGAATTCGTTGTAGTGTGACCGCGGCTTAACGCACACGACACATACAATGAAACGTATAGACCTTAAGCATATGACGTCAAGTTGGAGGTAAGCGCGTATCATTGAAACTCACACCATCAAATGCAGACCCCTGATTTGTCAGAAACGCGCTTAAGTCTACTACGCGCTCATACGAAGTCTACGTTGTGCGTGCGCAGTGTGCTTCATTGTTCTCGAGTGACGTCAGTGCATAAGTTCTATAGACCTTATGCATTAACTTCACGCGACGTCAGTTTTGGAGGAGTTAGTTAGTTAGTTAGTTAGTTAGTTAGTTAGTTAGTTAGTTAGTTAGTTAGTTAGTTAGTTAGTTAGTTAGTTAGTTAGTTAGTTAGTTAGTTAGTTAGTTAGTTAGTTAGTTAGTTAGTTAGATGACACTTTAACGCGAATGTGTTATGTAGTGTCAAATCTGCCCGGCAGACATGTGTTGCTCCTGCACCCACACTGACTGTACTTCAGGGGCCGAGACACTTTTTTCAATTTCGGGTGCTATTTTCAAAAAGCTAGCCCCCAATTCCATTTCGAGTGTTACTTTGGGATTTTCGGGTGCAGCTATTTCCTATTCATTGATAAATGGCCCTAAATGCATTACTAAAGACAGTAATGGGTCTTCTTTTAACTATGCACGCACTACTACTTCCCTCCTAGTGCGGTAGAACACAGACCGGCCAACGTGACATAGCAAAAAAAGACGAGTGTGTTGGGACGTGGTTAGCTATTTCCATCATGAGCCATTCATACACAATGTACGCGAGTAAGTGTGAAAGCGTACACCCTCCCCCCCCCCCGTACGTACGTAGTGCAACAGTGTTATACACACCTGATATTGGCTTGTAAGCAACCAAGGTATAACATCACAGCAGTTCCGGGTTCCAAGCAAATGACGTCACAAACACACTGACATGAACCAGGGGTCAAATAGCAACTTCCTTCCCACTACCATGCATGAATGAGCTGGGAAGGGGCACTAACAGACTAACTCATCGACGTAGAAGCTGTACTCGATCCGTTGAGGTGGGGGATTGTGGACTGTTTGGGAATGTCGTCCTGGGAGAAGAACCCAAGGGTATGGGGTCCCATCTCCTTTAGAAAGTATTTTATATGCACTTGGTGCAATTTTGAGCAAATTTTAAGCAATAAGACTGCAATTTTTTGACATTTTTACAGAGCGTTTTTGTCCTGGAAATGAGGGGGAAGGAGCCCACCACATTTTGACGGTGTAGGCTTAAGTCAATCAACCCCCACCCATTCGCCTCTTATGCCTCTCACTAATTGCATCTTTATACGTTTATCATGGATTCTACCACCTCTAGCCATCTGTTATTGAGAATCCTACATTCTGATTGGTTAAACACTGACCTGCTTTTCCACAACATACGGTCAGTAAACCTATACACTGATAAAAATGAAGTTTTCACACATTTTCGGTGGTAGAAGAGGAATTAATCACATTTGTCGGACTTTTATTGTCTCATAAACCGTCTGGACTCCCAATTTGCAAAAAAAAAAAAAAAAAAAAAACAAAAAAAAAACCAAAAAAAAAAAGCCGACTCGGTTTCGCCTCGTCCGCCAAATGCGATTTATTCCTTAAACAGTATGCACTGTCAGTAATATCGGGAATTTCCAGTCTGCGCTTTTCATACTTTCTTTCAGAGCACATTAGTTTTGACAGGGTCAATACAAGAGGCTCCTGAAAATTGGAAGGGACATTGATCGCTACGTTGTCACCACCAACAATTACTCGAAAAGGGGTGTATGGACATTAAGCACTCAAAACATCTATTAATCACATTGTTGTAACGAGTCATGACTCGAGTCATTGGAAAATGACTCGAGCTACATTGAAAGTAGTAAATGATTCGACTCTTCTGCAAAACTGAGTGACTCTTACAACACTGATAAATCAGAGAGAAGAGCGGAGTGATGTCAGAGGGCAATCCACTGATCTAAATGTAGGACTGGCATTAGTCCTACACATGTCTTACATATAGAGGTTCTTCATTGCGTTTCAGTCTGGCATACTGGTCGTCACTGAACATGCGCAGAAGGTGTGTTATCGATACGCACGCACGGTACGGCCTAAGTTACAATCGTTGTACAATGGACGTCTGGCCGTCAAAATAGAAGGATTTCAGTCATGTGACTTAAACCAACTAGACGCAATTTTGAAGGGCAAGATCGCGCGTCTCTTTGGTTTTGACGGGCACGTGTCCATTGTGTCACAGAAGTATCTATGGTTATGCCGTGCGCGTGAGCTGTATAGTTCACTAACTGCGTGTGTGTTTTGCCCTTCAGTGCCTGGGAATCCATTGCGCGTGACGTCACATGAAATCCCTCTATAGATCGCGCGTCTCTATGGTTTTTGAAGGGCACGATCGCGTGTCTCTGGAGGTTTTGAAGGGCACGCGTCCATTGTGTCACATTAGTATCTATAGTTTTGCTTAAATACGCTTACTGCGTGTTAATATCACACTGCAATCAGAACCGGAAGCTGGCGGGTACCGTAAAGATGCCGGAATGAACAAACATCCCCAGCTCAAGATTGGCCTTCTCTTTTTCCAGTTTCCCCTTAGTGTTCAAACTAACGTCAGTCATAGAACTGAGAACATGAATTAATTATCCTCGTAGAGTTTTTCTTAGGCTATGTCGATCATCACCAACCCACTACAATAAAATTACAGAGTGCTACACCAGACTCGGAAGAAGCAAAATGATGTATTGGGATGAGATCAGCAACTCCTTGATTGCCCTCTTGTTTTGTTTCTTAGTCCGAATTACTTTTTAGGCCTTATCGCAGGGTGTTGTGTTGATTAGTTGCATTCCTATTGTACTCACCAGTCAGAGAAATAAGATGTCATTTCAAAGCTCAGTAATAATTGAACGTAGCGAAATTATATTTGCTTCAGTTGGGAGAAGGTTTTAATTAAGTTGACAGAAATGACATTGAACTACAAAACTGAAATCAATGAATCTATTAGAGTAGGACCATGGGGTTCTTCGTTGTAGCGCCAAGGTGGGCGTGTCACACTACAGCGATTGTCAATCCGAAATCCGATCCGAATTTTATTAAATCGGGCCAATAGTTTTATTCAGACTTTGTTCTAAGGATGGCCACGCTATATCGATAACTGATCTCACGATAAACTGTTCTCCTACCATTATATATAACTTATGCCGCTCAATAGAGCGGTATTTGTTCATAATCAACAATTTTTGTACGCGCGTCCGATAAACGCTGTGCGCCGATGTGACGTCATAAAATAATTTGTTTACATTTCATTTTCGTAGTCCTCTGATGAAAGTCATATATTTACACAGACTGAGAAATTTTTGGCTCTTGCCGACCAGGGAAAGAGAAGATTGTAACTAAAATTCACAAAAATTGGACCGTAATCCTATCTGAAATCGCTGTAGTGTGACCTGCACTTAAGTGAATTCCATAGAAATTAAAGTAAGGGAGAATGACGTCTGCCAATCTGGACTGAAGCCATTGATTTGGCTAGGCTGTACTGCAACAGAGCACGGCGCGTAATACAAATATCACGTCATTGCTTTTGCCCCAAGTATTGGCAAAGAAACTACAAGTTTTTAAGTTAGGAGTATAAAACATAATACTTAAGGCACCATGACATATTCCTTTTGTGAAAAATTCCTCCTAACCTTTCGAAAAAACGGATAAAATAAGCTATTATACTTCTGCAGCAGAATGCACACTGTACGTACGGAGACATACCAATCAACCGGTCTTTTGCCGTACAACGAAAGTGCCCTCACAATTTTCGTGGCTGCACCGGTTAAACATGCAGGGATGCATAAATTGTGCCAGCGTTCTCCCTTACTTTTATTTCAATGGTGAATTCACATTAATCTTATTTAAGAGTAGTAATCCTCTTGAGTTTCAGTGACGGACAGCGGCATTAACCTTCTGCTGAACTGTTTGTTTTCTCCCTTATATCCTGGTTGCCTCATGACGTCGATTTTGCCTACATTTTGTAAATAGACCTTATGCATTGACGTCATGCGACGTCAGTGTGGAGGAAAACAATAAAGTACACGTGCACGAACGGCTTAGATTTCGCCTGCGTGTGTAGTAGACTTACGTGCGTATATGACTGGTTGACAAATCAGCTGTCTGCATTTGTTAGTGTAACGTGCAATGATATGCGTTTTTCCTCCAAATGAGGGAACATTTTCTGCTCTTTGACATCATATGCGTAAGTACGGAAGCTTAAAAGTGCCATCAAGATCACACGATCTTTTCCCATAAAAGTTGACATTTTTCAAAAAAATGTTCATATCACAAGATAATATCTTTACAAAAAATAGAAAAATGATGAATTGCATACTTCAAAAGATCTTGTGATTTTAACAATTTTCGTCAAAATGATGAATTGACTGTTTCCACCATCTCGTGATTTCAACAATTTTCTGCAAAATGTTAACTTATTCATTTCTTCTTAAGTGAGCAATTCAACAATTTTCTGCAAAATGTTAACTTATTCATTTCTTCTTAAGTGAGCAATTCAACAATTTTCTGCAAAATGTTAACTTATTCGTTTCTTCTCAAGTGAGCAATTCAACAATTTTCTGCAAAATGTTAACTTATTCATTTCTTCTCAAGTGAGCAATTCAACAATTTTCTGCAAAATGTTAACTTATTCTATTCTTACAAAGTGAGCAATTCAACATTTTTCTGTAAAATGTTAACTTATTCATTTCTTTTCAAATGAGGAATTCAACAATTTTCTGCAAAATGTTAACTTATTAACTTCTTCTCAAGTGAGCAATTCAACAATTTTCTGCAAAATGTTAACTTATTCACTTTTTCTCAAGTGAGCAATTCAACAATTTTCTGCAAAATGTTAACATTCATTTTTTTCTCAAGTGAACAATTTAACACTACGGAAGCGTACGGAAGCGCATAAATGCCATAACATCACAAAGAAACAACCTAGCAATTTGCAATAATTCGTTACATTGAGCACATATTACTCGTCTCTTTTACTTAATGTTTAAGTGGCACCATAAGAGAGACAACTGAAGGCCAGCGGCGTCCCTAAGGATCGATCAGTGAAAGGGGGGGGGGGGGTACTGGACATTTTCCCAACAAAATGGATTACTTTCCCGACAAAAAATGCCCAAATGCCGGTGTCAAGAAAGATTAACTCCTAAGCCTGCAGCTTCGCAACCTGGATCCCCTCACGGGGATTGGCCTGCAGTATGTTACTTTATGTGATCAGTAGCCTAGGGAAGACTCCAAGGGGAGGGGGAACCCCTCCTCCTTTGAAAAATTTTTGAAAAAATTAGGTGTCCTTACATGCCATCTGCTGCTACATACGCTTTTGAAGTTTAATTTGCTTTCGAATGTTTACGTATTTTAAGTACTATAAAGCAAAAATCAGCATCAGTGAGGGGCTATGGCTACTGCTCATAGCTTCGTTCAAAGGCAATCTTTGCAAAAGAATTACACAATGACAAATAAATATAACAGGTGGACAAATGGAGCAAAAAGAAGAAAAGGAAAGCTACCGAAAAACGCAGTCTAACGTTTGGCAATGCCAATTTTACCTCAGCATAAGCGTTTTCATTTGTCAGCTACAACAGTAATGTCGAATTCGACATGGAAGTACTAGCTCCGAGAAAGTTTTTCTATGGGATGAGCATCAGTTCCTCTTCAACGTGGAACACAGTTGCCCTCCTTAGGGCCCATTTGAGTAGTGTCCCTTTGAAGCTCTGGAACATTTACACAATTGTGTGCACCAGAATGAAGAGTTATACTGTATGTAAATAACATTGAATACGCACTAACGGACTAGGAAATCTCAGTCTACCTCTGTCTTTGCAAAATAGCGCGATTTGGACCAGGGAGGTGTTAGTACTAACCGCCAGTCCACTTCTTTAAAATGGAGGGAAAGGTGGTAGCCTAGATTTCTGTGGAATTTTGCAATAATTAGACCTGGTGATGTGAGGTTGTGAAAAGGCAATAAGGGTAGAAGAGGATTGTGCGTGATTTGCGTCTGAAAAAACCACTGTTATGAATAGTTTGGTTGTTTTCTTTCATTTAACATAGCAATTGTCATCAGCAAATAACACTGAAATAGCAAGCAGCACGTTCTGTCCTTCTTGAAATAAGAATTGGAAATACAGTGAACATGAAGGATGCTCGCGAAGCGCCGAAAAAGAGACTTTTAAAGACCGTTTGCTGATGTTTTTAGACATAGCATCTACAGAAGGAGTCGAAAGGGCGAATTCCTTTCGCAACCATCGGAATTTAAAATGTACGCACTTTTCAGTTTACAGCAAACGCTAACGCTCCTGACTTTGGTAAGTGGAAAACCAGCGCCTACTGCACCGACCCGACTTTTACGTGACAGTGAAAACCAGTCGGCTCGGTTACAGTAGGTGTGTGCAAAATCAGACAACGGCACATTGTTCTCGACCCTTTGTGACATGTAACTTAAAAACATGAGAAAGCCTTTTAAGTATATCCACCTAGTCAATGTATTCAGGGATGCCAAGGTGAGTGAGTGGCTGGGCGACTCATGATAACCGTTTGCAGAGAGCACCAAAAATGTACGAAAATGGCAAAAGAAATCGTAACAAAGGCAGGGACCGCGGAGACCGGGGGGCGGGTAGGGGGTACGTGGACTTTAGTCCTCGCACTTTTTCTGCCGTGGGCATATTGAGCCGCCTAAAAGTGCATTTTTGGCTGCATTAAACTGCATTTATTTTATTGAACATATTTGGCCACTTCGATGATTAGCCCCCGCACTTCAAAATTGGCTCCGCGGTGTCTGTCAATGTATACTACAGTGACAGGGTACCGCGAACGCTTTAGCTCAGTGCAAGCTTTGAATACATGCTGTAGTTTTGCAACCAGGGGCGGCGCCAGGGTATTTTGATGGGGGGGGGGACAAAGCATGAGATGAGTGATCGCCGTCCTGGGGGAGGGGTCTAAGGGGAGGGCGTGTCCCCCTCCCCATTGGAAATTTTTTGTTAATTTAAGGTTGATTAGATGCAAAATGATAATGTCTTTAGTACATATTTTGAACTGATCATATATGACTGGAAAACTTATAATTTAGTAATTTTAATTTTTGTTTTGGGAAAGATGCTTTTCTGGGGAGGGGTGTCCCCTCCCCTTTGAAATTTTTTTTACTAATTTAAGATTGCTTAGATGCAAAATAGTGACATCTTTTGTATATTTTTTGAACTGATCATATATGGAAGAAAGTGTTCATAGTTTATTGAATTTTAATTTTTGCTTGGGGGAAAGATGCTTTTCTAAGGAGGGGTCTAAGGGGGTGTCCCCTCCCCTTTGAGAAATTTTTATCAATTTAAGATTGCTTAGATGCAAAATGGTGATGTCTTTGGTATTTTTTGAGCTGATCATATATGGCTGAAAAGTGTTAATAATTTATTGAATTCTAAGTTTTGGTTTAGTGAAAGAGGACAGTAGCCTTTGTTGTCTAAGAGAAGGTTATGTAGTCAACAAACCTCCTGAAAACACCCCCTTTTATGTATGGGTATGTTTTCACTCAAAAATACGTGCGTTGAGTCAATAGAAAACACGAACTATTATATTTCCGTTGCTTCATATATACAAGGTATCTAAAGGCTGGCAGACACCGGAATAGGGCCTCCTGGAAGCTCTGGACTAATAATTATATGGATCAAATATATGCCTATACCCCACCCTCCTCCTTTCTTCTTTCTCCTTCGCTTCCCTTTCCTCTCTTTTGTTTTCTCCTTTTCTTTTTCCCTGTTCTTTTCCTTTTCTCTTTCCTCTGTTCTTGCAAATGATAGGAGGCGGTTTCCCCCTGCCCCATGTGGCATAGCCCTGTTTTTCTTTGGTCTTTTCTGATTGAATCAAGATTTCTTCATACAGTAAAGATTGTGTTGTGTACGGTCATGCACCTACCATTTAAAATTCGTTTTCTATGGATTACTCAGTCGAGACAACACCAAAATAAAGCACAATAAGGCAGAGGCATTGGTACCTCTTTCGAGACTGGGGGTTGAACCTTGTTTCGGATCGCCGTCTTGGGGAGGGGTCTAAGGGGAGGGGTTTCCCCATTCCCTTTGAAAATTTTTTGGGTATTTGAGGGTCCTCAAATGCAATTTTGGTGCAACATTTTGGGCAAATTTTAAGGAAAATTACTGCAAATTTTTTACATTTTTTACTGAAGAGACAAATAAGGGGGTTTTGGCCTTGGATGTTGGGGGCAGAAGCATACTTCAGCCCCCCAGATTTTTGACTGGGGGTTTTAGACCCCAGCCCCCGCTTCCTACGCTTATGCAATAAGGGAGACATCTAATATTACTTCAAAGTTTAATTCATTTTTAAATGTTTTTTATATTTTTATTGTCAAAATGTTCGTTAAGTGATTGACTCATGATACCCACAATATATATGTTCACGTTCTAAACTTAAATGGTCACATGCTGGGAATGGAGTACAGTAAATGTTTGAGATTTCCAAATATTACATAATCCGGACAGGGGGGAATACCCATAGACGGAAGGTTCACTTAGTCGGAGGTTCACTAAAGACCAAAGATTCCCCCCGACGAAAATATATTCCGAGGTACGGGTAGGGTTGTGGTTTTGGTTAGATAGAGATTCATGGATCAGGCGTATCCCCTGATGCACAAATTAGCTGTCTGTATTTTTTTGGTGTAACTTGCAATGATACGCACCTTTTCTCCACGAGAGGGTGGGCTTTTTGCTCTGTGACACCATAATATGATGTCACATAATTATTATGTGTAAGGTCACCCGATACACATAGCATGTCCAGTTTTAAACTGATCTGTGTTACAGAAACTGTAACACGTGGCATGATACCAGATTTTTCGGGTTTCTGGGTTCGATTCCTCTATAAAATTATCAGAATTTACTCTTATTTTTGGGAGGAGGGTTATCTTAGTGTTAGGTTAGGGTTAGGGGAAAATTGGTGATATTTAAGCGTTTCTTCGTGTTACAAATTATAACATGGCACTGGTAAGGTCTCACAATAACTTGGCGTTAGGGTATACTACTCTATTGTTTTAGCTTTACTCTCGGTTCCTGTGCTCTTTCTGTTTGCGCGTTATGTATAATGGCCATAGTGTTTATGTTATACTAAACCTGCATTCACGTAAACAATGGAGAAAACAGAAAACGTTATGCGTGCGGGGATTGCAAGCTTCAGGTATTTTGTAACGAACAATTTAACTAATATTGTGATAGATGGGTGACATACTGTAACACCTCACCCCACCCCTACAAAATTATGTATCTTAAAACGTTTTTAGACGATTTTATTTTTTGGGTTGAAAAACCATGGGGGGGGGGGGCAAATGCCTGTCCTGCCCCCCTGTGACGCAGCCCCTGTTTGCTACGTAAGTTGGACTTTACATCGGGAATTTCAGGAAAATTTGAACCTCCGTTTTTCTTTTTTTTTTCCAAAGATAGCTTAGGGTTAGATTGGGTTAATTGAGCGTGAGTTGTGGTTCCGAGGCGTGTCTCACGTCGGAGGCGCGAGACTTGGTATGCCTGTGTGTTGCGGGTATGCTTAACGTACAATCCGACTGCAACCCGACGCACCTGACTACTAATACCTGAATACCGTCAATTCATCCCCGTCGAACACTCAGGGTGAGTTACATCACATTTCAATAAGGCTGTTGTTTCACGGTGTCGGACAGAGTAGCTATTTCATGACAGACAATTATACACATAGGCGGCGGAAGCGGAGGGGGTAGACTGGGGGACACGTCCCCCTTAAATTTTCCAGTGAGAGTACGGACCCCTAAAATTTTAGGAGGAAAATTGTCGATTCAAACCAAACTAAAAAATATCATCAAACACTTATAACCATAATTAATGATGTTCGAAAATTAAGCAGAATGACGGTCCTTCGTAGCAACCAAATAATTCCCGTTGACGACTGGACTGCGACGTTTACATTTTCGGGGTCCTCATAAACCTTACCATCATCACAATCCACGAACCAACTGAGATGAGCCGCACTACTTTATGGAGCGCCAATCACGCAAAAAGTCGTCGAAGGTGGTGGAAGGTACTGAAGGTATCGATGGTAACGTCATCGATGGTAAACGCTATCGACGGTAATGCTATCGACGGTAAACGCTATCGACGGTATACGCGAACGATGATAGCTCAATCGGTGGTTTTACTTATCGATGGTGGCGGTGAACACTAATCGATGGTATACGCAAACGTTGGTAACTCAATCGATGGTTTACTTTATCGATGGTAGCGGTGTACACGCTATCGACGGTATACGCGAACTATGTCAACTCAATCGATGGTTTACTTTATTGATGGTGGCGGTGTACACGCTAGCAGCGGTATACGCGAATGTTGATAACTCAATAGGTGGTTCACTTCATCGATGGTAGCGGTGTACACGCTATCGACGGTACACGCGAACGATGATACCTTAATCGGTGGTTTACTTAATCGATGGTAGCGGTGTACACGCCAGCGGCGGTATACGCGAATGTTGATAACTCAATCGGTGGTTCACTTCATCGATGGTAGCGGTGTACACGCTATCGACGGTACACGCGCGGTAAAACTCAAATCGGTGGTTTACTTCAATCGATGGTAACGGTGTACACGCTATCGACGGTATAACGCGAACGTTGATAGCTCAATCGGTGGTTTACTCATTGATGGGGGCGGTGAACACGCTATCGATGGTATACGCAAACGTCGATAGTTTTTAATCGATGGAATAGTGCATGGGAATACTTTCTGAATCGAACTTAGTGTCTATTTCAGGAAATTTTCTTTAATTATACATGGAATTGAAGGAGACATATGTGGAATGTCTTCTGCATAGCTACCGAAGCGTACGTACTCTTTTTCTCGCACGTACTCAGCTCTAGTGCAGGGCATGTACGTACGTACTAACTTAGTATACGGCAGATATTGTAATGCAGCACACATGCACATGCAGACTGACTAGCCGGTGTGGTAGGGTGACCGCTAGAGAACTTCACAAGTATAGCCTACAAGGTTAGTGAAGGGAAATCGTAGTTTATTTTCTTTACCATATTTTTGAGTGATCATTATCACACGCATTTCTTCTATTCTAATGGAAACAATGTGTGTAGGCCTCTAACGGTAGCGTTTTCGAGTTGTGGCATTTTCATTGTGGCAAACACCTAACGTTACGTTAGACTAACTTAACGAACTTAGAGCGAAGCTAGTTTAAGTCCCCGTGTTCTCGACTCACCATATCAAACATAAATGTGTAGATACATCATCATCTTTCTTTAATCTCAATAGCCTAGATTTGTGAGCTAACTCATTGCAACCTTCCCTAAGCTA
The DNA here is from genome assembly GCA_029531755.1 of Holothuria leucospilota. NCBI lineage: Eukaryota > Metazoa > Echinodermata > Holothuroidea > Aspidochirotida > Holothuriidae > Holothuria > Holothuria leucospilota. The sequence goes on along the minus strand of CM055981.1, from coordinate 27,280,658 downwards.
GTAACGTGATCGATCAGAGTACTGTTGACTTAGCCTAGGGTACCTAGGCCTAGTTCTGACGTACCACTTTGATTTTTGTCCCTGATCTAGGCTTAGGCTATTGGCAACACAAACTTTTGACCGCGTATTACTGTGAGAGTAATATCGTCTGCGTGCGTTGCTGCAGTGATTGTTGCTATATACGCGTATGCGCGTGTATGAACGTAACTATAGCTATGGACTATGTCACAATTAAACAGCAGTGCGTGCTATCTAGCATACAATAATGTGAACGTCCTAGTTACACGATTTGGCAGTTTCATAGAATGTTAAAAAAACAAAACAGGATCGTTTGTGTAAATCAAAATTTTTGGTCTTTTTTGGACACTAAGTGCTAATAATCTTAGAATGAAGGGTCTTAAACATGTGAATTACTCTTGTGTCTCCAATATATTGTAAGTTCCATTCCACATAGCTAGATAGCATAAGTCCTGTTCGCTTTACAAGTTACACGGTAGGTAGAGTACACAGTTTATATAGAGATGATAGTAAATATCATCCCAAGATCGTAAAGCCTACAGTTGCTGTTATCTTGTGTGTGTCATACGGTACGGTCGGTTGCTGAGCTACTCAGCGAGCAAAGTTTGGCTAATTTCATCTGGTAGTTCCAGGCATGGGCCGTTACGGGCCGGGGGGGGAGGTGGGCAGCCGCCCCAATGTCAGAAACCTGACTAAATCGGGCAGATATTTTTGTCTCAGTCGGGCGGAAAAATTGGACATTTAAATTCTATACTCCAGACTCTGAGGCAGGGTGGCGCCAGGGTGGCTCTCCAAAGAGGACAATTTCTTTAATCAGAACCCAAAATTTTTTGGCGCGCTACGCGCGTTTTAGATTCACTCCAGTTATTCAATAGTTCCATTCCACATAGCTAGATAGCATAAGTCCTGTCAAACCTTACCAAGAAAAATGTAGGCACATTACACAGGTTATAGATGTCGTCAATTGCATCCTCATATCGCAAAGCCTAGTTGCTGTTCTCTAGTGTGTGTCATGCGGTAGGGTCAGTTGGTGAGCGACTCACAGAGGAAAGTTTGGCTATTTCATCAGGTAGTCCAGGTGGTGTCGACACAATGTATGTTTTTCTCCGATACGTGTCTCAACCATACCGTTTTATTTTTTTGTCTTTGTACTACAATGATTTCATATGGGTTTTGTGTAAGCCTACCAAAATTTTCACGCGATTCGCGCGCTTGCAGTGTCAAATTCAGATTCACAAGAGCACTTTCAGTGCACCACTCGGCTGTTAAAGTAATAAGTAATGTTAATGCAAAATATGTCCTGCAATGGCGTTGGATAGTTCGGCTCTTTTCATATCCCTTCTCACCACCCCTCAATAAAGGGGCTGTCGGAACTTGGGGTCACTGGCAGGACCCGGCCCCTGTGGGGAAAATATCTGTCGCTACCCATGGTCCATTTACTATTTTGGCTTTCAAAAGGTTTCGTTTCTGCAATAAAGCCCAAAATTTTCGGTACGCTCTGCACGCTCTTCCTCAGTTCCGTTACTTATAGCTAAATTAGTACAAACCCTGTCCTCCTTTCAGGTAACTTAATAAGTAGAATACGATGATTTATGTAAATGTCGGAAATTCATCTCATTTCGCTATACCTATAGTTAATGGTTCTTTTGTGACTGTCGTGCGGTACGGCTGGTGATTCTAGAAGGGAACTACAATATACTTTATGCAAGATAAGGCCCAACTGCCAGGGGGACAATTGACCTATATAAGCTATATAAATAAGTAGGCCTTCAGACTTTTCTAATGTAAGCTTACCCAAAAAATTTCCGCGCGCTTGACGCGCTTTGCAATTTCAGAAGTTATCAGAAGTTATTCTGCTATTGCACGTCGTTTGTTTTGTATTTCTGGGGAGTTCATATTTTCAAGCCCAGCAGGGTTTTTCGTGTACTTCCCTTCACCTCATGTACATATCTGTCTCTATTACCATTGCTCATGTATTTTGTATGTATGCGTGAAGTGATACAAACCAATAAACGAAATGAAACGAAACGAAAAAGGGAAACGAAGTTAGGATTCCGGGAGAAACATGAAATCAGTGCCTTTGCTTCTCTAGTTAGATATACAAATTTTATGCAATATATCAGTATGGCATGGTATAGTACACAGATTTTCTTCAAATCCCCCTCACCAACCCCTCAAGAAAATCGGGGATGTCGTCATTTGGGGTCGTTGGGCCCCGCGACGGGCAAAATCCTAGCACCACCCCTGCTGTGAATTACAAAGAGACAATGGTATGTGAACTTCACAATTTACGCGTAAATGCAATGGTTATCATAGGCTATTAAAGTACCCACCATAGTCTAGGCATAGGTGTGCGTGGCTTTTTGTCACTGACAGAGAGTATCAGTATGTGCAGGAACCTAGCCCACCGCTACCTCGTGAGAATAAAATAAAATGAAACTTTACGTTTTTTCACCAAAAATGCACATCTTGATGGCTGCTATCAAGCCTGGCAAGTGCCATTTCCGGCGATCTGGGCTGTATTAAAATCTCAAATTTTCTTGGTACGCTCCGCGCCAAAAGGTGGCGCTCCGCTTAGATAGTAAACGAGAGCCAACACCAACAAAATTCCCCAGCCCTCCAGAGCCACCACAAAAACATCTTAGCTACACCACTGCTGATGTGTTGTTGTTGCTGTTGTTTCCTTTTTCTTTAAATATACTACTTTGAGCAAATATTAAGGTGGAGTGTGGAAAGGGTCGAGGTTCAAGGTCGATAAATCGCATCTTGTCTGCTCCCCCCCCCCCCCCAGTGTCAAACATCTTCCGACGCCGCTATTGGTAGTAAGCCATAGCTGGTATGCTATTGCTAGACTCGTTTCGACCATGGAAGATAAGTACCAGGTCTCATCAGTATCGGTAAGGTAAAGTCGGGGGTCTTGTTGTTATCACGCAACCGATTTGTTTTTCTCTATTGCTAGCTGTGCACCAGCTTATCGAAAAATAGGAGAATTCAGATTTCACGATCAGTTCACCAAATTTCTACGTCAACTCGTTGGCATTCTATCGCCTCCCAAAAGCAGTACTTTACTTGATGGAATGATTTCAGAGTGTTACGATTCAATGCTTCTTTTCGGGTACCGGTACTGTATGTCGAGTTTGTGCCAGTAGCGGTTAGAAATATCACGGGTGAATGAATATTTACGTAGCACAAGACTGCAGTCTATGAATGGTTTACAAAGGATAAAATTGCGGTGAAAGAAGCAAGGATGTAACCGACTGGATGTAAAATTATTTTTCCAAAATAGAGCTAATTCTTTGTAGGTGTCGAAAGTTTTCTGAACTTACAGAAGGATATGTTTCAGTTTTAGGAAGTTTCTCGAGTGCAGATAAACCTTGATAGGTTGGTTTTCTCCCTGGTAAAGTATAACAAAATTCTTTTGGGATTTTTATATTAGCTTTGATAATACACATGTCTCATCGGTATGACTAGAGAGGCGAACTCACGATGTGAATTTCTTCAGATAAACAAAGCACACCTCCAACACGAGTGATGTTCCCATGAAAATAGAAAATGCCGTTATTCAGTGTATTTGTATTCGGAAGAGATTTGGTAAAGTTGCTGTGGCACTTTAAATGAAATTGTTACAAACGCATAGTACGACCAGTGTTCCGATGGGATGGAAGCGTAGTGCGCGTAAGGACTTTACAATTCTGTGTTGTTAAAAGGTAAAAACTTTAGCAATAGCACAATCGCATAGTCAACCAACTACATAAATTAGTCACCTCTACACTGGGGGGGGGGGTGGGGGGGGGGGGGGGTGGGGGTGTGGGTGGGGTGGGGGGGGGGGGGGGGGTGGGGGGGGGGGTGGGGGGGGGGGGGGGTGGGGGGGGGGGGGGGGGGTGGGGGGGGTGGGTGGGGGGGGGGTTGTGGGGGGTGGGGGGGGGGGGGGGTCGGGGGGTGGGGGGGTGGTGGGGTGGGGGGTGGGGGTTGTGGGAGTTGGGGGGGGGGTAGTGATGGGGGGGGGTGGGGGCCGGGGGGGGTGGGGGGGGGGGGGTTGCAGAATACAATAGCACCGACAAGGCGACGGATTGATGATAAGTAAAGATCGCAGGATTCTTTTGCCATTGAATCTTTTGAAAGAATGTATCGAAAATCATGGGTTTAAGTTGACTAAATTGAAAGTTCCAACGTTTAGTGATAGAAATTTGGGATTTTTATGAAAGTAAATTGCAAACTCTACTTTTAAGGGGAAAATCTGCCTTTCCTGAAAGCAAAATCAAATGATCCGTCGGGAAGACTGGTCGCTGCCCTAAATTTCATGTTTTATTGTTCAAATAGAGGTTTCATGACGAGATTAAAAACAGGGGTTAGTTTTCACGGTGTGTGAGGGAGGGGTGTGGGGGGTGTAGGCTGTTCGCCAGTTTAAAGAGGTGGTGTAGCTCATCTAGCCCTGCAGCAGATATCATCTATATCTACCACCGGAAAGGAAGATTTAATGGTTGTTGAATAAATAAAGTACATTCAAACTTAACAATCAATAACTTAGCTTACGAGGGTGCCATTCTGGTTTCCACGGTAGTACTAACGAAGGAACATATTTTCAATCTTTAATTGCAATCTAATCATTGAGGGCTACTCTGCACTCCTGAGGTTGGAACAGTAACGTGTTAAGTTAATGCCCGCTATTACCAGATTGGCATTTAAACTTATGAGAATTAGATGGTGATTAATTTATATGAGAAATCGCATGGATGTAACGAGGGATATGACGAAAAGGATTGTAAGAAGGAACTGCATCCGTAGATCAATGAGCGTTCCGACGCCAAAGATGAAAGACCGATGTGCTCCATGGATGTTGTGTAGTCAAGCCAGTAGTATGGCTTTTGTTTCAGATGTGGAGAGTGTTTATATACAACTGTGGGATGTAAGCTTAGCCCTTTTAGATTTGCATTTGAAGTACTGTTCGTTATTTAGGTGCAGAATCAGTTTTCAGAAAAAAATATGTAACTGTGTTCTGGGTTCTCATAAATAATGTCCAACATGAAAACTGGCTTTTGTTGACAAATAATCAACATGAATGTTGAAATAAGTGAGTATTTCTTCTGCGTGGTATATATTTTGTTATTACGTTATATCCTAAAAATAGTTCTTTTAAAAAAAGGGATATGCAGAATTATGCAGATGTGTTCGCTTTGTCACATTTGCATTTTTATTGACATAACCACTAGCATAGTTACTGCAAAATTGCTGGAAATGTAATTTTTTAATGATATGCGATTCAAAAAACCCTTGGAGCTGTTCGTTTTGATGAAGACAATAAAAATTAAGGATATCTAAGACAGAAAGTAAAACTAATTAGGCGAAATGCTTATGAGCTAGTGGTATGCCATTACTAGCACCTTAATTCTTACTGGTACCAGCGTAGTATATACAAGTATATAGGCCTAACATTTATCCCATAATGCAGGCCAAACCATAATTTTTCCAAGCCCTTATAGGTATATTCACCGAGCATTAACCTCATCCTTTAGAAATGTTTAGCTGCTTTTAAAATAAGTATCGTAATTATTCCTATTTATGTAGGGCACTAGTACAGTTAATTGAGCTTTTGCATTGTAGTAGCAGGCTGGTAGGGAGTTTTATGTTGTATATTTCTCCGAAATGGTATTGTAACCAGTGCAGTAGTCCTCAAGGCCGGTCTCGGACTCGAGACCGGTCCCGAGTCACGATTTTGAGGACTCGGACTGGGAAAGCAAGGACTCGGACTCGGTCTCGTTTAGTCCGGAGTCGTGACTCCGCTGTAAAATTTCCGAGACTGGGCTCGAGACCAGCAAAAAATCTAGTTGCATTTTCAACCAGTCGTCACAAAGCATTTACCTCATTCTCTGCAGTTCTCGTACAACTCCGCACGGTAACTACGTCTTTTCAATATACGCTGTGTTGTGCAGATATATAAGGTCTGCTACTGAACAAGCACGTGAGCTACGTAGGCCTTCATATGTAGCACAAAGTACGTTACGCAAGAAGCTGTGGACACCGTAAATGGTATTCGAATCGAAGGACTTCATGTAGGGTTGGCATGAGCTCACGAGGTGGGTTGGGGGGGGGGTATGCCCTCCTAATTCGGGCAAAAATAGTGGATCAATTCGGGCACATGAGACAGCCAAGAAAATGAATTATGCCACTCTTACGGGCCAAAATTGGGGCAACTTGGTCCAAAATTCTAAATTCGGACAAAAATTATCCCTACCCCTCCAAAAATATTGACCCCGTACGCCAGATGGTTGGTTGTTGCATACACTTTAAACCTCACCCACGTCTACGTGCGTCGCAATGGTTCACTGGTGCAAGAATTGACCATGTCGTCTTCGTAGTCACTTGTTTTTATTCCATAGGTGCTAGATAAGTGGGGGATCTGGGACGATTGTCGATGCCCCACTCTTGAGTGTGCTGGACAAATACCTCTTTTTGCCCTTGTTCTCTTAAATAGTGGTATCGTAATTCATGTTGTCTGCGACAAGCCAACATAATACTTTTCGTCGTATTCACTTTTCTTTTTTGGCAGAGTACGTATAAAGAACATTTATTATTACACCAACTATTTTTTCGAGCGCTTCACGCAAAATTTTATTTCTCCGTTTTTCTTAATTCTTTGAACGAAAGAACGAAAGCTAAGTGCAACTTTCATCTGTTTAATGAAATCTACGATGAAAGAGTAGGGAGTTTCACTTTTTAGAAATATCCTTTTTGCCAACATAGCCAAATGCTTATGCTGTAATTTTTGTTTTGTTGGTTGGCTTCTTGACACTTTTACATACGATCTTGTCGCATGTAGCTGAAATTAACAACTACCAAGTTCATCTGGGTGAATTGACAGCACTCAACCCACAAACTTCGAGTAGCCTGGAGGGACCATTGATCCAACCCGCGAGATAATTGCTATTGCAATTTTATTAAATATTGATATTATAACTAATTTAATACCGCCATTTAACCACAGGTGGCACAGGAACGATACAAGGCCCGTGGTGCCCCCGTGGGAGAATTTTCAAATTTCTTCGGGTTCCTCGAGAGTCATCTCCAAGACAGTAGGTAGAAAGTATTTACTCCCCAATAGCGACCAATCGCTCCAACGTTTATCTTTTGTTTATCTCAAGGAACGCAAATTCTTCAAGTAATTTTTTCGCGCGCTGTATAGTTCCTTCAGATGCATTTTCGTTTATACTTTTCTTTCATGTAGTAAATGGTAAATAAAGAACACACCAGGTGCCTTTATTTGGTAAATAGTACATATCAGGCCTATAACTAAACGGCACATCAGTTGGTCTCTGTTAAGTGGGTCGTAACTCAATTTGGGAGTAGTTTCATCTTTCGGCTGCATTAGGAAATAGCTTGTATGACTCTTCCATCATTCCTGGACATACTATAGACATACTGGGTTATCCTAGACTATTTCATGTTGGAAAAATTAATCCTAAATCTCGTAGTTTTTCTCTTGCCTGTAGCACGATCCACCGCAAAACAAATTATCTATTCTTTCCCATCATCAGTACATGTTTTTTAACACTTATGTCAATTTTGCAACCCTTGGCAGCTTTCATACTACTTTAATGCAGCACCCATTTAGTACTACACTTCTAAAGGACAGGTCTGTGTAAGAAGGGTGAAAACACAGCTTGCCAGCTCACGGTGAAAAAAGTGTTCGTTTTTCATTATTCCTACATATGTTTTTTCTTTGTTTTACAAATATGCTCGTTTCCTGGACACTAAAAACTGTAATGCTAGTGCATGACCACATAGGTCAACGTTAGTGCGTGCGTAAAGTAAAACAATTGCAGCAAAATATTGCAACTAAGCTACTTCTAGTTGAAAAATTTTCACTGAGGCGAGGGGCAAACCCTCTTCCCAAATCCCTCTGCAAGGAGGTCTGCTCGAATATTCAAGTTTTGCATCAGAAAAGTTCCCCAGTCCGGATTATATCTGAAAGCGTTATGGTAATTGACCTTTCTTTTGGAAGTGTACTAAATTTCTGCAGCATCACATATCCAAATGAAGTACGTTAACATTCATTTCTAAAGTCTGGAAAGTACCATTTCCTACAATTTGGGAGCCATTTTGAGCGAAAATTAGGGTGGCACTCTACGCGCAAACTTACGTTGGCGTTCCGCTTAGAGAGTATCACAAACCCTTCAAGAAGCCACTGACCATACATTTTTAACATCCCCCAGCACACATGCTTCAAAATACCTTCCTCTACGACTATATGAAATCTTATTCTTAGTGTATACTTTTCCATAGAGAGGACTCGGTCGCCGACTCGGAATCGGACCCTGTGACTCGGTCTCGGGCTCGGACTCGAATGTCAGTGACTCGGACTTGGACTTGATGGATGAGGACTCGGACTCGGACTCGGTCTCGGAAGGAGGGGACTCGACTACAGCACTGATTGTAACTACACAGCATTCTTAGTTAAAATTGTCGCCAAATCGCATCTTCTATACGCTTTTGTACATTGCAACAAAGGTGAAACATACTAATGTATTGGACGCATCGTCTTTCTTGGAAGAGTATATCAACCCCCAGCACTGAGGGCTTGGTAACAACTGTAGATGTATCCGTCTACAGCAATGACGTTGTGGAAGGGTGTACAAGCCCTGGTTTGGGGTCAAACGGCATCAGCGCTTCCAGTCCTTGTGTAAGGTTAGCACTGGACCTTTAAATTGAGCTACCACCTTCACGCATGAGCTGGTATTTTAGAGAATCGCTCTTTTCCTGTAAACGTATGGTTAGTTCCTGCTTAAGAAATGAGCTTGTGCCTAAAACATGTAACAACTAGTGTCTAACGCAAAAAGGCTTCGCCATAACGTATCAACTCTCTCAAAAAAGCTCTCAAGGCTTTCCACCCCGATTTGAAAAAGTTGTGTTGACTTTTAGTAATCGTTGGATTATTTGGAGAGATGAGAGATAATTTTCCAAGTTTTGTCGCTGACTACCTAGTGCGTGATAATTTTGACTCACCCTCTCCTAGCAAGTAAACCTGACAAAGAACTTGTATACAAACGTTCGTTTTTGCTCATGAAAAGGTTAAAGTAAAAACCGCACGTTTCCTACAAATCATCTCTTAGATCTTGTCATTGAACTCAGTTCTTGCATGACGACGATGATGCGATGCTGACGATAATGACGACTATGAACACGATCATAATGAAATTAACGATATGGAAATGATTACAATGATGACTATGACGATGAAAGTGACGATAACAATGACAATGAAGCCTGTGCCGACGATAATGATGAGTGTTATTATTTTTGTTATTGATAAAGATAACCATCGTTTCGTGTTTACATGGAAAAAACTTTTTCTGTTACTTTTAAGCAAAAGGATCATAAATATCTAGTTTTCTTGATACCAATATCATGAATCAAGTTCATATAATGGTGATATTAGATTATTTTTATTTTGATTAGCTGGCATCGATACCCCCATTTTGACTATGCTGTGGTGCATTGGGCTCCTCGTCCAACATCCTGACGTTCAGGCCAAGGTAGCTGCTGAAGTGGATAAGGTGGTGGGAAGGGACCGACTACCATGTCTGAATGATCGGGACAACCTTCCATACACCACTGCTACATTGTTTGAGGTTATGAGGTACAGTTCCATTGTACCAATTTCCCTCCCACATGCTACAACAAAACAAGTCCAGATCGGTGAGTTTTCCCTGAGCTAATATAAAAATTGACGCTATGTGTACAGTACAGCAGCTTATCAAGAATGTTAATGTTTTCTTAGATTATCTGTTTGAAATGTGCACCCAACTACGTCAACATGACTATACTTACTCAAAGCACAGTATTTAGAGCCTTAAGTATGGGTACAGCTGACATGCAGGAATAAATGGGTCAAGTATTATGTTCTATTATGAATTACCCAATGATACCTCAGGGATGGAGACTTGTCATACTTATAGATTAATTGTACTAAGTAGAAGAACCCAATTGTTTCGGTGAAGGTCAAAGGTCATTTGAGGGCACCAGAGATGAAAATCTTAAAACCATTGTGAACGCGATATCTCGATAAAGCACGGAATACTTTTCATACTTAAGAGTCTCACTACATAGTTGTTTATAAGTGAATGACAAAGGACAAAGGTTATCTGGGGTCACCCGAGGTGAAACTACGTCAGACAGTAACACAGGGGTGAGGATCCTTTTTCCCTTGACGGGCCGTTTTGATAGTCATTATCCACTCGCGGGCCTCAAATAATGAGGGCGCAAAAAGCTTTCCCCACAGGGCGCAGGCCAAGGAGCCCCAAACAGGCCCTGGTGAGGTCAGGGGAAAAACCCAGGTAAGGAACTTGTGCGATGCCCCCAGAAGCTATTGGGTTTATGAATTTTTGTAAGCAATAGAATGCTCATCCACTAACTATTCATTGCATTGTCTGTGCAAAGCTACTCATACTAGGAGTATCACAATATGACCATTTGTCTTATTTATGCATGAAGCAACAGTGAACGAAAAGTGCCCGTGAAGCGCTCCGAAAAAATCGCGCATTTGCGAACCAACTTTATTTGTCTCCACTTAAAATTACAAAATTATCTACATTTAAACGTTTAACTCACTCTTTGGAGGGACACTTCTAGCCCCCAAATCTACCGGAATAAATACAGTGCCCTCTGAGTTTTGTACTCTAATAGATAGACCTATATTTGTGATACTGCAATTCTGTTCAATGCTATGTAGCCTACCACAAGATGTATTAGGATTCTGCACCTGGTTTGCCTTACGAAACAGTGGGCACTTCATGTTGTGCATAGGCCTACTAAGGTTTCAGTAGAAGTATTAGGCCTACGTGAAATATCCAGAAAGTGATACGTACAGGATAGATGATGGACACCTTGGGCTAAAGCAGGACAAAAGATGGGAACCATAGGCTAAAAGATTATTATCAATTACTTTTTAAATTATTCCGAATTTTCATTTACGAATTGCTTTGCGGGCCGGACAAAATTGTCTCGCGGGCCACATACGGCCCACGGGCCGGAGGTTCCCCACACCTGCAGTAACACTTCCATTGGCTTTAACGATCGACCATAATAAAGACCTGAACTATGAGGTTTTGCAGAGAGCAGAGTGTAAGGATATATAAATCACCGTGACGATATCAATACGCGAGCTGATAGCTTAACCCAGGATACTGCTATTCTTGGTTTCCTGTCTTTACAGTTGTCTCGAAAACCTATTAAAGATGGGAAGTTCGTTATCAATCGATGATAATCGACTCTGAAATATTCCGTGCACGGTGCAAAACTGCAAAGCCTATAGCCAGCTAGATTTAAAACGAGAGCTCTGTAAACTGCTTGAACAAGAAAAGTGTATTCGATCGAAATGTACCATTGGTCATTTTGGACAAATTGTGTAGAAGAAGTTAATGTCCTCCTTTTGAAATCCTGCCTGAGTTTTAATTCTCACAAAGGCGGAATGTGATCTGTGTTTACTGGCAACCTGCATGAATACAGGCTAAATTCGTCCTCATTCATTACCTACACAATATACTCCATTACTGCTCGTGAGTCTTATGGGTCGACTTGAATGTGTCCGTGTAATATGTATGCATTGTGTATGCTAGTATATCGGTCCCTTCTTAATACACGGCCGCATGTATGGTTGTTACGAACCATACCTCAGCGCCATACCTCTGCATCATAAGTATCAACAATGTGTTGGTTCTCAAGAAAGCTTAAGCTAGAAGGATAAAAATGCCTTTATATCAATCGTGAAAACTGTGTCGGTGAAACATATTATATATATATATATATATATATATATATATATATATATATATATATATATATATATATATATTGCTAATTTGGGATTTAGGCGAAAAACCGTATGAAAAAACGCGACTGTTGGGAGAACTTGACCCTTAGGCGAAAAAATCGTTTCGCCTTAACGTTTTACACACTGTTTTATATAGGAATGTGTAACTCTATACGCAAGTCCGATTTACCACGTAATGTTAATGCAATTACTTAGTTCCACACCAACTTACGTGTATGTATCCGTTAACACTAAGGACTTACAGGCCATTGAAATAACGTGCATATATATCTCAGAACCAAAAGGGGAAATATAATCTTATGTATTTTATTGTTTTTTCTTCGCCGGTTGTATTGGCGGTATACCGATTTCGCCTAACAGGTCGATCTAGCGTTATATATATATATATATATATATATATATATATCTATATATATCTATATATATATATATATATATATATATATATATATATATATATATAGGCGTTAGAACTGCATTTTCGTACCATATCAATGAAAAAGTTTTAGAGAACAATATTTACGTTTTCACAAGCATAATTGTCACAGTACTAATTCTAATTTCAATAACCTAAACAAGCACGCGTGTAAAAGATGCTGTGACTATATCATGATTTGAAATAACATTCGTAACAGGAGTTTGTTGATTGTGAAGTGAAAAGCGCTTAGTTTCTAACACAGACCATCCAGGGAGGTGTTATTAGCTAATAACACCTCCCTGGACCATCCGGGTTTGATTCCCTTCCAAGGCGCTGCCTTTCTTCTTTTTTTGTCATTCATTTTTTGGGGTCGGTTAAAGGTAACTGTAAAAAACTGGTATGTAACTGTCAGGACTTCTATATGCAGCGGGTGGGTGACCCTTGCTGGGTTACCAAAGGTCAAATTGTGAAAACATCGTACAACATAATGTCTCAAGAAGGATAACTTTGAGGGATGGATATCAGTATCAAAAAGCATTTCGGTTTGGCAAGAAATTGCTCTGCCTCTTGCAAATGAGAAACGGCTTAGCCCCTAATTTACTTTTCGATCTTTTTTGAGGAAAATCCCCTTTTTTAATGTTACCTTCACGGATTTCAATCTTTCATTTGCATTTCTAGGTGGTTATACACTTCCAGAAGGAACATGGGTTCTTGTCAACCTTTATTCGATGCACTATGACGAAAAATTGTGGGACAACCCTTTTCAGTTTAAACCAGGTCTGATCATTTCTGCCTTATATTAACACAGCTATTTACCAAAAATGGTCAATCATCATACACCATTACGGTTTATGGGTGACTGGGTGTAAGAAATTCGTCTGCCATTAGAAGCTGTGAGATCAGAAGGCTGAAACCAGGAACGGCGGAGACGGGGGGGGGGGATAAAGGGACTTTAGCCCCCGCACATTTTCTGCTGGGGGCATTTTGGGCCGCCTTATAAAGCTTTTATTTTCCGATGACCTAGCTGCATTTAGCAAATCGCCCAGAAAGATCGAACTTATAAAAAAGGACATATGCGAAGCATAGACATATGCGAACCATACAGGCAAACAAAAAGAAAGTCAATTACCTCGACATATCTCTAGACCTACGGACAGGAACATTCAAAACATACAATAAACCGAACAACACACCGTTGTATGTCCACCGAAAGAGCAACCACCCACTATCGATACTTTGTACTATTCCAGCGGCCATCAACAGGCGCCTCTCCAGCATTCGCTCGGAATGTGATGCATTTAACGAAGCCATCCCCCCATACCAAGAGGCTTTTGCAAGCAGCGGGTACGAGTAACAGCTCAAGTTCAACCCCGAAATCCCCCAGAAGAAGCGCTCCCGCAGCAGAAATATTACACGGTTTAATCCACCCTATAATTCCAATGTAGCCACCTATCTATCCATCCATCCATCCATATATGTGTGTGTATATATATATATATATATATATATATATATATATATATATATATATATATATATATATATATATATATATATGTATATATATATATATATATATATATATATATACACACAATATTAAGAAAGAAGACTGAGTGTTACTCCATACTACAATACACACTACGGTCCGTTTCACCCGAAGGCTCGTCAGGTGTGTGAGGGAGACTCAACAGGTAGTTGGCACCGTGCGTAGCAGAGGCAGTCAAGTGAGTCAACTACAATAGATGGATTACTTATTGGAGAGCAGAAACTTGTTCGAATGTCTGCATTTACTGATTAGTTCGGTCCTGCTGTTTAGAATTGGACTTTTTCTTTCTGCACTGTAAAAAATTTCCAGTAAAATTACAGTAAAAAGTACTGGCAACAAGTTTCCAATATGTAAATTGTAAATTTACAGACAGTAAATCATACCTGTAAATTTCCATTGTAGCTATTGCAAAATCTAATAATGAGTGTAGTAATTTTACACATTTTACTTTGGATTTATACGGTAATATTTTTTGTAAATTTCAGTATCAAAAATACAGGATACTGTACTTTGACTATACATTGACCAGTAAATTGACACATATAAAGCTGGGTTCTCACAGCCACATCTCTGTAAATTTGTTGAATACGTTTTAGTTATATTACAGTTGTTTATTAGTAAATTTAAAGTGACTTCCACAGTAAATTTCCAAGCATATTATTAGAAAATTACAGCCGATACACAGGCAAAATTACAGTGACTTTAACTTGGAATTATAAGTGTGCATTAGTAAAATCCCAGGTTCAATACCTGTGATTTTACAATCATAAACCTGTAAATGCATGTAATGGTTTGTAAAATTGCAGTGATTTTCAAGGATAAACAACAGCGATTTTATTCGGGCTTTAGAAAAGAACTGATAAATATGGATAATTCTGCCGCCAAATTCAGTGAATCCACGTATTTTCTAATGGTCTATACGTAAAAGTACAGTAAAAATCCTTGTGAAATGTTGCAAAGAGAAAAATTAAACAGCAGATACATCTTATGTTTTTTTTTTAAAGTGGTTTATTGAGCTCCACTATAAAAAGATACAATGCATGACTGTTTAAAACAAGAATGAATTACATATCCCACCAAATTGGATCAAATCACTGAAGAATTAACTGTCAAGTTTACACGTTAAAACAAATAAGGAAAAATATCAATTGGTTCATTAAAAAGGTAAGGATTTCATGAGGATTGCAATTTTAAAACGTATAGCAAACAACTTTACGTAATTTACATGGTCAAATCTTGTTGGATATGCATAACAAGAATTTTATGTTACCATAGTGACACATCAATCAACTCAACCAGGGTCAGTTTTGAGTGTCAAAAGGCAGCAATGACAAAACACTGATGTTGACTTTAGACAACATATTTCACGGTCATACTGTATTACGATAGCATCTCTGGTTTACTTTGCTTCTCAAAATTTTGGACTTGTAACAATTTATGGCAGAGTAATTTTTTTATCAACTCTAGGAGGTAGTATGCTGTCTTTCAGCACATCTCATTGTTGCCAGGACTTTGTCCCATCCACAATAATGTTGATATAAATGCAAGATGCAGTACTAATTGAATGTGCATGTAGCCCCTTGCCCAGTATTTTGCAAAGTCACTGTGCACCAACTCCCTCACACATATGTAGAATGGTAACAATTAAACAAAAGTTTTAAAATGTACTCTGAAACTGGACATGCATATCCACAGACTGTCACTACAACATACCTTGTTTATACTTCTGGAAGAAAATTCATGAACAACAACTTCAAAATGGTGTAAGTACACAAATGATAATTAATCTATTGGAATCATTCAAAATGATTCAACTCGTCATGGTTACTGCATGGTTATCACATCCCTATGTTCAGTGTCTAAGAGACATACACATGGAAACATGCAGATAAACAGAAAGACGGTCCAACTTATTATGTAACTACGTACTGATTTATTGATAAGAGCGACTGTGCAAATAATGAAAAACCTTTTTGGCTAACTTTTAATTCTACTTGGTAGATTGCAGATATTAATTAACTGTTAAAACAATGAAGTAGAAGAACACTAATAATGTGAAACAATTTTTTTCAGATAATTATAAAGAAAATTAAAAATGCAATTAAAGTTGAATCACACTAGGAAAATACTACTGGCATAATCATGGAGCTACTGTTAACATAATCTTTAGTCTGTTGCACTTTCATCTAAACTGCCCCACTTTTCAGTTTATGTAAATATTATGTGTCACTTAGTACTATGGCAACTATCATAACAACATTCAAATTTAATAACGATGTTAAAGAGATAGAATTAGTTTTAAAAAACAAAGAACAGAAAGTCCTAACAAAACTGTACACTACAAAAGCCCTGCTTATAGACCTTACAATGAAGTTGTGTTGTCCTTTTTGGCTGACTGTCAATCAATAATTCTGCATGTGAGGCAAAAGGTCCATCAAAATGAACCAAAAGGAATGAAATAGTGAGCATTATAAGAGCCCAAGGGCAAACTTCTCGTGCCCTCGACACAGCAATGTCAACTTTATGGTCCTGTCTACATAAGAAATTGACTGCATCACAATTTGGAACCACTGTATCTTTGCACCCAGGGGCAATGTCGTTTGTCACCCCTTCGCTTTGCGACTGACTAAACATGCAAAAATCATTTGACTAGACACTTTTTAAAAATCGTCCGCAAAAAGGACAACTTAAATTTCTCCCACAGGCTGTATGTATTAATCAATGTAAAGTTAATAACATCATGGTAAAATAAACTTCAAACGAGAAGCAACCAGAAGTAATCCACTTCTTGCAAGCTGTGGCATTGAGTTGCAAACTTTGTACTTGTCTAAGAACAGCAAAGAACTTGAAAAATGTACTCCACTTCCACCAGTGGATTATCAAAACCACACATGGGAATTAAATACAAATTTTACATGAATGCTTTTAAAAGCCTCTATTTAACATATAAACATTTATTCTAGCTTAACTCCTTTGCTTATGGTCTTACAGTCTCATCTAATCCATGTTCCATTCATTTGTCTGAAGTTTTGTGAGGAAGGTCACAATATGGGGATGGACACTTGTTTTTTTTCGCTTTGACTTTGTTCCCTTGTCTGGGTTAATACCAAGGAAACACCTGTTAAGAGAGTGAAAAACATAAGCATCACATCACTAATAATTTCAAATTAACAAGAATCACATTTTAATTCTGTTGGAGAACCACAAGAGTGGCAGATTTTGGAATTCCTCTGCAATAGTGGGTTAACAGTTCGGGAGATTGCCCCATTTGGGAGAATCTACCTTTTCCTTCCCAATAGGGAGAAAAATTGGTCATGGGCGCCGCCATTTTGTCTATTTTACCCACAATCCCACACGTGTTTTGTGTACATTGCCAATAGCGAATGAGTTTTGGAACCCCCTTGCAAAAGTTGTCGGTCTAATGTAATGGAATTAAATGTATATTCGGAAGGTTTATTGTAATAGCTACAGAAAAGCCATGTCCTAATGTGTTGTTTCACCACGCCGTTTTCGAGTGGTTTTCATTCTTGCTTAACCTGGTTTTTGTTAGGCTGGCATGCCTATACAATGTCTTGCATAAGTTTTCCCCCGTACAGGAGAATTTTGGTTTTCCCCCGTACGGGAGAATTTTGGTTTTCCCCCAAACGGGAGAATCTCCCGGACTGGTTAAACAGGATCACTCGATGTGTGTGAACAATGTGGGATATATTCCAATTGTACTCTGATCCACCTCCAAGTGGATATGAACTTGTCTCTCAGCTCACCCAGCAAGGTGATATTGGGAATAGAAAGATGACATGATGCATCCATGGACAACAGCTTTACCTCTCTGAGACAATTGGTGCACCTTAGGTTGCATCCATGGTCGGTATAGACTGATGGAGGCCTATGTGTACATCTCTCTGTATCATCTAGCTACATGAGAAGTTGATCCCACAGAAGACACAGTCGTACGATCCCATAAAATACCCTTCATCCTAAAATCTATCTAGTCATAAAGCAGAGCTCATAAACGAGGTGTTCCCTAGCTGCACCCACTCCCTCACTTGACTGAGTTATATTGGCCTTACAGATCGTTTTATACAAATATACCATTTTATTTACCAAGTTGTTGCTAACCACAGAATTCTGTGGTGTTAACTCTCTTGACGGCAGGGAGTAAGTTTAATAGCTGTCGAACAGCTGTCGTTCAGCTGTCAAGCTATTGTGATTTATTGCTTACTTTTCTTCTATCATTTTTAACGTTCTGGGGGCTTAAATTTGACAAAAACCACTTTGAGGAAGGTGTAAATTTTCCATAGAATCTGATTTTTAGAATAATATTATTGACAAATGTGTACTTTTGAAGAAAACCCTGTGTCATAATACAGCCACTACCAGTCAACCTTGAGAAAGTCCATAAAATAAAGTGGCATTGAAGGGCATATCTCCCAATTCGTTGCCAAACTTTCCCTATTCATTGCCAACTCTCACGACTGTCAGTTCTGTGGAATCATCTTGGCATGTAACCCAATTCCCAATCACCTTGTTTTAATTGAGGTTGAGTGTAGTAAAATCATCATATTTGGAGAAGACCTTTTGATGCCAGAGAATAACACAGGGGAACAAGAATACAGGATTCATTCTATTAATGTTGTCAACTTTGTTAAATCTTTTAGCCTTGACCTCTGTTGAACCTACAACAGGGCTTAAAATGTAATTATGCCTAATTGTACTTGTGTGAGTAATCTGCATGTCTATGTGTATGGTATGTGTTTGACCTTATCCACTTGAGCCAAATGGCCTTAAAATGTTTACCAAAATCATTAGCCACATACTTGCAGAAAAAAGGAACCATAAAGGACTCCGTTCTTTACTCTAAATGTGTCATCCTTCAACCACACTAACAACTAAATAAACCAGGAGCTAATAAACTTAACAATTTACTGTTGATAGGAGCCCCATCGATCTTGTCAAGTTATGAGCCATATTAGCTGTATACCCATTTCAATGTGAATACTGATTTTACTGTAATGAAAACAATTTTCAGTCCTCATTGGTCATGGCTGATAGTTTTTAAAAACTATCAGCCATGACCAATGAGGACTGTATGCTGTAGTGTGTAGTGTTTCAACAATTTTCATGAGTGGAGGGGACTACAGGACTAAATTACGTTCCCTCAACCCAACCCCTTTTCACCTTAATTTGTCTACTGTTTTCTTGACAACCCCCACCCACAGGTGCTACTGTCAGTATATGTAGTATTTAGTATTAAGAATGAAGAATCAGCCTGAGCATTACTCACTATTATTGTTGGTGAGTGTTTCCATATGGTGAGTGTTTTTTTAGCTCACCTGAAAGTTGGTTTAGGTGAGTTTGAGCAACTTTAGGCGTTGTGCAACAGTAGCTTGCCTTAAAAGGCATGGCCTAGTTGAGTGCACATAAAGTTGCGAGCCGCCCTTCTCACAGTTGAAAATGTGAGAAGGCTTCATTATTTTACAATTAAGCAACACTAATATGAAATTAAGTCCATGTATGGCACTTCTATATGCACTAGGGTAGTAATGTCGCTGATATGTGTAAGTGTCTACTGCAGTGGTTCTCAAAGGGTACTTATACCACCTCTGGTGGGAATTATCACGTGGGCACTACAGAGTAAATGGAGAATAGGGGCCCCTGGCGATTATGACACGTCACTTCAGCGATTTAGCACAAGAAGGCATCCAGGGGGTCTGTTCCCCTCTGCTATGTACGTCTTCCCCTTTGCTTCTTTCTCCCTCCACCCCACCCTCTTGTCACCCCTTGAACCTTCAACATCCCCTCTTCCTTCCTCAAATAAATTCCCAAAGTATCCCAAATGGCATTAGAAATTTAATAACTCCACCCCATACGTCCTATTTCTTCGGCATTTGGACTACATTGTTGAGCGTCTCACCATGAATGGTATGACAGGAGAGCAGGGAATAATTTATCTGGTATCACATCGCAATTTGCTACACGAGCTGGTCAAATTGCTACACAAATGCAATGTGTAACACTTTTTTTGTGAAGGGGTTTTCAGTGGTTTTGTACTACAGAAGGAAGCAATTCTCAAAACTCAAAACTGCTACACAAAATTTGAATACTTAATTATTCCTGGAGAGGTTGGGAGGGGACATTGGGGTAGTTCAAGATGGCAGAAGAGGGCGGTAGTCTAAGTTTTAGAAACACTGCTCTACTGTAATAAAGTAATATGCTTACCTCTGGATGAATTCCATCGTTATACAGTACTTTTCACTGTACTGAATGTTGAACATATAGTAGGATGAAAAGAGCATAAGTATGGCCTCAAGTGGGTTTTTCACTGGACGAGTGTTTATTATTTTCTTATCAATGCACAGATAAAAGTTTGCATCAGAGAGCAACTTTCCATCTGATAAAATAAAAATAGAAATATAAAAGAAATTAGGACTAAATATCATGTCAGCACAATTTACTAATTGCCCTGTTTAGTCTGAAATGACCTTTCATCTCCATGATGAACAACAGTTAATTCTCTTGAAAAGATGTTTCAGGAAACTGCTGCTCCACATACAATAACAAACATTCAAATATATGACACATATACTAGACAGTTATTGGATTCCTAGTTAGTTACAAACTAGGGCAACTCTGCACACACCATATGTTGCGTTCTGTTTACCTCTGCTTATGCTAGACAGTCATCCATCCCTATTAAAAATTAATGTTAATCGTTGTGTAAAAAAAACCACACTACACAAAAGCAACTAATTATGTAAAATTTCCAAAATCAAGTAAGGTCAGTAATTTATGTTGTATTTATAAGATTCTCATAATTATGAGAGAATGCCACTTATTCATTCATGGATCTCGGATTTTCAGCAGTTAATAAATGACCTCCACAATCATTGGTAACATATGCACACAATACAACATTACTACTAACCAGTCTGGGCATTACACAGAAAGTTTCTTGATTAATTGTCCCTACAAATGTTCACCGAGTCCAGCCAAAGACAACAAAATTTAACCTTAATAAAAGACATGGAAACTATTTGTAAGTTATAGCCTCAGCTGGCAAGTAATCAAGAAACTCTTCAATTACTGTACACACAGGCCAGGATTAAGACTTAAATATGTACATGACTGACTGCATGGGTTAGTTCTATGCCATCTGCATGGAATCTAGGAAATGTGAACAAGTGGTCAACTCTAGAATTGATCCTTAAAGGAAGGGTTTAAGGAAAAAGTTAATTTCCATATGTGAAAGAGAAACTAAATCTATGCAATCTACTGAAACTTACATTCAAATCTGACATGTATTACTCAAAATATCAGCAAATAAAGTTACAACATTTGTGACCAAAAGTGAACTTCAGACAAGCAGGGGTTTACCACTTCCTTACATTAATAAGTCCGCTTTTTGTTTCCTTTGTTTTTTCAGTCTGTTGTGTTGACCTTTACATTAATTGGGAAAGGACCTCCCCATGGGGAATGTGAAGCTTGTTATTCCCCCATGCCTGTCATGCAATCACATTCCAATAACATAGGACTGTTGAGGAGAAAAGTAGCTGTAAACTTTAAAGAGAAACAAAAGACCACTCTTTAATGTGAGGCTATGATATCATATGTGCTTGCTTCAAGTTCACTTTGTGTTGAAAATGTGTCAACTTAAACTGCTGATATCTTGAGATTGAGAACCACATATCAGATTCCAATGAAAATTTCACCAGATTGCTTAGAATAAGTAACCCTCTAACATATCAAGTCGATTTGAGCTTAGACTCTTCTTTTAAGAATGGCCATTGTAGTGACCTATGAATACATATATCTAAGGAGTCACTGACTGACTGATTAGCATTGCTAAAATATTCACTCTTGCAGTTGCCTAGAACCACATTTATAATCTAATTACTATGCACAAATGTTATTGCAACAACCCTGCTTTATAATTAGCATGTAAAGTCAATAATCTTTCTGGTTTCAGCTCGATATATAACTCAGGTAGAGTGTACAGGCCTACTTACCAACTGCTGCTAAGTAGGGCTCCTTATCCACATCATCTTGGGGTCCAGGAAGTTTCTATAAGCATAATAAATATTGAATGAGGATTTGAATAGTAACTTACCACAAAATAATCAATAATGTTGGATATTTGAAATTTTAAAACTTGTTTTATGGACTTTTCTCCATGTAGCTATATGATTACTAATAGCAGGACCACCCCATATGTAATACATGCATACATGGTATTAATTTATAATTACTGTTCAGATAAGAAGTTGAAATAGGTCTAAAATTAGTTTCCTACGACCATGTAACTAATAATCAAATACATCTTTTCCCAATATAACTGTCTTATATTCCAAATCACACTCAAAATGGTAAATTTTAAAAGTATGACCTATTTTCTACAATAAATTAGGTGACATATAAAGTAGATAGACAAAGCATCTGAAACAAAGTGTGATAGCAGTGATCAATGATATTCTCCACTACACCCAGATTCCTCTGCTGGTTTATCACTTTCTATATAATTAGTGAAATACAAACTCTACATTTCAGCCTGCAAAATTTAAAACAAATTAATTGTAGACATGGTGAGAAACCATTTTAGGTGAGTTTTGGATAATTAGTTTCAAAATGCATACAATGTTTTAAATGCTTTTAATATGGGACATAATTTTTACCTTATATTTCATATATTTATATACAAAAGGCATGTCTCATGACATGAACATCAAAATACAAAAACCAAAATCAAAATACACAATCCTAATGCACTTGTTACTACATTTCATACTATGAAGTGTAATTCATTTTTCCAATACAGATCTTTAATTGCTGAATATTTGACATAGGTTTACCAATCATTAATTTTGAGGAAACTATGGCCCCTTAAGCTTTTCCAATACATTTAGTGCAGAGCACTTTGCCCAATGATGCATGTTTGACAAATTTTTTTATTCTTGCTAGCTATGCCCCAACCTACACAATTACTCTACATAAATGTATTACTCTCACCTCCATGAATACTATCATGTCACTGCAGGCTTCCCTGAAGATTGCTGGGATTAGTCTAATCCATGAAATCATTGGACTTCTTTCTGCCACTGGGAGAGTTTCAATCTCAGTAAAAACACCTTGTACCATCTTGTCAGAAACTGTCTTTGCATATTTTTCAATTATAGGGGCTTTTTCCTTCACCTGAGAGTTAAACTTTTCTTGTAGTGGTACATCCATCAGGGTGGAAGTGTGTAATACCAGTCCGTGGTATTCTACTAAATGTGGCCATTCCAGTTTCACAGTGAGGACTTCAGGTGGGGGTTCAGAGGTGAGAAGCTTTCTTTGGAGTGGATAACTCTCTTTAAGTTTTTTTACAATTTGATCAGAATGGAAACGGTTTTCATTCGCTTCTCCCTTTAAGAACTCCTGGACAACTTTCATTTCTTCTTCTTTCCCCCCAAGCTTGGCAGCAAAGTTGACACATCCATATGCGTCTCTGTGCCGCCTTTTATGTGGCTCTGTCTCTGGGATATTGTCAACTCCTTGGTTTTTCTTGGCCTTAGTGCGGTTTAGGTCATTCAGCTTGTTTTCCAGCTGGTAAAAGAGACTTTTGTACCCTTCTCCAATCAACACATCTCCCCACATATCCTTGAATGAGTCTGGGTATCTAGTTGTTATAGCTCTACATATGGAGCTTAATACTTTTCTCCCTGGATGAGTGTTTTTGACATGAATCTCACTTGCTAAAATTCTTATCATCTCTCTCCTATCCCTAGCACTGGGTCTCTCTTTCTGCTTGCAGCTTTCCATTAATGATGTTGGGAACTTTACCCATGGCACAGGAAACTTATCTGCTGAATACCGCATTGATGTTGATGTTGAACAATCCTCTTCAGATATGGTATCTTCTGAGGTTGTTTCTGATAAAGAGGTGTTTGGTGAAGGTGATGGTGCGATTAAAGATGGTGACTCCCAGTCAAATGGAGGCGGGCTACTTAAAGCATTCATATTGAAGACATCTTCCGAATCTGTATAAAAAGAGTGAAAGATTCCTTAACCCATGAATGAATAGTGCACGTGGCATGCAAACCTTGTTGTCAACAATGTATGACCTGTATTTTCTTTTAAACTTCTTGGTCTATGCTCAACTCAAGTTTTGGTATGTACATATTCTAAGCATTCTGGTGAAATTTGCATTGAAATCCCATGTGTGGTTCTCAAGCTATAAGCATTTAACGTTGTCACATTTCAACCCAAACATGAACTTGAAGTAAACACATATGACATCATAACCTCACATTAATGAACACTCTTTTATTTTGTTCTACACTTTATGACCAGTGAATTCTCCTCCATAATCCCATGTTATCAAAATGTGAATACATGGGAGACATGGAAATTTTACAAACTTTAAATTCCCTTTGGGGAGTTCCTGTCCTCATTAACTTCAAGGTCAACATAACAGAATAAAAAAGGGAAAAAACACTGCTCATCAATATGAGGAGGTGACGTAACCCCTGCTTGCCTTAAGTTCACTTTGGGTCACAAATGCAGTAACTTCATTTGCTGATATCTCAAGAACTACATGTCCAAATTGAAAGGAAGTTTCACCACATTGCTGAAATTTAGTTCTTCTTTCACTTATGACAATTAATCTTTAGTTAAAAATTTTGAACCCTCCCTTTCATCCTGGTGGACTGAACCGTTACAAAGCAAGTAGCCACAGCATAAATTGAGAATATCTCACCCCTTCGTCCGGTTTTAAAGTCTGTCTAAACCACAGATGGGCAAAGTACAAACAATTGTGGCTATAGTTTCAATCTAATTAAACTGCTCACCAGCTACTTTTGTTAAATTCTGTTTTGTGCTTGACCTGTTATGTAAATAGATCAAAAGCAGTTCCAGTCATCTTGTAACTGAAAACTTGAAAGCATAATTTTATGCACCATTTATGAAATCTTTTCATTAAATTTCTATTGCTAATATATATATATATTTCATGAGTAATTATGACATGCTCTTTTAGATAAAACCAGAATGCAAAATGCACTGAGAATTTCATGAATCCATTTCATTAGACTTCATTTTTACTAGAACTATCTCCTAAACATACTCATCATTACAACCACAACAAGAAGTTTCTGTATTTACTTTACTTATATTTTCCAGTCTCCTTCTTAAAATGAAATACTCTGCATTATGGGTGATTCCTTTCCTTGATAATGAAATTGAATGCAACAATTATGATGAGCACATATACCAAGCTTCTGAGCTCAATCCAACTTAAGCTCATTTATGTGGAATATGCGGACACCAAGTGTTAGTTAAATTATGGTTTCATGAATTATGCATTTATTAGGTTTTAAATATATGGCATTCTTAACATAAGATTGGCTTTCACTTCCACTACTGCAAAAACAACAGTACCTTTGCACTGTAACAATGTGATAACAGAAGTTCCCACTATTGTGTTACAAGCTTCCTTTCACTATATCACCTCTGCTGAGAACAACCAAAACAACAGGGACTATCTACTTCCTATGAGTACACTAGTACTCCACCCTACATCCCTGTATGACAAACTTTCAGTCTCGTGCCATTTACTTCATCTGTTAAGAAGTATTTCAATCCTTCTCTCACACATACACAAACACATCATGACTAGATTCCATTTGCCTCTTGCAAAAATTTGAAAATCATCAACACCAAAAATGAGGTTCGGTAATTTGGGCTAATTTACAAGGAAAAGAACTGTTCCAACTAATTTATGGCTAGGCCTATTTTCAACATGAACATAAAGGGTACAGGTAAATTCATCACACAATTTCAGTTTTAACTGCATTGACACAGTTATTTGCTACCTTTGAGAATAATGATGTCTCCATTTTGCAGAAGAGGCAAGCCGTCATCATCAATCTCAGTTCCATCTTCAAAATATAGTCGTCCTTCAGGCATTTGAAATTTCTCTCGTGCTGGAAAATAGATATATGTGTTGGACAGATATAATCTTTACTCTCATGCATTGCAAGCAAGAAACACACAATCAGTTGCCCTAAACACATCACAGCAACTTCTTGATTGAGATATAGCATAATTTAGTTATTGAGTTACTGACTTGACATCATGTCCAATTTTATAATGTGAGAAAGGTTTTGCTTCAACCCCATAAAAGTAGTCTTGCTGTATAAAAAGTGCATAATATGTAGAGCCTTCTCACAAAGTTATGGTTTTTCTTCCCCAGAAGCTCTTACAGCATGGTACAAACCAAGTTATATCTCAGAAAACAAGGGTAGGAATCTCCAAGTCAATCGGGCAATTTGATTTTCATATTACATGCTTGAGCTGGTCCATGTGCTCTGGACTGAGGTTTAGTGGTAACTAAACAGGTAATGAGCAAGTGCTTGCTGTATTAACATCCAAGAAGGCATTGCTGGGAAGATCAGTTGTTTTTTACCTAATGCTGGTCAAACTGTCTATACCCAAAGATGCACATTACAGTTTGGGGTGAAAAAGAACAAGATACATTCGAAATGTATGGAAACATAGATGGGTGTATGAAAACAGAGGATGCACTGCAAAATTGGGCAATTAAGAGAAAACTTTAAGAACATTTGAACAGCTAGAGTATAACTTCTCTTTCATTTAAGGGCTTTGTGACACTTGTGTAGTAGAAAGTTTTTGGAAGCTTGATGCAAACTTTATGGTGGTTAACTTGTTGGGTTTAATTCTTCTATCATGTTCAAATCAAAAGACATCAGAATTACGAAAATCATATGCATGCTATGATATCATAAAAAGAAATGATAAATTAAAGTTTTTTAACATTCCTTTGCTTCCATAAGGAGTTACATCCTTCAGTGACCTCACTCACCCCTTTGCTAACTTATGCTGTGCTTTCTACAGAGTAGCTGCTGAAAAGACATGAATTTACAGTACATTAGGGGTCAGCAACTATTTACAAGTACAGTGTGTTGGTTTGCAAATGCAAAATTATATGCCATAGCATATATTGTGATATGGAGTCTGATGTTTAATGTGTTTAGACCTTATTAAAAAATTCACTAGATGGCAGAGACAAAAAAGTCTGTTATGATTAAAAATTCTTGTCAGTTACCATTGTCAAGCAATTCTTGAAAGTTGCTTCCAGCTACCACTTTCTTTACTCCTCTTACTTGCACCTTTACTATCTTCCTTTCCATGTTGTCTAAAATGCAAAATACCAAAAGTAACGAACATTGAATGAAATTATTCAACAAGAACAACATGTTGGTCTTTGAAATGTACAGTCGGGTATATTGAAATGATTACAGAAACAGGAAACGTAAGCTACAGTACAAATGCTACCTACAACAAAATCAACCGCTGTACAGTTACAGGAACTACAAGGGAATTAAGTGCACCTACAGGTACAATAAAATTTGGATTTATATGGATGTAACTTTTGTCCTACACCATGTAACTTGAAACACAATTTTGTAATTTCTCTCATCTTTCTTTTGTGTGTATTCAACTGGGCCGGGTAAAAGCAAGAGGGCAGTTCGGGAAAAACAACCCCCTACAATCCGAATGATATCATCATAATGTACTGTACATTTGTTATAGCCATATTTTTCTGGCTAATGTTATACCATAACTTTTGCCCAAGTGGCTGACTTTTCAGCTGGACACCACAGTGGCCAATGCAGATACCATAAATATTGACAGTACTGCAGTTTGCACCACTACTCCCCACTCATCCCAAACTTTTAGTTTGCAAAATCACTACGTTAGCAGCTGACTCATTTTTGTTTTTCTTCCATTTCTATAGAGTACCGAAGTATGACATCATTTTAGCCACTGCTCATACGAACAAAAACCCCTATTGCTTTATCGTAGGACTCAACTTCTTTAATTCATTGCAATGAAATGGCTTCTTTATTATAAATGAGAGTCCAATGTATGGTTTTATGTATATTCAAAGTATTTTTACAAATTTTTTCAGGCTGGATTAAATTTCATTTACTTTTGAACTGTAACTTTTAAAATGTTTCCTTGATCTAGTATAGGGAGCTTTACACAGAAATGCATGTCTTACAGTGTAATACGATATGGACCCATTAATGTTTTTGTACCGACTGAAGTTAATCTCATTTCAAGAACAAAATCAATGATGTAGGGTGCCATACAACCAGGAACATATTGGTAATTATTACTTGGCCCAATTAAGTTGCATTTTCTTAGTCAATGACAGCTACATTCCTTTCAAATTTTAATATTCTTCCTTTAAAAAATACCTCTTTAGATTTCATTTCAAGATGTCCCACTAATTTACAGCAGTAAGCAAAGTGAACAATTTCTTATACATTTTACTTTCATTAGAAAAAACTCATTACTATATAAAGCAACCACCAACCTTTTGGTATCACACATCCCCAGTTTCCTATTATAACAAGTTGCCTTTTTATTACAAGGGTGAATACTCACAAATATAATGTACAAATGCTGTAGGAGTTAAATTAGCTCTCATCAACCACGGAGGTCTTCGTCACCACCACATCAAGGCCTTTAAATGTATAAGCTGAAAGGGGCTGGAAGTCCAGC
The DNA here is from genome assembly GCA_029531755.1 of Holothuria leucospilota. Classification (NCBI taxonomy): domain Eukaryota; kingdom Metazoa; phylum Echinodermata; class Holothuroidea; order Aspidochirotida; family Holothuriidae; genus Holothuria; species Holothuria leucospilota. Next base: position 27,252,281 of record CM055981.1, on the reverse strand, counting down.
AGCTGTTCATAAGGCAGACACATGTAACTGTCACCGCTGGATAACTCTGAGATCTTATGTATTCCAAAATCTGACAAATATTCTGAAATGATTAATTTCAAGATAAATAATATCTTGGAACCAGTGAGACAGAGCACTATTTTCCCAAGCTGCAAATTTCCACAGTTCTTGGTAATTACTAGCATTCCTTGCTTATATTCAGTACCATAAACAGTTACTGCTTTGCTGCAGTACAATATCTCTGAAGATATGAAATCTTCAACTGCAGATTGTATACCTGGACTGTATAAATGTCCATCAAATGGTACTGAATCAGTTCTACTTTCTACATAGTCTGGAAACAACTTGCCAACACCTAGGTAAGCCTGTAACAGTTGATGACGTTCGGATAAAGTTTTTGTGATATTCTTGAAGTTCTGTGCACTCCTAACACATTGATTGAAATATTGGTGCTTGCTCTCGAACCTCATGGTCCACAATCTTATTAATGGTCCATACTGCAGAGTAAGATGAGGGTAGTGGACTAAGAAATGGTGTTTTGGTCTCAGATTTGAACCCGGAAATAGATTTCTCCTTAGTTCTATGTATTCTTCAATGAGTACTCCCATATATGCCACTTGATCTTGTGTTATTTTCTGAGCACACACAAACTGAACTATGTTTCTCAGCAATAAGAAAAGTTGCCACACTGGATTAGATGGGTCTTTAATTTCACTACCAATAATAAGAGGCAAAAACCGAACCATACACCAATTCTTTATTGCATGACCACCTAGCTTTACACTTTTTGTTCCAATCTCATTTGGTTTATCTTTAGCATCAGAGCCTAGAAGAGTGAATCCTTTAATTCTCCTATTCAGTGCTTCATAAGAAAACCATTTCTCTATTTCCACCATGTATCTTATAAATAGAGCAACATCGTACTGCACTACACCTTCAAAAAGATCGTGCCCAAGGCACGGAGGTAAACCAGGCTTGCAGACATGAAAGAACTTCAGTTCATTGAATAAGGATGAAAACTTAACTCCTTCATATGAGTCAGTTTCAGGATGTTCACGTAAATAGCGTACAGCATCATCATAGTGTTTAGGTGTGCGCAATTCTGTCTTTTTGATAGCAAATGGACTAACATACAAATCATCTTTTTTCCGATTACAGTACCTACAGACATATGTGGCACTAAAACTTTCTACAAATCCTCCAATGAAATGGTTACCAAGATTGTCTCCCACTAGGCAAACTACGGTACCATGAACATTCGATTGTAATCCTACATCAATACCGACAGTTTCTAAAATCTTCACATCTCTTACAATGCATTCAAATACCCTTTGTTGTGTGAAATACTTGGCGTCAACTTCCCTACACAGTAAAACTAGCTGAATTGAGTCTATTTTTGAGCGAAACTCTGGGTAGATATTTTGCAATGTCATATAGACACCTAGTAACTTTTTTTTAGTTTTTTTTTGCCGAGCCCAAAGGATTAACGACCTCAAAAGCATCCTGGAATAGTATGAGTTTGATATATGGAAGTTCTCCCTCAAATAGCACATTTGACTTGCAAATAGACCCATCACTGTAATCCTCAAAAACACCTTCATTTGAAGATTGTTTTGGCTTCTTTATATTGCTGAAGAAAACTTTGATCCTGAAACAAAGACTTCAGTGTCTGCAGTATCGGAATATAGTGACAATATCTAACTTTGTTGTTTGCATCATGACCAAGTTCAATACTTGTAGGCTCTACATATCTGAACCTTTCTTTATACAACTGGTTCCTCTTAAACTCAGTACGCAAACTACCTTCTGAACTATGAACTTTCTGGAAAGGATTATCATGAAAAGTGTCACTGACAATTCCTTGCACCGTTTCTTGAGGCAAATACTGCAGTAAATTATGTGTAAGTTTCTGTTTCATCAAATCATATCCTATATCAGTAGCATCACGCACCCCAACTACAATAGCCTGTAATGTGCTCGATGGTACATGATGTTTACTTTGAAGTTTTAGATAAAAAAAAGCAAGATTTTCCTCAAAAAGTTTTGCATAGTCTGTTGTATATTGGACTGCAATTTCTTCATCATCTACTTGATGCTCTTGTTCATCCTCCACATTTGCAGGTGAATCATCACAAACATTGTTTATAACTGTATGATACCTATGACTCCTACTTATGTGGGATCTTAATGAAGAAGCTACTCTAAATTTTTTTGGACAGTTTGTAAAAGGACAGCATACTTCTACACCATGTTCAATATGCAATTGTAGATGTTTCACTAAATCAGTTTTGGTGTTGAATGTGCTTTCACATGTCTCAATACTACAAGTTAAATCAGCATTCAACTGAGCAACTCTTAGATCCTGCCTATTTTTCGGTCGAGCCAATTGATGTTCTCTTGTTAGGTGAGTGTTAAGCGATGAATAGCTTGAAAATTTTCTTGAACACGTTTTAATGCAACATGGAACTCCAACATTATGTAAGTGTGAATGTATCCGATAGTGCGATACATAACTCTTGACTGATGATGTTTTGTAGGGGCAGCAACTGCATGCATACATTAGTCAGTAGCCCAAATAATATCTATATGGAGTGGCTTCTGTCATCACAGCTTTGTCTGTAAAATAGCAAAAATGATGTTTTTGAAGAACAATCTGAGGGTTTGTTTGTATGGTATTGTAATCACACAAACAGTCATCTTTTGAACAAGCTGTTAAAGGGAGAATGCAGTTACCCCCAAAAAAGAATTGTATAGTAGACTATCCTATTTCCTGAATGGCTCTTGAGAATCATGTGACAGTATTTTTCTCACTCAATTGTAAAATTTACAAGGAGCAACTGCTTGATTCACCTTGAATATGCAATATTTATGTTCTAAAATATCATGAAAGATACTTGGAAGAGAAAAGAAGAAATTTGTGACATTTAGCTATTGTTTCAAAATAACTTTGGGGCGAATGCTCCTGACCTTTAAATTATATTTTTTCAGGTAAGTTCCTTGAAGAGTACTTTAGAAATTATATTTCATTATGGTTCTGCAGACATGTACTATAGGTTCCATGGGATAAGGTGCAGTTGAAATTGTTCACAGCATGCCAAAGAAGAAGGGACATTATACAGATGACACAGAATGAACATTTTTGTAATGATTAAATTTTGTTGAGGGGAATCATGTCATTTGGAGACCACCATTCGTAATTGCTAGGAGTCAAAACAAAATTTTGCATTGAGTACTAATTCCTACAGTATGTGTACCAATAGCATGAAACACATGATTGCATTTTTCAGTATCATCCAAGTTCAGTACAAAGACAAAGTCTTTCATACAGCATTAAAATAATCTCGCCAATTTTATTATGGTATCGGTAAACACAGTTTTATAGGTTTCGCACTATTGGTACACCTACTGTAGTTTTACCACAAATCATGTTGTTTTTAGGGAAATTTTGCATTTAAATTGTATCAACATGGCGCAGACTGAAATCTTTCATCATCATTAAACCATTGAATCTCACCAAAAAAATCTCTGGCAATAACTTCAATTTCCACAATGTTACACATTTAGAATAAGTTATCAATGTAGCATCATTTGAAAATTGAAATATTTGGATAACAAAATTATTCATGAGATACAGAACAGTGTCTATTTCTTGGAAATAAAGTTACCAAGCTAGGCCTACATTATTTTTAGTTGTCTATCTTTCTTGACAGGTCTAGGCCTATCCTACACCTGCCAAAATAAAAAGCAATGGGAAAACCAAAAAATGACATCATCTACATAAATTTACATATTAATGAGCAAAAAATGTTGATATCAAACCGGCCTAACTTAAACCTACAATACAAGTAGCTTTGGCTACAACGGTAAGCGCTACTACTTGGCCTAGGCTAGCCTAAGCACTACTAGGCCTAATAGCCTAGGCTAGCTAGGCTACAACTTAGCCTAAGGCCTAACTTAGTTCTAGGCCAAGACTCTTCACTGATGATTTGGTCTCAGCTGAAAATGTTCTCCCTATAAAATTGATTTGAGATCGGCCTATAATCAAATTGAGATCAATTTAAAAAATCACTAAATAGGCCTAACACAGAACGTGCCCTAGTTATGATAGCACCCCGCCCAATGTGCTCACGTACGGTACTGCACGTCATCCGTAACACTGATAAGCACGTTAGGCTAGAAATTGCTATGCTACGTACAGTGCCACTCTATACTACAGACTAGCCTACTACGGTATATGGATAGGCACCTAACATTATCACGGCTGTAGCTTATACATGGCATATGTCGACAGCCCTGGCCTAGCCCAGTCACTGTCGTTACGGTCTCTCTTTGGTGGTATATTTTCTCCGAAATTTATCTCAAAGCGGATACTTAAATTTGTTCTGGCTAAACAGTTTATCAATTAAATGAATGATTGTTTTCATACCCGTAAATAATGTTGATTTACATTTGTTACAAAGAATTTTGAGCAATATTTACCAAGCATCATCGGTGTGCGATGTGTGAGTCAACTGAACACTGAACACGTCGTTCCGCGATTTTTTCGTTCACATGCGCATGCGCTATATGGGACGACGGTAAGTATACTGTGGAAGTACAGAAGATCTGCGCAAACTTGGGAAAAAAACTGAAAATGGCGAATCTACCAGTGAATATACGGGAACACTTGCATCTTAACAGAAGTTTTGTAACAATGTATTGTAAATTTCCATCCGTGCTGCATTAACGAGTATTACCAGTAACTTCTTCTCGAATTTTACCCGATTTCATGTTGTAAATTCCAGACCATTTTTTACAGTGAGGGATTTTCGCAAAAATGAAAAGAACAAAAATAGATCCTTAAAATTTGATAAACATTACACCAAATTGCTTATAAGGACCCTCAAAAATTCAAAATTTTTAAACAGTGGCGGGGGACACCCTCCCCTTAGAACCCTCCCCCAGGACGGCGGTACGAAACAAGGTTCAACCCCCACCCAGTCGAGAAAACACAGCTTCCTACGCCTTTTAAACAAATACAAAAAAGAGTTCCTAAAATTTGGAATCAAAATTATTCTCTCAAAAATGTAACTTATAGTATAAAATTTTCTCACTTGTAAAAATCTAAAACATGAGATATGAAATTTGGAATACTTACATGCAACTTAAAATACCCAGAAGCGCCATTTCCTGCAACCTGGGAGGCATTCTTTGTCAAAATTTTACGGGTACGCTCCGCTCCGCTTAGATAGTGTCGGGGCACTATCCCCCCCCCCAAAAAAAAATCCTCGACACACCATTGATTTAAACAGCTAAATATAACGATGTGGAAAACATCTTTTGATTAACTTTCGTGTGCGCAACGCACCAACCATTGGTGGTGCTCCGCTTAGATAGAGGGCCTGCTGCCATGTACTGTCCTGTATTCATATTTTATTCAAATTTCGTCGCTTCACACCCACCACGAAAAATCTTGGGTACTGGCCTGGGATGTATCTTTTGAGATCAATTTTTTCTTCAATGGAAACTGAGGGGAAATAAAAAATAAGTAACAATGTAGATGTCATGGAGGGTATAGTGAGGTACTTTTTTCGGACAGCTTTGGCCACTATGGAAGAAGGTCTAGACATGCCCTTGCCTTGTTAGGTCATTTCTTTGTGTTGTCGTGGCACTTATGCGCTTCCGTACGCTCTCGTAGTGTTAAATTGCTCACTTAAGAAAAAAATGAATAAGTTAACATTTTGCAGAAAATTGTTGAATTGCTCAGTTGAGAAAAAGTGAATAAGTTAACATTTTGCAAAAATTGTTGAATTGCTCACTTGAGAAGAAATGAAGAAGTTAACATTTTGCAGAAAATTGTTGAATTGCTCACTTGAGAAGAAATTAATAAGTTAACATTGTGCAGAAAATTGTTGAATTGTTGACTTGAGAAGAAATGAAAAAGTTAACATTTTGCAGAAAATTGTTGAATTCCTCATTTCAAAAGAAATGGATAAGTTAACATTTTGCAGAAAATTGTTGAATTGTTCACTTGAGAAGAAATGAAAAAGTTGACATTTTACGGAAAATTATTGAATTGCTCACTTGAGAAGAAGTGAATAAGTTAACATTTTTCAGAAAATTGTTGAATTGCTCACTTGAGAAAAAGTGAATAAGTTAACATTTTGCATAAAATTGTTGAATTCCTCATTTGAAAAGAATTGAATAAGTTAACATTTTGCAGAAAAATGTTGAATTGCTCACTTGGGAAGAATTGAATAAGTAAACATTTTGCAGAAAATTGTTGAAATCACGAGATATTGGAAGTAGTCAATTCATCATTTTGACGAAAACTGTTGAAATCACAAGATCTTTTGAAGTATGCAATTCACCATTTTTCTGTTTTTTGTAAAGATATTATCTTGTGATCTGAACATTTTTTTGAAAAATGTCAACTTGTATGGGAAAAGATCGTGTGATCTTGATGGCACTTTTAAGCTTCCGTACGTAAGGCCTATGGGGATGGAGACTGCTTTCTGCACTATTACCGAGGGTGTCGGTGTCGGTATCGGTTTCGGTGTAAACCCGACTGCTCTGTGTCTCTGCTATATTGCTACTACCCGCGATGTCGAGAAATACAAAAATGTGTGATACCTCAACCGTCAAAGAAGATGAAAATACGGATTATCTCATTGCTTATGACTGTGCTCTTGCTTTTAAAGAGGCTGCTAACATACTTATTGTGCCGTTTCAGCGCTGAAAGCAGCAAGGTCTTAACATCTCCCTGCTTAAACCTCTTGATCGCCTCCAGAAACATGTCTTACAATACACTGGTTTAGAAAATGTAAATGTATAATCATTACTGATAGCCCCGTTGTCTTCTACAGGAGTTGGTTCGCCATCCCGAGTGAACACCAAAGTTAAGGTTACCGCCGGTTCTTCCCCCTCAACGATGAAGTACTTCGGCGATTCAAAATCAACCTCCACGACGGACCGAACAGTTGGATCTGAAAATAAACGAAATAACTTTATAATAGACTAGACAGGTACTTATTCTCAGAATCGAGCCTTCTCGGTCCTCCCCAAACTATTTTACGTTTTAAAAAAAAGTCATATTTGTCTAAAAAAGCGTAACAGGGTCGGGAGATGCAAAAGAGTCAAGGAAATGTACAAAAATCAGTTCTGATGCGTGTTTTAAAGTCAATAATGGACCATGGGGGGACGGGGGGACGCGCCCCCCTCACTTTTCATTTTCATCGCACTTTGCGAGCACCAGTGATATCCAGTTGTCTCATTTTTATACCTATGGGACAGCATGAGTGAACTAATTGTTTCAAAGGCCTATAGAGGTTTATCGCTAACGTCACTACGTTGCACGTCTCTCTTTTTGTTGGACATTTTAACGGCCAGACAATCATTCTACAGTATTACAATTGTATATAGGATCCTGTTGTGCACTCGTATAGACGAATCCGGAGAGCAAGTGATGGTCTGATTTCAGTCGGCCATACCTGGGGTCTATCACCTTTAATCTTTCAATTTCCTTGCTTACCTGTATGATGGATGGTTGGACATTAAATTGTATCTTGATTCGTTCAATTTCACTGAATATGTGGGTTTGAAATTCATGTAGAAAATAAATGAAGACGATTTAAGGCTGGTGGACCCCATTAATGGCTGCCTACAGTCACTAAACACAAGCGCTGATCGGATTCGTCTATAACACACCTGTGCATGAGATGTAAAGCCCGGCTTGTCAAATTGAAACATGGTGACGTCACGTGAAAAACCTTTATACTGTCTTACCCCCTTTCACTCAACGAACGTGCGAGATCGATAAGTGTAATAGACTCTTTTCCAAAAAGCAATTACAAAGGATTATGGCAAGGCGTCTTGGTATGCATACCTTTTGTCGATGGCATTTTACTGTTACCCAAAACAATGCACATCAAAATTATACCCACAATCCTTTGTAATTGCTATTTTGGAAAAGGTTCTGTGTTAAAAGCATACAGATAACTGTAACGAGATACAGACCTGTGTGCTACTATATATGTAATAACACAAGGATTGGTACTTGGAAAAGCGATTGCAAAACTTTCTTTGAATGAACAAGTTGCTGACAGTGATCCGTGATCACGACGGCGGAGCTCCCAGGTGGGACCTGTTCTATTCAGCCAGTCTAGAACGGGACCACTGTCAGGTGGTGTCAGTTAAGTCAAAGTTTGTCCCTTGGGGACGTTGTTACTCCTTCGGGGAGCAGAACTCCTTCGGGAGTATTGTTTGGTTTTCGCCCCTGGCTCTTCGCCAGAGAGTCAGGGGACTTTTGGAAAAAAAAAGTTGCTGACAGTCTTCAGCTGCACAGTATTTACTTTTGATGACACGACAAACTTGACTTTCTGATGGCATATGTGTGTGTACGTGTATGTGAATCCAAGAGATTACCAGCTGCTTTGCAACAGCATGCAAAAACTTTGGTCTTCCTTAACATAAAAAACAAACAAAAAAATCCCAGAATAGATCTTTTAACTAACCCATATCTCCTGTATCCCACCTCCAGTGGTGTCACCAAGGGGGAGGGGACGTGCCCCCTGGAAAACCTTGTGCCCCCCCCCCCCCAACTGAGATTTGAGATTTTGAAAAAATATAGATCTCCTGTAAGTTCTATAGTCAGAATATTTGACTACCATGTTTCATATGATTTGATTCTTCTTAGGACAAGAAAAGGCAGCAATTTGTATTTTTTTCGAATAAAAAAATTGCCCATCTCATAAAACACATGGTGTTCTCTGTGTCGGAGGCTGAGCATCGGTCCTGGTAATCTATCCATAATCCTTGCCGCTTCAACAGGTGTGAATATACGTCTTGATAAAGTGTAGCGGAAATGTCTGCCTCTCGGACTCATTGACCAAAACAGTGAATGGTGCTGTTTCGTACGTGCCATGGAACTTGCCTGTCACTTGTATTGCGAATTGTAATGCAAGCTCAGTGCCAGCAATTTCAATGAGACTTTTCTGCATTTTCTTCTTCGAAAAAATAATTCCAATAAATTTTAAAAGGGAAATATATGATGCAAAATTCTATGATCCCTTTAATCCCTTTAAGACTCCAATCACTCAGTTTGTGGATCATGAAAAATTCACGTTAATTGAAAAGCCCACAACTGAACGAATATTTGATCAGTGATTCGGCAATTACACATGCACGTTTTTTCACTTTCATGAGAATTTCTCAATCCATGTATAATTTTTTTTAGTTCCTAAAAATTCGTTCTTTTTTGACACAAACTTTACTTCAAAAAGGTAGCGTATGTGGCACCAGATTGCATCAAAGTACACCTAATTTTTCAAAAATTTTCAAACGGGAGGGAGACACCCCTCCCCTTAGACCCCTCCCCCAGGCCGGCATTCACACAACATACTGCATACGCCACTATCTATTTGTGCCCCTCATCGAACTGTTGTGCCCCCTTGTGCCCCCCAGAATGAAAAGTCTGGTGACGCCACTGCCCACCTCAACCCATAACCATTGACCAGAGGAATCTCCACCAAGTGAAGAACTTTACCTATCTTGGGGGAAGTATCAGTGATAATGGTCAATTCAGCGGCGTAGCTACGGGGGGGGCCTGGGGGGCCTAGGCCCCCCAGATATTCGTCAGGCCCCCCCAGATTTTTTGTGTCCTAATAAAATGTGTAAGAATTAAGAAAAAATGAATGTTTGAACGGAAATAAACTTTGAAGTATTTTCTTCAAAAAATTAATAAATAAATAAAATGTGTAAGAATTGAGAAAAAGTAAATGTGTGAAAAACACATTTTGCGCACGTATGAAATCAACTTGTAACTTTAAAATGCCTACTTTCACTAAATTAGGCATATAATCTGCACTGTCGTTTAATTCGCAAATAATCACTTGGACGATGAAACGAACGTCCCGACGACAAACTCGGATGTGACATTGTTAGGTTTAGATCCTTTCTGCCTTTCTGATGGCTGGTTGATTTCAACTGAAAACATGGCAATCATGTATACACTGAAGACCATTCTTACACGACCATTCCTATACGGTATCATACACAAAATATGCCGTACGGTAAGGTACTGCGTTCGAATAATTCTTCTCTTCTTAACAAGTAAGTCGTGTCTCTCTCCTTGCCCATGACAAGTGCACTGTAGAACGATTGTTTTCGGCAAGTCCTCTTTTTAGTACTTCTCACTGGCGTCACGGTCCGGACGGATTTGTAAAATTGTCAACAAGGTCCGGATCTCATGTGTCTCCCACATGATCCCTACTTCTGCTTTGCGGGTTAAATAGTTTGAAAGATTTACTGGTGGTGTTATAGGTCTGACCAAGTAATATACCGATGACTTGAGTCCGTGAACAAATACACCACCATTTGCATCTAGACACCATTGAAAACCGGAAAAATTTCCAAAGGGAAGGGAACACCCTTAGACCCCTACATCAGGACAGTGATCTATGTCCTCCTTGCTAGAAAATAAATATGGTAACCCTAGGTTGGAGACAAATGGTATGATCTAGGGGATATGTAATTGAGTAGTGGACATATAGCCTATATGGATAGGGTGATGGACAAATGTAACGAACAGAGATACACAGAAGGTAAATATGGGAGAAGTGCAGGCAAAATAAATGAAAAGGGATGGATAATTCAGTAGGATTCTTGTATTATCTCAGCTCATATGATATCCACGGCCGTACACGGCAGGGGTGGGCAATTACCCCCAGAAATTTTCAAAGTGCACCGTTTCCAACTTTGAGAATATACAGAGAAAATGCAGTCAAAATATAAGAAATAGCCGTGATCGTAATGATAGAACTTAAACAATTTCAAATAGGCAGATCAATATTTTCATGCCTATATCTGTACACATCACCAATCATTTACAGCTCTATTAGGATGTATTTCTAGCCTACTTTTCTAAAATTCTCGCGCTACGCGCGATTGATTATGCATAGCTACTATGTTGCTGTTGTTGCTATAGGTAGCTTCAATCATCAATGGCTTAAAAACGTTTTTAAAACGTGCCAGTTTAGTCATAAAAACGTTTCATAACCAATAACACTCCCTCCCCTCCCTTAAACCCTCCCACACAACGGAGTTCAATTGCTGAAGTCATGCTTCACATCATATCCACCACGCTCTCAAAAATGACTTTTGTCGCACTTAGTCACAACTACTTTTCGTTTTCTTTTTACAGCTGAAATCCCTCGAACATTGCAACATTTGCTATCTAAACGTCCTCCTGAAATTACAAATTTTTGCCAAGGTGGAGGGAGACACCCGTTCCCTTTAGTCCCCTCCCCCAGGCCACAGATCAGTAACGCCCACTTTTTGCCCCCTAGCAAAAAAGTGTATGTGCGGCCTTGTGTATTACCATTTTTCATGAATTGATTTTTTTCCCATTATCTGAGAAATGGCAGAGATCAGATTCGAATTTCAAGGCTGGGTACATGCAGCTTAAAACACGTGGGAAGTGCCGTTTCCGGTCATCTGGAGGGTTTGTAAAGCCAAAAATTTTCTTGCACGCTCCGCGCCAACTGATGGTGGCGCTCCGCTTAGATAGTCTTGACAAGCCTGTCCCTCGGCGGTGTCGGCCCCCCCCATTTGTTACCCAGGCCCCCCTAAAAATTTCATCCTAGCTACGCCCCTGGGTCAATTCGATGTCTACATTGATAATAGAAATAAAAAGCAGCAGCTACCTATGGAAGTCTACAAAAACGGTCTGGCAGCAGCAAGGAATCCTACTTAACACAACAATCAAGCTCAATCAAGCTGTGTAAAGCCATCATTGTGCCAACACTCCTCTTTGGTTGTGAGAGACATGGTCTCTCTACAGGAGACACATCTGTCAACTTGAAGCTTTCCATGTGAGATGCCTTCAGAGACTGCTGAACTTAAATTAGGCATGATCTTGTCAGCAATGGGGATGTACTCCATGTAACCAACTCTAATAGCTTGGAATCCCTCATCATCAAAAGTCAGCTGCATTGGTCTGGACATATTGTACGCATGAATGACCAAAGAATTTCCAAATAGATTTTCTATGACGAGCTGGCTTCGGGCAAACGACATGCCAGGAGTCAGAGACTTAGGCAAAACTGGGACACTCTTTGCAGGAACATTGAAAATATATTAATTTGCGCACTTGGGAGAGCACTGCCTCTGATAGAAGCAAGTGGAGAACTGCCATACACTAAGGACTTGAACACTCCATATGGAGTCCGAGAGGAGGATGGCACAGCTGCAAAGATACAGCTGAAGCAACAGATGCAGGCCGGACTTTAGAGAACCAATCACATCTGCCACATCTGCCACAAAGACTGCCACTCACCAATCGGTCTTCATGGACACATGAGGGTGCATTCGCAGCATGGCCAAACTACACCAAAAGGTGCAACCCCCTCCGATGGTCTTACTGCAACAGAATCTGCGGCAATCCTGGCAGACTCGCATCCCACGAAAGGGCCCACATGCTCAGAGGTGATAACTACTGAACAGACGTTAATGGGGCTTCGTCGACTACGACATGGCCAATTAGGGTCAGGTTCTGAAATGTTTTTGAGTCACGTTACATAGTAGTGTAGGGTCTATAGGCCTATTTGACAAATTTATGAAAGCGCTTTAGGGCGCAATAGTTAAGTAGTCGACTTTGCTCGCCTGTAATACATTTATGGTGGCTCACGGCCGCCATCCACTCATGTACATTATCTAGGGCTGATTTACGATATGCTTATTTGCACTAACAGCTCATACATATGTTTTAAGTAAATCCAGTTGACCGAAAAAGTATCTGCGTTATTATCCATCTTTATTTCCAACTGTGTCACTAACGTCTTTACCCATAACTGATTATGAGAAGAGAGCTGTTGGTATGAGTACCGAACTATTTTAAGTACCAGCTTGGATACTGGCTCACCCGTAACTGATGGGCTATGGGGGAAATGCCCATAACGGTATAGTTCACATGCTAGCTGAAAGGGGGGCGTGCCCCTTTCGGAGTGTTGTCCGAATAATAACTATTTACAATTTTTCCGATAATTTGGTTTGCTTTCATAGTTGCACTTAGGCCGCCTGGTCTCCCACCGCCCCCCCCCCCCCCCCCACGAGACGAGAAATCCTGGACTTGCCACTGGCTTGAAAAGAGAGGAATATAGGTTTAGGCATAGACTGATTAGAAAGTGATGGGGTGTATATGACAGTTGGCAGTAAGCTGTGATCATGGAACATGGGTCTAGAACACTCGCATTTTACAGAGACCTGACCTTAACCGCAAAATACAGCTTAAGAACCAACATGAGCATCAACAGCTTCTCAAAAGTAGGCAATATAACTTTCATAATTCAAGTGAAGATCCTAAAGGCAAAGATTTTAGAAAATATGAGGGGTACTCTGAGACGTTTTCCCGCCATTTTAATTCATTGAATGGCTGTTTCCATCATTTTCAAGCTTGACTTATTAAAGTAACAATTTTTTAAGCTATGGAATCAAACATGTACCTGCTATTTTTGTTTGGGTTCTTGAAAAAGTGTGTGTGTGTGGGGGGCGGGCGGGGGGAACAAACGATATCATATCTCCACTTTCAAAAGTGGAAAGACATATCCCCCGCCCCAAACTTGTCGACGCCCAACAGAACCACTGCATTTATTTAGGGAAAACTTACCGTCGTCATCACATAACATGAATGATATGCTGTTGGGGGTGACAGCGGAAAGCGATGTGATATCACCTCTGGCCTCAGAAACGTCAAATTGAACAGTTTCGCCATTATCACCATGATCGTCATCAATGACGAGAATACTGACAGTGCCAGTAGACTGACCAGCAGGAATTATACAAGGACGTTCGTTGATGAAATCAAAGTCAAATCCCTCGATCGCCGTACTGCTGGTACTCACTTCGAATTCTGTGAAAAGTATTTGTAGATTATGTGGGAAATGATATCATATATTGACCTTTCGATAAAGACGGGACATTGTATTGAGAACATCGCAGTTATCTCTAATGAGTTAGTTAGTCAGATGACGTTTAACGGCCCAGTTTCCAACCAATTGGTTCAAGTCGAGCCGGCCACGGCCTTTTTTTCCAGTTGTGGCTCAATGACTTGTTTTCCCTTACTCCATTGCTTATTTGGAACATCACGCTCAACGGCAGTAGGTTCCATTTTTAAAGTCTTTGGTATGACTCGACCTGGGAATCGAACCCGGGCCTCCCGAGTGAGAGGCGGATGCTCTACCGCTAGACCAAACACGCGATGGATCTTTTCAAAGATTGATTGGAATTTCCCACAACATACAGCAATGGGTACAGTGGCGACACCAGGATTTCAAAAGTGGGAGGGGGAAAAATGGAGGGCAAAAGAAAATATAAGGGGCAAACAATTTCGCTCGTAGCGCAGAATCGAGCGCGAAGCTCGAGCTGTAGCGGGTGGGGTCCAGGGGCCGTCCTAGTGCCCCTGTTGGGGTCCGGGGGCGAAGCCCCCTGAAGCACTGAGGTTTTAGCATATCTCTGGGTGAAAAAGTAAGTCTCAGGATGGATATATTTTGTTTCATAATGCATCATCAATTGCAAAAATCCCAATAATTTTAATGTATTAGGCTATTCCTCCCCGTCAGGTCACTTTACTTCAGGAGCTGAGTGGGGGCATCTGGAGGACAAAAGGTTCTGACTGGGAGAAAATCCCCCATGCCCCCCCACCTTGGTGCCACCACTGAATGGGTATTCACTCATTTAATTTTCGAAAATTTTTTAAGTCACACCCAAGTACCCCTCCGGGGGGATGCGCGGATGTGAAGTCAAAATTTTTTACCAAGATGGATGATGGATGCTCGGATGCGGGGTCAAAATGAAACTTTTCAAAAATGTTGCAAGTCCATTCCAAGCATTCCCTGGATGGATGCGTGGATGCTCGGATGCGGAGTCAAAGTCGGGGCTGTTAGAAACCACTTAAGCAATATTTTGGAGTGGATGCGCGGATGCTTGGATGCGGAATGAATAATTTCATCAATATTAGTTAGGCCTATTCTTAGTGTGAATGCGTGGATGCTCGGATGCGGAGTCAAACCAAAGTTCAGGGTGTAAGATAAACACAGTCACATCACATCCGCGCATCCGGATGCTTGGTGGTATTCAAGAGTGGCCCTGCATTCTATAGTTGTACCGTAAAGCTCATTGTTTTAGGGAATTTGAAACGTTTTCTAGAGTATCATGTCAGTGTCATTAAATTTTCTTTTTAACTTACCTAATATTCCTGCTTACAACATACTTTCAGTCCTTTACTTGTATTAGGCTATCTGTATTCTTTGTTTGTATTCACTGCTACAAGCCATTCAATGTCGAAAGAGGGCAAGATAATACTTTCTTGCTTACATAAATAACATCAGAATCTAATCTTAAATTTAATAGCTAGAATCTTACGTGTTTCTGTCATGAAAGTACACCTTTGAACTGAGACTGGAAATAATCTGTAAACTTCAAGGAGTGTGGTGTCGCAAGCTTCTCCGACTGACCTTCTCCCCCCCCCTTTTTTGCATTCTCCACATTTCCTCGAACTTTTCTCGATTGGTCAGTAGTGGTGGGAGAGGGCAATATCCCCACCCCATGAAGAAATTATGAGGATGGCAGAAAGGAAAGTGAGTTTCATTTCTTACCCCTGTAACTTAAAACCTTTTAATATCAAAATCAGTTGGTTTCTTGTTAGATATCAGCAAAATTAAGTATACCTATTGCCTTCACAATATCTAAGTGGTCACTGAATCTCACCAATCCTAGTTGTTGTTTGCAAAACTCCATTTGCTCTGCATTCGATTATCATAGGAGAACCTTCCTTCACAGGAGACGCAGAAACAGCCACGAGACTGATAGACACTTCTGTGTGCAATTAAGGGAAAACGAGGTGTATTAAAACTCCTGGCAGAATATTGAAAGATTTCAAACAAAATGCTTTCAATAGAGGAGTTGGGAAAATACTTTCAAGCAATGCATTATGGGATGGGTCGAAGGGCAAGTGAACCACTTACCTTGACCAAAAACATGTCACGGTACAGTTGACCTTTCGACCCCACCGGAAGTACTGAATTACCCAACTGGCTTATTG
The DNA here is from genome assembly GCA_029531755.1 of Holothuria leucospilota. Classification (NCBI taxonomy): domain Eukaryota; kingdom Metazoa; phylum Echinodermata; class Holothuroidea; order Aspidochirotida; family Holothuriidae; genus Holothuria; species Holothuria leucospilota. The sequence continues at coordinate 27,236,206 of CM055981.1, read as the reverse complement.
TCTGTCTCTTTCCAGTGTAACTTTTTAAGAATGTATGAGGCGATTGTATGAAAGAAAGTATAGTCAACGTAAACCTGTAGTTCACCATATTAAGGCGTTTCTTCAAACTGAAGAAAGCTTCCCTGGCCTCTTTTCCGTCCTATTTGCCACCAGTCATAGATATATTACATCAGATGTGAACTTCTGCCTGAATTAATTTAGAGGCAAATATTAGTACTAATGTGCAACCTTGAAACTGCGAGGCTGTCACTCTCCTTAACTGCTTAAAGGCAATAGGCAGTCGCCCCAAAGTTTTCTTTGAAAAATCAGCAAACTCTTGCAAATCTCCTCTTATTGCATTACATGCAAGCACCTCTGAAGATGTTTTGAACATAACTGCTACAAACAATTGGTAAAGTAAGGAGAAATTCTCCTTGAATTTCATAATTCACCAACAAAAATATTGTCACATGAGCAAAATAAGCCAATCATGAACTAGAGTGACAGGGTACACTCACTCTGATTGGGGTAACTGCCTACTGCCTTTAAAGCGAACATTGATCTCACCTGTGCCACACTGGGGTCGCAGGTAGCCAAAGTTGCAGTTACAGGTATCCACACACTCTCCTCCATTAATACATGTTGGCTGGCAACCTGGAAAGAAAAAATTATTTTTCATTACAGTGTAAAGAACGAAATGAGGGGAAGTATGATGGGATTAAACATACGATTGCTTGGCGGCAGGATTATATAACGCCAAGAATTGAACTTCACCAATACATTGGTTTCAACCCAATTGACCTAAGTCGCAAAAATTCTAGCCTGCAAATTTTATAATGAATGTCACCCATTGGTTGATTGGTCATTAACGGGTTAGACACCTAGGCTATCGTTTCTTTTATCAAGTAACAAAGGTTCGCCTTCAGACCGTGATGACTGTCTTAAAGTCCGGGTCACACTGCCACGAAAACCCTCGACACGACGGCGATCACCCACCGCGTCGGCTGTGGTCTTGGTGGTGTGGCCGGTTCCACGACTAGAGTTCCGTCGTGTCGTAAGCCGTCGGCCCGATTGAACATGTTCAGTCGTAGTTGGATGCAGTCGGTGCACCAGAATGTCTACGATTTATGCAAATTGTCTACGACGGAGAGTAGCTGGCAGTCGTGGCGGTGTGGCCCGGGCTTTAGGAGGAAATGCTTACTGACGGGAACAACAATTTTTGCTGACCTCTTCGTGGTCTGTCAGATATAAGGTTACTTGGGTTCAAATTGCACTCCGGTTCAAAGGTACGTATACAGGATCGTTTAATTGGTGGCGTAACTCAAATTTTGTCAAACGCCAAGTGTAGCGAGTAGCGACCCATGAGAAAATGTAATAACTCTTCTTCCGTTTCTTTTTGTAATTCGGGGTGGGAGTATGTTCCCAACATTCCCCCTCCAGATAAGCACCTGGTTAAGGTATTGTTTTAAAAAATGATGTGAATGTTACATTCAAAACTTACGAGTATCCACTACACGCACTGCAAAAGAAATACCAAAGCCCGTGCTTTCGAAGTTAAAAGTAATAGTCGCTCGATTTCGCGGCAGAAGGACGGGGCTCCTTACGTCTACAGCTGATTGTTCTCCATTGACGCTTATCGGCAAATCATACTCTGGTTGAGATCCAGCAAAGCGGAAGATGAGGCCGAAGCCATCAACGAATACAGAAAACACATCGTTTGCTTCACCATTATAATCAACTAGTTGAAAGAAAAGATTGGAACCAGCCGGACCAACTATCCTCCATCTGCAAAATGTGCTAGGAACATTCGGAACCATGTCAATGAATCCTGTGTTTGCGAGGTAAGTAATGGAGCCAGCAGCTGTAAAGTCAAGGTCTACTCGAAAACCACCAGGCCCAGTGGTAGAGTCACAAACCTCTTGTGGATTTCCGACAAGACTATTCAGATCTGAAAGAAAACACAACTTATATTGCATTTCAGAATTATCATTTGTAGTACGGTTGTTGTGTGAACAGCCTGGGGAAATTGACACGGCAGAGGATAACCCCAGGGGTTCTCTTAGTTTGCGTTGAAAAAATCTACCAATCACTAAGTGATCGTAAATTCAATATTCAACACCTGGCTATTTAAATATTCGAGATTTCTGTCATACCACAACAGACGTAGTGTAAATGAATAAAATATATTGTTTATGTTTTAGACTTAGTAAACGTTTGACTTTGAGGTTAAATATTTCATTTTTGAAGGTGAAAAGTTTGACTTTCAGGTTAAATACTTCATTTTGAAGGTGAAAAGTTTGACTTTTAATCTCAAACTACGACTTTTAATTTTGATTTTTCTTTTGCACTTCAAAAGTCAGTGGCAATTTCTTGCTATCAAAGTAAAAATTTTTGAGATTCTCATTCGAAATGTGATTAGAAGTCAAGTTTTTGATTTTGAAAGTCTAAATTATGAGATGAGAATCACAATTTTGCCTTTATGAGGCAACATCGACTTTAAATGTGAAGACTCTGAGATTTTTGAAACCCGATTTTCTTGCCATATTCCTATTTAGTTCCTATAGAGCCCCCAGTGCGAGTCCATTACTCAGAGATTACAATGCCTGTGGAACCTGTAGAGTACTAGCTTAGCATATTATCAGCCATTTGTGGGTCTAATTGGTGAACATGAGGCGTAGGAGGCGAGGCTCGAGGGCTGCAGTATATATAGCCCCTATTCGAGTAGAATATTCGTCATTTCCATGGGAAATATATGCCATGTTTTGGGCAAACCTGTGGCACTTTGCTTCAGACTGACAAAAGCGAACATCCACTAATGAAAAGTAATTTTGTACGATCGTCAGCATTACATTCGAATTCTCCAACCTTTACGTCACTAACCAAAATACCAACATCCATCATAAAAGAAACAGTGTATGATGAAAGGGTAATAACAGTAACGGCCCTGGGGTTTATCATACGAGGGTGTTATGGCGCCCTCACCTAGCTCCACCCCTGGGTGAGAAGCAAAATAGGTATGTCATGTTGCAGCAGGAATGAGAATAAGCCAGTAGATATCTTTTCTTACGTGCTCAATTTTAAGACACTATTACTGTAGTACGGACATTCGTGGATGTAAAAGAGATGATAGATGCCCGCATAGTACAAGAACTATATTGGATCTACTATATCAGTAAATTAAGTGTAGTTACAAATATCTAATAGATCTGGTGTATCTAACATGTTCGTAGAAAACTTGCTGAGTCTTTACTAAGTTTAGTATGTGTTGTTTTGACTTGAAATCTTTATTATGCATAGAAAGGACACTGGTTGTACCGATGGTGCAAGTAGCCGATATTACCGTTACCGATTTGTAGGAACGTGATATCGGCCGATATCTATCGGCTACCGATATTTGGGAAATAAACATTCTGCATATTTACCATAGGCTACCAGGCACCACAACTAATTGTACTTTTATGGTTAGGTAAAATATTGCAACTTGCATACAGACATATTGCATACAAACATACACTCAAATTGTGTACCATTTACATGACATATAGGACATAAATATATATCGGTTGGATGATTTTACCGATACCGATACCGATACGATACAGGACGAAAATGGAGGATATATGCCGATACCGATGGTGAATACCGATAATCGGTCCAATACTACATGACTGAAGTGTTGGAGAACGCTTAAAAACGTAATTTAAGGGTCACACAGGCCTTTAACAGGGCTATGGGAGCTGAGTTACTGGGTGATCAAGTCTACCAATAGATAGTTCTCAGTGATGTCACAACTGGGGGTTGGCAACCGCCATGTCATAGGGCAAGCTTGTACGTACATGCCGGGGTTGCCCTATGAGATGGCTGACATACTACACGTGAAAAGCTCCTATGACGTCATGTGAGAACTATCTATAGTTTGAGTGTAAAATTTTCTTTAAAAAGTATCATTAGCTGTGCCTAAGGAACGGCCATGAAATATCTTGTTAAATACCAAAATCTAGGACTGAGGTAAAGGGTCTCTTTCACAATCTTAGAAATCTTCCGAGGGCCCTGTAAAAGGAGACATCTTATCAGGCAAAAGTAACAAAGGTTAACATCACGTCGCTTGAACTGAGGAAAGGTAAAGATTTTATTAAAGAGTTAAAGATTGCAAAGACTTTTACAGGCTGTGTTTTGGTATCTTTTTCTGGTTTCGTAGGTTATAGACACATAATGACATTGACGAAAAATAGAGAAAGTGTGTTGAAAACTGTGCTCGAAACAAGAGCCTGACTTGTCTCTCAGAGGGCGTGGTCTGGGTTGAATAGTCTGTCAGAGTCTGTTGTCTTGGTATGTAATGTTAATGGGTTTAAAATTCATTAAATGGATATTTTGCGGCAAGCAAAAGAATATAGAGTATCCTCTGTTTGTTTTGGAAGGGCATGGGGGTTCAAAGGGTGCTTGATGAGGATTCTTGTTTGGTCTAGTGGTAGAACATCCGCCTCTCACGCGGGAGTCCGGGGTTCGATTCCCAGGTCAGTCATACCAAAGACTTTAAAAATGGAACCTTCTGCTGTTGTGCGTGATGCTCCGCATAAGCAATGGAGTAAGGGAAACAAGCCAGTGAGCCACAACTGGAAAAAAGGCCTTGGCCGGCTCGACTTGAAATAGTTAGTTGGAAACTGGGACGTTAAACCTCACCTAACTAACTAGAAAGAAAATTGATGAGGATTCTGTATTCTTTTTGACCCTTTTCCTACAAAACGTTTCTACTGCTACCTTGATTAATTAGATTGCGTTGTAACATTTTTCAAAAAATCTTTACTTGTCCCTAAATTTATATCCAGTATTCTCTTATATTTATAATAAACGTTTAATTTATAATTAATATGAGATTTGAATATATTAATTTTCCTCATTGATACAAATCAAACAAAATCAAATTGAAATGACCTGTAGTTCCTAAGTCACATGTCGGCTGGCCTGGCTCGTGTGGACACGAACACTCCTTTCCTGGTGTTCCTTGGTCATTGCAGAAACTACTTGGTTGTAGTACTACACTGGAATCATACTCTACAAGGATGAGATATAGTCAAATACTTAAACAATTTCTTCCTCGTTCAAATGCTGAAACTAAGTATGAAAAATTCGTTCTTTCAAGGGCGTAGGAAGCAGGGGGCTAGGGGGCTTTTGGGAGGCTGAAGTATGCTTCCGCCCCCAAGATCCAAGGGCAAAAACCCCTTATTTGTCTCTTCTGTAAGAAATGTCAAAAATTTGCAGTAATTTTCCTTAAAGTTTGTCCAAAATATTGCACCAAATTGCATCTGAGGACCCTCAAATACCCAAAAATTTTCCAAGGGGGAGGGGGTTAACCTCCCAGGACGGCGATCCGAAACAAGGTTCACCCCCCCTCGTCTCGAAAAGCTTCCTACGCCTATGCGTTCTTTAACCTTTTAGAAATATTACACACACATACACACACACGCATACACACACCCAAACACACACACATACAAACACAGAAACGAGCGTAGTGGGGACACCAACCCCCTCGACCATCAAAACTCTTCATTATGGCATACCATGCGTAACTTGCTCTATATTTTGGGGGCCGACTGCATGGTCAAGTGGTTAGAGCATTCGACGTGCAGCTGGAAGGTCTGGGGTTCGACTCCTGGCCGGGTAATACCAAAGACTAAAAATTGGAACCTATACTGCCATTGTGCGTGGTGCTCAGCATAAGCAATGGAGTAGGGAAAACAAGCCAGTGAGCCACAACTGGAAAAAAAGGCCTTGGCCGGCCCGACTTAAACCAATTGGTTAGAAACTGAGTCGTAAAACCTCATCGAACCGTAACCCTCTACATTTCCTTGAGGATATATGGTTTGAAATGGACATGTGTAGCTAACTCTGATCTGGCTTTACTCATAACAATATCCGATTTGTGATTACGTAGACGAACGTTTAAAAAGAATAGAGTTAGAACTGAACTATTTAACATTACAAGAAATGCAAGTGACAAGATAAATGACATGGCAACTATAACATGTGAAATCACCTTTGATATAGCTTCTACCCCGTCGCTAGCTATTCTATAGAGAAGCAAATGATTCCGTCATAACGTAAGCACAAAGGTTAATAACGACTTTTTTACACACTTGTGGCAACCAGAACTTGTAACCATTAATTGTATAACCGTTATCATAAAAAGTATAATTTTCCTTTAATACGATATAAACGTTCAGAGCCTGAGAAATTTGCTTAACTGACCAAACGGTTGGAGAAAAGAATTTTTACGTAAAACAAATGACCCAGACTGTAATGACGTCAAACTGTCATAGAATGGTGATAGTCCTCTTTTAAGATTTAAACGTTTTTGTAATTAATTGCGTTAGAATGTTTTGTTAGAAATGCCGATGTTACTGGACATTACATGAATATTCGATGAAAAATTTTAGGTATCAAGTCAAGTTCTTTATTCCTACCTTAATAATTGAGAAAATTTATTTGTGACAACATGTAGTTATTCGTTTTCAATCAACTGTTCCTTCATAGTCTAGTTTCACATTTAGGTAAAATTACGTCAGAGCATGCGGGACTATTGTTAAAATACATCACAAAGTGTGCATTTTTTAAAATTTTTAAGAATTGTTACAGTACCTACCTCGAAACGTAAAGACAATGAGAAAACCCTCCCTGTTTGTCTGAGTAGTTTCGGAAGGATTAAAAACAAGCTGAATATTTTTACTTGCTGTGCCAAAATTTTCAAAGGGTGCAGAAGTTTTTGAAAGCTGAGCAAAAAAATGAGATCGAAGTAAAACTGGTGGACACTGATTTTCATCAAAGATGTACAGAGGGTCTTGTCTGAAAAAAGTGTTGAATTGCTTGTAGTCCACAACCACCTCCGTGCCTTCAGGACTTTCCACTTTTGTAAAGCAAGTGGATACATCGTACATTGATGGAAAATTCAAAGAGGACAGTGCTGCAACTGGACACAACTCATCGAGTGTGATTACGTGAGGGGCATCAGCGGTACCACATATATCTGAAAAGAAATCCACAACACGGGAAGAAGTGACTTGTTGTTATCAAATTAGGACCCGGCTTTGAAATTGCTACCCGGATCCAAAGTTTCACTAACATAGATTGCACGTGTGACAGGACACCTAACATGTTACTTTTTCCTGGCAAAATTTATCACGCGCACGCCTAAAACACTTAGGCATGCCCATACGTAAGATACGTTGGTCTTACATTATATTAATGTGCAAAGCAAAATTTCTTATTATGACTTTACAACAAACTTGTAGCCTAACAGAAGTTATATTTTCGGGTACCCGGGTACCCGACCGACCATCGACTTCGGGTACCCGGTTCCGAATTTTGGATCCGGTGCAAACACTAGTAAACTGGTTTATAAGTTTAAACTAAAACGTGCGCCAGTTAGACACGCGTTACTTAGCGTGATAATGGGAGGGAAGATCAGAGATATTGCACACATTGCAAAAGGAACGCACGTATATAAACACGACAGAGGATCTGGAGTTGTCACTTAACTTACTTTAATGTTCTAACGCAGAAACAACAAAAACCCCATATTAATGTTTAAACAGTGTCAAGGATGGCAACATAATTAACTCATTCAGTTTATAATTTCTGACAAAAATCTGCAGGGACCTTGTTAAAATCGTGATATCGCACAACCCTGAAATGAAGCAACGAGGAATCAAGACGTTTGATAACACGAATCAGGAAACGAAAACACACTTACCAACCCTCACAGTAGGACAATCTCGTACTTCAAGGTTCATATATATATATATATATATATATATATATATATATATATATATATATATATATATATATATATATATATATATATATATATATATATATATATCTGGGGCGAGATAGGGTGTTAAAAGTGCTTAAAGTTTGCGGAAAATTCCACGACGTTTCGAGTATAGACTCTTCATCAGGTGGCAAAGAAATGCAACTGAATAACAAAGAAGTAGAAATAGAGAAGAAACACATTGAAGAAAGGCACGAACAAACCGGTCGCACAGAACGAACACGGTGTAAAAAAGCGAAAGAAGGCAGAAAAAAAAAACTCGTAAAAAGTAAAGAAAAGGGGAAAAGGTTAAAAAAGTTCCAATCTAATGTTAAGACCGTGTGGGGAGAGGGTCCTGAGTTTCATGATAAGCCGGTTTTTCGGCGGTCTGACGATCACGGTCAGAACCTCTGCACATTAAGGCTGCAGTAACGGCCAAGTCTTTAATTGAGCACGGTGATGGGGGGTTGAAATGAGTGGCGACCGGATAACCTTGAAGGTTTTGTTTGATGGACCTGAGGTGTTCAGTGATTCGGTCAGCCAGGCGGCGTTTGGTTTCTCCCACATACAGGCAATTGCAACGTCCACAAACTAAAATGTAAACCAAGTTTGTGGAAGTGCAGGTGAAGTGTTGGTTCACACTAAATCTGTTGCCGTTAGAACCCAAAATATTGATAAGTGTGTTCTTGCCAACCACTGGGCATGTGTTGCACCTACTACGACCACAGGGAAATGTACCTGGGGTGTTGTCAGTTGGTTGTTGTGGGTGGGAAGCCCGAACTAAGTGCTTGGAAATGTTCTTTTCAACTCTGAAGGCCGTAATGGGGGGTTCAGGGAAAAGGTCACGGGTTGAAGGGTCTTTTCGAAGAGTCTCTATATTCCTGTAAATGGCACGAATGATGGGGCGTACCGATGGGTGATGGGAAATTACCAAAGGAATTCGTAGATTAGTAGACGTGTTAGACTTCTTACTCAAAGCATCCGCTCTGTCGATTCCTTGGATTCTATGTAGAGCACCGGTAAGGACTTTGGTGGGATACTGACGCTTCTCAAAGAATGATAGTATACTTTTTGAAGCGGCTGAAAAATCAGAATCTTCTGAGCAAATCCTTCTGGCCCTTAAAAGTTGTGAGTACGGGATGGATTTGGTACAGGATTTGGGATGGTTGGATGGGTACAAAAGGTAGTTATGGGAATCGGTGGGTTTAAAATGTAGGTTTGACTTGATTTTACGGTCAAGTTTTTTCGTAAAATCAAGTCAAACCTACATTTTAAACCCACCGATTCCCATAACTACCTTTTGTACCCATCCAACCATCCCAAATCCTGTACCAAATCCATCCCGTACTCACAACTTTTAAGGGCCAGAAGGATTTGCTCAGAAGATTCTGATTTTTCAGCCGCTTCAAAAAGTATACTATCATTCTTTGAGAAGCGTCAGTATCCCACCAAAGTCCTTACCGGTGCTCTACATAGAATCCAAGGAATCGACAGAGCGGATGCTTTGAGTAAGAAGTCTAACACGTCTACTAATCTACGAATTCCTTTGGTAATTTCCCATCACCCATCGGTACGCCCCATCATTCGTGCCATTTACAGGAATATAGAGACTCTTCGAAAAGACCCTTCAACCCGTGACCTTTTCCCTGAACCCCCCATTACGGCCTTCAGAGTTGAAAAGAACATTTCCAAGCACTTAGTTCGGGCTTCCCACCCACAACAACCAACTGACAACACCCCAGGTACATTTCCCTGTGGTCGTAGTAGGTGCAACACATGCCCAGTGGTTGGCAAGAACACACTTATCAATATTTTGGGTTCTAACGGCAACAGATTTAGTGTGAACCAACACTTCACCTGCACTTCCACAAACTTGGTTTACATTTTAGTTTGTGGACGTTGCAATTGCCTGTATGTGGGAGAAACCAAACGCCGCCTGGCTGACCGAATCACTGAACACCTCAGGTCCATCAAACAAAACCTTCAAGGTTATCCGGTCGCCACTCATTTCAACCCCCCATCACCGTGCTCAATTAAAGACTTGGCCGTTACTGCAGCCTTAATGTGCAGAGGTTCTGACCGTGATCGTCAGACCGCCGAAAACCGGCTTATCATGAAACTCAGGACCCTCTCCCCACACGGTCTTAACATTAGAATGGACCTTTTTTAACCTGTTCCCCTTTTCATTACTTTTTACCAGTTTTTTTTTTCAGCCTTCTTTCGCTTTTTTACACCGTGTTCGTTCTGTGCGACCGGTTTGTTCGTGCCTTTCTTCAATGTGTTTCTTCTCTATTTCTACTTCTTTGTTATTCAGTTGCATTTCTTTGCCACCTGATGAAGAGTCTATACTCGAAACGTCGTGGAATTTTCCGCAAACTTTAAGCACTTTTTACAACCTTTATCGACCTACATACTACTCTAGTGCTCCGCAGTATTTCGACCCTATATATATATATATATATATATATACATATATATATATATATACATATATATACATATATATATACATATATATACATATATATACATATATATATACATATATATACACGCACACTCATATATATATATATATATAATTTCAGTATAGGTGAAACCATAATAACGGAAGAGTGCTCGACCAAGTAGGAGCAGGTAAAAACACATAGACTTTTAAGTTAAATTAACAGCATTTTATTGACAAATTTGTTTGGTAAGAATGATAGCAGAGTGTGTGTACACAGCAAAACATCGCAACTGCGATAAACACATTAAAACCACTCAACTGTCAAACTGTCAAACAGTCAAACTATGCAACTCCGTGAAAAAACTAAAAGCTGCCATGACGCGATCTAAAATAAATTATGCAAGGCGTTCATGTCAAAAAAGAGTAAGCGTTTAGTAAAAAAGATAAAAGCGTTTGGAATTTGCATTGCCAAACCTGCAAATAAAACAGTTACAAAACTTCGAGTTTAACATTCTTCCATTAAGAGGGCGGGTCCCGAGCTTCAATATTAACCGGTTTTCTGCATGGGCGTGGATCATGGGGGGACGGGGGGACGCGTCCCCCTCACTTTTTTGAAAGGGGGGGACATCTCCAAAAAGCCCCCCTCACTTTTTCAAAAATGATGAAAACTAAGACTGTGAAGAAGATAATATAACAGCAGTTTACAAATTGACACTTCCTTTTTAAAGCAAAATTGTGCCCAAATATTGCACCATCTGCCCTCTAGACACCTTCCATTTTCCATTTTTTCTTCAAGCGAGGGGGGCCCCACCACATTTCCATGTTTGTGGTCTTTACTCATTGCTCGAGATAAGAGACAGCATTGAACATTGATTGATTTAAAATTGCCAAAACCGACGTCAAAATGGTCGTAATGCCCCTGTAGTTTGCCTTCGGTTCTGTGCCACAAATTCCACTCACACTATTTACTAACTAAACTCCTGAAACTTCTGCTGGTAAAGTTACAGAAAATATTGGAAAGGTTCGTTGAGAGTCGACTACCATGGAAGAACAAGGTATACCACATTGAAATAATGAAAGGTTGCTACCAGTATCACCTCTATGAGACTTTCGAAAAATCTCTGACATTCACAGTCCTGATCACTTCCATATCCAAATTTAATTAGATATCAGTAAATATGCTAATAACAGGGGCGTAAATATGGAGGGTGTCCCCCAGTGAAAATCAAAAGTCGGTCTCTGAGCGTCAACTTAAAGTCGGTCTCAAATCCAGCTCTGTATGCTTTTGTAACAATAGACTGCAGACATGAACAACATTTGAAGTGAAAAGATATCCCGAATTTTCTACTGAGTTCCCGAATTTTTGATCGAATGCCAGAAATTGCGCAAACATTTTTGCACGCTCCGCGCGCATGAAATGGTTTAGTGGTCTATTTTATGCACCTGAACTGCAACGAATTTCGGGCAATTTTTGATATTCGGGCAAAACATTTTCTGCCCCCAAATTAGAGAGTCCCGTACGTTTATGATTATTACTACCGTCCTGAAAATTGTATTCATCTAGGAAATTCGGATCGTACAACTATGACAATGGGAGTCGGTCTCCAAGAAATGTAGTTGGTCCCAAAATAGTTCCCACCCCCTGCAAATTCATGTATATATGTCCCTTAGGCTGGTTAGTGGTATATGTAGTCGAATTACTGTTCACTTACTTTACACAGTGTGGTCTTGATTTACCCCAAGAACTGAGTAAAAAATTCACTTAAGCAAGGAGGATAAAAAAGCTTAGTTCCTAAAAGAGTAGAAATGCTTGGTGATATATTCAATTCAAATTTAGCACCAAATGTAGCACCATTGTGCATCTAGCCCCCCTTACGTGAGCAAAAATTTTCCAAAGGGGAGGGGGACCCCTCCCCTTAGACTGCGATTCGCAAATGATGAAAAGCCCCCCCCCCCCCATCTTTGGAGATGGATCCACGCCCTTGGTTTTATGAAATTAAACGATCGCGGTCTGAATCTCGGCATGATATGGCTGCCGTGACCATCAAGTCCTGTATCGAACAAACTGACGGGGGGGGGAGGGGGGTTGAAATGATCAGCTACCGGATAGCCAGGAAGGTTGTGCTTGATGGAACTTCAAGGGAAAATACAGTCAACCCAAATAGAATTAGTATATACCCCGTCATTTTAATTCATGAATGGCTTTTTGACTATGTGACAATGTTTGTTACTGAATTGATAAAATCATGGAGAATTACTCCTTGGTTTACAGTTTGTTTGTAATAGTTATGTTCTAAACATCTCCAGAGGTACTTCTAAGGCAAATAAGTGCTGACTTTTCAAAGCAATCTTGGGGGTCTGCCTTATTCCCTTTACGTGTTCAGTTACTCGATCAGATAGGACGTTTCCTTTCACCCATTTACAAAAAGGCACAACGCTTACGTTAAAACATATACTACGTTAGTGGATGTACAAGTGAAATGCTGGTTAATGTTGAAGCAGTCGGTTGTTGTTGGGAGAGAGGATCTTGTCATTGCTAACTACAGGGCAAGTATTACATCTCACGCGTTTACATGTCCATCGCAGGTCAATGTCCACCAGTTCTGTCGCCACCTATAGTCGGTTTACTCATTTTGGCTTTCAAAGGGTCAATTCTGTGATAAAACCCAAAAATTTCGGTATGCTTTGCCCACTCTGCCTCAGTTCCGTTTTTTATAGCTAAATATAGTAGAAACCCTTTCCACCTTTTCAAGTAACTTAATAAGTAGAATAAATGGATTTATGTAAATGTCGGGAATTTCATCTCATTTCTCTAAACCTAGTAAATGTTCTCTTGTGTCTGTCGTCCGGTACGGCTAGTGACTCCAGGAAGGAAGCAGGCGCGGATCCAGACATTTCGAAAAGGGGGGGGGGGGCTGAAAGCCTCCTTGAATATTCTCCTAGATTGACATTATGCTAATTTTTGCGTATTTGCTATTGTTGATGTGGCGAAAAGGGGCGCTGAGGCCGGGAAAGCCCCCCACCCTCCTTGGATCTGCGCCTGAGAAGTACAATGTAAGTTATATCCGATAGGGCTGAACTGCTCAGACAATTGACCCATATAAGTTTTAAATAAGTACAGATTCTTTTTCACGTAGGCTTACCCCAAACAATGTTCGGGAGCTTTGCATTATCACAGTTTAGATTACGGGAAAAACATTAAATCAGCGCGGAACTATGTTCCTCTACTATATATATATATATATATATATATATATATATATATATATATATATATATATATATATATACAATAATTATATGACCATTAGATAGAGTTTGTTCACGTCACTTTAATTCCGACAAACTTGTTTCGAAGAGGTGGATACTACCGCCTCCTCTCATCAGGGAATTACAGCTTTCTCAAACGGTTTAAAAAAACATCTCATTTGCGTAGGTAGTTTAAATACTTGCGCGCGCATTATGGTTGCGCGCGGTTGTCTAGGTTACGCGGGCAAAGTTCATCAGCTGAAACTTAGACGCGTGCCTGCACGTGCTAACTAACTCTGATCTCTTATTCAAAGAGGCCATCTCTGGATGGCAAATAATGAAAAATTTTTCCGTTGTACACAGGTTACACCGTTTGCTAACATTTGAGAACGATGATGCTCGACTTAAGATCCTCCAAGAAATTTCGAAATCTTTGTTTCTGTCCTTAAGAGTCCAAATATACTTAGATAGCTCTGTTTGGTTCCTGTATCTTTCCTTATTAAAAGACTGCTGGTGGTTTGCGAGCCTCAGTTTAAAGTTGCCCTCTGTCAGACCGACATACGTTTCCTCGTAGTTGTCGCTTTTTACGGTGGCTTGGTACACAATGCTCGTTGCTTTGCACTTTCCGTCTAGCGGGCAATCTTGTTTAGCTCTGCAGTTGCATGGGTCAGTTTCGGGTGCGGGCATTTGGGCCTTCAGAATTTTCTTATTGTGGGCATCTACGATGGATTTCATATTTGGCATGCAGCTGTACGATATTTTAAGCGTATTCCTATTAAAGATTTTCTGTAGGGTGTGCCCTTTAGGAAAACTTTCGGTTACAATTTTCAAGAACTGCCGTCCGACGTTTGTCTTAACTCTCAGGTCAAACGGTGGGTTGAACCATGTGATGTTTCTTTTTCTGGCTCGGTGCTTGCGCTTTGTTTCTTCCTTTGACTTGTATTCAAGCTCGTAATTGTGTCCGCTTTCTTTCAGTGCTTCCTGGTATTGTTGGGTGGATTTCTTGAACTCATTTTCGTTCGATGAAATGTTAGAAAGCCTGTGATTGATGCCTCTAGGGATTGTACGGATGACGCTCGGGGGGTGGTTGCTCTTGGCATTTACATACAGTGGGGTGTTATCTGGTTTGAGGTATGGTTTATAAGTTCCGCATTGCAGGTCGAGAGTGACGTCGAGAAAATTCACAATTCTTTTATTGGCTTCAATCGTGATGCGAAGACCGTTACTCTTGAATATTTCGCATATGTTCTTCTTAATTTGTTCTACTGTTCTCGGCGGCTCATTAAAGACGGCTAGGCCGTCGTCTCTGTAAAGTCCAATTGAATTTCCGTAGTAGGGTTTCAGTTGAGATAGCAGGTAAACTACAACTAGTTCACAACATTCTGCCCCGTCATATGAGCCCATGGTAATATCAAATAGTTCATTGTCTTTCTTTACCCATGGCTCATTCTGGTTGAAAAGCAGCGTTTGTTTAGTGTGAAGAATTATCCTTCTATCCAATGGGGTGATGTCTGTGTATTGCGATGCGAAGTTTAATGCATCATTAAGCAACTTCTGAGTAATTGAAGGGTAGAATTCTACGATATCAAAGCAAACAAACGCTGAGTTGTCTTTGTTTTGAATTTGGTCGAACCATTCAAGGACTGCGTAAGTGTTCCTCCACAGATTTACATTGGTTGCTTTTACTACTTTCTTAACAATATTTTCCGTGATTAATTTGCTTGCTTTCCCTAGCTCTGACTTGCAAGGGTTGATGAGGCGGCACGATGGGTCATTTGGAAAATTGGGTTTGTGGTCCTTTAGTGTGATAAAGGATTCGCGTTGAGCTATCACATCGATTCGGTCTGCAAGATCGAGCTGTTCTACAATTTTCTTAGCTTCAGTTTTAATTTCGTCGACTCGTTTATTTGCACTTTTCTTGTACGTTTTGTGGGTACTTTTCTCCACCAATTCATTGTAGTCTTTCGGTGTCATTTTGTAATAGTTCGTAGTTTTGTCCGCCTTGATTATTAGTTTTTGCTCTTCGTGTAACGTTTGGATGTCATTCTTTAATTGGCGTTGGAAGTCATTTGTGCGGTTGTCAAATTCAATGTTTTGGATTAAGTCTACCATCCTATTTTCAAATACACGCATTTCATCTACAACGGGTGGGGCCTTCTTAGAATTGAAACCGTAAGTTTCTTTTTTTTTTCTAAGTTTCAGCTGATGAACTTTGCCGGCGTAACCTAGACAACCGCGCGCAACCATAATGCGCGCGCAAGTATTTAAACTACCTACGCACATGAGATGTTTTTTTTTAAACCGTTTGAGAAAGCTGTAATTCCCTGATGAGAGGAGGCGGTAGTATCCACCTCTTCGAAACAAGTTTTTCGGAATTAAAGTGACGTGAACAAACTCTATCTAATGGTCATATAATTATTGTGTATTGCTCCTTCACCTAAGTAGAGCACTTTTTGAAGATAATTTGGCCAATAATCCGTATATATATATATATATATATATATATACCAATTTTGTGCAACATATTCCCCGCAATTGCATGGTATAGTACACAGGTTTTCTTCAAACCCCTTTCATCAGCCCCCTCGATGGCATCGGTCGGGCTTCGGGTTGCTGCCACCCCTCGGGCAAATCAAAGCCCTACCCCTGTGCAAAAGATGGGTGTATTGCCTCTAAAGCTTGAAAACAGCTGCTCCTCAAAGCGTCCCATGGTGAGGCAGGCTACAGATGGTCCCATCTTCGTACATATGGCTACTGGCTACCCCTTTACGGGGCGGAAGAAGTTTGAGTTGAACTGTAAATCGTTCTGAGTCAGGACTATTTCATGCAGACGAATGAAAGTAGTGGTAGGTATATAAGGATCTTGACGTTGGCGAAGGTAATGGCGCGTGGCTGTTAAAGTAACGTAATGGGGAATGGATATATGACCGCTAGATACATCCATTGTAAATAACAATCATTCACCAGGACCCTGGAAACGCAAGTATTGAATTAGTCTAGGAAATGAGGGGTATCCTGGGCAAACGAAGGCAAAGTACTCTGAAATAGGCACAGTTGGACAGCAATGGGAGGACACATTGAGTCGACCGGGGTTACAAGTTTTGCGAATTTTGGGTAGAAGATAAAAATTAAAAATTTGAGGGCAAGGGTGAATCAGTGCTTTGGCCGAGTTAGGAATGTACCTTTGACTCATGAGAGAGGTGACAGTATTTTTGACTAAGTTTGGATTGCATTCGTGGGGGCGGCCCCAGCAGTTTAACACAAGATGTTTCGTCTGAAAGTCGTTTCTCAGCCTCTGCGATGTACAGGTCCCTACGCCATACGACAGTGGCCCCTCCCTTATCAGCAGACTTAATTATTAGATACTTCTCTTTCTTAAGGAACGAGGTAGCCTTTTGTTCGCAAGGAAATTATTACGAAGGGGGTCGGTTTAAGGGGAAGGAGAAGCCCCAAATCATCATTGATGAACAGGATGACATTGTCCAGTATCTTGTTCTCCCCTGCTCTGGACGTCCAAAGAGACCTTTTGGTCTGAAAAAGATTGGGAAACGTCCTTCGAAGGAGCGTTGTCTGTTTCATCGGCATTGCCAAAAATGAAACCAGACACGGAGTCTCCTGAAAAATGCGGAAACATCTTTACGGATAGAAAATTCACCAGGAAATGGGTTCAAGAGAACAAAATTCAAAACCTTGTATAGAACTGGACGTTCGGGGAGGTTAGTTCTACGTCTGGAGGAATGGTGACAACCAGTCGTGGGTTCTGGGTGTCCTCAGTATGTGCCATTGTACTTTGTTGCATTCTGCGGGTAACAGAGAAGCTAACTTTTTGACCTTCGAATCCTTACAAAGTGTAAATTTAGTGTGTGAAAAAGAGATTATTATTTTTGTGGAAATATTTGGGGGTGAGGAAACAGTTGTCACCCACTAGCAGGTGGATGAATCTAAGACAACAGGTTGAGAAACATTGGCTTTGGTAAGTACGTGCTAAATACCTTTCTTGCTCCTCTGATCGAATCCCTTTGCACCCCACTGGTAGCGTATTTCATTTACTAACATTAAGTATACTAAGGAAGGTGGGGATACTTAAAGGTACATTTCTATTGAACTGCTGAAAGTTAATGATAACGATATTTTGGGGGTAAAGATAACAAGTCTTCTTTCAGGGAAAATGAACACTCAAGAATCTATTTAAACGCATGCTTAAAGTATATCAGGAGTGACTTCAGTTTGGGGATAATTGTTACGCCAAGAATGTTTCGGACCAATGCAGATTCCTTTTTCTTTCACACTCTTAAATTTCTCTTCTTGCCATAGTTAACAATTCTGAAAGGGGACAGTTTGTACTGTTCTGCTTTTCAAAAATTGTTGATGCTGATATGGTTTTCGCATCAAATGTATCCCTGGAATGGTTTTTTAAGTGTAAGGTTTTTGTTCTACTAGAAAATATCCTTTCTTCTTGATGAGATTTTTGAAATTACTGTACTAATAAGATCAACAGACGGCTTGAATACATGTAGATAATTCTAATGCTCTAACTAGAACCTTCATTTAATCTGTAACTTAATTCTATCACCAAACTCAGAAAGAAAGTCAATTTCTGCAACCATGTTACATTCTAATCCATTGATGATAATCTATAGTGGTGGTTTGTCAAAACTTACCGTTTTTGAAAAAAATAACACGCACTGTAAATCCATGACCTACTGAGACAGCATCTGTTGCTCCATTAAAGTTTACTCTTACATTTGTAGCCCCTCCCCTGGATATTATTGGTGGTTCATCAGGAGGGGTACACAAATCCTCATAACTTCCCACAAAGGTAGAAGAGCTTTCACCATCAAATGTCACGGACAGCTCATCTGCAGCGCCGGAAGAGCCACCAGTATCAGCAGTGACGCTAATTGCGGTTGAAGAAGGCGGATCCATCAATGTAAATTCCCATTGACATGTCGTCGAAACGTCGTAGCCCTCAATGGTAATGATAATTTCTTGGCAGGCACTGGAAGGCTCAGACCAGTCGAGGGTAACTGAGGCTGAACATGACGAGTCTACATCATACGGACCTGGACCTGTAAAATAAGAGCTCTTTCAATTTAGTGCATAAGTTGATTATATATGAGATTTATCTTCTAATCGCTGATGGCGTTTGAACATGGCTTTACACTCTAAAAATGGGCTGATCAGAGGGGTACTGAACAGCAATCTGGTCAAAAATTTGACTAGATTCGGGTAAAAAATGAAACAAATCTGATCATTTTTTTACCAAATCTAGTCAAATAAGGGATAAGATTCCTGTTCGGTGCCCCTCTGATCCAGGGCCGGATTAGCGTTGTGTGGGGCCCCCGGCACTTTCTATAGCGGGACCCCTTTTACAAGTTTAACCTCCTTCCCCCTCGCCCACCCGCTTACACAAAATTAATAACACTCAACAGATTAAATTTTAGCTTTTAACCGCTAATAACTAATAGTTGCTTTTACACATTATACAGTGATACATGATAGTTATTATACATTATATGCCAGAGGCAGGGAACCCCCAAAGCGCGGTGCCCCCGGCATATGCCGGAAGTTCTGCCATGGGGTTAATCCGGCACTGCTCTGATCAGATTCGGTTTAAACTTGAGCAGACCTTTTTTAGAGTGTACAATAAACATGGTATACTGAAGGTAGGAAAGGATTTCTTGTTTAAAATGTAAAGTATCTGACAATCAATCCCTTCATAAATAGTAATATGTTTCATAACTGCACCTTGTGCAAACAGATGTTATGATATGACGTCATCACATACCTGACGACCGCCATCTATTTATGAACATGTTTCACTGCTGGATGTAGGAAAGTGTAAAGTGTAATCTCGTGATCATATACGCACTCCAGTTTTTATGACCCGGTGACGTCATGTGCATAAGGTCTATATATAAACCATAAAGTCAGATCAGTCCTATTGGCTCGACGACCTTCACCGTCTGGTAACTTATTTTGTGTAAAGAATTGCAAACTTAACAAAGGGGGTTATCAAACAAATATATATGATAGATGACGATGCATTCAAATGTATCTCTTTCCCTCTACTTATAATCCCATGCTACGTCTGTACAGGTAGGAGTTAGGAACTCCCTGGTCTGTACGCGCAGTATTTGTGAAAGAGAAATTTCACTTCTTGCAGGGTAGGTTGCAGCTCACTAATGTAGCCGTATATTAGAGATCTGTGGGGTTCGTCCACTTCTGCTCACGTGGCAGAAACGACATTTTCTGTATTTAACATAAATATAACTTCTAGTCTACCAAACTCTCATGTAGATAGTGTAGTTTTACATTCTTCAAGTCTTGCAAATAAATCCATGTCAAGCATAACAATCCCTATATTGCATTTTTGATTCAATAGCAGCAATCGTTAGTTATTTCAGGTTTATTAGATCAAATAAAATTTATACAAAATAGTACACCACCAATCAGAGCAGGGCTCTAGAAGACCCGAGTTTCCAAATATTTATAATACGAGAAAGTGCAGGTAGGTGATATAACTCTAATGCCATTTAATGTTACATGAGTAATACTTACAGGTATACTGGGGGCTCTTCGAAGCAATGGAAAGGGGGAGGGGAGGCTAGGGGCACGACCTCCCATTTTTCCGAGGCAAAGACATTTAAAGTTGTCTTACATGTTCATTACGCTGTGCACTTTTGCCACCAAATCCTTACATTTTGTTTTGTAAGGTATCACTTTCGTGTCTCGAGACACGCACATCATGCCTGCTATCACATCTCTAAGTTACGTTAGAGTTAGAGACATGGAATAAGGTTAGGTTACAAGTCTCAAGACTTATTATCATGCATGATATCATGTTGAGGATTGATGACTTTTTGCTGGTGTAGTGTCTACTATCGTGGTTAAGCAAATCCTGCATGGTTAGCATATTTACGTCACACTCAAATGTTAAAACTTGAACATTAAACAAAATAATTGTGTTTGCTATTTTT
Source organism: Holothuria leucospilota (assembly GCA_029531755.1). Taxonomy (NCBI): domain Eukaryota; kingdom Metazoa; phylum Echinodermata; class Holothuroidea; order Aspidochirotida; family Holothuriidae; genus Holothuria; species Holothuria leucospilota. The sequence goes on along the minus strand of CM055981.1, from coordinate 27,215,736 downwards.
ACACAAACATTATCATCATGCCAGTTATGCATCTGTTTCCTTCAAATGAAACTTGATGAAAGAGTGTTGGATTCATATTTTCAGGAAATTCCCTCTGCCGACACATGCTCAGTCTTAGTTTTTATGAGTAGTGTTCCAAATTCCCCTGACATCTCAACAATTGACCTCATTTTAATGACGTCTAAATACAAGGTATTCAGGGTGGGGATGTGCCCGGCCCACAATTTTTTTCGTAGAACTGCAGTGAGGGGAAGTAATGAATTATAATTATTCGGTCTCTTGGCATGAATATTCAGAGAGTCACTGACATCACTTGATAGGTACGGATCCAAGGGGGGCGCTTTCCCGGCCTCAGTCCCCCTATTCGCCACATCAACAATAACAAATACGCGAAAAGTAGCATAATGTTAATCTAGGAGAATATCAAGGCGGCTTTCAGCCCCTGTCTGGATCCGCGCCTGCTTGAAATTCTTGCTTCACAGTGCTATGCTAATATAGCAAGACGGCTTCTCTGCTTTACTCACAACAAGTACCACGGGATAACCAATGACTACAATTAAGTAAAGTTATATTCTACCAACTCCGTATTTACAGGCCTTACACCTAGTAAGGAGTTATCAGGTTGCTATCAGCTCGATATCATTAAATATACGAATGACACTGAAAAGATGAAGATAAACTAGTCTGATGAATTTAAATAGACCTATAAAATAACATTAGGAAGTTCGATGACTTTTGCCAATATGTTCCTGAGAGTCAATGAAATATTTTTAGTGTCGGGGAGGCCCGGTATCAGTTAACTTCATACCATCCACACTGCCGCCATGTTTGTCCACTGTAGTGGGTTTTCACTGGGTTTTGCTTGGGCTGGACCATCATGGACCAGGCTCGATGTGGGGTGGAAAGAATAGGGATGGTATACACTCCCCTAAGTTAGGGTGGTGGTAATTTGTCCCTTCCCCTTTGTCCTTCTTATTAGAAAGATACAAGGTAAGCCATCAATTGTTACCAGTGGCGTAGCTACGGGGGCATGAGTGGGCACGTGCCCCCCCCCCCACCACGACAAAGCCGTACCACCCAAGGTGCCCCTGTGGAAAATTTTGGAATGCATTGTTCTGTATATAAACCCTATAGAGAGGGAGAGAATTCAGGAATTGTCCCCTAGGAAAGGTTCGTGACACCCAGTGCCCCCCCTCTCAAAAAATCCTCCCTACGCCACTGCTTGTTACACGGTGAAGCTCAAATGTGGTGACTCACACTCCGTCTCCGACTACGCTTCCCAAGTGGCTGCCCGGTGACTTTTGTTTTCAAGTTGACAGATCTTACTCTATAAATGTAAGAGAGTGAACTTCACTCTTCGACGATTGCCTACAGTGACCACTCTCGAGTCTGTTTCGAGTGGAGTTCCACTCTGCCCGGAGTGGTAATTCACTCATTTGGAGTGAATTACCACTCTCAGCAGTGTGAAATTTTCACTCGAAGAAAGAGTGGTCACTGCAGGCAATCGTCAAAGAGTGAAATTCACTCTTTTACATTTAGAGAGTAAGTCTATATCAACTTTTTCCCCATCACAGTCCCCACCTTACCTTCCATTTCCAGTTGTATGCACGGTCCGCGTAGTTTTTTTTTTTCCCAGGACGAGTCAGGGAAAATCTGGCCAATGGACCAATCAGCTTCTTGGAAATAGGCCAAACCTCTAATTCCAAAATGGCAGCTTTTCGACCCTTTTTTCGTAATTCTGACGCCGGATTATGAAAGAACGGGCGAAATAACCCCAATCCACGTAAGCCTAATCACAAACTTAACCCTAACCTTCATTTTGAAACAAATTTAAAATTTTTTGAAAACTTGATTTGCCCACGTTCGTCCTGGGTAAAAAAATAATGCGCACGGTCCAAGCCTCGTGTACGTCAATCCCATGCTTATCAGTTGAAGTAGCCTATATACACCGTCGCTGTCAATGACAACACTCAATTTGCATGTACCCTACTGTAATACACGCTCACTTTACATGCATGCAGTGGTCACTCATACACGTTAACAGATGCACTTTTTAGCGCCAGTGAGTCAAGCATGCGCAGACAATAGTATCAAATATATCATGCAGTCCAAACTGCTTTGGATACATAGAAATTAAAGTGAGGGAGAATGACGTCTGCCGATCTGGACTGAAGCCATTGATTTGGCTAGGCTGTACGGCAACAGAGACCGGCGCGTAATACAAATATCACGTCATTGCTTTTGCCCCAAGTATTGGCAAAGAAACTACAAGTTTCCAAGTTAGGAGTATAAAACAAAAAACTTAAGGCGCCATGACTTATTCCTGAAAATTACTCATAATCTTTCGAAAAATGGATAAAATAAGCAATAACTTCTGCAGCAGAATGCACACTGTACGTATGGAGACACACCAGTCAACAGGTCTTTTGCCGTACAACGAAAGCGCCTTTACAATTTTCGTGGCTTCACCGGTTAAACATGCAGGGATGCATTGTGTCAGCGTTCTCCCTTACTTTTATTTCTGTGGTTGGATATGAATGATTCATAACGTTCTTCGCTGGTCTACGGAGGAAACGTAGAGACCGGTCCCCGGGATAGGGAATATTTGATGCAATTTCATCATTTCTTGGAATTATAGAATTATATGTACGGTACTTGTTTTGTGTCCAACTATTTAACTGAATTCCATTTTGGGAGTGGGTAGCTGAACTAAATACTTTGCGAACTATGACTATTACAACTGGATTAGCTACGTGTCTGTGACATTAACACAGTTGAACGGCATGTGAGCCGGGTGGAGGCCGCTGTTCATCCATATACATAATGCAATGCCCGTCTGCCTACGCAGCACACGCGATTCACTGTCACAACAGGGTTTATACTGCTTCATGATACGTGAATAATTAGATCAACATTGTTTATGATTTGAGTGTTTTAAAATCTAGGCTATCTTGCTTGTTTTACAAAACAAGTTGGGTTTCTCAGTTTATTAAAAAACATTTCGCAATTTCTATAGCGTATGAAACTAATTTAGAAAATGATTTCGTTAGTTCTTTCTGGAAGCACACTTTTGTAAACCTCCAATTTGAACCCTCCTCGAAGATGGCATGTAAATGACGTAACCAATAGGAAAGTGGTCTTTCAAAATAAAAGGTTCCACCCCGTACCATGCTTATATAGTTGCGTAAATTTATATTCTTCCCTTACAGAATGATTTTACCGAGGGTTTGTTTTCTAATTTACCAGTAATTTTTGAAGAATAAGTTTTTAAATCATATTATTTCAAAATTAAGAATGTATTAATGCAACGTCTGGGAATTGCAATTAAAGGTTCTCTCCTATTTGTTTTCGTTGGATTGGCAATGAATTTCATGTAGGCGATATTTTTTCTATCTTACCTCTGCAAATTTTAAGTTGTCTTGAATCAGAGATTCCACCCTTACTAGTAAGGTTCTTATTAAAAATGGTTTTGCAAGCACTTTTATTTATTCACGTTATTTCCAAACCCTTTGGAACACTTTTAGAGACCTGAATTCTCTCTGTTACAAAGGAACTTAATAAAAAAGAGACTTGTAAAGTTATCATGGTAAATATTTTTGAAGATAGATGATAAATAAATGTCATTCATAATCCACATTGCCAACACTTTACAGACAACTTGGCTAAAGTGTTCATTGACGAACCTTTAAGCATGGAATGTATAGTTTTATTTTGCCCTAGCCTAAGTATATTGAATGTCTTCGTCTTGTAATTTTTATGCCATCACATTGTCTTAATTGATGTGTTGAAAAAAATGAGATCCTCACATTCTGGTTATTTCTTCATCGACGAGAATAACCTTTCTGCAATGGAAACGTTATTCATAACCACAATTTTCGAAATTTTGGTTTTAGTCTTTGCTACCAAAATTCTTGGCTCCCGAATGGTTGACTTAGACCAAGAAATTTCTTCCTCTTTTCATTTTGCAGCCCGGAGGTTAAAATTTAATCTATCTTTTGAACCTGAATGCAATAATTATGAAGATTGAGGTTGTAATGAAAATAGATGACTTTATGTGACCTTCTGAGATGTACCACAACGAACAGTCCTTTAAGCATTCTTTTTTCTTTTCCTGTCAACAAAGAACTTCATTTCTACATGGAGGGTTAGAGTTGTGGTTTTGGATGCAATTTGGTTTTTATAAATGTTAACCTCAGATTCATAAAAGAGACTCAGTCAATCACCTCTATACAAATACAAATATGTATGTATGTATGTATGTATGTATGTATGTATGTATGTATGTATGTATGTATGTATGTATGTATGTATGTATGTATGTATGTATGTATGTATGTATGTATGTATGTATGTACATCACATTTTAAGCGTGATGTTAAAAAACACCATACTGAAAGGTATTGCCATGAAAGGTATTATGTGTGGGATAACTTCTTACATTTGCATCCGTTGACTTTTGAAAAATGATCGTTTTCTGACAAATAGGCCTATGGCTCCGAGTTAAGCGCGCGTCACACTACAGTGATTTCGGATCGGATTACGGTCCGATTTTTTTTAGTTTTAGTTAAATTCTTCTCCATCTTTGGTCGGAAAGAACCAAAAATTTTGCCACTCTGTGTAAATACATGATTTGTATCACATGACTATGAAAAAAGAAATATATTCTAATTATTTCGTGACGCCACATCGACAGACAGCTTTTATCGGACACGCGTAGTCCCAGAAAAGCTGTCTGTCGATGTGACGTCACGAAATAATTAGGTTACATTTCGTTTACACAGTCCACTGATACAGATCAAATATTTACACACAGTGGCAAATTTTTGGTTCCCTCCGACCAGAGATGGAGAAGATTCTAACTAAAACCAGGGAGGTGTTAGGACTCAAAAAGTCGGACCGTAATCCGATCCGAAATCGCTGTATTGTGACCCGCACCTTAGGCCCGAACCGATCTCCTACCGTCCAATATTCAGTATGCTCCACCGTCTAAGATAGCAGGGTCCCTATGAAGACAAAGAGAGGAAAGTCGGCTACATGGAAGCCACTACCGGGATATGTGGGGGTGCTACACTAGCCTATCATCGGCTAGCCTTTAAACTGCTTTTCCGTACGCGATTCAGGCGTGTGCGTTACCGACTTCGTCGACAGATCTAATGACGAGCCAATTGAGCCAAAAAAATTAAAGCCGAAGCAGGATTCTAACCTGCGACCTATTGCTCAACGTGCGGTACAAGCTACCGTCTATAATTGTTTGTGTCCTCCGGATAACCTGAAGTTTGGTACCAAACGGATTACTTCCGTTAATGTCGTGTAAGTGCCGCGATACCTCGCATATAATGCTGGCTCATGGACATATGAGCTAGTGCGATGCAGCTTCCCCTACCCCTGACAGGAAAAAAACCTATTTCATGGGCAAATTTTTGGAAAAACTTTGGTAATTTTCTCTGGTAGAATATGTTTTCTGTGGCAAAAATGGCTCAGCATCCTCAGAAAAATATGCCGTAAGCTTATGGTCTAATCTTTTAATGTCAGCTGCGAGTTTGAAAGCATGCTGGCCCTGAAACATTACAAATGGTTCGACATGATCATAGTAATTTAATATTAAAATCAGATGGTTGCAGAATGCCTGTCAAAAATTTGCAGTAATTTTCCTTAAAGTTTGTCCAAAATGTTGCACCAAATTGCATCTGAGGACCCTCAAATACCCAAAAATTTTCCAAAGGGAGGGGGAAGACCCCTCTCCTTAGACCACTCCCGCAGGACGGCGATCCGAAACAAGGTTCAGCCCCCCCCCCCCAGTCTCGGAAAGCTTCCTACGCCTATGTCTATCATTGGTAAGGTTCTCTAATTTTAGTACTTGAAGGGTGAATGTTCTAAACTAGAAGAAGAAATACAGTCCGACACTTACTTACACTCTAAAAAAATCCTGTTCAGTTTTGAATAGAATCTATTCAACAGGGCATTGAAACGAAAAGTATTCAAATATTTGGTTCATTTTTGAACTACAGAAACGGTTTAGTTTTGAACCGAAACTTTTCAAATTTTTAAATAGATTTCTATTCAGCTCCCATTTGAAGAGGACGTTTTAAGAGTGGGGGCTATCTATCTATATAGTTATTGCGATATTCCCAATACAATCTTATTGGAGTCTTTCTGCAGAGACTGTCTTGATAACACGTAATAGTGTATGAGCATACAAAGTATCTAATATCAAGCTGCATACAGTTATATAACATCTGTTGCTGCGATGGCTCCTCTCACCTATGCTCTAGCAGGGAGTTGCTATTTGACTCTAGTAATCTTAACAAAGCAGTATTTTATTATGAAGAGCTGCGATACCTGACTATATGATGCTAACCCAGGGGCGTGCAAGCCATGGGGCTCACAAAGGAGTACGGGAACTGGGAGTAAAACAGTAAAGTAGTAGTGCTAGCGGTAAATTAGCAAGCACTCCATTTAGCATGGGGTCGATTTTTTATACTCCCAGTTCCAATCATGCATTGCAACTACGTAATAAAGTTTGCTACTTCGTGTAGCCATATGCAGAGGAACGTGCCTCTTCAAGATGGTGGACAGGCAGTTATGGTTCAGGATCTAAAAAGAGTTTTTCTAGAGATTTTTTTTGGCTGGTGCCGTCGCTCTCCTGTTTGCTTAAGGATGTTGTTGATCACACAACTTTTTAAGAAAATTCATACAGACAAAAACGTTGTGTTGGTAAATTTACCTCTCATGCGTTTTAAGAAAATCAAGGCGCTCCTTAAATACACTTTAGAATGTCGAGTGTTTTGTCAATCGCCTATTAGCGACTGAATTCAAAAGAATAAATATAGGGAAGTGATTCTCAAGCTTTTTGAAGGTGAGGGCCAGATGGACAGCCTGGGAAGGAAGGAGGTCGAGGGCCGCAGGGGAAAATCACAGGTGTAGAGACCGGGACAGTAATTTGTAAGAGCGAAATACACACTTAAGAGGTCCAGAAGCTGTATCTACGACAAAAAAGGCAAGGGTACAGATTTTTCATTGGAAGCTGCAGTTCCTTAAGAGGGTAGTCCGCTCTTTGCAGCGTCCAACAGGATGGGGCAACCCGACCTGAGCCCCACCATGCTTGGGGCTGAGGTCAGTTGTTTTCCAGGCGCTCTAGATAGCAGGAAAATCTCACTCTTAACCACAGGATTGCCTCTTCAATCAGGGGTGGCCCCTGGTAGTGGCCAAGCTCCCCCACTGAGCGGCCGCTTTGCTGAAAGGATGTCAAAGGCGAATTTTTGGCGCGCGAAGCCCCCGAAAATTTTGGGGATAGCCTAATACTGATATAAATATATAAAAAATTGCTGTTTTTATTGAGCAATCTGCCTACTTAGGGCAAAATCAAGAAATCCGTGGCAGGGCTGGTCGTCGTTATGGGAATAGATACTCTTTCGTAACCAGCACCGGCAGGGCCTGAGGCCGCAGGCGGCCCTAGGGCCGCGTTTGAAAATCACTCTCATTAAGGGCGTTTACACAATATTGCAATTCCAAATAAACGTTGTCTGCGTGTACTGTGTAAGTACTACTATGGTCTGGAACAAGACTAGAGAAAATCAGAAACAACTCCCAAAAGGAGTTACGTAAGTAAAATAGGTAGTCAACCTATATGGACCCCATATGGGTGAACCCACTTGGGGCCCATATGATTTTGCACCATTATTCATAAGGGGCCATATGGGCCAGCCCATATGCCCATATGACCCATATGGGATAGTTCTGGGGCCCATGTGGGCAACTGTTCCACATGGGCCCCAGAACTATCCCATATGGGTCATATGGGCATATGGGCTGGACCACATGGCCCCCTTATGAATCATGGGTGCAAAATCATATGGGCCCCATATGCTGGCCCATATCGGCCCCTAACGATTCCATATGGGAATTTTACCTAGAGACTGAACACTTTAGTCATTTTTGCAAGTTTAAAAGACCCAAGAGCCAAGACTAAAGGACGAAAACCAAGGCAACGTCTGGCGCCTCTTTTATCTCCCCCGTGAATCTACGTTCCCCGGAGGAGTTACCAAACTGGACGTCACCAACCGCTCGGCCTTCAAAATGCTGCATCATGAGTCTGTCATTTAATTCCTGGTTGAAAACAACAGATACTTCCCACGCAATAGCAAACGTTCGAGAAGCTGCGCAGTGACATTTTTAACAGTGATGTATATTAAGACTTTTTCAGGGTTGTACTTGAAGCGTGAAGAAGTTTGTGACGTATTTATGCGACCAGCTCTTCCATAATACCTCAAAATTAAATTGTCTAAACCATTGCAAGGCAGCCCAATTGTCTAAAGAAAAGAAACAAGTCCTTTATTCTAGTTGTCATAGGACTGACTTATAAACATGGTGTGATTCCTTTGTGCTTTTGTTCGTTCATATAAAATGACTGTCATATTGTCAAAAAATTCTTTCAAATATGCCAACGGCAAAAGAAAAAACATGGGGCACAGCAATCAAACTATTTATATCAGAATATTTCAAGGTCATTTAGTGGTAAACAAATCCATTGCAAATCTTTCAAGTCAATTTGAGTCACTGAACGTATATAAATATGCTCATAAAAATTTGGTAATAAAAGCAAATAGCCTATCGTACTTTCCGTTCTTTCGAAACGATAGATCTCATTTACAGTGTAGCAGTTCTTCAAACTCATGCACCATATGCCAGGGGCGTAGCCAGGACGAAATTTTTAGGGGGCCTAGGTACCAAATGGGGGGTCACGGCATTGATCGTGGTCCTTAATTCTTACAACATTTATTAGGACACACGCAATTTGGGGGGACTAGCAAACATCTGGGGGGTCCAGCCCCCCCCCTCCGTAGCTACGCGCCTGCCGTGAATTTTCCACAGCTAAAGGAAACTTATAATAACTGCTTGTTGAGTGCAATCAAAGTAAACATAACCTTGATTAATATCAGGGTTGTGCCTCAAGCGTGAAGAAGTTTGTGACGTATTTATGCGACCCGTTCTTTCCATAGTACCTTCAGAATCAAATTTTCATAATCATTGTGAGGCAGCCCAATTGTCCAAAGAAAAGGAACAAGTCCTTTATTCCAGTTGCCATAAGACTGAGTTATTAAGGTGGTGTGATTCCTTTGTAGTTTCGTTCGTTCTCATAACGTTTTAAAATGACTGTGATATTGTCAAAAAATTCTTTCAAATATGCCAACTGCAAAAGAAAGGACATGGAGTACATCAATCAAGCTATTTGTATCAGAATATTTCAAGGTCGTTTAGTGGAATATTGTAACGAATCCATTGCAAATATTTCATTCCAATTTGAGTACTGAAGGTAAATATGCTTGTAAAAATTGGTAAAGAAGCAATATAGCCTATTTTATGTTCTTTCGAAACGATAGATCTCATTACAGTGTAACAGTTCTTCGAAGTCATGCACCATATACGTGAATTTTACACAGCTAAAGGAAATATAATAACTGCTTGTCGAGGGCAATCAAAGAAACATTACCTGATCAATATCTCCATCCACTGTCGTCTTTACGGGTAATGACCGTACCCAGCGGGGAGCGGTAGCTGAGACAGCAGGGACAGCCCCTCTCCCCCCCCCCCCATGATTAATGCAATTTGTATCATATCGAACTGTGTAAATTCCTAGATTTAAAAAAAAATAGTTGCAATTAATTGTAAGGTACAGAATGTGTCATTCCAGCAACATGGGACAGGCGCGTAGCGAGGTGGGAAGGGGAGTGGGGCGGGGTGTCGAAACCTCTCTGTTTATTGCTTTTAATTTCGGGATTTTTTTCCTGGGGGAGAGCTATACCAAATGCGATAAGGCAATGAAAATTTTTGATGTTCTAAGGGCGAACATTTTTCCGGGGAACCCACTGGCCCCCTTGGCTGCGGGCTTGGCAATAGTTTTCCTATTGATACTTCCTGTTAGGTAATTTGGTATAATTATCAAATTATCAAATTGTGGTTTTCGTGGTGTGCTATGTGCCCATCCATTGTCAGTTGAAGAAGCAGCTTAAATGCATCATTCTATATGCCCAAAATTTCGTAAATACTCCAGAGCTTCCAAAGTTTCGCCTCTGGACCCCACCAGGGGCCCTAAAGAAGAGGGCACCTGTACCCCACTCCGTTGGTACGGGGGACGCTCTTCCCTTCGTGCTGCCGTTTCGGTATTTCTGCCTAATCTGGCCATTCTTGACAAAATGTTTACGATACGCCCGATGTTGCCCCTCGCCGAAAAATTTCTAAATTCGGCAGAGTCACTATTTGAGATTGTCTTCAGTTTCCAGTGCAGGAGTGCTATTGGAAAGGGACCCAACATTAGGCAGGTGAACGAATCTGAACAAGTTAAAGTGAAAATACCTGGCGTTATCACAGGCATATAGGGACAAACTACTTTCAGACAAGTTCAGTAGTAGGTGGGTCAAGGATCATAAAATCTGGCTCCCGAAGCTGCCAAACATTGGGCTAGAGCAGCTCTTGAATTAACCCGAAGAAAGCACATAGAATTGTTCCTCGAAGTCTCAGGTACTATAAAGGCTAACCTAGTAAGACCGATTGAGCCACGTTTGCCATAGTGCCTAGTGTCATAAATTCCATTATGGGTGCCAAACATTAGCTAAATAACCAACGGGTGAATAAGTATACACCCTGTAATGATTCTCAAATGACGATTTGACCATTTCCAGTTGGTACGTACAAAGTAAGTTTAGAAGCTGCAACAGCTGCAACTATATTTGGGGGGAGTTATATATATATATATATATATATATATATATATATATATATATATATATATATATATATATATATATATATATATATATATATACATATATATATATATATATATATATATAGATATATATATATATATACATATATATATATACATATATATATATATATATAAATCAAATACCACACATTTGGTGAAACAGGACCTTTCATCACAAGAATATTGATAAGTCATGCTGGATTTTCAGTTTGGCACATTTGGTTGACAGATGATTTGGGAAAATAGGTGCCGGTTTTCTGCTTTCCACTCTAAATAATAGTAGGCCTATTATTTACAATGTGACGTCTATTAGACATTATTATATAATACCTTATTAATTCCTCTACATCTGATTGGAAGATTGGTGGTCACATGCCATGCGTGATTCGGCACTACCATCACGATTGTTGTTCTCGCAGTGGGGTTAGTATATACTAACCCACGGCAATGACGTCAGCGATCATTGCGCGCGTTTCGTATACAGCTAGCTATGCCGCGCCGCGACTCAATAAATCACCGCAGCATTGGGAATCGTACATTGCATATCATGAATTTGTTCAATACTGTTGGATTTATGGCCTAATGTTTGATTTATTGGATTTACTGTTGACTTATACTATAACTAAATGAGAGCAGGTTTCGCAGGAGAATTCCAGAGAATATTTGAATGTAGGCTAAGTATAATTTAGCCCTATTTTATTTCATATAGGATAGGACTTTATTCTAACCTAAGACATAAGGTAGGCCATATCCTCTTCTTGAATCAAATTTTGACCAGGATCCATATAGGCCTATACGCAGGAAGTTAGGTGTTATATAAAACAAATAATGAATGTTCTCCATTTTTGCAATAGTATGAATAATTTCATTCGTTGAAAGCTTTAACATTCTATTCAACTCGGCTTCGCCTCGTTGAAAAGAACGTTCAGTTTTTCAACTCATGAAATTATTCATACTATCGCACTCATAAACATTCATTATTTGTATAATAGTTTACTACACCTTTAATAAGCTGACCTAGCTTACTTGGGATAGGGTTAATCATTATGTCATGGAGTTACCACCTCGGAGGTGGTAACTACATGATTATATGATGTCCGACAGTGGACGTTCATGATACATGGATGATGCGACTATATGTGTCAAACGTTTTCCAAATGGACTGCATCAAATTATTAGATAACTTGCTGACCTTGCTAACCTCAGGATCAAACATTCTCGAAATCTGCAGAATTCTGGAAAATGTCATAGCTGATACCTGTGAACGTTCTAAACATTTCCCATTAGGTTGATTCAGATTATTGCATGGGCTTATTTCAAAAGTGAGGGAAGTGAATTTGAAGGAATATTACAGTGAAAATTATATTTCAATGGATCCTAAAAAGGAATGATTTTACATTAAATGCCCCTCAAACACATTATTGATGTCTTGTTACTTCCTGTTTGGTTATTCTTGTCTAAGAAATTCCAACTGCTTCCAAAATCTTTAGTTGCCCCTTAAAAATTGAAGAGTTTATTTCAACTTAACTTAATTTTAACAACACACAATGCAGTAAATGGTGCTTACTGGAGACTGGGTCTAAAATTTGAAAATAATAATCACATTTTCAAGTGTCTAAGTAACATGTGACCAAATTGGAAGGCAAAATTATAACTGTTTAGCTCTATATGAGTCAAGCAGCCATTAGGGAGTTAATATGTAGACGTGGCCGTCTGGACCTGGGAGGGGGAGATGGGGGTCACAGCCCCCAATAATTTTCAGTTTGTAGGTTTTTTGGTCTTCAAGAGTCCAAAACTACTTTTGAATGTTTGAAAAACCACTCCGAAGTTGAATGGTTCATCACCTTCCTCCAGTCGAAGAAATTTCCCGTTCAACGTAAGCATTGTGAGACTACTTTCGACTATGACATACCACATAACGGCATGACAGGTGAGTTTAAGTGGGATTATGTTCCTCCCGTCATAGTTATAAGGAATACCTTTTAGTAGTTATTGCAGTTGTTATAGTTATTTATTTAGTGCAGAAAACATAGGATACCGCTGATTTAAAAGACACAATTTAATGTCGAAAACACGCCAAAACTATGTCATATTTTACAAGCACAGCCTGTAACATTGCATGAAACAAGCCAATAAAGAAAAGGATGATACATGTGTAGAAAATTTCAAGTAAAATTTGCACTTAATCTCTTATCATAGTATTCCTGTATGAAATAATTTCTTCACTTACATATTACTGCTTCATTACCAGGCAAGAACATACACGTGATCCACAAGAAAAGAATGTTGCTACAGCACATTTTGTGGTTAGTTTTCAGGTTGTGGAACTCCGGACAACCATATAACAAACAGTATATCATTTAACATATAAGCCACTTCGAATGAAGCTGATTTGTCGAAGCCCAACCCAGACACGTATGAATAACTATAAATGTAAGTATAAACGAATGCAAAGATGCTCAATGTTGCGTACCAATACTTTTGGAATTCCTTTGTCTAGCAACCACGTTCTCTTTGAAATAAATGTTGAAGTCTGGTAACTGTGTCCTTGCTTGGGTTGTTCCAGAGTCACTGTCGACTTTTGGAAGAGTCTATGCTTTAGATCAGCTGTCAGGGCCGTAGGCTGCCTGAGATTTCCAAACACTTCATGAACGTTGGCCTATTTACACTTAGAAAGTCTCCCATTGGGTTTTGGCCCAGGCTTTGGCACTGGCTGTAAACTTTCGTCCGAGATTATGTCACCGCATGTTTTATTTATTTTGTGGAGTGGTTTGTGTGACTTTAATGAAAGTAAAGTGTTACTAATGGAGAAAAAGAATGTCATTGAGGTTGAGAAAGGTCATTTTTTGAAATGTGGAAAATGCTTCTCCTCCAAGAGCATTTTTCTCATATCTCCTGAAATGGTCTAGATACTAGACTTGCTCAGATAAAACGTTTTTTTCCGTAATTGTGAAGGGCAACACAATCACTTCTATATGATTGTATAAGGCGCCATCACAAACACTTCTTTACAGGTTTCTGTTACAGCCTCATCTTACGTTAAGTAATGAATGGGGAGGCCAAAGGTCAAACTTGTGTCAACGGTCTATAATTGGCTTTAATTTCTGGGAAAAGTGTTTCGCAAACTGCCTGTTCGATCAGTTTAGAACGTTGAAAGAATGTATACCTCAACATGTAAACCGGTTCAGGCGCAAATGACGTTTTACGTCAATAGGGCGGAGCCATGCGTCAAATGCCCGAACAATTTTGCCTAATTTGCTTATCAGTTTATCAGTTTTGTAACAAAATCCATTAATCCTCTAAGCATAATGAGAATGATAACATAACTTTTTAATAAACCTGGTTAACTTCCTAGGAGAGTAGATCAAAGTCAAATATAAGTCAAAGGTCAAAATGTGTTAAACCGTCCAACTTTAAGACATGAGATGACAATTTCTAAAGAAGAGCTTTGTAGTTGGTTAAGGTTGAGGTATAAAAGGGTTCTTTTTCTTTACCGAAATTCCATCACTTTCAAGGTACTTGTTCATAAAATCAAAGGTCAAAGAGGATCAAGGGGTAAAGGTCGAATAACCTAAGATAGTTTGCTGCTACTGCTTGTTTGTTAGTTTGTTGAAAAAGTCATTCAACCACAAGTTATGTTGGGAATGTTGGGACAAATTTTAAAACAGCCCTTAGCAATTGCTAAAGGTGAAGATCAAAATCAGTACTGATCAAAGGTAAAAGTACGTTATCTCATTTTTGCAAGTTGTGGTGCAAATTCCTTCATACAGTAAGTTCGATGTAGTCGAAATTTTACGGAAAGGTTGGCTTGCATGACCATCAACATACTAGGTACATTTGCAAATAAATTTGTTTCAGTTATCATCTAATTTTTAGAATGCCAGGCATTTTTTTCATTCAACTACTTGATGTACAAAGGTGGTGAGAGTAATGAAACGTACAACCCCATGGATTGTCTCCTTGTTATAGATTGTAAGTTGTAGATCATATTGTAATGTTTACAAAATTTCTTTTTCAATATATTAGAATGCATGACCAAAATGAGTTTGCTAAATAAGCCACCTTTACCTTCCACTTTGGCAAATATATCCGTATGTGAGGGAAACTTGATTCAGTCAAAAGTTTACTTGGTATTTAGGCACCGTACTATATAGATGTAATTCTTTGTTTAAGACTTCTTAGTCATCCAAAGTAAGCTAACTGGTGGGGATGACTCATACTGTTTTAGACAGTTGTTTCTGTTCTTTATACCTTTCTCTGTTGTTCGTTTACTTTAAACATGTTTCATTGCATTCCATTGCATGTTTCATTGAATTTTTCGACACATCCAAACGTTTGATCAACAAAATTTCAGCAGATATAGACTAACAATTTTTTATATTCTCCTTTTATTATTTGGCGAAACTACGAAGTGCATATACATTTTCTCGTATTGGGATTTTCTCACGCTTATCTACTAATAATAACGACTGATCAAATAAGATAAGTTCGCGATTAAGCTGCCATGTTACGGCTGTCTGTGACACAATTCGATTTAGTGTTCAAAATTAAAAAGCCTTCGGTGGGTGGGAGTTCCGTTCTCGCAGCAGCCAGTATCGTTCTCACAAAAATATTGAGAAGGGCGAAAATGCCAAATGTTACTCCACATGAAAATCGAAACCCTCAGGCTGGTACCATGCAATGACCTCTCAGAGTCAGCTTTCATGCCTGTGAAAGGATTAGCTGGGCCAATCGTCAAAATGTTGTAGATTAACACCTATTACTATTTAGGGGACGTGGCAGTTTCTGGGCAGCTTAATACGCTCTGCGGTGCCCAATGACCATGCACCTTGGTGTTTACATTTAGTCAGATTAGATGCTAAATTGTTGTGTAGAAAGATCACTGATCCGGGAGTGACAACTGCAGCTCAACGCCCGTTCAAGGCCAAGGCTGATTCGTGTTGAGAAAATTCGATGAAAACATACAGTTAAAGGAGTATATAAAACTGGATTAAGAGAACCCTACCTGCCTACAGATTAAGATTATTCAGTGTAAACAAGACTAGTTTCCTTTTCATGCTCTCTAGATTCCCGAAAGCCGCTCCTACCATCCAAGTGCATTAAGTCAGACTTTCATTTAACCTCAGTTCAATACGAATGTTTTTAATGCCTATCAAAAGCTATTTTAATGACCATCTAATGCTATTTGAAGGTGATTCAATGATTCGCGATAATGGTATATCGATATTTGCGTTTGACGTTTATTCAGGTATCTTTGAACTTAATGAGAACAAAAGAGTAAAAATACTGAAAGAGCGATAAACCATGGGTGTAAGAGAAAGGAGGACTTTTGGTCAAATGAGACTAAAGTACAGACACTAAACTATCAATAGAAGTGTATCTGAGGCTGTGCTTAAGAGGCGTAATCGTTTCGTTTCGTTTCGTTTTTTATTTTTTTTCTTTGTTTTGTTTTTCTACATCATTGAAGAGTACGGATACACAATATTATAATTACATACATGATAATGAAGTAGATAGAAGTATTATCATTGTGTTTGCAAATACCTGTCTTTATTATGCTCAGGTTAACAGTTGACAGGTAGATTGACATTATAGTGAAGACGTTTGCTCATAACTAATTGTTGAAACACGATTGCAATATTATTCCGTTTACTGCTGCTCTTGTTTCAAAAAATTTTCTTTTGCATTTGCTTTATTTATCTAGTGAAGTACCCCTGCTAAAGCCTGCGTTGCCGTAATTTTTAACGTTAATAGACCTTTTTCCAAATATAAATTTCAAAGGATTATAGGATAGAGTTTTGATATGAATCGTTTTGTATACAGTAAATTGTCACACCAAAACTCTGTCACACAATACTTTGAAATTGCTATTTGAAGAGGTCCTATAATACCTGCCATCAACCAGGGAGGTGTTATTAGCATCAACCAATATAACATCAACAGTGAGAAACATTTGCCATAAAGCCTGTCTTACGCTTTAACCATTATCACCTTGCACGGTCTTTCGTTTTTAAAACAGTACTTACCTAGGGATGTGTTGAAAAACCTACAGCATATTTGTTGTGTGACGTCAGGAAGTCATATGAAGACAATGTTGGCAACATAACCTAGGTTTCACGTTTCAAATACGTAGTCTAATAGTTCAAAGGTTTTAAGAAACACATTTTCCAGTCGTTGTAATATATAGTTTTGACCGCTGCGTTTCAACTGATAATACAGTAATAATTGACCGATAACGTATCATTAACCGATAATGTCGTAAAAATTGACGGATAATGTTGTAACATTTACTACTCGGTCAATTGGTATCGGTCTGCCACTCCAAATCTACTGCACGCTTTTGTGACTTCATGTCCAGACTATGGAAACAGTCTTCTTATTGGTGTTCCCGAAGTCCCAAAGTCCACATAAGCAAATTTACAGATGGTACAAAACATGGCAATCGTTGCTTGCACAATCTTAATAAATATGATCATATAACCTCTTACATTTCATCTGAGCCATTGGCGCACAGTTGACAAAAGGATAAAGTTTAAATTGATGTTGATAATCTACAAATGCTTATACAATCAAGGACCGAAATATCTCAGTGACATGCTGATGAAAGAATTTAATACTATTCACAATCTCAGATCTAACAGCAACACATAACGATTATTAGTTCCACGCACCACTTCCAAGTCATACGGTGACCGTGCGTTTATGGTAGCTGGGCCCAGACTCTGGAATTCCCTTCCACTCTCTCTCAGAAGTGTCAAGGATACTTCCAAATTTAAAGCTCGACTAAAGACTTACCTTTTCAATCTATAGTCATATCTCAATTAAGTATAAATTAATATTTTTTGTAAAGTGCAAGTGAATGACTTTGACACATCGTGCGCTATATTGTGTCTAATGTGTGTGTGTATATATATATATATATATATATATATATATATATATATATATAATATATATATATATATATATATAAGGTCAAAGTACTGCGTAGCACTTATGAAGTAGGTAGGTAAAAATGAAGTAGTAAATAGTGCTAAAAGTTTCTGAAAAATTCCACGACGTTTCGGGTTTAAACCCTTCATCAGGTGGCAAAAATGCAACTGATCGTTGACACGGCCAAACGTACAATTTAAAAAATACACAATAAAATTGGGCACGTTTACCGAGGTTTACCGTGCCCAATTTTATTGTGTATTTTTTAAATTGTACGTTTGGCCGTGTCAACGATCAGTTGCATTTTTGCCACCTGATGAAGGGTTAAAACCCGAAACGTCGTGGAATTTTTCACAAACTTTTAGCGCTATTTACTACTTCATTTTGACCTATATATATATATATATATATGGTAATACATTATCGGTTAAAATTTTTTTACTACATTATCGGTTTTGAGGTGATACACTATCGGTCAATTACTACATTATCAGTAACAGGTGTTTGTAACAAGCTGCGACGCTGCATGGATGTTGTGAAAAACGGTTTGAAAACCTTGACCAAAAACTGAGCGTCATTTAAGTTTTTAACTTCATTTAAAAGTTCACGGTAATTGCAGTGGAGGTGAATTGTTGCTTCCTTTATGCTTCTATGTACGTTTGTTTATATGACAAGAGATTTCATGCGAGTATTAAACACGACCAAGAAGACATGTCGACGGTTTAAATGCTCTTTATCTATAGTCTTGTGAACACAAATTGGTATCTCCGTTACCATCGATAGAAGTTAGTCCCCGAAACCCATCCGACACAAAACCACATATTCCAATATTGTTATAGAGTCAACTTACTTGAATACTTAATTGAACTTCAGTGGGAAATTCTAAGTGGAGAATAGCAAAGGTATTTACAATATCTATAAAAGTAACGTTCTGAGCTTTCCCTTCGCAATTCAAGAAAAAATAGTAAGAAAACCAAAAGTCAACACATTTCAAAGTTCTCTATGTTACACTGGTCATGTAAAGATTCCGGAAAACTCCAAATGTAATGAGACAAGAAACTTCTGAGTTTTTAATTTGCTTACAAAAAGGAGGCCGCCCGCCCCAAACAAAGAAGAAAGCAATAAAAAACAAAAAATGAATACCCGCCAGATGAATTTCATGTGTCGTACAAATGTATTTTAAAAGAGAACAGTTTTTATTACACCAAATAAAGATATCCTTTAGTGCCCCTCATTACGAATTGAAGTCTTTTTTATTGTTTTTTTTTGTTTGTTTATCTTTATATATCTGCACAATTCTTTTTAAATATGTAGAGGAATACCTTTAACGAGATGGTGAGGCAAAGTCGATAATCAGCCACTGTGTATTACATTTTTACCCCTAGAGCTTGTCAACAATAGTTTGGTAGGCTTATATCTACGTGAAAAATGTGCATCATATCCTAAGCACAAAAACAAAACACATGACGTTAAGAAGCTTTACACGTCGAGAGATACAGATTTATATACTTTGCTGGCAATTGAATCCATCGAATCCATCAGCACAGCCTTTCCGGCAGACACCGGAAATGCGGTCACAGTCATGTTGATCGGCACAGTGGCAAGTCAGTTGACAGTTGGCCCCAAATTTTCCTTTCGGGCAAGCTGGAATAGGATTAAAATATCTTCAAGTTAATTTCACACCCATTTAAAGCCCCAGTCCCATCATCACGACTTTGGGTGGCGAATGACTACGAATGTAGAGATCGTAGACATTCCTCCTAATTCCTACTGGGTTCTTGTTGGAGACCTGGTGATTCGAGGCAGTTTTCCTCTATTCGAGGGAGGGCCAAGACAGTTTTAAAATGTTCAAAACATTTGTGGTCAAGTCACCATTTAAATGTGTTCGTACTGCATTCTTACTGTGTTCGTAACTCGTGCGTACTTGAATTCTTCCCCTATCATAGCGATTCATAGTGGTGGCTGCCAATCATTTTCCCACGCTTCATGCAGAATGTAGTACGTAATACTACGAACTACTGCGCACCCAGTGCGAACCATGTCGAACGCAGTACGAATCGCGAAGAAAGAACGCAGTACGCATCTGACACGGACTGGGAATAACCCAGTCCGATCTGACACGAATCCGCTACGCATCAGTACGAACCATTATGAATCCGCCGCCACCCCAGTACGCGGGCGAACCGAAAACCGACTGCTTCAGAGTATATTACCCCCGACATTTCTAGCACAGCACAGTTCCCTTTTCGTTTCCAGAGAAAGAGGGCAGCACACATTTTTGCTATTTTTTAAAATTTGATTTGTATCAAGTTAAACCTGAATACAAAATCCACACACATGCCTCCAAGGCAGAAGAGCAAGGCAATGGGCAAGAAAGCAGCCAGAAAAAGACCACCCTAGAGTTCTGAGAGGGAGGCATCAGAGGAAGAGTCCCAGCCCCACACCCAGCAGTCAAACTCAGATGTTCAACATGAAAATGATGCAGGTCATACCAGCATTTATAATGTCAGACAAACAAAATGGACGGACATTGTTCATTTCGGAAGTGTCTGTACGGGATTCTTTGGAATTTGCTGTGTTCGTATCGCAATCGTGACGCAATTGTGGTGGTTCGCAGTAGTTCGTCATGGTTTTTACTGATTTGTGGGCATCTATATGACTTTCTTATTGCGATCTTAGTGAGTTCGTGTGGGTTCGTACTGTTCTTCTGAGTTCTTGTTGTAAGCGTACCGCGTTCTTACTGCTGTCTCACTGCATTCTTGTGACATTCGTACATTCGTACCGATGGGCACAACATGCGCACGGCATGGGTGGGGAACTCTCTCAAGGGTCAGTACAAGGGGAACCACCACCACTTTTTTATTCTTCCCTTTTCGCTGGCATTCGTGTCCAAAGTCGTGATGGTGGGACTGGACCTTAACCTTTAATATTGTCTAGGGTTTGATGCATCGAATTCTGTAACCACTTTGAAAATATTCTCTATGTATGTAAGCTGCTACTGTCATCTATCAAGATTGGCAGTGGGTTTCACGTCAATCTTCGTTACATTATTGCCATGGATTTAGTAATTGAAAACATTAATGTGAATAAATGTTCCCTTGTGGTTGTGTTAGGAGCAATGCATGTGGTATTTACCATTTTAGATTCTTCTAGGAAGGAGAAAGGTGGAAAAGAGAACCAGAATAAAATGATGGTAAGTTGATTAGTAAATTGGTGAAAAATTATTCTTTTTTTCGTTGGGCTTAAGACTTAGTTTACATCTGCGATTTTACATATTGCCTATGTCTCAGACATATGCTATACACCATAACCCCCTTCTCCGGCCCATATCCTTACATGGATAAATTACAAAGGCGTAGGGAAAAGGGGGCAGGGGGAGATCGCCCTCGCACTCTGGGGATGAAAGGGCGGAAACCTTGTTTCGCCCCCTCCCCCCACTTTGGATGACGTGCTTCCAAAATAAGACATTGAATAAGATAAAATTACGTCAAAGTTTGTCAAACATTGAACGATTTTGCATCTAGGGCAATTTAAATAGTCAAAAAATTTCCAAAGAGGAGGAGAGACCCCCTCCCCTTGGACCCCTCCCCCAGGACACTGATCACTAACATTCATTTTCGCCCCCACTTTCAAAGAGCTTCCTAGGCCTATGATTAAGGGTGTGTTCAAAGCTCAGAAAGGCAGCGGCAGGAGTGATATACAGTCAATGGAAAGGTGGTGGAACTAGAGCCTCTGTTCGAGGTGGCGGGAATGGTGTTTGGGGGCGTTGTGTAATAGGTGGATACCCGCTGATGCCCAAATATCCTTTTTAAGATAGCTCTTGAACCCTAGTCTTTCTGAAAATGTTGGGCCAAAAATGCCTCTCTGATCTCTGTGAGTGACACTTTTACCACTAGCATGAAGTGATAAAAATCTTTACCGTTGGAACATTTTATTAACCAGGACTAAAAAATAGGTAATAAATTATTTAAAGAACGGTAAAAACCTAAAAAAGCTACAACACTGAGTAAATAAGTCCTTCCGGGAGGTGGAAGGATAAGGTCTACCCGATGACTATGTAGAAACGGTGAGTTAAAATCATTATCAGAAGAGGGCCTTTAACACCGAAAATGCCCTGTGATGCATAGCTACCGAGGAGCGACTATTTCAATCTTTGCGTTGACAAAAATTGTGATACTATATAAACACGTTCGTAAAGACTATTTAGCTGTTCAAGTTTATGTAGCAAAAGTTGCTATTTAAATTGTAAATGGAGCAATTAAGAACCTTGTAGAGCTACCCAACTTGACAATTCCTAGGAAATTGCGTCCTCCTTGATTGAAATATCACAGTGACTAGAGTCAGTCACTTGACTTGAGTCACTAAAATTTCTTAACTGGTGGCTTGCTGCGTAAAGAGTGACTCTGTCACAGTTCTGTTCGTAACCTACTTTAGAATCACTTCGTGCTTTGTATTTAGTCTCAAGGTCTTAAAAGAGAGTACTATTGTAGCTTAAACATCTTTATCATTAATAAATAATATTCCTTCTTTGCACTTCTTCCATGTTATTGCCCCAAATTTGAATACACACCAAGGCTTTGGACGTTGCCACTCTAGTCAGTGTATCGATCAAAACGGCGATGAAGGGTGGAGATCGTTACCCGTTACAAGTCACATGACTACACTAGTTGCGGCACCTTGTCGTTGATCACGGTTTGTTTGTAGTTTTTGTTAGATCAGTGACAGTAAAAAGTTGGTGCTCAGGTACTGCTATGCAGTTGGGTTGGGTTAGTCATATTGTAAAGGCTAGAAAAAGAACTGACAGAACAACCATCCCGATACAACTTGGACTACGTCATATTTTCAATACAATCTTCCGTCTAGGACAAAGTCGCAACCAAAGCCAAAATTCGGATCTTTGTGTCGGTGACATAAGGTACGAGTGCCTGCGTGGCAGGCACCGCAACCAATAAAAAGGAGACAGAAGATCACTTTACCACTGCAT
This sequence comes from Holothuria leucospilota, assembly GCA_029531755.1. NCBI lineage: Eukaryota > Metazoa > Echinodermata > Holothuroidea > Aspidochirotida > Holothuriidae > Holothuria > Holothuria leucospilota. Next base: position 27,193,051 of record CM055981.1, on the reverse strand, counting down.
TTACTGATAACCACGAGAAATTCTGCTGTTCTGAGGCGGAATAAATTAGTAGCTTCAATACTGATGTAAGGGCTTCGATTTGGTGGGAAGTCAGAGGCATGTGATATCACACGAAACCGTTCAATCGTAGTGCCTGTAGTGTGTATATGTTTTTGATACTCAGTTAATGTCTTGTCCATTCTTTAATTTTTTTAGTGAAGGTAATTAATGGTAGTTTTACCTTGATCACAGTTGGTACCATGCCAACCACACCCACATTTGCATCCATATAGTCCTCCGTAGCAAAACAGCAGGCCCTTACAATCTTTATTGTCAGCATAAGATGGATCCAGCTGAGAGCATTGAATGCGCTTGTTAGTGCCAAATGATCCTGCTTCACATTGATCTAAATTGGGAGAAAAAATAGTTTCCACTTTTTAATGCACATTGTCTACGTCGTCACACGCTAAATGAGTAGACAATTTTGTAACTTAAAGTATCAAAACATGTTTAATGCACTCTCTTTTTGATTCCTTACCGACTGCTAAAGGAATCTTTGCCTTTACGTGTGAGTATGTGTACATGTGAGTGTATTTGTGGCGCTCAGCTTGTAAGAATGATATCTGAAGATAGCAATGACAAATATTTGGTATGTTTAGTTCATGGGTTTTTTAAATCATGGGAAGGCTTTGTTTTGTTTTTGGTAGAGATTAAAAGTCATTCGAGGTCTTGAGAGGTCAAAGGCCAAGTACCTTATAAACATTAAATTGAAATTTCAAAATAGGTATGATGGGTACTTTTAATATTTAGTATATAGGTTTTATCATATTACGAGAAAGAACCGCATTGTTTGGTGGAGGTCAAAGCTCACATGAGGTCACTAGAGGTGAAACGATAAAAACCTTGAAAACTACTTACAAACAATAAACTAACTAGGTTGATGTCATATACTGAGCACAAGAACTTGGAAAATACAGTATCTCGTAAGGGGTAGCCTTGATCATTGATTCAACTTTTAGCTTGTGGATTCGCCACATTAAACCCACAAGATGCCCCTTCTTTTCGTAAAAGTAAAAGGTAATTTGAGGTTACAGAGGTGAAACTGTAATAAACTCTTAAGCACGATATTCCAAGGCTGGTGACCTGTGGGATATTGTACTAAGTATGCAGATCGCCTGCGTTAAATGAAAGGCCCCTAATCTTTTAGATAGAGGTCAAAGGTTACTTCAGGTAACTGGAATTCAAACTTTGAGAGATCTCTCTCAAAGTATGCCAATGGTCGTATTAAGCTCAAAAAGGTCAGTAATTTGTGTGGAGGTCGAAGGCCATCTGAGGTCACAAGAGGTCAAATTAAGGAAACCTTGAAAATGAAACATTTCGAGAAAAATAACTTTTAGAAATCTGATCCTTCCCATATAGAGGCTCACAATAACTTAAAGAATCCAATTATGCTTATGTACTATAAAGATTGCACTGGTATGTCAAGAGCTTTCATTTTGCCCTGCACAGCCCGACACCGCCCGGTATGTCCGGCAAAGTCCGGCACCAAGTAAGGTTAAAGAACTTGACTTGTACTATTTTATTCCTGCAAGGTATCATAAATCGCGCACACTCTAGTTACTTCCAGATTGGGCAAAACGTCCAGCGTACCGGCTCCCATTACTCTCAATCGAAAGAAGTTTTACTGGTTCACATCAGATGTTATTGCTCTTCACTGGTTCCATGTGCCACAACGCATCAAAGTCAAAGAAATTTTTCCTTCTATTCAAGACTTACCATAAGCAATCGTTTACATATATTTCTGACTTACGTATGAAACAACCTCCCCGCAGAAAGTTTAAATCATCTGTTTTTTCCATTTGTTATATTGCACCTAACACCATCAGTGTTACTTTTGCGGATCGTTCTTTTTCTTGTCTTGGCCCTAAAGTGTGGCACGCTCTTCCACATCACATCAAATGTGCTCAGACTGTTGAAACTTTCAGGAAAATGTTCAAGTTTCATTTATTTTAATTTGTTTTTGAGCGCCTTTGGATGACTAGTGTTGATATGAGGGCTTTATAAATGTCATTGATTGACTTGATTGATTGAACAGACATCGTGCTTTTTAGGATGTTCGCATGAAGTCTTCCAATATTTACAAGTAAAACCTAAATAGGGCTCTTTGATTAAATGATTACTTACAATGTTGGCAATTTGTTCCGAAAAAGCATGGTGGACATTTACACATTCCATTCAATTCACAGACGCCTCCATTTTGACAACTGGGACATTGCTGATTACAGACCCCACTGCTATCTTTGTACATTCCTTCTGGGCATTCTGGGAAGAAAATACAAGCAAAATAGTTAACACTACCTTTCAAACAACAAATTGTCTTCAGAACCGTTCGTTTCTTAATTTAAAGAAGAAGGAAGGACTTTAGAGCCAATGGGAAAGAATTACAAAGAGGGTAATATTTTGATACATTGGATAAGTGCATATGGTTTGGATATGCATAGTCTTCTAAGACCGAGGGCACAATCCGTCAGACTTTCAGACCTCTACAGTGTGGAACAGATAGTACAAATGATCTTAGCCTAAAGGCCAAGAAGCGATTTATCCTTAAGGCATCCAGCCGAAGGGACTTTGAAAAAGACCAGGGAGTTGTAAGAGACCTCTGAGGTAACTGTAGACATCTATTTCCACTAATGTCAATTGCAGTTATTTTGCGAGACTTTCAGAAAAATAAAAATCTGAAACAGATATTTTGGGGTAGACGGAATGAAACAATAAATTAAGCTTTTCTCTCACTTTGTGTTTAAAATATTTTATCTTTAGCAAAAAGTTGAAAAGAGGCAGAGAAATGTCTTGAATAAATTGAAGCTTAATAGTCACTTAATATGAAATAGTTGATTGTATGATACTGTTTCCTTTTTGAATTAATATCTGTGTGAACTCCTGAGAAGATACTTTCCGTTCATTCTTGTAGAGCATATTGTGATTAGAGGGCTTTCTTCCAAGTTACTTGATTACAATAAATAACTTAGATCACTTAGTACCTGGAAGCAGTAGTTTTAGGGGGCCCAACTGAAGTTAAAACAAAGATGTACATCTGAGTAGCGCCAGAGTGACAATACAAATTATGGCGAAAGCCAATCCCGGATCCAGGGAGGCAACTGGGGCAGTTGCCCCCCATGATCAATCTGGCGCCCCCAAATACAAGAAAAATGCGACCCTCCTGCGTCCTAAGAAATTAAGTAAAACTACCACTTGCTGGCGCCTTTCCAACCCCCATGAGCTAGAGGCTAGATCCGCCCTTGGCGAAAGCCTCCATTTAAACTGAAAGAATTAACTTCAACATCTTATACCTTGGCAAATATGAAAGAAAGTTGGTCAACGTGATTTTGTTTTGGAATCCATTGAACGCATGTATTTTGTTTAGCTCTTACCTGAAACAATCACTTCAACCATAGCAAACCAACCACTTTTTGCACGGTATGGACGAAAAACTTGGAAAACACCTCTAGCTTCTTTCACTGAGGACGTAGTGTACTGAGATCCTCTATTTGGGATGACATGTCCGTTTCTCTTCCATATCATCTTTGAACAAGGCGCACAGTCGTCTTTCCTTCTAATAATGAGTTGTAATTTCTTATCGAGCAGGGAGGGGTTCGACGGATCCGGATAGACCGTAATTGTGTGGCTACTGTTTAGCGTATAACAATCTGTAAAATGGAACCATAATATTAAATTCGGGGTTTCATAGTGTGTCATGTCTACTATGGTCTGCAAGTCACACAAGATTGGATCATAGCGGGGTCTTTGTTGTTTTTATCTATCAAACTGTGTGCTCACACGTTTTCTACCAAAGTTTTTGTATCTGGAAGCAATTTGAGGAAGTGTTTTAGTAAGGTGGCTAAATAGTAACATTTTATCCTAGTAGATACTGTTACCGTGTCACTTCTGCCAATAAGTGTAATTTTTACATACTTGTAACATATATTTTGAATAATGGATTTGGGATACTCTAAACATTTACAGATGTACATTGAAAAGTGCAAACACTATACCGTTTTGAAGAACAACAGACGTCCCTATAGATTGACTTCCGCCTTCCAAGTTGTAGCACACAGAGTAAAAACCAAGTCTCCTTGCAGGTAACTTGCTTGTTTCCGGAAATTTTAACGCATAGCCACATATTTGCCCGTCAACAACAAGTTTACTCTGAGTACAGACTGGTATCCCGTCGAAGAATTTTTTGGTCCAGTCAAGAGGTGGAATCGGTGAATTTTGATTTGTAAAAGCAAATAATCGGAGTGGGTTGTTCGTATTCTTATTGGCAAGGTAAGGCTGATCCACCACAAGAATGAAGTCTTCTTGATCTGTAGATAGCAGGAAAAAATGGTTACTTTTGATTTGATGAAAACTGACTCTTGCATATGATTTTGCATCATCTTTGATGGAACAAAACAGGAGTATTTGGAAAAGACTGGAGGGTTTACACTGTTTTTCGGAACGTAATTAAAAGATTCAATTAGTGAACTTGGAGGCATCTCAACTGGTATCATTACACTTTTTGTCTCAGATAAGCTAGCTGTAAACTTCATGGAAAATTATATATATATATATATATATATATATATATATATATATATATATATATATATATATATATATATATATATATATATATATATGTTAACCGCGTATAATTTATTTGCTCATTGGTCGGGTCATTTACACATTGTTTGGCGTCTTCCTATGGGCATGTCACTCATGGATATTCATATGCAACATTAAATTCAACATGGTCCCTCAAGGTAGACATCGAAATTGAAAAAAGGAGGTTACTATCACACTGTATAAAGTTTAGTCCAATAGCAAGGTTAACATTTTTCATTGAGTCTTAAAATGATATTAAACTTATAATGTTCGATTGTGGCAGTCATGGATGCTGTAAATAAAAAACTTCTGGCTAGATTTTGGCCAAATCGGAACAGTTTGTGAAGATGATTTCCAAGATGGTCGGCGTTTAATCGTATGGGCCTAACTTTAAATCCAGGTTCAAAATAATCTGATTTTTGGACAGTTTTCGTTATTGGGGATTCCATTTTAACCGTTTTGACAGCAGCCATAGCTGGGTCACTAAAGTTATGACAAGTATCATGGGTAATGCTGTAGGTTATATTAGATTTTCTATCTTTAAGGCCTAATCCTTAACGTGTAAGACCTTAATTGATTACAAGGACTCCGAATCATTAATAAAGACCAATGCAAATTTTCATCCTAAATATATAATGAATCAGAATATTGGACGATAATTCAACTTTATAATGCTGGCCGCTATTGACTGCCTAATTGTATGGGCTAATATTAAGTTCAGTGAAAGATAGACTGTAGAAAGTTTATCTTCTAGTAAACAATATTTCATGTTGTAGATTTTCATCATCATTCAGTTTTCAAATTGGAATATAGTGTTAACAATTTTTCATTGTTTGAAATGTTAACCCTCAGGTGACCTTTGACGAGTAGGACAAATGACGCAAATGACAGCAAGTTCTAACCACTGTAGGGCACCCACGTTGGTACTATAAGAGACACCTACATGCAAAGTATGAAGTCGAGGAAGTCATCTAATTTGAAACACTGTGTTTACAGGCATTTCACCTTGTTTTCACACTTTCACCATGGTGATCCAAAAATCACTTTTAACCCCCACCAGATATAATTTGTTATGGTTCGTAATACGGCATACTCACATACTAAGTATGAGCAGAAAGAGGAGTGAAAGTTTTCCCCTTCAAGTGTTGTTCCAATAAGGTGTTTACGTTTTGAGCTCTGCTGACCAGATATGTCCATTGACCTCCGCCAAAACAATTTGGTTCATTTACTCAACATGGGACGTTCTCAAATTTGAAACTAATGATAGTTATTCCTGTTGAGATATCGTGTTTACAACGTTCTCACAGTTAAACCACTTTGACCTCAAATGGTCATTGATCACACCACATAATACACATCAGGACTCTTGGACTCAGACAGAACATCTACATGTTAAGTACAAAACCCCCTCAAAGTTAGACTTGTTGAGATATATTGATTACAGCTAAGTCGGACGGTGTCACAGACATTCATAGACTAAAATTCCGGTGCATTAGGAAAAAATTTCCATTGAATAGATTTTTCCAACTCAAAAAAGACAAATTTGGAAGCAAATTGTTTGTCACCTGAAACATAACCTTAAACAAATTTGGTATTTAAGTTTAATTCCGATCATAAATATATGGTTTCTTACAAACTCCAAGGGAAAAGGGTTCACTTCGAGACAAGTCTCCACCCATCCTTCTTTAAGATTATCTTTATGTTTTGTATAAAAAAGATAGTTTGAAATGAAATATCCAAAGAAACCACTTTCAATACTTTCATGCCTATTGTGGTGGTTAACCTTACTTTCACACTTTATTCCACAAATTTCCTCTTTCCTCAACATATGCCTATTTTATTGAGATAAAGGTAGGTGTCACTTTCTTTAACGATATTAAAACATCTCGAGATATTCTTCTTAAGTGAACTCAGTCCCTTTCAGAATAACCAGATGGGGATGTTTGTGGATATTTGTCTCAAATAGTACTAAGAAGGTTGGAGGTTGACGCTTACTTTTATTTCTGAGCTTTTCTTAGTCTAGAAGATTTGCAGATTTAACAGGACTTTGGAGATATAAGTAAACCAACCCTATTAGATAGATGACGTCAGCTCTACTTCATGTTGAAATTAAGAAAAGTTGAGAAAAAATCATTATAACTCGAGATTGGTTATTTTGATGATGTGATGCAGCTATATAAATCCCATTCTTTGGGATCCTAAAGACCCAGGAGACATGCCAAACATTATATAAAAGTCTTACCGTCATCAATGATAAAGATTGATGCAGTCTGTAATGTGCTTCCAAGTTGGGCTGCACCAGTTGGAGTTATAGATGACAACATTACCAAAAACGATTCAATTGATTCTTCATCTTCGTCGGATGTGATTTCGATTTCGAAAGTGTGCTCCAAAGTTGCAATTCCACCCGAACTAGCAGTGTAGGAGATGGGCGTACCGGCCCAGTTGTAATCTGCAGTGGTCGCAGTTGCCGGTGTTAAGGCAATCACTACCAAAAATACAATAAAGAGGAGGTGACCCATGCGTGAAAAACGGTGTATTCTTCCTAACATTGAAAAACTATTTCCAGGAGACGTTATGGTTATTTGAGTGGATGAATTAAATAAGCCATCTTACAATATTTATGTACATAAATCGAACTACTCTCCCCAGGGGGTAATGTAGTCCTTTTATAAATCGATATCCGCTGTCCCCAGCTGCGAAATGTTGCAATTTCCCATCTCAGTAGGTGTATAAAGTCTTCAATTGCAACTACTTGCAAAGTAAAAGTTAGACATCGGGAAGCAGAATATAATGCTGTTAAGAGGGTTTGAGGGATCGGCAAAATTTCATGTTATGAGCATTTGTTGCAAACCTCCCCAGTTTTGATTGCAATTAAGTTGACAGAAGTTAAACTGAGTCTAACATTGGGGTTGATGCTTATTTGCAGGACAAAATCCATGTGATATTTGTTTGAAAATTGTTTTGTTGTTTGTCCACCCGTAGTGAAATGTCCACCTATGGGCCTGTAAATGGTATACTGTTGAACTGGTGTTTTCCGTCCTTGGGTGATTATACTGAAGTTACTGTTATTGCCGTTTATGTTTATCCATGTCCGGGTTCGACTATAAGCCAATATTCTTAAAACACTGGCTTTACTTTGCACTGAATGTAATGCAACTTACCTATTGAACCGGGTTCTTCTATAGGAGCTGGTTCGCCATTCCTAGTGTATAATAAAGTTAAGGTCGCAGTAGACGCTGGTATTCCTCCTTCTACGATGAAAAGCTTCGGTGATTTAAAATCGATATCCACAACGGGAAGGATGCTTGTACCTGAACAAAAATCAACGTTTAGCAATAGTGAGCCTACCCTTCTTGGGAAATGTTTACTTCGTACCCCTTCGCTGCTTGTTTTGAGCAAAGGGTTTTACTTTTAAATGTAGATACAAAATATTTTTACTGATTACTTCGTTTTTCGAGTACATATTAATCTTTTTATTTACTACTTCTTGAATTCTTCATGCTTGTAGTTTAAAACTTACCACTCTTCAGTACTATATGCGTTATTTATGTTGGTCCCAATTAAGACTTGGTAAGGTAAGCTACCATATGGGGACGACAAATTTCGATTAGGTGAAAGCGGGTCGGAACGTAAAATTATGCGGGTGCATGTGAAATGGTTCCATGGTCAAGAGTACCGGTATCATCCTTACTTTAATTGACGGTGAAGATACACTATGACTCTGACTATGGGTTTAAATAGTTGATCACGATGCGATGGAATCATTGGTTTTGAAGCCATTCAGAGTTCACCTAACACCAACTATAGGAAGCTGCTGTCTAATCACACGAGGACTGCAAAAAGTCCCAACCCCTATCATGAAAGTTGCGTGATCATATATTATGGACAGGTTGTTCCCGCTTGAATTAGTAGGTCAAGTGGAGAGAATGTACCTTACTAGTTACAAAACGTTTTACCCTCTGACAGGTATAAAATGTCATTATGGTTCGTGATGATAAAGTCTGTGATGAAGCTCTACCCGACTGTCACCACTCACTTCTGTGAACTGGCTATCGCTCAGCTATTAGATGTGTAACGCGCCGCCAAAATGTGCGGTTCGGGGATTGACCTAAAATTGCAAATTATTTACACTTAAAACAGAAAAAAAAATGATAACAGAACACAGCCTTTAGAGTTTCTCAGATATAATTCGCACAATTCCTGCCACCAAATTACAATCGTGAAATCACAGATCAGCAGATTGATAAAGATAATCAAAAGAACAGATAATTTAAAGATCACATTACAAGGCGAAGTCCCATGCGTCAACCAGCCGTCTCAGGCCACGCCCCTGACGTCCGCCGACGCCCACGGTCGCCGGTGGTCCCTCTGTGGTGTCCTCCTCCAATGTCAATCAACGCCCACAGTCCCTGGTGGTTCGTCTGTGGCGCCCTCCGCCCACGTCAGCCAACGACCACGGTCTCTGGTCCCTTTCCTCTATGGCCCTCCGCCTGGGTCAGCCAACAGTCTCAGGTAACGTCTCTGGCGTCAGCCTACGCCCACAGTCACCAGTCGTCCCTCTGTGGTGCTCTCCGCCAACGTCAGCTAACGCCCAAAGTCTCTGGTCCCTTCCTCTGTGGCCCTCCGCCTGGGTCAGCCAACAGTCTCGGGTCGCCTTCCTCTGGTGCCTCCGCCAACGTCTCACTGCCCAAAGGGTCGACGCACCTCCTTAGTTGATCAAAGGGCCCTCCGCAGATACTTTAGTGTACGAAGGGACTGACGCAAGTGCTTACCTGTAAGAAAGGCCTCCTCAAATACTTCAGTGTGTAATGGGACTAACGCAAGTGTTTAACTGTAGGAAAGGCCTCCGCAACTACTTCTACCTCACTGTGTAACGGGTTGACTCACTTCTTTAGTCGCACCAAGAGCCCCCCGCAACTACTTCTATGTGTAACGGGACTTACGCAAGTGTTTCACTGAGGGAAAGGCCTCCGCAATTACTTCAATGTGTAGCGGGACTTACGCAAATGCTTAACTGTAGGAAAGGCCTCCGCAACTACTTCTATGCGTAACGGGACCTACGCAAGTACTTAACTGTAGGAAAGGCCTCCGCAATTACTTCAATGGGTAACGGGACTTACGCAGGTGCTTAACTGTTGGAAAGGCCTCCGCAATTACTTCAATGCGTAACGGGACTTATGCAAGTGCTTAACTGTAGGAAAGGCCTCCGCAACTTCTTCTACTTCACAGTGTAAAGGGTTGACTTACATCCTAACTGTACAAGAGATCCTCTGCCAAAATACTTAAGCGGGTAACCTAGGATATAATTTTGCGCCCTAAAGACGTCGTTAAAACGGACCTTACGAGAGTCAAATTTCCCTCTATCTGCCTTCCAAAATGGCGATTTCTTTCTGAGCGACGAAGAACTAGTTCCTCCGGCCCAAACTGTTTACAGAATAAAGGCACAAATTTTTCTAATCCGAAAATGGCTTTAATCAGTCCACTAACGTGTATCCTAACTGGCGTAATTCAGATTACGCCAGTCCAAATTAACAGCTTAATTCTATAATTTCTACGGCTTAGCGTTACCAAATCTTGCTTTCCACCAGGCTACTTCTATCTCTCTCGGCCAGGCCTCTCGCTCCGTCGCACTTGCTTTTTTTCACCCTCGTAATTCTCGCAGTGGCTCGTACTCTCTCTTGTTCACCCGTGCAATTCTCAAAGCCAATCCTTTTCGCATCCCCACGTGTCCTCCTTTTAAACCACGGTGCGATACCCAATCACAAGTTCGGAACTCCTATGCCACTCCCACCCGCGTGCAGCCTAGTATACCGTACTGTGCCAAACTTTCTTCACGAGGGCGACGAGAATAACCAATCAGAGTCTTCCGTTGTAATTGCTATACAGCAGACAAGTGAGTGCCGGCCGGACATCCTGCTTCCGGCGTCTGGTTTCCTGTGTCTCGTTTCCGTCGTCTGGTTTCCGGCGTCTAGTTCCCCTTCCTGCTTCCTGCTTCCTTCCTGCTACCGGCCTAGTTTAGATATCGGCGACGCGCTTAAGGAAAATAAGACAGAAAATCTCAGCTGCGTTACAGATGCTTATTCTTATTCTTAGTAGCCTTTTGTGTAGAATTATATATTGCTGGCCTAGAATTACATGACATGCACTCAGGCCCATAGCCAGACAAGATGTTGAAGGGGCGAGATAAAAGACTCCAGGATGGGCAAATTATTTTTTTCAGGGGGCGAGATGTTAAACTAAAATGTATAAAGACAATAGTGAGTTTCTATTTTAGAAGGGCGAAGGTTTGTCTATGGGGCCTCTCCCTGTCCCCTCCTTTGGCTACAGGCTTGCATACACCAAAATAAACATGCACTGATACTCCTGCCTAAATGTTGAAGTTTTACACCCCTGAAGATCAAAAACAGCGAGGAATGACGTCACTCACAGGGTAGGGATGATTGATGTATAGGCCTACATGCTCCATTAAACAGAACTTTCATCGAATAGCAAAACCTTCCTTACAAATTGCAGAACAGCTCTTGATTGGAAGAAGGCCAAGTTTTCGTTGTCAATCGTCGGTTATGTTGGTGCTTTATCTACAGACTTGTTTGCCTAAGGTGTACTGTGTTGAATGTAATCAAGTGTGAAATGACTGGGAAGTTCTTTTCAGCAAAAAGTTTACATAATGATTATCGTAATAGATGTAACTGTGTCAATTACACCTTATCAGTGAAGTGTATGTGAACGGGGAGCTGGTAAAAGTACTACATGTGTGTGTTTTGAGTACTGTACCAGTTTGCCCGGCTTAGTACGCAGGGGCAAACTGGGTAAGGGCAAAGCTTCATAATGGTATAGTTTCAAAGAAACGGATGACAATTGATGGCCAGGTTAGTGAGAATGTGTTCTAATAAATATTTCAGATCACAGAATTTAGGTTTCCAGAAACTGGCATTGATTTAGTATCTATATTTTCGGCCACAAACAATACCTTGAAAGGCACGGCTTTCAGTTCAAACTTACTGTCGTCGTCAGATAATGTGAAAGATATGCTGCTGGGGGTGACAACCGAAAGGGATGTTATATCACCGCTAGCTGCAGTTACGTCAAGTTGAACAGTTTCGCCATTATCACCATGATCATCATCAATGACGAGGATGCTGACAGTGCCCGTAGACTGACCAGCAGGAATTATACAAGGACGCTCGTTAATGAAACCAAAGTCAAAACCCTCGATCGCTGTAGTGCTGGTACTCACTTCGAATTCTGTGTATACAAAAACATCTACATTTATATCTGTATTTTATATATACACACACCAGAGAGCAGCAGCATGTCATAAAGTGGGGGCGGGAATAAAACATCTGAAGGAAACTTTTCAAAGTCCCCGACGTATATACACATGTATGCATGTAGCATGTATATATACGTGTGTATGTATGTATTAGTACATTTTTTTCATTTTCAAAGGGGTACATTTACCATTTTCATTAAAGCTCCTTGGGAGGTTCACATCCAGACTCTCTACGTGTGTGTCGCAGATACCGCTTATAAACATTTACATTGCAAAACTGGAGTATTTGCCTTTTTATAGAGCCCTAGTAATTTTCTTATGCCACCCCATATATTTCCCTTTCATACTCAGCTTGAATGCTTCTCAAAGGCACTGTGTAGCGATTAACAGGCACTGTCTGCAAATTGTGTAACAAACATTTGATTAGGAGTAAGCAACGTTATCGTTAGTCAATCTTATCTTTACAATCACTGGTAACACTATAGGTTCATAACACAAATATTTTTGTTCCATGATGGAGAATTTGAAACTATTCCACCAACCAAGGGAACTTTGAAGATAAGGGTAAATGCGGGTGTAAGGAATTCCGCTCCCTTCCCTCAGTAGTATGGACGATTTTGATTTCATACTTTTTCGTAGTTAACATAAAGGAAGTACAGTACTTAATGTTACTTAACAAAAGCCCTCATTGAATCTCACCAATCCTTGTTGTTGCTTGTAGAGCGCCATTAGCTCTACATTCGAATATCATAAAAGAACCTTCTGCCACAGTAGACGGACTTACAGCCACTATACTGATGGACACTTCTGTGTATAGAAAGTAAAACGCAACTTAATTCAACCTCAGAACATGAATGATTTAAATCTAATTTTTTCAATGAATATAGTTTTTCATGGAGGGAATATGAGTGGGCGAAAATACTGTACAAAAGATTGAGTATCCAATTCAGCAATCTATTGCAAGGCAAGGCATTGTTGAAAGAGACGGCTTTGTAACCCACCTTCTCCTCCCTTCCCACACGCTTTATCTGCACTAGAGACCCAAAATTATACTTCAGCAGCAAGTGAGAACTAGTTTACTTCTATGACGTCTGTTAAACCTTTAACCCAGTTAGCAAACCTATATGGGCCCCATATGCGTGAACCCATATGGGACCCATACGCGTTTGCACCCAAGATTCATAAGTGGCCATATGGGCTAGCCCATATGCCCATATGACCCATATGGGATAGTTCTGGGCCCATGTGGGGCGGTTGCCCATATGGGTCCAAAATTATCCCATATGGATCATATGGACTGGCCCATATGGGCCCCTTATGAATCTTGGGTGCAAATGCATATGGGCCCCATATGTTGGCTCATATAGGGACCTTAAAGAACCCATATAGGAATGTTAACTGGGAATGAGGCTCACAATTGCCTCTGAAAGAAACAGCATATATTGCTCACCCGTAGCGCATTGCGGTGGCAGGTAGCCTAGGAAGCAGTCACACGAGTCCATACACTCTCCTCCGTTAATACATGTAGGCTGGCAACCTGTAAACAATAATTCCTTTCTTGAGTGCCATCCCAGGTAAACAAATGATTCAAAAGGATGTTGTATGAGATACATTAGTTGTCGTAGTACTTACTTAACCAACACAACTTTCTCGATCAGAGTACCTTAGGTAGAAATCCGTTGCTTGCAAACTCTGAAATGAACGTCAGTCATTGGTAAGTGGAACGGATAGAACATTCATTTGGTACTGCTCATTTTCGGAAGAAATACTTTACCCATTAAATTTCTGAGTAACGAAACAAGCTACCTCTTTAATAATATTTACATTTCCTTGTAAATGGTGGGCAAATAAAACTGAGGGAAATCATTCTATTCAGTGTAATGTACTTAACGATATGAATATTGCAATTCAAACTTACGGGTATCCACTGCACGCAATGCAAAGGAAATACCATAGCTAGTGGTTCCGAAGTTAAAAAAAGCAGTTGCTCGATTTAATGGAAGTAGGACTGGATTCCTTAAGTCTATAACTGATTGCTCTCCATTGATGCTTATTGGCACATCAAACTCTGGTTGACATCCAGAAAAACGGAAGAAAAGACCTAAACCGTCAACATATAATGAAAATACATCGTCTGCTCCATCACCAAAATCAACAAGTTGAAATAGAAGATTGGAACCAACCGGACCTACTACCCGCCATCTGCAAGTTATGCTAGCAGGATTCGTTACCATGTCAGTAAACCCTGTGGTTGCGAGGTAAGTAACGGAACCAGCAGCAGAAAAGTCAAGATTCACCCGAAATCCAGAGGGCCCGGTGGTAGGATCACAAACCTCTTGTGGATTTCCCACAAGATCATTTAGATCTGAAAGAAAACAGCTAAACTTACATTTGGAAAGAAACATGTTTTACTATTATAATTGGATGATCAAGTAAATGTCCTCCATGACAAAGTTCAGATAGCTAACTATACTACAAACTCTAACTCTGCAAGAGAATACCCAGTCCTGATTGATCGATTTAAATCATCGAACGTTTCCTTGAGATATTGTGAATGGTGTCCTTCAGACAGTCGGTAAGTAGTAAGACTCAATACACCTCAACCAAACTCTTTTTTACGAACAAACAATTGTTACATTTATCCCCGAATAATTTACTGGCCTTTTTGATAATATTGGTGACTTCTCATGTACTTCTAGAACCCACATAGCTTAGGCCGATTTCAAGCGCACGGTCGGCAGCGATGTTTCAGTTCTAGTACGCAGTAGCCCATAACGTGTGGGGGCTTCCTCTAATAAAGAAGAAAAGGTCAATCCCAAAAAATTTTCAAACCTAGCGAAGTGCAGTACATTTTTTGTGGCATGTGTATTAAGACCTTAAACTATCGCAATATTTTAAAAAGCTTATTTTTATTTTTATTTATTTATTTTTTTTTGTGCGGTACTTTTTTCTTCCGGCTAACTTCCGCTACACTTATGCTATCCCAACGTGTATTGAATATGGACGCCCAGTGATCAAGCCTATACTCATGTGTTAGACTAACACAGTACTGTGTCTACCTGAAAGAGGGCTCATCCTGGCAAAAGTTCGATATCAATCTCGTAAGATATTTGTTCCCTGGAGCTAAAAACACTTTTCCACAACGGAGAGTGCTGATTAGAGGGGAAGGAGTCACCTATGAGATGACAAGGCTGTAATCCCATGATCTGGGTGGCTTTTACAGTGTAAATGTATTCTGAAATTTTTAAGTTAAATTTTCCTAGTCTTATTTTTGTCGTTTTTTCTTTAACTTTTGTCATTACAAAGGAAAGACACCGAGAAAACATTTTGTTGGTTTTATAGTTATCTTGTATTCTTTACAAAGAACACTCACTGACAAGCAAAGGGGCGGACTCAGGATCGAAGAGTGGGAGGGGGAATGCTGGACATATTGGGTTTCATCCTCGACAATCTGTGTAAAGAAAGGTAAACTAATAACCTTTGTCTTGACGTAATATTTGCAACAAGCTCAGATTGGGAATTTGAAGGGTGGCGGAAGGACAAGATAAATAAAATAGAAAAAATTACTTCAAAAGGAAGTTTATCATTTAGCAATGTCAATTTAACTATGGTGCACCCTTTCCATTTATCTGCTGCAACAGTAAGGTCGACCTAGTAATGGAGTGTTCAAGTTAGATGAGGTTTTACGGCTCAGTTTCTAAGCAAGTGGTTTAAGTCGGGCCGGCCACGGCCTTTTTTTCCATTTGTGGCTCACTGGCTTGTTTTCCCTACTCCATTGCTTCTGCTGAGCACCAAGCACAATGACAGTAGGTTCGATTTTTAAAGTCTTTGGTATGACTCGGCCAGGAGTCGAACCCTAGACCTTCCGGCTGCATGTCGGATGCTCTCGGTTGACCTGGTACTGGAAGTACCAGCCCCGAGGTAGTTATTCCATGGTAGGAGCAAATGATCATCTTCCACGTGGGGCTCAGTTGCCCACCTAAGACAGGGCCCATTCGGTAATATCGCTCTGTGAGGGACAACCGGGGTGCGAAGCATTTGCACATTTGTAGGCACCAGAGTAAAGCATTTAACTGTTTAAGAATGCTACTGAATACGTTTAAACTTTTTCCGACAAATACACAGAGAAATGTATTCTGCGCTTATATCACGCGTACATACACCTAGCTGTCCTGACAATCAGCGCAGAAGCAACAAATCGAAAAGTGAGGGGGCACAACATCTGACGGGCACTCTTCAAAGTCCTTGATATACACACATATGTTTGCATGTAAATGCACATATTTCATTTTCAAAAGGGGGGCCCTTTACCATTTTCGGAAAAGTGGGGTCACGTGTCCCCAGTTCCCGCGCGTTCCTACATCCCAGCTAACAATGCTATTTGATATCATGCATTTTTCTTCTGTACACAGATCGCCGAATAGAAGGGGGGGGGGCACATGTTAAATTCACACTTCTGCCCGATACTTGAGTCTCCTTGAGGAGTCACTATCCACAATAGGTTCTACCTGCATATTTGGTATCATACTTGTAATATCTCCCATCACCCACTTGAAAACCGCCCTTAAAGGATATGCTGCATCACTGTGTGTACAAAAGTGTGTACATGTGCACGTCCTCTGATTATGCGCATTTGGGTTTTTAAGACATTGCGACGTCATATGCATTACGAACATTAAGTCGATCGGGTTGGCCAACACACTCAAGTCATCTTCACTAAAAAGAAGTAGAGATACTTCCCTGACATCATTGCGTTACCAGTCTCTCTGTTTGTTGATCATTTTTTCGGCCAGACGTTTTTTGCATCACAATTGTGTCCAGGGTCCTGTTGTGCGCGATTAGCGATACATCGCTTTTTGGTCATGACTTGTGATGGCCAGAATGCCAAATGGAGACGTGCTGACGTCACGCGCAATAAAGAAACCGTTGGAGTGACATCATGGTTTATCGTGTATCTTGTAATGCAGTCTGTGGAGTGATTGCTTTCAGGCCTTTAAGTACTGTAGCATGCAGGGTATTTTTCATGGCTGCCACCAGAAGCATATTCGTTTGACTCGGCATGCAGTCCAGGGAAATCAAGTTCCGTAATGATAGTGGGTTCACTACACTGTAGGATTTTTTTTCTACAAATCCATGTAAAAGTTATCAGTATGATCTTCACAGCCTCACCTTGGAAGTTCTAACATGCACCTTTTCAAATCTATCAATGTGCATTCAAAAGTAAAAATTATTCTAGTAGAAATTTAACGTATCACCTAAAATTATTACTTGCGGTGACGTCATTCACGTTTGAGTGAAATCCTGAAAAAGTGTTGAGAAAATACATTTTGAATGTTTGTAACAGAATTTGGACTGTTTTGCTGTTAAGACTACCTGTATCAAAAATATTTGTAATGATTATTTTTGTTAAGATTATAATACATTGTTATTATCACATTCGTATCCATTTTGCTGTTTCCGCCATCGTGGTTAACCTGAGTTTCAATAAAAATGTTCTGAAAAATAAGTGGTGATTATTTTGGCATAAAAAAGGACAGATGTAAGGAGAAAATGTGTCAAACATATTTTTCATGAATATTTTTTTCATTATTTAGATACACTTATTATAGAGATCTCCATTTTCCTTTCTACGCCATCTTGATTGACATGATATCCAACAAAAATGTTCTATAAAGTAATTTTTGATCAAAAGCGGCGATTTTTTCTCAGTATTAGGTTAGGACATGGCAACAATTTCAAATAATTTACTGTTTAGTGTGAAAAATCAAAGTCAATGGGCGATTTCTTAAATATTCTGGGGACATGTCCCCCTGTTCCGCCACTCATGGTTTTGATCATTTGGCATGAAATCTGGGCAAATAGAAAGAAAAACTGTGTCAAACATGTTTTTCATGAATATTTTCCTCATTATTTTAATGTATGATAATTCTATGGGCCGCCATTTTCCTACTTCCGCCACTTTGGTTGACTTGAATCCTGCAAAAGCTGTCTAGAAAAATACATTCGGAATATTTATTACAGAATATGAACATACTTTAGTTTGAAAAGGGTTTAAAAATATTTTTAAGGATTATTTTTCTTATCATTACAAAATACTGTGAAAATATGTAAAATTGTGCCACTTTGGTTCTGTTGCCATCTTGGTTGACCTGAGTTTCAAACAATGTTCTATAAAATGATTTTTGATCATTTGGCATGAAATATGGGCAGACAGAAAGAGGAACTGTGTCAAACATGTTTTTCATGAATATTTTCCTCATTGTTTAATGTATGATAATTCTATGGGCCGACATTTTCCTATTTTCTCCACCTTGGTTGACTTGAATCCTGCAAAAAACTGTCTAGAAAAATACATTCGGAATATTTTTTACAGAATATGGAGATACTTTAGTTTGAAAGAGGTTTAAAAATATTTTAAGGATGGTTTTCCTTATTATTACAAAATATTGTGAAAATATATAAAATTTTGCCATTTTGCTTCTGCCGCCATTTTGGTTGACCTGAGTTCCAACAAGAATATTCTGAAAAATAAGTTTGAATTAGCTGGCTCAAATTATGGCCAAATGTGTAGAGCAACCGTTACAATTTTTTTTTATTTTTTAAGAATGATTGTCCTTATTTATATTGTAATTTTAACATTGGGGGCCATTTTACTTTTTCGGCCATCTTAGTTGACCTGGATCCTGCACAAAATGTCCATAAAATACTTTTTGAATATTTATGACAGAATATGGAAAGCGGTTTGGTTTACCTGTGTCAAAAGTATTTTTAAATGATTATTTTCTTATAATTATTATAATGCTGACATATATAATTGCATTGACGGCCATTTTACTTTTTCCGCCATCTTGGTTGCCCTAAATTCCAAAAGAAACATTTTGAAAAAAGTTAAAAAAAAGATATTATCAGATCAGAAATCATACTTTGAACTTTATGTATAATCCCTTACAAAGATATTTAGGGTTTTTTAATCGAAATATATTTTGAATGATTATTTTCTGTCATCTTTTAATTTCTTTAAATTATTTTCTTCTTTTGGAGACTTTTATCTTGTTGTTCTTACTTCTTCGGTACTTTTTCGCCATATTGGCTGGCAAGTACTCTTAAGCCAAGGATTTTACAACTCAGCTTTAATTATAAAACATTAATTTGCATCATTATTTATGTGGATTGTTGAAAGTTACAATATTTTTACACAATCTTTGGAAATATTGCATTCATTTTGCCAAAATAATCCCAAATATTAAGTTTTGAATTTTCGTCATAATATATTACTAAATGTTATGAGTAGATGTCTCAAAATGTTTTTTTTGGGGGGAATATTTTCTTTATTATTATGTAATACAAAACATTTATAATTTTTGTTTTTGACAGCCATTTTGAACGAGTCGCACCCAAAATATTTACTGTTACCACCTGAATTTGTTTGCAGGGGACCATAAGGTTTCCAAAAAATATTGGGTCGGGGAGTTGTGGAAGGATGCCCGTGAAGTGCCTGTGGTCCTTGGCCTAAATACATAATACATACTGACTTTCATATAGCGCAAATTCCATATGATCAATGCGCTTACAAAAACAAGAAAAATCGATGCCAACAAAATATCAGTCAATTAAATAGGTAAGTCTTAAGTTGTTTTTTGAAAAGTGTAACAGATTTCGAATGCCGTATGTGAAAGGGCAGAGAATTCCATAACACAGGGCCAGCAATAGAAAAGGCACCATCACCTACTCGCTTTTTGGAAGGAGGTATCAGGAGTAGGGTCCCATCCATTGCAGACCTGGTAACAGGACCATATAACGGTGAGGTTTTCCTGTGAAGCATACTAGAGAGATAAGCCGGAGCAAAGTTATTCAAACATCTGTAAACATATAAACAAAATTTAAATTGGATTCTTTCGCGAATAGGTAGCCAGGCACGCAGAAGAGGTTTCGGACTATCTAATCTAGCTGCCGAGAAAATAAATTTAGCACAACGATTTTGCAAGGATTGAATACGATTAAGGTCATTTGATGACGCACCATACAAAAGGGCATTGCCGTAGTCAAAGCGTGAAAGGAGAAAATCACGGACAACAGAATGACGAGTCACTTTATCAAGATAGCGGCCAATGCGAAATAAATTTCTAAGATGATAATTACAAGATGAGACTAGGCTGTTAACATGTTTTGTCATTTTAAAGTTTGAATCAAATATAATACCTAGATTACGAATTTCACTGAAGGGGTTGATATGACAAGATCCAACTTCCAGTTGCAGTGAAGGAAGTTTTTGGAGACTTTGTTTTGTGCCAGCTATAAAAAACTCAGTTTTGTCATTATTTAATTTGAGCTTATTAGAATCCATCCACCACATAATGTCAGAAATACAGTCCTGCAATTTATGCAAGGCTAGTTCCGCCTCACCCGTTATGTAAGGATTGAAGGATACATAGAGCTGAGTGTCATCAGCATAAGAGTGAAAATTGACATTATGGTTTTGCATTATGCTACACATTGGTTGAGTATACATTACATACAAAAGAGGCCCCAAAACTGAACCTTGTGGTACCCCACATAACAACCTACTTTGATCAGAAGAGACACCATTAATGTTCACATAAAATGTTCTGCTTTTCAAATAACTTGTGAACCACCGAAGTACATTTCCAGTAACACCAAAGTTATCATGAAGACGGTGTAGTAGCAAATCATGATCAACTGTATCGAATGCTGCAGACAGGTCAAGAAGGGCCATGAAAACTACCTCCCCCCTGTCTACAGCATTCAACACATCAGACTTAACCTTTAGCAATGCAGTTTCAGTGCTACAGTTTGACTTATAAGCTGACTGGTACATGTCATCCAAGTTATTCACTTGAATATGAATCTTAAGTTGCATTGCAACAACTTTCTCCAAAACCTTGGACAAAAACAGTATATTAGACACAGGTCTGTAATTCTTAAGAATATTGCGATCAAGAGATGATTTCTTGAGTACAGGGGATATAACAGCGCTACCAAGCAATTTTGGGAAAATACCGGATTCCAGTGATTCATTAATAATACGTGAGAAGATTGGTAGAAAAACATCAATGGTGTCCCGCAACAACCACGTTGGGATTGGGTCCATTATGCTGGACTTCCTATTACAACCTGTTATAATCTTAGAAATTTCATCAACAGAAACCACGGAAAATTCAGAAAATAATTCAAATTTAGGATTAGTCTGAAAAGCACCATCATTAGAACTACCTGCCCTAAAACTACTAGCAGGCTGTGGGCAATCGTTAAACCCTTCCGTTATTTTTGTAACTTTGTCGGAGAAGAATTTTGAAAATTGATTGCATAATACATGAGTGGAATCAGAGGATGGCAAAACACGATCATTTTTATTAAGAAGAGAGCTAACCATTTTGTAAACCTCTTTATCATTAGCAGGGGCGTAGATTTCTTTTCAACTTTGGGGGGGATGGGGTCAGCTATCGCAAATGTGGAAAATTTGCACGCGAAGCGTGCACGGCGAGCGCGAAGCGCGAGCCCATGACGGGTGGGGTCCAGGGGCCCGCCTTAAGGGCCCCGGGTGGGGTCCAGGGGCAAAGCCCGGTGGGGGTCCAGGGGGCGAAGCGCCCGGAAGCTCCTGGGTTTTAATGTTTCAGAAGTGCCAGGAAGACTTGTTTTAAGGGGTTACTTTCAGTGGCAATGTTCTTTGGTAGGGTATTGGTATATTCATGCATTTAGGAAATAGCCTACTATTTTGAGCACGAAACTCGTTGATAAGCTGCACTGGATTGAAATTGTACAAGAGCAACAATGTCCTGTTAAGCTTAAAAGGCAGGGATCAACATATAGGGTCATACCAGACAACTAGATTTTGAATTCGAAGATCATTGCAAGACCTGCAAGTTGGCTTGAGATCAGTGGCGTCGCCAGATTTTTTGTGATTGGGGGCCCATAGATGATCTCGTAATAATACCTCATTTCCCCAAGTCTGCTTTAAAATACACCATTATTTTTCATGCGTTCCTGCATTTGCTTGCAACAGTTTTGATCTTTCGTTTGTCACTACATAAAGGTGTCGTCCTGGGGAAGGGGTTCCCCCTCCCCTTTAAGAATTTTTTTTATTAATTTAAGGTCTTTTAGATGCAAAATGGTGCTATCTTTGGGATGTTTTTGGAACTGATCATATATGGCGGGAAAATGTCCATAATTTAGTGAATGTTAATTTTTGGTAAGGTAAAAGAGGAGAATATGTTGTCTATTAAGAGACAGATACGTTGTCAACAAATCTCCTGAAGCCCTCTCCCTTCTGTCTATTTTACTGCCTTCTATTTCGGGAAATTTGTTACACAAAAATATGTGCGTGGAGTCCACAGAAACATTCTTGAGTTATTGCGAAATATGTCCTTTCCTTCATTGTGCATTGTGAAAGGGCATCTAAGGCTAGCAGATACCTGAATAGGACCTCCTGAAAGCTCTGCATTAATCATATTAATTTGGGGGGGGGGGGGAATTAAATAATGCGCATACTACCTGACATCCAAATGATAATATAGAGTACGACGCCGAACACTTTACGACTATCGTATTTTTAATACTTTTGAACTACAATCCGGATGAACAGCTGCTAGCAATGAAAAATGAGAGGGAGGGAGAGTACAGGTGCAGGGAGGTGATATTAGACCTCCCTGACAGGTGTAGTAAAAGGGGTAAGGACTGATAAGAACATTACAGAGTGCTGTTTTCGTCATAAGTGTATTAACAATCACCATCTATACCGATAATGGCTCAGCGCGAGCTGGCGAAGCTCTGGTAAAATTTTGGAAAAATGTATAACGGCAGATACGTACTTCCAACCTTCTACATCCTGCTATATATTAGATTGAAAGATCCCATATTGGTGCGAGGTCCCCCACAGATGTTTGGAGATGTATATCTGCTCTTCGGAAAGTGTCGTGATCAGAACAGTCTCGTGTATTATTACCTTAATAATGGTCATGACATGGAGTGTAAACAGTGACGAGTAATATTTCCATTACAAAACCTGCATTCAGACTCTACATCGAGACACTTCCAATTGCCCAACAAAGCTACATGCCACTGCCATAAGCAAGTCTTTTACCTATTAATTCGTAAACTTTCAACATTTTGCTGCTGTGCTTCTCCGAAATTTGAGTTGCTATCGGAAGATAGTGATAATATGAGTGACACTGACGTATTGTTGGAAGCGCGCGGAGCGCGCGAAAATTTTGATAGATTGCCAACGATTTGCTAAAATTCTGATAGTTTGAGAAACATTTGTCATAGAAAGTGAAGCGAGATTGAAAAAATTTCTTACAAAAATGAAGAATAAAATATACTTTCCATCATACACGTATCTGTAGACTGAAACATTGGGGGGGGGGGGATGATTACATGGGCCATCCCCCCCTAGTCAAATGTTGGGGGGGATATATCCCCCCATCCCCCCCGGGATCTACGCCCATGATCATTAGCACATGATAGTTTTTCCTTATAAAAACCAATTTTCTTTGATTCAATTAACTTATTTACGATTTCCCTTTGGTCCTTAAAAGCCTGCCTATCTTCAGGTCCACGACTTCTACGCCACTTCCTCTCAAGTCTGCGTCTAACATGAGTTTGAGTTCTAATTTCATCATCATACCAAGGGAATCGTGTTTTCAGTACCTTTTCCTTCTCTGTTTGAGGGGCATGATTATCAAAAACATTCCAGACCCGGGTGTTATACTCATTGACTGCTTCATCAAGACCCAGGTCCTCTGGGATGTTGTTGAAGCCTTCGAGCAGATCCACTTTGAATGCATCTCGATTTATTTGCTTGTAGTTACGTATTTTAACACATGATTTCATTTGGAGTGGTTTATTTCTGTTAACATAACAATGGATCATTTAATGATCCGAAAGATCATTTTCTTGTACTTTACATCCATGGATAATCTGATCATCCTCTCTGGCAAAAACGAGGTCCAGTGTATGACCATATCGATGTGTTGGGCCATCAACATACTGACGGAAGCCAGCAGATTCATATGATGAAATGAATCGCCTAACATCAGGTTTATCAGGATCATCTACGTGGACATTGAAATCACCAGCTATCATAACTTTACTGGGGAGAAGGGAGATCTCCCCTATGAATTCATCAAATTCAATCAGGAAATCAGTTGTTTTCAGGTTATTGACTTGCGAGGGTGGGGGACGATAGACAATTATGTACTGAATACCACTAGTACGATCAATTACACTGGCATGTTCAAATGTATGAGTGGCATGACTGAGGGGTATGGTGCAAACATTTACCGAGTCTTTGCAAATTAGACCAATACCTCCATGACCTGTTCCTCTTGGATAATTGTGAAAAGAGTAAGTTGGAGGAGTGCACTCTTTAATGATTGCATTATCATGTTCACATAGCCAAGTCTCAGAGATGAACATCAAATCAATATCATACTCAATCAAGTAATCAGTAAGGGGCGTGGTCTTATTCTTAACAGAGCGGGCATTCCATACGCAGATGTGAAGATGATTTGAAACAGGGTTCTTATAAAAATTTGGTGATTGGAATGAAACTTTTGATTTCTCTCTGGCTTTTATGATCCTTCCTCCCCTCTTTTCCCTGTGGCGCCATCTCTTTTTACATCTTCTACCTTGTGACTGGGATGCATCCATCCCATGTTGATGATGAATTACACAAGGATGATGTAGTAAGTGTAACGATTGTAGTAACCCACATGTCTTTAGTGACAATAGACACTCCACATTCAAGCTATCCAGTTGCTTTAATTCCTCACTAGAGTAACAAAGTTTATTCAAAGCATGCATCCCAAAAAAGGACATATGGTCAATGTTGATAGGCTCCTGGAAATCGCATAAAGAATAATTACCTTCCAGGCACCTGGTAAAAGTGTACAAATGAAAAGATGAATAGGTACAAAACAAACAATACGAAGAATGGGCTGAAAGGTGGTACCCAATTTGATGCACAGTAACACAAACAAAAGGATGAAACTTTTTACAGTCACTCCATACAAAGCTTCCTTGATGCAGTTCTTATCCAAGGTAAAAAGCAGGAAAATAGCTAAACTGGTACAAAGGACAAACCATACATTAAGCAACTGCATCCTGAAAGCAAAGAGTCAACTTGGAAAAAACAGAAGTAAGATGTAAAATTTCTGCACTCTGAGTCCCCCATGAAAATCCTTGGGGTTAAAATCTCCACTTGAATATTCCATAGGCAGATTAATTGTATCAGTCCATAGTAAAAGTGGAGAAAAACCAGAACTCAGATAAAGAGCTGCCACTAGGCGCTGTATCAAAGTCAGAAAGAAACCGCACTCAAACTCTTACAGACAGCTGTACGAAAAGACGAAAATTTAGGCATATTTGGTTACATGACCAGAAAGCAGGACCATAACAACTCATTTCTGCCCCATCTCTGAGTATAGTCATAAAGCCCCAAATTTTCCCAATTCAGTTCCATGGTTACGGTTACTATGGTGGGTGGTAGAGGCAAACGTAAACTTTTCAAGGAGTATACGAAGCAGAATAGCTCAGCCCCCACGTACATACTGTATGGTATGTTGGAATAAGATAATAACAAATGTATTGCCTAGCACCTTATATCCTCCATGATAACTGATACACAGAAAATGGAACTGCATTACAACCTGTAGTTCCTAGGTCACATGTCGGCTGGCCGGGCTCGTGTGGGCACGAACATTCCTTTCCGGGTATCCCTTGGTCATTGCAGAAAGAACTTGGTTGTATCGTTTCACTGGAATCGTAATCTACAAGGATGAAAAATGTAAACATATACTCAACTGGATTTTTCGGAGACCCCAGTATATATATATATATATATATATGAATATATATATATATATTTCTCTAATTCGGCACTTAGGGGGAAAGTTGTTGTTGAAAAGTCGACCTTAAGGGGAAAAAATTTTTCGGGTGAAATATAAGTTTCACCTTAACGTTTCCACACACTTTTCCTATAGGAATACGTAAACTTACAAGGGCGCCCTCTTGAATTTACAAACAAGATGCCATTACTTCAAAGTTGTCAAATTTACGGACACCTAGCTGTTAACACGAACGGATGGCTGGCCATTGAAATAACGTTAATTATATGTTTAGACGTTAGGGCGAATTTATTTCTTATGTATTTTATTATCTTTTTTCGCCCTATGTACAAGCAGATATCACAATTTCCCCTTAAGGTGGGAATTAGCGTTATATATATATATATATATATGAATATATATATGTATATATATATATATATATATATATATATATATATATATATATATATATATATATATATATGAGTCGAATCAATGCTGTATGAAATAGTCGCATAGAGACCTTAGGCCATTTTACCAACACAGGCACTTGCCTTAAACTGAAAGAGGATTTTAATACATGAATTAAAAACTAGAGCCTTTCCATTCATATGTTAAAAATCCTCTTTCAGTATAAGGCAAGTGCCTATGTAAGAGGTTAAATGGCCTCTATGCGACTATTTCGTACAGCGTTGATTTGACTCATTCATATAAAGTCTCTACGTCTCTCTACCTACCTACATATATATATATATATATATATATATATATATATATATATATAATTTACAATTATGATTGTTCTATTTAGGGAATTCGACGTTATCTTAGGTAATTCTTTAAGACATTTTTGATAATAAAAACTATTGCAGAGTTCATAGCATGAATTCACAGGGAAACTCTGTTATATTAGTTAAAGGGGTTGAGATTTCCCACTGTAGCCCACTGTATTCCCTTTAAGCTCAGTCTTAGTAGAAGAAATAAATACTTGAACACTGATTATGAAAGACTTTTTTCGATCAAATATTGTTTTCTAAATAAGGTTTAAGGTTATCAAGTATAAGGTCAAACCGTGTCAGAACCAGTGGCGCCGGCACGGGGGACATAGGGGGCGCGTACCACCCCGATCGATTTCTGAAAAATTTTGAAAATGTTAAAATGATCCTAAAAGGCGTTTAAGCTATAGATTTTTGTAGGGGGTAGGATGAGATGTGTTTTTGATCAAGTGATGGATCCATTTTAGCCATTTACCGTCACAAATGGTTCTCAAACTATCCGATTTTTCGCGAGCTTTCAAAATTTTTGCTCGCCCCCGCGCTTCAAATCTTACCTCAGTATTGTCCTTATTATCAATATCTTCATATAACATCTCCCGGAGAAGCACAACACCAAACGTTGACAGCTTCATACCAATTCCCAGGTAAAAGACTGGTTTTTTGTATGGCATTTGTTGGGGAAGTGAAATTGTCTCGTAGTAGAGACTGAATGCAGGTTTTGTCATGGAAATCATATTTAATGAAACTTTTACGCTCATTCGTCACGATTTGCACTCCATCCATAATCATTGTTAACAGTGACGTAGCCAGAGGGGTCCAGGGGGGCAGAGTGCCCCCCACAGAAATTCTGGGGACGCAATGGGCGATGTTGAAAAAATGAAGGAAAGCAAAAATGAAAAAAAAAAACAAAAAAAAGCCAGAGGAAGGGATGGGAAGTTGGCCGAGTGGGAGGGGGAGGGATCTAGGTCTCGGGAATGAGTAATGACGGTGGAATCCGCAGCAGAACGGACGGCATATTTATTTTATGCAGGACGCATCGGCAATAGCCCCCGAAAAATCAGTCAAAACCTTGGATATTAATGATGTCATCTCGTCTGGAAACAGTGTTCAGGATTTTTTCTCTTTTTTCAACTGATCATGCCTTGGGGACTGAACCTTAGCCCTTTTTTCGAACCCTAATCCTGATGTTGAAACAAAATAATTAAATCCCGAAAACGTATTGGTTGTCAATGTCATTTTCACTCGGAGGGCGGGCCGCCCTTCCAGGGGTGGCTCCAGGTGGGGGCAGGGAGCAGGTGAGCCATCCCCCCCCCCCTGTCGGGGAATTTTTACAGTTCTGTCGGGGAGTCTTAGTCGTTACGATAAAGCATGTAGTTCCTGAAGGCGACAGTCGCCCCACCGGTTTACCTGTTTTTTGCTCTCAAGAGGACAACTTCCCTATTAAGAACCCAAAATTTTCGGCACGCTACGCGCGCTGTGGGGTCAATCCATTTTCTTCAATATTTCCATTCCACATAGCTAGATAGCACAAGTCCTGTCCACCTTATCAAATAACATGTAGGCAGAGTACACAGCTTATGTAGAGGTCGTAAATTTCATCCCATATCGCAATGCCTAGTTGCTGTGCTCTAATGTGTGTTATACTGCACGGTCAGTTGGTGAGCGAGTCCAGGTGGTTTCGATACAATGTATGTTATCCCCGATACGATCTTCAACCCCTACAGTTTTCTTTCTTTCTTTTTGTTCTTAATGATCACTTATGTTTTTGTGGAAGCCCACCAAAAATTTTCCCCCGCTTCGCGCGCTTAGCGGTTTCACGATTCAGATTCAAAAGAACGATATCAGTGCGCAACTTGGCTCTTGAAGTGTTAAGTGATATTATGCAAAATATGCCCTGCAATGGCATGGGATAGTTAGGCTCCTTCAAATCCCTTTCTCACCTTGCACCCCCTCGACATAGTGGGTTGTCGGAACTTGGGTCGCTGGCATGGCCTGGTCCCCGTTCGGGAAAATTCTGTGGGCACCCATGATTGGTTTACTTATTTTGGATTTCAAAAGGATCATTTCTGAGATAAAACCCACAATTTTTGGTACGCTTTGCCCACTATTCCTCGGTTCCGTTACCTATAGCTAAATATAGTACAATGTCATCTCATTTCATGAGACATGAAAATTGTTTGTGATTGGTTTAATGTAAACAAATTATCTCTTAACACCAGTAAGACCCATTTTGTATTCTTTCATCCTTACCAATACCGTTGTAACAAAACAATCGACATCATTATTGACAATGTTAATATTGTTCAGAAACAATCTGTAAAATTCTTAGGCCTCTATCTTGATTCCCGGTTAAATTGGAACCATCATGTTAATGTAATTTGTGGAAGAGTAGGTAAAGCTGTTGGAGTTTTATATAAGATAAAAAATATTGTTCCTAAGTCAGTCCTTATTACTTTGTACTATTCACTGATTTACTCCCAACTCTCATATTGTAACATTGTCTGGGGTAATGCCTCTTCACATTGCATTGATAAGTCGTATGTTATGCAAAAGAAAGCAGTCTGCATTATCACCAATTCCAATTTCTTAGCTCATACTTTACCACTTTTCTCTAAGCTACAGATTCTCAAACTCCATGATATTTTTAAGTATCAGCTTGGTAGCTTCATGTACAAGTTCTCCAATCAGTTGCTCCCAGACATATTTCGTAATTGCTTTTCCCTTAACTCTAATGTCCACCCCTATCCCACCAGAAGCAATGCTTTTATTCACATTCCTAAACCAAACACTTTAAGCTATAGTAAGTCCCTTTTATTCACTGGTGCTACTCTATGGAACGGTCTCCCAAATACATTAAAAGCCTGTCCATCAATTAGTAAACTTTCGAAGTGCTTTAAGGATCACCTGATTAACGCAGACAAGGATTAATCTAATGAGATGGTGTTGTATGCATAGTAGTGTTGTATGAGTTACTTGGTTGATTTTCCTCTTCTCTTCTTTTGTGTAAGTAATCCTTCTTTTCCTGCTTGTATTTTCTTATGTACCCTTATGGTACCCTAAAAAAGGGGGTCTGCTTGTACAAGCTTTTCAGCTTTTTTCAGACCTCCCCCACATTTAGTATTAATGTAAATATTGTAACATAAGTATGTATATATTATTGTGGAAATCTTTCTCAATACAATACAATACAATACAATACAATACAATACAATACAATACAATACAATACAATACAATACAATACAATACAATACAATACAATACAATACAATACAATACAATACAATACAATACAATACAATACAATACAATACAATACAATACAATACAATACAATACAATACAATACAATACAATACAATACAATACAATACAATACAATACAATACAATACAATACAATTTCCGTAAAACTAGTTAATGACTGTTCTCTTATGTCTGCCGTGAGGTACGGCTAGTGACCCGAGGAGGGAAGTAAAATGTAAGTTCATGTCTGATAGGGCCTACCTGTCCGAACAATTGACCTATATAAGTTTTAAACAAGTACAGATTCTCTGTAGTGTAGGCTTACCGAAAAATTTTTCGCGCGCTTCGCGAGCTTTGCAATTTTACAGTTTTGATTACGATTAAAAACGGTAAATCTATCTCTAGTATATACAAATTTTATGCAATACATCCATTGGCACGGTATAGCACACAGGTTTTCTTCAAATCCCCCCTCACCAACCCCCCGACGGCATCGGGATTTCTGGTCCCTGGCCTCCCCGTTGGGGAATCTGGCCCCCTTCGGGCAAATCCTGGCGCCACCCCGGCCTGAGCCACTCTAAAAACCCCTGTGGAGAACACTGGGATGTAGTATGAAAAGAAGCACCATTTTGCATCTAAGCCCTTCCCCGGGGCTGCGGTCAAAAATGGTGACGATGAGTCGACTTTGCCCCCCCCCCCACACACCCAAAACCTGGCTACGCCCCTGATTATTAAGATAATAATACATGTAGCTATTCTGACCTCAACACTTTTCCGAAGAGCAGAGGTACATCTCCAACCTCTGTAGTGATCTCGCATCAATGTGTGATCTTTCAAACTAATTTGTAGCATGATGTAGGAGGTTGAAAGTACGTATTTGCCGTTATACATATTTGAAAATTTTTTACTGACCGCTTTGAGCGCAGCGATTATCGGTATAGATGGTGAATATTTTACTACACTTACGACAAAACAGAATTCTGCAACGAGCTTGTTAGTCTTCTACCCTTTTCGCTGTACCTATCAGGGAGGTCTACTATCACCTCCCTGCACCTACAGTATAATCTCCCTACCTCCCATTCCCCATTGCTGGAAGCTGTTCGTCAAGTTTTATTAAAAATACGATCGTTTTAAAGTGCTCGGCGTCATATTCCATAGTATCATGTGGATTTCAGGTAGTACGCATCATGTCAGTGTCTCTATGTAATCAACCCAGAGCTTCCAGGAGGCTCTATACCGATGTCTACCAGCCTTAGATGCCCTTTTATAATGTACAATGAAGCAAAGGAAAATTTCTTAATAGTATAAGAATGTTTCTGTAGACTCCACCAAGGTATTTTTGCCTAAAAACTTTCCCCGCATAGAAGGCAGTAAAGTGGCCACTACAAAAGGGAGCTTCGGAGATTTGTTGACAAAATACCCTTATCTTAGACAACATATTCTCCTCTTTAACCTAACTAAAAATAAATTAGAATTCACTAAATTATAAACATTTTCAAACCATATGATCAGTTCAAAAAAATCCCAAAGATAGCACCATTTTGCATCTAAGCAACCTTAAATTAACAAAACTTTCTCAAAGGGAGGGGGACAATCACTCCCCTTAGACCCCTTCCCCAAGGTGCCACCTTTAAGGAAGGATCCCCCACTGCTGTATACAATCGCAGGGATGCATGAAAACCGTACAATTTACGCAGACTTTAGGGATATACTGAGGTGGCATTATGACGTCATCTGCGGTGGCCCCCCCCCCCCACCATCAACAAACCCTGACGGCGCCACAAGCCAGAACATTTTGTTTGCCTCAAAAGGGTGGTCTGTGTACCTACCTTGAAACTTGAAGACAAGGAGGATTCCTTGCCTAATTGGTGGCGCACTTGAGCTGGGATTGAATACAAGCTGGATGTTGTTGCTTGCTGTACCAAATTCATCAGTAATGGGGTTCGTTTTAGATAGTGAAAAGAAAAGGTGAGCCAGAAGTAACACTGGCGGAGACTGGTTATCATCAAAAATGAACAGAGGATCTTGTTTAACAAAGGCGTTGAACTGCTTGTAGTCAATCAAGACCTCCGTGTTGTCAGGACTTTGTACTTTCGTGTAGCACGTTGTTGTATCGTATTTGGTTGGAAAGTTCAAAGTGGACAGTGCTGCAACTGGACAGGAGTCATCAAGTGTGATTACGTGCGGAGAATCAGCGGTACCGCACACATCTAAACAATAAATGACAAAATAAACGACAATAGAATGAGAAGAAGTGAGTTCTTGTGATCATACCAGAGTTTGATATCATCTATGAAGAGTATTTAAAGGAGCTGAGTAGTGGCGTACTTCCAAAATAAATACATCATACGAAACGAGATGATTACCCTCTGTACGGGGCTAATTTTAAAAATATTAATCCTAATGCGTTTTATATTCTCATTTAAAATAATCTTGCAAAGTAATTTTGCAATAACGTTCCTATACTATTTCTTGGGTTATTTGATTTTACACTTGCAAGATATTTTACAATTTGTTTTTTTGAATTTCTAGTTCGTTACTTTTTCTTCTGGCACCGGCAATTTTGAATCGTTTCCACTTGTATCGGTTCTGATCGATGCACACAACTTACAACGTACGTACGTATGTAGTATATTAGCGTTACTAGTGGCAAGGCACATGCCTATTTCGTGCATCATCTGCAGGAGGTTCATGAACAACATTGTGGATTTTGCAGGTATTGAAACTGTTTTTTTCGATCAATGAGTTTGTTTTTAGTGGTAGACCTAGGCCCTAACGCTAGCCTAAGTTAGGCTAACGTTAGTACTGTTAACGACAGTAACAAGTGTACTGTTACAGCAGGGACACTGCATGCATGGCTTTGATAAGTATCGGTATCGGATCGAATCGATAAACCAAGAAGCATAACCGGATGTGACGTAACGAAGTCGGCGGGTCCGAGAACTTATTCTACTTTGGCGACTACTCAGCTCCTTTAATAGACAGCCTTTGAAACCCAGCAAGCTAACTTCAAATATCTCTTACAGCAGTGTCAATACTAACTACCTTTAAAGGTCTGGTAATATCAAAAATACATACTTGGATATGTGATGTAACAAAGCACCAAAAATCCAGAAAATAGTCGCAATTCCCATCAAAATCTATCAAATACTGACCATTTTACAGGATAAGTTCTCCTCCTCACTTGTTTCATGAATTAACATAAATTAAGTGTGCAAATTTGTGACCCCAAAGTTGGACAGATCAAATATGGCTAATGTTAGCTCTTGTTTTGCAACCTTCATTTCAACGACTTTTGTAGCGTTGTAATTCATTCGGGGGATTATTATGGAAGTTAAATTGATTTTATCGATGTCACTCACCATATTGTAAACTCTCTGATCAGTAATTAAGAGATAATTTATATAGCTTGGGTTAACGAAAGAAATTTTGACACTGTGCAGCACTTCAAATTATTATATATTTTTACATAAGCATGAGTCACTTCAGAAACCATCAAACTTTGAAGAGGTATATTTTAAAAATAATTCCAACTACTGATCTTTCATTGGGCGACTTTACTTTTTAACTACTTCTAATTGAAAACGACTTTTTTTGGTGGCACGTCACCATTACCTTATAGCAAAGAAACAAACACGTTATTTCACTGAAGTTGTAGTTATAAAGTGTTGGTTTTCTTTTCAGTGTAAAGGCCACCTCGACCATCACCTCTCTTCGATATCATGAGTTCGACAAACCAGGTGATCTATTTATCTCCTAAAAGACGTTCGCTAACACTCACATAGTCACCAGTCACAATATAGATGTACTCTAGGCATGGAGCTTCTATTCCATGCTCAAGTATGGTCTTTCAATGACCCTCTTATTATTTCACTTATGATATTCCATGTTGCCTACCAACCACCGCGCAGGTTTGGGCCCTTGTAGTGAGGGCGTACTCGCCTTATTAAACACTTCAAAGTAATCATCATATCAACCTTAAAATTTTTCAACAAGCAACCAAATAACCACAAAAACTCCACTTTACCGTGATCGGAATCAATCCTATTAATATTAACTCCCTTCGCGTAGACGTATCACACATTCTGTTCTGTTATGTACAATGTCAGTCAATGAGTGGCTTTTGTCGATCGCTCCAAAGCCTCTATGAAAGGATTTTGTACAAAGTTTCACAATACTTACCAGTATACGATTGGGTACAAAAATTAGCTTAACTGTAACTTTTAATGTTAGGTAAGCTGTCAATTTTTAAAAATTCCTAAACATGCTTATTTTTAAGGTCAAAGGTCAAAATGGTCGAATTTTTAAAATTTCTTTTCTATATTTGACAGTCTTTAGGATGAGGGTCCTCACAAAATCCTACCGAATTAACATGAACAATTTACATCATTTAATGACTTCAAATTTTTTAGAAACTTAAGGGGTTATGAACCTCCGTAGTGTCTTTTCAGGGCCGGATCTAAGCTTGCATAAGGGGCGTACGCCCCCTATTTTCGGCAAAGCAATGATTTTTGTAACCAGAATTTTACATCTCCAAGCCCATGAAAAAGGTATGATCAGAAGAAATCCATGTTAGCCCCCCCCCCCTCCCCTCCTTCTCATATGCCTGGATCCGGCCCTGCTTTTGATAGCTTTGACTGGAAAATTTAAATACAGCGCTAAACAAGAAAAACGGTCTCTTTCACACAACGTTTGAGTCTAAACTAGTAATAAATAAAATAAAGGAGTGCAGAAACTGGCCAATTTATGGAATAATTCTATAAAATATGGAGGGTGATGCTTGTAATATAATTCTCAATGTTACCAAAAGAATTCTCGAATATGTTAAGTTTCAATGCCGAAAGCCATATTTCCTTTCAAAATTGATCTGTGTTGTACTTATTTCCTCATAAGGGACCTCACAGAGCCATTTGAGTTCAAGAAAAGTTTTATTTCGGTTGTCGGTTTACATGAAGCCATTGTATCAGTGAAAAGTTACGAAACTAGCTTAGTAATAGACCTCTTTCAGAAGCACTTACAAAGGATTAAAAGATAGAATTTGGTGTGGGTCGTTTTTGTCAATGTATTTTACTGTGGCCAAAAAGGACGCATACCAAAACGGAACCCTATTATACTTTGTAAATAATTGCTATTTGGTAAAGGGTCTTTTTATTTACTTAATAACAATGACATCATAGTATTTCTGTCATTGTTATTATCATTTGTCAATAAACGTGAGTCGCGCAGAGTCTTGGCTCTGTTGAGTTGGTTAGAAACTAGAATGGCATGTAGCAATGCATTGATGTGTATCGCAAAGTAAGAATTTAATCTTCTATTATGCATTGTCCTGCTATTTGGTTGCATCGGCGGACCTCAGTAATTGTAAGGCTGAGTTTCTTTTTCTTTTTTTTTTTTTGAGGGGGGATGCAGGTGATAAGGAGCTTCTGTAAGAGCTTTGAGATAGTAAATTTTGTTGATATCACGAGTTGTTTCCAGTTCACCGTCGTTTCGGAATCTGGATTTAATTTGGTAAAATAGATGCCCTTCAATATAGGTTGAGACAGTGATTAAGAAAAAGTTATAAAAACTTGGTATTATAAATACCAACGTCTTAGCTATGTTTCTTTGATCCCTTTGGCTTTCTGTATACTTTTTTGTAAATTCTTTGCATTTCCCTTTGGCGTAGCCTCCCCTGTGTGTCAGCAGGGAGTTTCTATTTAGAAGGAGATACATCGGAAACTTTAATTTAAGGTAATCTGATTAGATCCACCTCATCGTTTGCATAGTTTTAATTCATGAGTGATTATTAGAACTTAGGGTACCCACTTATTTTGTCTGATCCTTTTCAACCGATACATGATACCCAAGTAAACCTTATATACACCTGCTTATACCGTATGAATGAGATTAGGAGGAACAATGCTTGATCCCAAGGTTCTTACCTACACTCAAGTAAGAAACACGGTCTAATAAATCAAAACGACTGCTAATTCCTAAGGAGTCTAGAAAGACGGACTTATAAGAAGGTTTTACACTGGCGCAATGCGTAAATGACTAAAGAGAGGCGTAAGACTATAATTTGTTTTAAGATTATGTTAATTTAAGATAATGTTAAACTTTCGCAATTTCCAAACGGGAAGTGCATGATCACCATGTTACATAAAATTTAACTAGCCTATTGTGATAAGCGTTGGATCGCGTTAGAAGCTGCAAATTTATTTTCAAGGTAAGCGACAGGCAATGCTATAGCATATAGACAACATTTGTTGACATTTCTTTTCAACGTAGAAGACGACATGAACCTTTTGTTAAATACTAACAATAGCTTTAAGCCCATTGTATCTTCAAGTGCTATACAAAGCAAGTGACCTTGACGGCAACAACGTGGGTACAAAGGGGAGAACTGCCCCGTTTTATCTCCTTCTAAGTAACAACACCCTGGTTTGACAAACCAGCGTATCAAAGAACCCCCCATTGATTTAAAAGAATGTTTCGAGTGAGCGGGCAGGCTCTAGAACTGTTAGTGATTCTAGGCTATATCGCAAAGATTAAACAAGAGGGCAATCCACGGTGATGCATATCGTATCGCTCGCACACGCACTGAGCTATAAACCTTATGCACTGACGTCACGCGAAGTCTTCTTGGTGGCAAAACAGTGAAGCACATGACACACACGAAGTAGACTTCGCACGGGCGTGTAGTGGTCTTGAAATACTTGTACTATCTTTATTTGGTTCTGTCAACGTTTACTCAGTTGCGCGAAATTTTCTGCTATGCGCGTTTTCATAGTAACCGTGCCCACATGTACGAGACATAATACTCCACTTTGGGACACCATTTTGAACATTAAGTTTGAAGAAAATCAGTCCAGCCAACTAGTAGCAGTTTTAAACAGACATTTACACTTTTGACCTTCTGTCATATGACCTTTAATCTACGTTGCCATGGTAAAAAATATTATGGAAGGACTTGTCGTCCCTTTTATACATTTCAAGTCTCCTGCCAGTAATGTTTCCTCTTGGAACTGTAGCCAGGAAAATGATATTTGCAGAATTTGAACTTTTGCCTCCGACCTTTGTATTTGACCTCTGACTTTTGACCTTTTTTATGGGTTTTGCTAGACACAATTTCCCACCCTGCCGGGTGCACAATTTCCCACCCTGGGTGCACCTCACCAAGTTTGAAAATCGGTTAAGCTACTAGCAGCAGGTTTTGAAACAAATTTGTACAGCTGACCTTCTGTCTCGTGACCTTTGTCCTCGGTTGCCATGACAACCACATATTTTGGTGGAACTTGTCATCCCTATCATACGTGTGAATTTCAGTACCTGCAATGTTTCCTCTTGGAATTATAGCCGAAAACGATTTTTACACAGTTTTGACCTTTGACCTCTGGTCTTTGATCTTTACTTCCGAGGGTATGCGACACACACGTTTCACAATGGGGTACCTTCCCACCAAGTTTGCAAAGAATCGGTCTGGCCCACAAATGGAATAAATGTTCGCTTAAAAATGTAAAAATACATATTTTCCCTTCCATCACGTAACCTTTGACCTTGGTTGCCATGGCAGCCATATATTTTTATATTTTGGTAGTACTAGATATTTTTATTATATATGTTAGTGGGATGTTTTCCTTTTGGAATTATAGTAAACCAGAGATTTCACAAAAATTGACATTCGACCTTCACTTCCTTCATTAAGTTTAGCTGGGGGCACAAGGGTTCGACTTAAGGTACCTTCCCACTTAAGTTGGAAGAAAATCGGCTAAGTCGTTTAGGAGATATTTACAAAACAAAATTGGCCACACACACAAACACACACACACTCACGCCCACACACACGGACACGTTTGGACCGCTCCCTCAGTTATGGACTTCCGGTCAGCCTAGGGTAACCCACCATTGGTTAGCCCCTTATACTAGTAACCTGGAAAAATTAACTGTTACCATGGTAACCGTTGCTACTTCAGCTCGCAGTGCCGTAACAGCCAAACGGACAAAGCAACTTCAGTATCTCATCCTCCTCACGGAGCGATTAGATAATAAATGGTGTTATGAGTCATACTCAAACGTCTAATTTAAATTAAGTACAGGTGACTTCGTTCGTAGAGAGGAAGTTGAGATGTTGGAAATATCGAAGATCTCTTTGCTTGCGTTATGGTACAGCTATACAGACCTCCCAGTCATCTGGCATCGTTAGAAGGATTTTTTAGGAAACAGTTACTTCATGTACACTGATATTATGAGTTTTGTCTATCGGATACGTCTCACGTCTTTGTCGACTCCTTATCGAAAGCAAGAAAATATTCAAAAAATTCAGAGGTTTTCTGGTCAAGGATCCGTTTTCTCCCATTATTCGGCCTGCTAACGAACTTTGCACTATTTTTTTTTTTTTATTTGTTTTTGTTTTATGCACCTTTGCAAAGATGTTAATTCAGTGGTGGCACCATTAGTAGCCCAACGCACCATCTGACCATTAAAAAATTTTAAAATTGAAACATGTATGTATTGTGTCAAAAGCCTGTTTATATAATTGGGAAACTTACCGTTTGTGAAAAATATGATTCGCACAGTGAAACTGTTTCCGCCAGCCGCGCCAGCTCCGAGAAAGTTGACATTCACATTTGTAGCACCACTCATAGATCGTATTGGTGCTGCGTTGCTAGGAGTACACCAGTCATTATAACTCCCACTAAAGAATACTGGATTACCATCAAAAGACACAGACAGCATATCTCCGGCGTTAGAACTGCCATCCGGGTCAACAACAACACTTATTACTGGGGATGGAGGTGGAGACGCCATAGTGAACTCCCAATCACAATTCGTAGAACCGTCGTAGCCAGCGATGTTAATGATGATTTCTTGACAGGCACTGGATGGAGAAGACCAGTCGAGAGATACAGCAGACGCCGTGCATTCGGTGATATCATATGGATTTTCAGTTGGACCTGAAAATAACAAGCTCATGTTAAAGTCCATTGTCTGTTTGCAGATTTTGTAGGGGTCTCATCGGGGCTTTAGCCAGGATTTTAAAGTAGGGTGTCTCACTTGTTACTAATTCACCAGGTACTATCCATCTGGCGCCGTGACGCCAGTACGAAGCCCCATTCGGGTGGGGTCCAAGGGGCGAAGCCCCCTGGAGACAACGGATTTTTTCACACAATTAAGGCAAAGATAATGTTCAAAAAGGTGTAAAACACCCTGATGCCTACTTGAAATTTTTTGGCATCCAAACATCAAAATTATGCCAAATCAAACTCAGTTTGGGAGGCTAGACCAAGCCATTTATTGGCGTCCCAAAAGCCGTTCTGCTCCAATTTGGCCGTCTCTCATTTAAATTTAGCCTCCTCAAAGACGGCGAGACTCATCGCTGGCTAAGGCCTTGTGTATTATTTGAAAGAGACAAATATTTTAGTATCTGTCTTCCAAGCCACATACCAAAAACGTCATTCTTAACTCAAGATATATCTTTTTTGAAGATTGGTCACTTTGTCAAGAAATCCCTCCATACCAGGATTCCTAAAGGTACAGAATGTGATCATTGTGATGCCAAGTGGGTGATTGCCTTTAGATTCCTTTTGTTAATCTTTATAATTGAATGCCTTCTTTGTCCTTGAAATTTGGTATTGTTGGTACGTTTTGATTATTTTCTGTGTAGGTCTAGGAAAAAACTATTCCATACCTATGGCGTAGCGAACAAACATATTTAATATCCCATTCAGTGGTATCAATATCATAAGAAATCATGACTTTGATCAATTTCCCAGACGACATCACAAATTTCCTGCTCATCATGCACGCGGGAGCTGAAAAATAGCATTCCTTCCAAAATTTGTCCAAATACGACAAGCTATCAACTTTTTTGGGTTTTCACTGCCTCATACAGAAATTTTACTGCAGTTTTTGAAAGCATCAAATTTGGTCACCAAAATATACTTTAAAAGATAATTTCTCGGTCATGCATGGACCAAAGGCATTCTTGAATCCTTGAAATATGACGATACGAAAAAATTCAAGTTGGCAGGAATAATGATTCCCGGTTAAAGAAGAAAACTGCCTGGAACAATTACTTTTCACGCGATAAGTTATTGCGTTTCAGACTTCTGACTAGGAGCTGTGGTGTAACTATAAGAGTACAGGCCCCGGTGCGAAAGCCGAAATATCCTCCAAAGTGAAACGACCCATCTACCCAAACGGCACCAAAGGCTACGATATGACCATAGGCGCTCAATTTTTTCATACTTGGCGCATACTATTCAGCATATGGAATTCAGTCTCGAGCAAACGTTCGTGATTAGAATTGCTTCAGGCTTCTTGTCATGGACGAAGTCGTCGCTTTACTTATTACATAGTCACAGGGTTACACCTTTCATTACCCTAGTTCGGGCTAGGACCCAATGCGGGACACGGGTCCGTTTTACTGGACTCGGAATTGGCAGTGTTGTAACGAGCCATGACTCGAGTCACTAATTTCAAAAGGGAAATGACTCGAGCAATTGTATCATAAGTTTCCTCATAGAAATTATACAATGACTCGAGTCACTGACTCAACTCGAGTCACTTTGAAAGTAGTAAATGACTCTACTCGACCGCAAAATTGAGTGACTCGTTACAACTCTGCTGAATGGAAGGTCCGGGAACAGGATTTTTCCTTCCATGGGCTGCAACTGGGCTGGGAGCTGATTCCATCTGATTCTAAGAATTG
Organism: Holothuria leucospilota; assembly: GCA_029531755.1. Taxonomy (NCBI): domain Eukaryota; kingdom Metazoa; phylum Echinodermata; class Holothuroidea; order Aspidochirotida; family Holothuriidae; genus Holothuria; species Holothuria leucospilota. The sequence continues at coordinate 27,152,597 of CM055981.1, read as the reverse complement.
ATAATTACTGAGAATTCACCGTTCCTCCGTTGTTAGTTTTGCACAGTGTAAACGGCCAAACATAACCAACAAATTTCTTGGTGGGTTGGACCAATGTAATTGCCACTTATCGATCAACTACTTAAATAGTTAAACATATACAAGAGCATAAAAACTTCTTATGTATTTAACACATTGTCAAATGTACAGTCGGGTTGGACTCGGTGTTGACTTGGAAATCTCGGACAGTGGGATTCGGGTTAGATGTTCCACGAGATTGTCCTGCATTATTGGCTTCCCTTTCCTGGTTGTGCGTCATAAAGAGAGCAGAGCCTCACCTACAATGTATTCTCCCTTTCAGCAACCGGCGCAACACGGCCCCAAAGAAAGGGACATGGGCGGCGATCGCCACACTGCCATAATGGTAAGCTTCGGCCCGAGTGTTATACAACGTTATCTAAGATGGGTGCGAAGGTCCCGAAAGTAAGATTTTTAACATAATACAAGTTTTCCGCGTGCAATAGTAATCAGCGACTCGATTGACAAGGAAGTGTGAGGTTATGGGGATATCGTGTATAAACACGATACATGACACTGCTACTATATTGCAATAATCCGGCAAAACGCTGTTTTCAATACTGGCAGCCATTTTGAAAAGCGTCCTCAACTGTGATACTCAGATATACTCATAGTAATAACATTATTCTCGAGTCTGATCAAAATCTAGCTGAATATTGGACAAATGTACTTTAAAAATGCTTTCTTAGCCCATATGAACAGTTTTCATTAAATTATGGCGGTCATTTTGAAAAGCGCCCTCAATTCAACCTCTTCATATGATTTAGTATTACCACCTTGGCTTTTGTAAACTTTACTCTGAAGAAAACCTAAGTCAATGTGTGGTCAAAGATTCCTCATAAATGCTTTTGTAGTCCATATATGCACTTTATAGTAGATTTTGGCGACCATTTTGAAAAACGCCCTCACAAAAAAGTTCTCATGATCCTCATGAAAAACTGGTCTAGAAAACCACATGAGAATTTCTTCTTCTCTAGGTGGCACTTCCCTCAATTATAACCTGGTCTATCTGTAAAAAAGTAGCTCAGGCTAGAAACTTTATCTGCTAATAGCCTAAATCTAACCACTAATTGGAATTGAATGAAAATTTCACTAGAATGCCTAGATACTTCCTTTTCACATATAAAAATGAATCTTTCCTTAAATCATTTCTTTTATATAACTCTCCCAGTCAATTTCCACGTTATGGGTAATGTCAAAATGTGATTCTTCACATTGTTTTAAGTGTTAATTGTTTCTATCGCTGTCTTGTAAAAATGCTAATCGTCATACCCGGAAGTTACTTTTATAAGAAGCATGTAAGTCGTCCTTGTTACTGAACAACACACGATACACTCGAGAATTATACTGGACGAGCAGATTTAAGACTTCTTAACTCAAGAAATTTTTCAAACCACCAATTTGACTCATGAGCTGGCCTTGTGTGCATGCTATCCTTCTCCTACTTTATTCAAAGACATTGCATCTATGCACAAAGCCTGTGTTTTCCTGTTTTGCCATAAGGTGAACAACTGGGTTAGAGTTTGAAGACCAACCTCTCCCTGTCAATCACCAATCTCTGAGATCAACAATCTTAGGCATGGCTAATTAGCCGATTATTTGCATGACTTCCTCAGTGGAAAAGGACGTGGCGACCACAGGCACCAGCTCTGACTGCATTCATTGCAAAATTGGCCTTTGCGCATATATTAATACCGTTACGCCAGAAACTTGAACAGCCAACTGGCCGGCAAAGCAAACAAATCAATCAGAACGCTTGACAGGAAGCAAGTTGGGTCACCTGGGCTTTTCTATCAAAGCGGGGAGCATATAAAAATTCCCTAACGGAGTTGCATGCGATATAGTAAGTTACTGGGTGCTATCATTAAAGGTCGTGTGACATGTCACCACAAAAAGCTGTTTCACTTGCCACTTAAAGAATTAAGTCCTCCATTCAAGCATCCGTTGGAATTATTTCAATATCTTTTACCGTTCTCAAAATATACGTCTTCAAAGTTTGATGGTTTCTGAAGAAACTAATTGCCTATGCAGAAATAATGATGTGGAGTGTTGCACAGTGTCATGATTTCTTTTGTTAACCCTATATAAATTATCTCTTAATTACTGATCATATAGATTACAGTTTGGTGAGTGATATCAATATTTTTCAAGGAAAAAATTTTAAGTTTTACAAAAAACCCCTCAGGGAATAACAATGCTACCAGTGTCCTTGAAATTAAGGTTAAAAAACAAAGGCTAACATGTGCCATATATGTTATGTCCCTCTTTCGATGTCACATATTTGCATATTTAGCTCATGTTTATTCATGATACAAGTGTGAAATAGAAATTTCCCTGTAAAATGGTCAATATTCGATGGATTTTAGTGAAAATGCAGCTATTTTCTGGATTTTTACTGCTTTTAACATCAGATATCCAACTATGTTATTTTCATGTCCCACAACCTTTAAGGCCATTCAAGGCTCATTCTACCACCTCTAGCCATCCGTTATTGAGAATCCTGCATTCTGATTGGTTAAACACTGACCTGTTATTCCACAACACACGGTCAGTAAACGTAAATACTGCTAAGAATGAAGTTTTTCACACATTTTCGGTGGTAGAATAGGAATAAACCACATTTGTCGGACTATTATTGTCTCATAAACCGTCTCGACTCCAAATTTGCAAAATAACGGACTCAGCTTCGCCTCGTCCGTTATTTTGCCAAATTTGGAGTCTCTACGGTTTATTCACCAATAATAGTCCGTCAAATGCGATTTATTCCTTAATTAAACTCCAGTGCCTCCCAAGGCTGTGATCAAGCGTCATCTCACTTACGTACCTCTAGAGATACCTCTGTTTATTAGCTACATTTGGATTAACCACCTAATACTTATTTCCTCTGGAAAGGGAAGAGGACTATTACTACATCGTTGGTAAGGCAATATACAATCTGTGTATACAACGCTCGAAAAGGTTTTCATCGCAAAGCACTAATAGGAACCTGTCTCTTTTTCTTGAGATTTGTACAAGACTTACACTTGTAGGAATCTAATACAGCAGGTATTTGTTATCTGCTACGATTTAAAGAGCTCAGGGAATTTATCCTCTGCTACAACATTGTCAGTCGTCAGAAAAATAAGAATTTATGATATCTTTGGGCGCCATGGTGACGCCGGAGAGAGTATATGAGCATGGTGCTTCTATGAATGGAGTAAAAGCGGCTTCTTGCCCTTTGAGGTTAACATCTGTTCCTGTATAATGTTTCAAATCTCGAACCCCTCACAAGATGCTAAAAAGGGCTATAATACGGGATTATCAAAAGATAAGCAAGGACAGTTGTAGGCAAGATCTTTCCCTACAGTATTAATCACAGCCTAACTGGTCTTTTGGCCGTAATTTTTAAGTTTCAATTAAGGGGATTTCTAAGAATGCGCACTCTTGCTCACACATGCAGTCTATTTTATACACCTAAAATCGATCAAGCTTCACCTTGAGCTAAGTTTTGTTACCAGGAAAGATCCGGAAAGGTGGCAAAATAAATTATAAAAAGTTTTTTTTTTCAATTCTCATAGCCACAGAAACTTTGTCAACGGGAGATTGTTGGTATCGTTGGAAATGAATGTAATTTATTCTTCATTTGGGAAACGCTTTGTAGCTGTTGAGGTAATTGTAGACTGAACATCTCTTTCTATCGAATGCGCTGTGAATTAATCAACTGCGCATTGTATTTTGAGAAAGTCATTTACATTTTCTGATCTGTAAACTAGGACAAGAGTCGTTCTTTTCATACGAGTAAGTTTTGGAATCTTGTTTGTCGGAACAGATGGAAGAAGTTCAAAGGGATTAAGTGGAATGATGCGACAAAGAAACTGAAAGAATAAGGGTTGGGTTGTTGTAAATGTTGTTGTAAATGTTGTTGTAAATGTAAATGTTGTTGTAAATGTAAATGTTGTTGTGAATGTAAATGTTGTTGTGAATGTAAATGTTGTTGTAAATGTAAATGTTGTTGTAAATGTAAATGTTGTTGTGAATGTAAATGTTGTTGTGAATGTAAATGTTGTTGTGAATGTAAATGTTGTTGTAAATGTAAATGTTGTTGTAAATGTAAATGTTGTTGTGAATGTAAATGTTGTTGTGAATGTAAATGTTGTTGTAAATGTAAATGTTGTTGTGAATGTTGGGTTCACTAACCTACTGATCAGGGCAGTTTTCTACGTACAGACGTAAGGCACTTGTAAAGCTTTTCCATGGGTATTTGATATTATCCAATTGAAACTACGGTTTAAAGGAGTTAGTTAGTTAGATGGAGTTTTACGGCCCAGTTTCCAACCTATTGGTTCAAGTCGAGCCGGCCACGGCCTTTTTTCCAGTTGTGGCTCACTGGCTTGTTTTCCCTACTCCTATTGCATATGCGGAGCATCAAGCACAACGGCAGTAGGTTCCATTTTTAGAGTCTTTGGTATGACTCGACCTGGGAATAGAACCCGGGCCTTCCGCGTGAGAGGCGGATGCTCTACCGCTAGACCAAACACCCGTAAAACCCACTTTGTTGGGATAACTTATCAGATTTGAGGTAACTTGCTGCATGGACCTTTTAAAGTTCAGGCAACTAAATTTCTCTTAATAATGAGATGCATAATCGGAGAAACTCAGTTGCCTGAACTTTAAAAGGTCCATGCAGCAAGTTACCTCAAGTCTGATAAGTTATCCCAACTAACTGGGTTTTACAGTGTAGGCCTAACTCGTAATTTGTCATTGATACTTTGTCATGCGAGTTAGTGGGACTTCAAGCATTTAGCCTATATCTCCTTGCAAAATAACAACCGCTGTTCATACTACACGGTGCACAGTAATATTTCTACGCTTGCAAAACATGTGTATTGTACACTGAATCACTGCAAAGATTAACAACTAAGAGCTAAAAGGTGTTAAATTAAAGTAGCTGTGTATTGACAGTAGCTAGTCCAAAACCCTTGCTAAGGGCGTATGCTTCCATATGTCAATAACGAATAGCTTAACTAAAATTTGTGCTGCATACATAAGTTCAGTAATGAATAGGTATAAAGCCTTTTGTTAAAATTTCTATTCCCGTCCTCTTAGTGGCTCTGAATATCAATTTATGTTTAGCCAACCGAAAGTAATAATGCAAAAGTCGTATAAATGCTCTTTACGGAGAATTGTAAAAGATTCAAAAATTTTTTTACAAAGATCCATTTAACCTTTGTAAATTTCCGATAGACCTTTTGCATTGACGTCAGGCGAAGTCATTTTAGAGGACAGACGATGAAACTCTCTAGATATGTGTACATGACTTTGGTACACATACTGTAAGCACTTGCAAGACTTATATAATCTTCGCAAGCCCAAATATTAGCTGTTTGCATTTGTTAGTGTAGGTTGAAACGGTACGGACTTACCTCTGTCGAGGAAGTAATTTCTGTTTTGTGACATTATATGCATAAGATACAAACGTCTGTCTGGGCATCCGTGTATATTTTTTTAATTCTTTACCCTTGGAAAAAGTATTTCATCTAAAGTACTACCTTTATGCAAAAAAGTTGCTTTAGATATTCTAGATATTGCGGAGAACTTATACAAATTCAAATTTGCAGTCAAAATCTAATGTTACTTAGATAACAAATAAATGAATGAATGAATGAATGAATGAATGAATGAATAAATAAATAAATAAATAGATAAATAGATGAATAAATAAATAAATAAATAAATGAATGAATGAATGAATGAATGAATGAATGAATGAATGAATGAATGAATGAATGAATGAATGAATGAATGAATGAATGAATGAATGAATGAATGAATGAATGAATGAATGAATGAATAAATAAATAAATAAATAAATAAATAAGGAAGGAAGGAAGGAAGGAAGGAAGGAAGGAAGGAAGGAAGGAAGGAAGGAAGCCTTCAGTAATTGTAATGAGAGATTTCAATGAAGCTTCATCATACTTTTGGTTAATACATTGGTACTTCAGGCTATAAAAGTCAATGGCATATATTGATATAGGGTATCTGAGGCTTTTAAAGTCGTTTACGTTTTGTTGTATCAAGTGTAACAAGTATTCTCATGTTTAGCGTTTAATAAGGACTTTCTAACAATGAAAAAAATCACGTAGAATATTCAATGAAAGAAAAAAAATAAATCAAATGGTAAAAAGGGAAGTCAGGAATGTTGTGCTGGTTTTACATAGATCATATCGTGTACGCGAGCGTATACGAGTGCAAAGTTGTAGCGTGTTAAAACTTATACAAGCTCCGCATGTGTAATGTGGCATTGTTAAAAACCTAACGTCACGGCAATGAAGTATACGCTAGAGCGCTATGGAGCCGGAGCGCAGAGTGCGTTAAATGCATTGAAAAGAAGTTGCACTGTATGAGGTGAAACTCGTCTCACATCCTATTTGGTAACTTCATAATGTAAACGCATCTGAGTACAGTTACTGTGTTTGACATAGCTAAGTCTTGCACTGTGAGATAACTATTGAACTTCAGGGCAAAATGTTTAACACGGAAGAGATCAGAACAAAAGCTTGTGCTTGTCAAACATACAATTTACATGCGACATTTCAGTATATAGTACGCCTATTAAAGTGGTATTGTGCTTTGCGAAACGTACAGTTGACATTTCCTTCGCGGAATCGCATTGTCATAATTAAGTTCCATAGCGGCGTTCTTGATAAATTCCAAGGAAGTGCAATTATTCTTAGAATAAAGGTTCTTAAACATATTAATTATCGTAGAAATAAATTACCTAGGAGTAGTGCTGTATCTTGTAAATTTGAGAAAGCTCGAGACAAGCTAAAATTTTTGAAGATGCGGTAGCCCAGTTTTGCAAATGGCATATATTGGTCAGTATGGGAAGTCCAATGCAACCCAAATACTAGGTCAGATGAATGCGGACTAGTTCGAATCCCGCTTAATTTATACATTAATATCCTCTTTCAGTTAGGCAAGTGCCCATGTTAGAGGTAATGTGGCCTAATATACATATATATAGACAGCCCAGGATAGAAGCAACCGGGAGCTCAATACTATCTTACGCTTGAACACTCATAACACTGGACTTAACAAAGATCTCGCTTTTATGAGCTTCTTTGCTCGGATGCATCCCGATAAGGTCTAGCCTCTTACGAATGTATGTTTCAGTACAACTGATGAAGAGCTGTGTATACGACGCTCGAAATAATTTGTTAAGTGTTTTACGCGTGGAGTTATAAAGTTGGAAATGAAAGTATCGTTTTTTTTGCTTCCTATATCCTTTTTTCCAACACACGCCAACTATCATGTCTTTATATATATATATATATATATATATATATATATATATATATATATATATATATATATATATATATATATATATATATATATATAAATGTATATATATATATATAGTGAGAATCGGCAAAGCTGAAAAATCTGGCTGAGGTGAAAAGCAAAGTTGACTCCACCGGGATTCGAACTCGGGACCTCCCGCTTGCTAGTGCGGATGCTCTGACCACTGAGCTATGAAGCCGAGTTGGTCTGGCCTTTGTTCAAACACCATATGAAGCACTCGCAATTCACCTCCTGAGCAGGCACCTAATTTTGGACCAGCACTAGTTCTCCATTGATGGAAGCCCAACCAGAGATCAATATATATATATATATATATATATATATATATATATATATATATATATATATATATATATATATATATATATATATATATAAATCAGTAGGTCGAAGTTAGGTAGATCGAACGTGGAATAAGTAGGTCGAAAGTTGTGTTTTGGTGTTCGATCGTCTAAAACCACAAGTGTCACAATGGCCAAGTGGTTAACGCGCTCGCCCGGTACGCGAGAGACCCGGGTTCAATTCCTGGTTGTGACTTGATTTTTCTCTCTGAATTTATTTCTTCTGTACTTTCCCTTGTGTGAAAAGGCTATGCCAGCACGTGGGATTGACTTCAACTTCTTGATCGAACACCAAACACAACCTTTCGACCTATATATATATATATATATATATATATATATTATATATATATATATATATATATATATATATATATATATATACATATATATATATATATATATATATATATATATATATATATAGTCCAACAGAAAGAAAATAAATCAATGCCTCTGACACCAACAGAAATAAAAACAAAAAGAAACGACGACACTTGATGCAACTGAAATCTTGTTAAAGAACAAAAATCCACAACAAGCACAGATGGTAAACAAAATGTGTAGAAGTCATAGAAAAAAACTGTACGTTTCGAACCTGCCTAGGCTCTTTGTCAACAGTAAAATGAACCAAGAGGACAGAAAGTCAAGTGCAAGAAAACTCAGCGGTCACGCCTGTATGCCATAACTGAAAGATCCCTATTCAGGCCATATATATATGTGGCTGTCGCAGCGAAGGATTAAACGTAACTCCTCTTTCTTGCGTGCTTCTGATGTAGGAAAGCCCGCAAACAAAATAGCAAACTTAAGATCATTCAAGCTATGATTAATTAAATTAAAGTGTTCGGCTACGGGGAGTCCCGAGCTATTATTACGAACGCTAGCCTTGTGGTTGTTAAATCTAAGTCTGAAGGTTGTTGAGGTCTCGCCGATGTACGACACATTGGGGCATCTATCACATAGGAGGAGATAAACCACATTGGAAGAGTTGCAGGAGTAAGGGCCGGTGGATAATTGGATCCCCTTGGGGAGGATAGTAATCCTGGGGTCAGTAATCATATGGTCACATACTTTACAGCGTTTGTTGCCACACGGAAAATTGCCTGTGGATGTGTCTCTATGGGGAGTAAGTTTGGTGTGTACCAGGAGACGGTGTAGACTAGGGGGTTGCCTGAAGGCTGTGACAGGGGGTTCCAGAAAGAGATCCCTGAGGGTGGGGTCAAGGTTCAGATAACGCCAAGAGTCCTTAATGGTTTTCAATAGGGGCGATAATTGAGGACTGTAGGTGACCACAATGTGCAATCTTTTGTTATCAACTTTGTTACGATAAGTAAGGAGATCACTGCGGTTCATATGGATGACCCTGACAAAATGCTTAAAGATGAGTCTGAAAGGATAACCCCGATTGAGGAAGTGACCAGCCAAATCAATCATGTGACGAACCTGTTCTCTGCTGGTGGAGCATATTCGTTTGACCCTAAGAAATTGACTAAAAACAATGGATTGCTTAATGTGAGGGGGATGGAAGCTCTCAAACCGTAAATAAGAGTGGCTGTCCGTAGGTTTGGTGAACAAGGTGGTTTCAAGGTGAGAGTTACTGATATACACAGTAGTATCCAGAAAAGGTAAACGAATTTGAGAGAATTCCATGGTAAACTTAATAGTAGAATGAAAAGAATTAATAAATTCTTTGAACGTAAGAAGCCCTTCGTAACTCTGTGGCCAAATTAGAAAGATGTCATCAATATATCTGACGTAAAAGGAAGGTTTCTTAGGGGCAGTATCCAATAGCGGCCCCTCTAAAGAGGCTATAAAAATATTAGCAAAGCTAGGGGCCATCTTGGTGCCCATAGCGGTACCGTTGACTAACGGTACATATATATATATATACATATATATACATATATATATACATATATATAAGGTCAAAGTACTGCGTAGCACTTATGAAGTAGGTAGGTAAAAATGAAGTAGTAAATAGTGCTAAAAGTTTGTGAAAAATTCCACGACGTTTCGGGTTTAAACCCTTCATCAGGTGGCAAAAATGCAACTGATCGTTGACACGGCCAAACGTACAATTTAAAAAATACACAATAAAATTGGGCACGGTAAACCTCGGCTAGGAAAACAGACAGTGTTAAGTTGTTACTACAAGTCAAAAAAATGCAGGAATTGCTGCGTTATAACAGTTCAAGTCTAACGTTCAGACCATGTGGGGACAGGGTTCCAAGTTTCATGATTAGGCGGTTTTCGGCAGCTAGGCGGTCATGATCGGAACCTCGACACGAGATGGCCGCCGAAACCATCAAGTCACGGATCGAGCATGTTGACGGGGGATTGAAGTGGGTGGCTACCGGGAACCCTGGGAGGTTCTGTTTGATTGACCTCAGGTGCTCGGTGACTCGGTCAGCAAGACGACGATTTGTTTCTCCCACGTACAGTATATTACAGCGTTTACATACGAGAACGTAAACAACATTGGCTGAAGTACAGGTAAAATGCTGATGAACGTTAAACCGGTTGTTGTTGGGACCTACAACGGAAAGGTTTTTGTCATAACTGACCACCGGGCAAGTATTGCATCTCCCACGGTTGCAAGGAAAAGTTCCTGGAGTGTCAGGCACTACTGCTTGAGGTTGAGAGGCACGGACCAAGTGCTTAGATATGTTCTTTTCAATTCTGAATGCCGTGATGGGGGATCAGGGAAATGGTCACGGGTGGATGGGTCATGACGGAGGGTCTCTACATTCCTGTAAATGGAACGTTCAATGGGGGTTACAGATGGGTGAAAGGATAGGACCAGCGGGATACGTCTGGTGGGTGTATGGTCAGTTTTGGGGGCAAGGGCAGAGGCTCTATCAATTCCTTGTATGCGTTTCAGGGCATTAGAGAGCACTCTTTGTGGATACTGGCGTTGTTCAAAGAAAGAAATAATCTGCTTGGAAACTTTAGCGAAATCTTGGTCGTCGGAACAAATCCGTCTGGCCCGTAAAAGTTGTGAGAAAGGAATCGAATTGGTACAAGATCTGGGGTGGTTGGAAGGGTACATGAGGTAGTTGTGAGTTAGTTAGTTAGTTAGATTGGATTTAACGACACATCAACACGAATGTGTTATGTAGTGTCAGCTAGATAGAACAGGGTAAAGGTAGGGTAAAACTAAAACTAAAAAAGAATTAAAACATTTGGCAAAATTCTAAAGTCTTGACAAAAGCAAATGGGCTGTCATGTCAAAATTTCCTGTAAAGGCCACTATCTTTGAGAAAATCCAAGATGAGAGTGGGGTCCGTGTGTTCAAACAATGTCTTCAGGTCTGGTACACTGTTATATTTCTGACGAATATGGGAGTATTCATAGCAGTCGACGAGAATATGACTGACGGTGACATCGCAATCACAGGGGATACAATATGGTCTCTCTTCCCCGTGGAGCAAATAAGCATGTGTTAGGTAAGTGTGACCGATTCGTGCCCTACTCAGTACGAAATCATCTCTCCGTTTTCTAGGGGTTCCATTATCCACAGACCCGACCGTTGGTTTGACCTGGTGTAATTTGTTCTCTGGGAAAGAATCCCACAGTTCCTGCCATTTTGATTTTATATAGCCGTTGATGTTAGGACGGTAATCAGTGTGGGGTACGTGGAGGTAGTTGTGAGAGTCAGTGGGCTTATATATATATATATATATATATATATATATATATATAAATATATATATATATATCTATATATATATCTATATATATATATATCTATATATATATATATATATATATATGTATATATATATAAGGAGGTCGTTGGTTTGAATCTTGCTAGAGGCTAAGTCCCTATTCAATATATTGAAGTCTTCTTTCGGTATAAGACCAGTGCTTTGGTAGAGGTAAAATGGCCTAAGGTCTTTACACGACTGTTTAATATAGCGTTGATTCGACTCTTATATATATACATATATATATATATATATATATATATATATATATATATATATATATATATATATATATATATATATATATATATATATAATTGTAATTATAATTATATAGGTCGAGGATGGTAGGTCGAATTTAGAACGTGTATGTCAACTTTGAATGTGTAAGTTAGATCGAAACTAATACTATTTACACCTTCAACCTATATATATATATATATATATAAATATATATATATATATACATACATACATATCTATACAGCTTGTGTAACAACAAGTTTAACCAACAAGTTACGCAGATTTGATGCCTGTCTAAAGGCTTGAACAGGGGTTGAATATAACAATTTTGAAATTCGTGAGTCTGTTTTGACTGTCATGCAGGCTCATTTGATGCTGTTTACAAATGGGAACAGTTTAGGATCGTAGACAGTGACTAAAGGAATTCTATTGTCGATTCTTCTTTCTTTGTACTCTAGCAAGCTTTCACGACTTATTTGGTAAACATCGTCAAAACACCTTTTAGTAGTTTGTAGAAGAAGCCCCAAGGTAGGAGGTTTAAAAAGAGTCTAATTAAATCCTCGATGAAAAGGTCGTTAGTCGAGCAAATACGCTTAGAACGAATGAACTGACTACGTGCAATAGATTTCTTGATGTGAAAAGGATGAAAACTATTGGAACATGAATAAGCATGCATATCAGTGGGTTTAGAATGCACCCTAGTTTTAAGACGCTATCTTCAACACTCAAAAGAACGTCTAAGTAAGGTACTGATTGGAACGACTTATCTGTAGTAAACTTAATAGTCTCTCTCTGAAAGTCGTTAAAAGCAGCCAGAAAGTCATTCAACTTACTGACCGAATGCGGCGAAATCATAAAATGTAGCGATGATCGCATTTAGACAAAGAAATCATATTATATAGCAAAAAGCGAAGCAAAAAAGATACTTTCATTTCCCACTAGAATTCCATGGCTTGAACACGTACAAAATATTTCGAGCGTTACTACTGCTCTTCTTCTGTTACTATTAAAAAATGACAACAAGACCTTATGTTGTAGCCTACCTGGTGTGACTGGCTTGACTGCTCATAAAAGAAAAGGTCCCTATTATTCCCGGTAATATGGGTATTTAGTCGTATGATGGATTTCAACTCTTGCTTGATCCTTTCCTTGGTGTTTTTAAACTTGCCACAGAGTACAATAAATTCAGGTCATATATCTGGTGATTGGGAAAGTTAAATTCTCAGCAACTGGGAAGCCTGGACTTTTCATACGTATGCTCTGTTTTGGCTATTAAACCGTAGTCTAAATCTGGTAACCGTTTCATCAATATGAGTCGTCCTTGGACGTGTAACACAGTGCAAGATATGAACCCGCACATTGTCAGAAACAATCTAGAAACATCTAGGACTCAGAATGACGTTGGAGGTGTGGTGGTGGAGGTAAGTAGGTGAGGGGTCGAGGTGGACACACACAAGACATCTAAGACATCTTGGTTTTTTAATGATCCATGACCTTTTGACCTCACATATGAGCGGCGCTAGGACCTAGTGGTAAGTGACCACAAGAAGCAGACGGTTGGGGCCTACTTTCTCACTGTATGCAATAAGGCTATATGTCTTTTCAAGGAGAGTTCCCGTTTGAGGTGATCTTTCAATAAGAGGTAGGGATAACCTCTGTCAAGGAAAAAACTAAGGAGTCCAGTGGCCTTACGAATGGACAGGTGGTCACATGAGCAGATACGGCGATAAGTTTGCAATTGACCATAAATAATTGACTCCTTAGTGTGACGAGGATGAAAACTATAAAAGTGAAGGTATGCGTGACGATCTGTCGGTTTCGAATAAACAGATTTTTCTAATCTACCTTTCCTAATCATAACAAGTACATCGAGAAATGGAATTTTCCTAGTAAAAGATTCAACTGTAAACTTTATGGAGTTATGGAAATTGTAGACTCTGTACTTTCCCCGTCAGTTTCAACCCTGCCTTCCTTTATCCAGGATACTCCTCACTTCCTTACGTCAAAATTTTTAATTTCCTGAGAATCTCAGTGGAAACTGTTTTTTCACCATAGATGCCACAAGCCTCTCCCATTACGCTACTTTAGCAGCCGTACTCCATTATCTTGATCAACGCCGACACCCTAACATCCTTGCCACCACAGACAGAACTGGTTCTCACACAAAATTGCTTCCAGTTCAATAGCCGTTTTTCCGCTTAATTAAAGGAGTGGCTATGCGTACAAAATTGGGAGCCTCACCATGGGCCACTTTGCCGAACAGATGTTCTCTTGTTTCACAGGGACCAAACCTATACTTTATAAATGGTATATTGACGACATTGTTAGAGTAGCAGTGGGACCTCGCCAGGATTTGGAGATGTTCATTAGCTTTGCTGAAACCTTTTTACCGTTTTGGAAATTCACTCACCTTATTTCCAACTTCTCAGTAGTGTTTTTAGACACAGAAATTATACATCTACGACCGTAAAATCACGTCTAATCTCCTTTAAACCCACTGACTCTCACAGCCACCCCATGTACCCTTCCAACCACCCCAGATCTTTGTACCAATTCCATTTCTTACTCACTACTTTTACGGTCCAGGCGGACTTGTTCCGACAACCAGGGTTTCGCTAAAGTTTCCAGGCAGATAATTCCATTTTTTGAACAACGCCAGTATCCACGGAGAGTGCTCTTTAATGTCCTGAACCGCATACAAGGAATCGATAGCGCCCCTGCCCTTGCCCCAAAGCTGACAACACACACACCAGACGTACTCCGTTGGTCCTATCCTTTCGCCCATCTGTAACTCCCATTGCACGTGCCATTTACAGGAATGTAGAGACCCTCCGTCATGACCCATCAACAGGTGACCGTTCCCCTGAACCCACCATCACAGCATTCAGAATTGGAAAGAACATATCTAAGCACTTTGAACCGTGCCTCCCAACCTCAAGGCGTAGTGCCTAACCCCCAGGAACTTTTCCTTGCAATAGTGGGTAAGGTTAGGTTAGATGAGGTTTAACGTCCCAGTTTCCAACCAATCGGTTCAAGTTGAGACGGCCACGGCCTTTTTTCCAGTTGTGGCTCACTGGCTTGTTTTCCCTACTCCGTTGCTTCTGCTGAACACCAAGCACAAAGGCAGCAGGTTCCATTTTTAAAGTCTTTGGTATGACCCGGCCAGGATTTGAACCCTAGGCCTTCCGGCTGCAAGTCGGATGCTCTAACCACTTGACCACTGCAATAGTGGGAGATGCAAAACTTGCCCGGTGGTCAGCCATGACAAAATCCTCTCCACTGTAGGTACCAAAAGCAACCCGTTTAACATTCACCAGCACGTCAATTACCTGTTCTTCTGCCAATGTTGTTAATATCCTCTCATGTAAACGCTATAAATACTATGTGTGGGAGAAACAAAACGTCGTCTTGCTGACCGAGTCACTAAGCACTTGAGGTCAATTAAACAGAACCTTCCAGCGTTCCCTGTAGCCACACACTTCAATCCCTCCTCAGCATGCTCGATCAATGACTTGATGGTTTCGGCCGCCATGTCGGGTCGAGGTTCATGCTGTGATCATGATCGTCTGGCTGCCGAAAACAGTCTCATCATGAAACTTGGAACCCTGTCACCACATGGTCTGAACGTTAGACTTGAACTTCTATAAATCATTCCTGCCTTGTTGTTACACGTGTTAACCACTTCACACAGTTTGCTTTCCTAGCCGGTTTGACCGTGCCCAATTTTATTGCAGGGAGGTGCTATTAGACCCCTGTTTAATGTGTTTTTTAATTTGTACGTTTGACCGTGTCAGCAATCAGTCGCACTTTTGCCACCTAACTTGAATGAAGAGTTTAAACCCGAAACGTCGTGGACTTTTTCACAAACCTTTAGCACTATTTACTACCTTTTTGACGAATATATATATATATATATATGAATATGTATATTTACGTATTTATATATTTATAAATATACATAGCCCATATCATTAAAATTCTTCGGCGTTGTAGAATTGAAGATAACCATGGTTGCAATGGCGTGAGATGAAAGAGTCGGCAATGACAAGTTTTTCTAAATTGTGGGTCCCAACAACAACTTCTTTAACATTAATCAGCATTCATTTTACTTATACATCTACTAATGTAGTAAACATTTTATCTTGTAAGCTTTGTGGTATTTTGTATGTGGGTGAAACGAAACGTAGCCTGGCTGAATGAACTATTGAACTGACTTAATGTCCATCAAGCAAAACCTTCCACGCTATCCGGTAGCTAATCATTTCAACCTCGTCAGTTTGCTCGATACGGCAGCCACATCATACCGAGGTTCCTACCGTGACCGTTTAATTGCAGACCACCGCCTTATACTGTGGTTGTGACGCTTGCCCCACAATGAGCTGAATGTTAAGCCCTATCATTCTTTAAGTAACAAAGAAATTCATTTTTCGATTCTGTATTCTAGTGTGTCAACTATGAGACTTTTCTCTTCTTTGTTCCTATTTAAAATGTTTACTGGAATGCATGTGGATTTATCTTCTTTGCTTATATATATATATATATATATATATATATTACTGTTGTACCTGATAATGCAAGCTGTGCTTACGAAACATGTACTTTTGCAGTGTTCTCGTCATCAAATATGGTGTCTTTTAAATCAGTTGGTATCCTATGTTTTCTCGATATATATATATATATATATATATATATATATATATATATATGTGTGTGTGTGTGTGTGTGTGTGTTTGTTAAGTTATGTCAGTTATATAAATATATATATGGAAGTGATATATATATATATATATGTGTGTGTGTGCGCCTAATTCCCACCTCAGGTGGACAGATCGTCGTCTAAAACCGTATGATAATGGGACATTTACTTTAAGAGAACATTTTCGTGTCCATTTAAAGTTTGCACCATAAGCTCACCACCTTGTGGACATGCAACTTTAAAAGATTTCTGTCTATGGAACAGTGATATGACACTTGAAATTGGGTTACCATTTATAAGCCGTACACAAAACGCACAGCGTATATTATACCACTGAAGTAATTGTGGCTATATCTTCCATATGTGTTAAAATGTATTTTAACGGTACAAGCACATATCAAATATAAAAATAAAATAACATTCGATATTTTGTTTATTTAAAATATGCGTTTCGTAGGAAATTCGTAATGCAAGATCCCCATGGTATTTTTATTATAACTTTCAATGACTCGTATATGCATATATAGGCAAATATGAGATTTTAAGTAAGTGTTCTCCTAAGGTAGCATTTTAACGAATGACCGCCTAAGGTGTGATATATATATATATATATATATATATATATATATATATATATATATATATATATATATATATATATATATATATATATATATATATATACATATATTAACATATATATATATATTTATATATATATATGTATATATATATAGTAGTTCCATATTAGTCGCCTTTGAAAAAGGGTTCAGTACCCGAAACGTTGGCAAATTACGTATTTAATTTAAACCATAGAATGGGCATCTTTTGTTCACTTTTTCTTGTTCCTATTTCTATGATGCATAGAACTTTTTACCTACACATATTTATATATATACATATATTTATGCGTGTACACATGTGCCTGTGGGTGCGTGCGTGTAAGGGTGTGTATGTAAGTGCAGAAAACAAAAACGATGTAATAAGTTATCCAAAAATCCTTTAAAAAGATATTCGGATAGATCACCACCCTTTGCCACCACAAAATTATGGAATGATCAAGAAGTGCTCAACTTTATAATCTACACAAACTAAAGTCTTGATATAACACATAAAGCCGAACAAAAAGGAAACTGAAAATTTTGAAGGATTATTTTAAATGGTAACAAAACGAATATAAAAACAATCTTGGCAGTAAAGAGGGATTTCTCCAGGGTGCACACAGCCTCAAACATTTATGTCTGTCGAGTAAGGCAACCAAGTGCATAGATTCTATGGTTTCCTTTTTATTTCCAAAACGTCTACTTTTATAAATTTCTGGGATAACTTTATCGGTCAAGGAAACTCCTAACCTTGTTTTGAAAGTTCGGATTCCTGCATTTTGAAGTTTGGAATGTGAACCACGCAAAATTACTTCTAATAATGATTCATGTTTTTAGAAAACTCTTTTTGTGCTTTGTTCAGACTTAAACTCAAACTGTTTTCTTCTCGAAGGAGATTTTCATATTTATATACTCGCCACTTTGTGGTCTATGAAGTTGAAAATTCAGAAGTTTCAGTGCTTGTGGAAGATTTAAAACCATATTATTTTAAAGAAGTTTATATTTAGCTACCCTTGAAAAGAACTTTTAGGCACAGAAAATAAGATTTCATTCGTCAGTACATTTCATTCAAATATACTTCTAGAAATGGATGGCTGGGCAACGAAACATGACATATTTTAGCTTCTTCAGGAAAGTGCCCGAATGTCTATGCAGTACAACAATACCGAGAACGTAAGAACAAATATTACCGCGTTGTTAACATTTTAATTGAATAAATATATCGCACTAAGGCAACAATCATAGAACTTCTTCACATTCCAATTGCATAAAATTACAAGGAACTATGACGTGTTTATGCTGGTAGCGGCCAATTGCTTTGGGCCCTTGCCAGAGGAGGTACTGTGTATATTCAAAATATATTAACGTTTTAACGATGGCAATCAGATAGTAATTAAACCCCTCCTTCCAATCCCGCGACCGACTGCAGTGGCCAAGTGGATAGAGCATCCGACTTGCAGCCGGAAGGTCTAGGGTTCAAATCCTGGCCGGGTCATACCAAAGACTTTAAAAATGGAACCTGCTGCCTTTGTGCTTGGTGCTCAGCATAAGCAATTGAGTAGGGAAAACAGGCCAGTGAGCCACAAGTGGAAAAAAGGCCGTGGTCGTCTCGACTTGAACCAATTGGTTGGAAACTGGGACGTTAAACCTCATCTAACTAACTAACTAACTAACTAACTAACTAACTAACTAACTAACTAACTAACTAACTAACTAACTAACTAACTAACTAACTAACTAACTAACTAACTAACTAACTAACTAACTAACTAACTAACTAACTAACTAACTAACTAACTAACTAACTAACTAACTAACTAACTAACTAACTAACTAACTAACTAACTAACTAACTAACTAACTAACTAACTAACTAACTAACTAACTAACTAACTAACTAACTAACTAACTAACTAACTAACTAACTAACTAACTAACTAACTAACTAACTAACTAACTAACTAACTAACTAACTAACTAACTAACTAACTAACTAACTAACTAACTAACTCCAATCCCGCTAATGTTCCTTCAACCGTGCCCGATGAGAGATTATTAAGAAACTCTGCAATTTGTCTCATTGTAAAAAATATTCTTGTATAAAATGACTTTACTTACATGTTCCTCCTTCAATAAAGCGGGGCAATTTCATTAAACTGAGCCACACGAAAAGAATAATCTTTAAATACATTTTGCAGACACTATCAAGTTTTCAGAGTCCACGGTGTGAAAATCTGGTGAACCTCTCAGGTAAGCCTCATGTTATGTGTAATGCATCGTACAACAAATAGGCTACAGGCAGTATATAGGTAAAAACTAAATTACTCTGCTTTGTGATAGCCTTTCACAGACCTAATAAATATGATTTTGAACAGAAGCAATGAAAACGCTCAACTGAGCATTATTTAGTCTTTTGTCACTGAAAGACAAGTCCTTGAAAATGGGTATGTAACCACTCCAAACGCGTCATCATAACAAAAAAAGGGTTGAGTGATTTGGATTGATATAGTGCCCTTGGTAAAAAGTTTTATGATTCTTTCGGTAGAGTTTAATCAGTTAATGCTACTTCTACCCCAACTTCAAACATGACTGAAGTGGAAGACAAATATTTGGTCAATAAGTAGAGCCGACGGAGTTTGTTAACTAGTCTTCTGCTTGTCTAGCTATTTTTTCTGCCATACAGCCTTTTATGTTAATTCACGCCGTATCTCATTAATCTCACTTTTGAATCAAGTTTTCAGTTGCAATGTTTTGTTAAAGGAATTTGCCAGAGACAAAAGTCAATGACTTCAAAAAATGCAGAAAATTTTTCTCTTTTAGGAGGTGAAAACAGCATCTCAATAGCTTGTAGCGTTTGGAAGATACTAATTTTAAAAGAAATGCAACTTTTTCTCAAGATAAAGTGCATTATGGGAAATCTGTGATGTCATCGCGGCGTATTAATTTGACAAAGCATTGAATGTCTTTATGATTCTGACACTGTTGTAGGGAATATATAGCAACTTTGTTTGTTATGCCATACATATGGTGCAGATTTATGGTAAACCTACATGGAAAGATATTTAAACATTCCAACAGTATCACATTTCGAGGACAACAGAACATTCAATTATAAAGGAAAACAAAAGAAATCTGAGGCAATGTGCCCACATTACATGACATTCTGTGACCTTGATGAGAACTGAGGTAGTTTTTGACAAAATAAGTAGTCTTTAATATTAGATATCTCAAGTTAGGAAAGAGTATTGCTACGGGGTTAAGAGGGTATGAACTGGAATTGTTTTCTCTTTTACACTGGATTCTTGTGAAAAACCACTGGAAAATGCCTTTAATATTTTGAATTAAAGAAGAAGCAGCCTAACGTATGTCACCATTTGGAAGTGCTTTCTGGGAAGACACTCCACCCCTACCCCTTCGGGTAAATTTTCCAGTTTCGTGGACGACCCGACGGCAACTAGTCGCCCCCATGATTTATAAGGACAGATGGCTTTTTATAAAAAAGATTAAAAGATGTCTTCAGTACAGTTTGTGTGTGTGTATGTGTGTAATGTGCGGTAGGCTTTTAACTGGTGGAAAAAAGCTTGCTACATGTCATCCCATCATTGTTTCTTTGAAAATCTGGGTAAATCAGCAAATACTCGTGCATGGTTAAGAATAGCCATAAAAGGGCCCATGCTTTCTTGCCGTTGTAAAGTCTGGAGTATAATAATAGTAAAAGCAAAAATTTGACAAGTCCGTTACCTTTATAAGATTTCCAGCTGTGACCAATTTCCCATTTTCTAATAAACCAATTAACACAGAAAAGTAACTCCGGAAAGAATTTTACACCTACGAAAACCCTGCAACTGCTTATTTGCTTTTAACTGACAATCCATTATGGTGTAACTGTAGCCAAAAGGCAATTGTTGGAAAATATACAATTAATATGAATAGAAACACGCAAGGAGAACAAATTCATATGACTGTTTACATCTTGAATATTGGAACTATTCAGATCTGCAGAAATTGGAAATTTAAACGTCCATTGCCTTTGTGTGGTCTATACAAAAGGCGAGGGTACCCTAAACCTTCAGGAGAAACAAATCAGTAGCTTAAAGAAAACGTTTTGCATCAGTACTTAACTTTGCCCTCAGAACGCTCTATTTTCTAGGCTTAATTGCTAATTCAAAAGATGGAAAATGATTCTCAAAATATTTTGTGCACAGTGTGTAAACATCACATAGGAGATACTTGTTCAGCTGAAGCTATACGGTTGCCCTGAACAACTGTTTG
Source organism: Holothuria leucospilota (assembly GCA_029531755.1). Lineage (NCBI taxonomy): Eukaryota > Metazoa > Echinodermata > Holothuroidea > Aspidochirotida > Holothuriidae > Holothuria > Holothuria leucospilota. The sequence goes on along the minus strand of CM055981.1, from coordinate 27,131,335 downwards.
AGTTTTTCACACTACCAGCAGATATTTCAGTGAGGTGAGTAAAACGTTCCAGTGGGCTTCTGCGAAGATACCACCAGTCTTCAAAGGTGGATTTTGATCAAACCCCCCTTTATAAGTGCAGTTGTTACCTTTTTTCTCTCCAAAGTATGAATACTACACTCTAAAAACAGTTGGGTAAACTTCTACCCAAGGTTGGGTCCGTATGCCACCTCTTTAACTGTTGGGTAAGAAACTACCCAAGTTGGTCAAAAATTACCCTTTACTTGGGGAAAATTTACCCACCATGGGAATCCTTTTGATCAACTTTGGGCAGTTTTTTCCAACTTTTTAGGCGGTGGCATACGGACCCAACCTTGGGTAAAATTTTACCCAACTGTTTTAAGTGTACAAAATGCCCATAAAGTTATAGATTTCCAATTTGCAAAGGCACCTTTTAAAGTGAACCTAAACGTATAGAATTATAAGAATATATATTTAAGGTGTTGGAAAATGAGTTTCATTCATCAAACTCTGATTTCCATAGCTTACTCTGTTGCTGAGATATAAAATGTTGAAATTAATTCACTTAACTTGAAATGGTCGATTGCACAATAACTTGCGATGTCCTTTTTGAACAACTCACATTACCTGCTTTTGTTTTCTTTTGAAATTAAGATGGTTATATGACCTTGGAACGTTTCTTTTCCCTTGCATAGCATGTTGTATGAAGAGGACTTATATAGCCAAGTCACCCTATAGCAGTAAGACAGAAATCACATTTTGTCACAAGGGGCCGTAGCTTTCGAAAAATAAAGAAAAACAGACTGTAACTTGAGTAGCACAGGAATGACATCATAAAGTATTGAGCAATCTACTATTTAAATTGAGTGAATAAGCTTCAACATTTTATATCTCAGCTCAGGAATGACCTTTGAAATGGAAGTTGGACCATTTGGATGAATTTATAAGCTTTGTAACATATAGGATACCAAGTTTAGACTTTAGTTACATTCTAATTATTCTTCCAAAATTTTGTTTTGAGGTCATTTGCTTTACATTGTCCGCCTCGTCGTAGAAACAGTGGGGGATCTAGGGGGCTCCGTCCGAGGTGCAAAAAGATTTTTTTAGAACTTTTTGTAAAATAGTTATCGAATAGCTCGACATTGTCTAAACGTAGCGTACAATTTTTGACCGTGAGTACGTCGTAGATCCATGAAAGCGTCTCTTCCTTACTAGACCTTGAAAAGCTGTGAGCGAGCGAGTTATCACCATAGAAATAAAAGTAAGGGCATCCATGCATGTTTAACCGGTGAAGCCACGAAAAATGTGAGGGCGTTTCGTTGTACGGCAAAAGACCGGTTGATTGATGTTTCTCCGTACGTACAGTGTGCATTCTGCAGCAGAAGTTATAGCTTATTTTATGCGTTTTCGAAAGATTTGGAGTAATTTTCACAACAGAAATAAGTCATGGTGCCTTAAGTATTTTGTTTTATACTCCTAACTTGAAAACTTGTAGTTTCTTTGCCAATACTTGGGGCAAAAGCAATGACGTGTTATTTGTATTACGTGCAGGTGCTCTGTTGCCGTACAGGCTTGCCAAATCAATGGCTTCAGTCCAGATCGGCTGACGTCATTCTCCCTTACTTTTATTTCTATGGTAATCACCAAATCGTGATTATTTTCCACCCACGTTGCAAATAATGCATTAGCCTCATCTGTACTGTATGTCATGATTTGGTTTTTGCTGTCAGTGTCACAAAGTTCGTTTGAAAGGAGGGAGACTTAACATTTGTACAGGACAAAAGTATGGGCCTGAGGAGCAAATAGGACTCACAACACTAAAGTTCAATTGAAAAAGAAAATCTTCTTTTTATTTACACACATTCACTTTAACATTACGCCCAAGCGAAAAGCCTTCAATTTCTGAAACATTTAAAAACGTTACTTAATTCTATCTGTCTGGGCTTACAAGACAAACGAGTAACGGCCTCTTCCCAGGCGTAGGTGACGGATCCTGTATTTAGTCCAATTAGGCCTTCATGTATTCAGTCAAATGACAGAACGGGGACATAAAGTTGTAGATTTTCATAATATCTGGTTCCAAGTTCAGGGAGTCATACAGATAACATCGAAAACGGGACAGTTCTTTCTCCCCCTCAAGAATGTAACATATGGAAAGAACATGTGAAAATACTGCACAGTCCTGTGTTTATCAGAAATACATGACGACAGAATGTACAGTAACAAACAACTTAGGTCAGTGTCACTTCAAGCGACTATAGAGGGTACCAGAATGGTTCGCACTTACACACGTTTAAACAGTCCACCATAGTACCAAAATACGGTAACATAATTACATCTTTCAATTCAGTCTAATTGTTTTATTGCAGTACGGTTTGCGATGCAACTTTGGATTTCAATTAACACGTTGTAAATATCGGCTGACTTTCCCTGGCAACACGTTGTAAATATCGGCTGACTTTCCCTGGCAGAAGCCATTTTCCTCTACCTGCTAGGCGCTCTCCCTCTCTGAGTAACAACTGCCTACACTCCCCTCCTCAACACATTTTTTTCATCCTCGGTAAACCTGACGCTCCCAGAAACAAGCTTTGTAATCATTGTTAATCTAAACTTGGCCAAACACATTCAAATCTAACGACTCATAGGCAAATTTAAAGATCCCGCCGCAGAGTTCGTTCCTATGACGTCACCTCTAGCCTTTACACATCAACATCCTCTTAATCTAGTATGAGTTAGTCAAGCGTGTACTTACTTCGCAGGCTACACACAAAATGCGGCATTTCGCAGTTCACTGACTGTAAACAGTACAAGAGAGCTCGGGACTGAGGTGCCCTCGATTAATGGATAATTATTCAGCCTTACCTGTGAGAGTCCACCTACGGAAATCTGACATAAAGAAGCGGCAAGTGAAAAGTTAACAATTTTTAGGTAGCCAATTCCGCATTCCATATGAGATACTGGACAGGTAGTTTCCCTTGACTAAATGGAAGCTCCACCACCGTGTCTGAAGTGAGGAACTCTACACTGTTTTTCATTTTCTTTTTCGTCAAGTAGTAAAATTAACTTTTCCATCTGTGAGGCCAGCTAATACTTTATGAAAGATTCAGAGAAAGTTGGTTTTCAATATGGAGATAATAGATTCATGCTTCGGTAGTTGGTCAGTTAAGTTTGTTGTCCCTTTGGGGACCTAGCTCCTTTGGGGAGCAGAATAGACGAGTTGGGAAACTTCGGGATACAATGCATGCTGGGAAGGAAAGTGTACCACAACAGAGACTGCATGTGCAAGACAGATATTTTGTGTAATCACGCTCAATTTTCCAGGGTTAAACTATGGTTCTCTAGACTTCAATCACGGGTCAAAGAGAATTTTCTATAGAGGAAAAGTTCTTTATAAACTTAGTCTCCTTAACGTGGACCGAAAAGGTTGGGCAGTATGGCAGTAAATTGTGAAAGACAAAAAAATACTTTCTCAATGCCCTCTTGTCCGTGCGCAATTATCCGTGACCTTCATCTGTGGTAGTACAATGGTACACCCAAAATCTAATTTCCCAACTCGTCTATTCCTTCGGGAGTAACGATTGGTTTCGCCCCTTGGCTCTTCGCCAGATAGTCGGGGGGGACTTTTGAAAAAGTATATAGGAACGCTTAACGTCCGTTGTACCACAGGGCAATTAACACAACAGTGTGTTATTAAACAGTCCGGGAGATTCTCGCGTTTGGGGAAAACCAACCTTCTCTCGAATGTGGGAAAACGTCAGTAGCTACGACAATACACCGAATGTAAATTTAATTCCATTCATTGAATAGACAAATTGTGCAAGGGTGCTACAAAACCTATTATCACTGACAATGTACAAAAAAAAAAACGCTTGGAATTGTGGGTAAAAAGGCAATATGGCGTCGCCCATGGCAATTTTTTCTCACTATCCGGAGGAAACTAGATCCTCCCAAAAGGAGGAATCTACCGAAACTGTTAATGGTAGCGCGCCACTAATTCAAGAGATTTTCCCTGTCGAAAATGTTTTGGGACGCGGCATAGAAGATTTCACTAAGAAGACTTGTTCATTCTGTGATGTAGGTCTTGTAGCAAGTAAATTGAAGTACCCGTTATTTAAAAGTGAAGTTAATTGAAGGCATTTTAGATACTTGTTTGAATTAGAACCTTCCGCTCTCAATTTTTGGGAGGAAATATGTTTCAGTTGTATACGGGGTGATAGCGACATCGATGAGTTAAGTTTACATTTTGGTAATCAGAGTTAGAGTTAGATGAGGTTTTATGGCTCAGTTTCTAACCAATTGGTTTAAGTCGGGCCGGCCACGGCCTTTTTTCCAGTTGTGGCTCACTGGCTTGTTTTTCCTACTCCATTGCTTATGCTGAGCACCAAGCACAATGGCAGTAGGTTCCATTTTTGAAGTCTTCGGTATGACCCGGCCAGGAGTCGAACCCCAGACCTTCCGCTGCAAGTCGGATGCTCTAACCACTTGACCATGCAGTCGGTTATTTTGGTAATCAGTGCAGCTAGAAACACCGATATTAACTTTGTTATATTTAATGCGAAAAACGTCATATATCGTTGCAAACAGTTTGAGGGTCCAACACCAGATACAACGACTTCTGCTATAAGTTTAAATTCATTGTGAAGGTTGAACTTTTTATTTTGAAGAAGTATAAAAATCTTGAGACGATAAACAGATAAAGATCCTTTACCCTGTTGTAATTGTATGATTCTATCACCTCTGTTATCACTGTTTTCACTTATATGTGTATAATTTGAAAACCTTGTCACTTATATCTATAATATTTTGTGTATTTATATCATCCACTTAAAAGCTGTTAAAAGAAGCGACGAAACAATTATACTTTTATGCTTTAAAGCAAATGTAATTAGACATTAAAACAAAAAATATGTAAAACAAAGTGTACATAAAGAGATGAAAAAAGAAAGATAACCTTTCTCTGTCAAAAATGACTTTTTTTATTGGAGTGTCAAAGGGAAATCATAATCTTTAATAGATTTTCTCGTAGGTTACAACTTCAGTGACATGGTACATAAATTTCAAACAGTTTCAGATCTGTCTGTAGGCTTCCTATGCCTACTGTCCAAACTGAGGTACCGTAAGTCAACTAGCCTAATATGTGATGCTCTACCTCATGAAAACGTAGGACCACAAATGCCAACTGTATGCTGTAACAATTCAAACAATAGCCAAAAGGAAGAAATATAAGTTACCGTACCGATGTTCATTTCAAAACCCGTAAAAGTACCAATTCTTCCCACCTAGATAACTTTCTTTCTCACTTCCACACTTCTGGCAGTCGCACTAGGTTCAAACACCTGTAACAACTCGTAATCAGGGAGATTGTATTAGGTAATATTAGGTGATATTAGGTAATATCACCTCCCTGTCGTAACTGTGTATGTCTTCCGCTGTTGTCGCATTGATAAATCGTTCACTCACTAACCAAGCTAGCAGTTAGGGGTTCATTTCATCCTTTATACTTTGCTAGACGATACGAAATTTAAACAAGGGTGAACTGCAAGATTGTATCCGGAGATGAGCCTAACGACAGGGATGTTTTGGCAATATACGTTGTTCCCTTTATAGCTTCATAGCGAGTGAAGTTTGGAAGTACGAACTTTGACCTTTTCATTGCCCCATCGTCTCCGACTTTTTGTTAATACAATTGGCATGTCTGAGTTGAGTGTCCCATAATTTTGTCGTGCCCGTTTCTCGAACAATGTGTTTCTCACAAGTTTGGTGGTGCCCGTTTCCCGATTATCCCTATTTATTTAAGAACAATGTGACTGCACTTTGATTGATATTACACCATACGATGGCTTAAGTCTGGTTGGTCTATGCTACCTGTGTAGTCAGTTTTGTTCTCAGTAATGCTCACACACAGGAGGTGTGGATATGGCTTTCAGTTGAGCACTTTTAACTCGGTGCAGGCTACCACAGTGCCACACCGAAGCAGGACTCAAGAACTCGACCAATACGGTAGATACAAATAGATCACGTGATTAGTGCAGACTCCTTTTCATCACATGAAACAGCATTGGACTCATTGACAGAAAAAGGGGGAACGATTACCCCATGCGTTTGAAAACTTATAAGCAGACGCATGGCTGCTAGACGTACGTCTAGGACTCCCGGAGCGAACAGCCCCTTAGCCTACAAGGGGCGTAACACTAATTATTCCTCCGTTAACTCACAAAATCCTTATTTTGGTCCGTTATGCGGCCTCTGGATCCTTTTACAAGTGACCTCTAGTATTACACTGATACGGTAAGTAGGACTTTCTTCACGACAGTTGAGATTTTCAGTGACGAGAACTTGTATAGAAATGTGGTGTATGTGGTGTTTCTACTGTGACATTTCACTCAAAATGCCATTTTGCAAAGAAGAAGGAGGTTATGCAAAATATTCACTTTATAAATTGGTTACATTCCTCCTACAACATGTTCTACATATTCCACGAACTGGTGGCGCACTACCTAAAAGAATTTTACCCCGTCTGAAAATTTGAAAGTTTGGGCAAACCTTATAGAACCTCCTTGGGCAAACACATTTTTCTTGAGCTACAAAGCAGTGAAGGTCCTTCTGTTTTCAGCCCAACGTAACAAATATAAAGTTATCTAGCTACCTAATTTTACTTGACTATATTCTTCACGTGTACGCAGGCCTAATCGATTTAAGAACGAAACATTTCTGTTCCGCAAACAAAATAGTGACGCATCACAACCGCTGAGTAAACCGCGGAGGCATAAAACCACCATCATTAATGTATGAAGGAGTTCAACTTCAAATGCAGAAGTGCATTGCATACCGGGAAAGCTTATACATAGGGACGGTCTGAAAGTAAGGTTGTACTGTACGTATTATTAGCATACAAATAATTTTCGCATTACAATAGAATTTTTCGACATCAGCGTTAGGCTGTTGGGGGCGGTAAAGTTTTTAGGTTAGGAGAAAATGCCTTCTCAAAAGTGCATCCCTAAAGTTAGGACTGACTCATTCAAATGGTCCGGCTGGTCTTTAATGATATAAAAAATTAACATTCACTTGAAGCGTTTGCGTTCATAAGAAAGATCAGTTTATTGATACTGCAAAATTACGGGCGTGGTGGTCCAATATTGGAATACCTTACAATCGAAGTCGCCTGTTGAACTTAGCTATGCAACAAACCAAATGCGAGCCATCTTTGAAGAACCTCACTCTTCTTTTCTAGTGAGGACGGTTGAGGAGCGAGACTTTTACACCGCAGTCCCCTCCCCCTAGTTACGTCACATGGGTGCTATAGGTCAGTCATTAAATCTGAAGAAATAAATGTTATAAGACGGTGATCTTTGTGTTTTAACTAAATATGCATTTGATATCCCATTGATAAGAATATAAAATCAATGGTCTTTAATATGGGAATGACAACAGTATGCGGATGGTAATAGGAGGGCGCAGGTGTACTTCTGTTGATCGACACATTATCGGTTCATCATTGTCCTAACAACCGAGAGGCGCAAAGTTTGATTGGAATTGGCTACGAAAAACACTTGAACGATAATTCAAGTGTTTACGACACTTTCAGGCAATCTGTGCTACTGGACCCTCTCAGTGAACCTAACAAAATGTCTGCCTCTTAGGTGGATCTGGAATAAATAAACGTTTTATAAGTTTTATTCCTTCCCAAAAGAAAAGGGGAAGGCCCGGCCTGCAGCTCATCCTCAAAATCCAGTGAGTCATCCAAATTCCTGCATTCCTGCACTAAGCAGGGAGCTGCTATTAGCCGCACTCAGCCTTTACATACAATAATTGTAAAAACCTGGCGCACCGACTGTTAAATTACTCATACTATACGTTTAACCCGGCACTGAGGAACACAAATATAATTGGAGGTAAAATTGATATGCTGGGCTATTCGATTCATCGGATGTACGCCTAATGTCAGCATCCATAACCCCAAAACACTTTATAAAAGTGAGCATTCTGGTCGAAAATCGACCAAAATGCCTAACCCTTCCCACTCCTGCATTCCACCACCATACGGGCGACATGCGATATAACTGTCCCTTGAATTGAAAACTTTTAGGCTTGCAATCCTCTTACACCCCTGAATAGAATCCCTACAGACAAAAGCTTGCTCTTGAAGCTTCAAGTGACATTGCTGGCTCTTACGAGACTTTATACGGATTGCAAACCCTCAGCCCATTGAAACACCCCTGTAGTTACATCGCTGACCCTGACAAGACTGCGGGTAAAATGAATTGTACAGGACGACCCCCCAGAAGAAATATTTGCGCCCTTCGTCCTTGATCATTGGCACTTTCTAAAGAAAAGTATCAGTCGGTTGCACATTCATTGTATGCCCGATTCTTTGAAATCAAACTGAAAGCCTGCATAATGTCTGATCCTCTTAATGTGGCTTGTGTCCGCCATATAACTATTCAATGGTCTTGTTCCTAGTGTTCTCTCGTTTCAGCAGCGGATGCATTGCGAGGTATACTTCCAGTTTCTGTGAATTGAAAAGACTGTCGTTAAGATTCTGTGTAGTCGTTACGTCGAATACCAACTTGAAACTGTACGGAACCGTGTCTAGCCATCATGACTTGATAATGATCTATTAAATGTGAAGGTAAAAAACCTTTATATTCCTCAAAGATGTCAATCTTACAAACTCAAGAATTGATGTGTGTTCTTCTGTTGTCTATACTTGCTTTTGCGCAAGTACACGGTGAAGATGTTGAGGTTGCTTTAGAAGAAAGATATGACTGGAATTTAAGACCCCCTCGTCCTAAGCCCAAGCCAAACGGAGGAGACGGTGGAGAAAGTGGTGGAAGCGGAGAAACAAATACTGGGTCAGATGGCGGAGATGGGGATACAGGAGGGGGAAGCTCGATCGTTGTCGTTGGTGGACCTCTAAATAAAGTAAGTGTATATCAATCAAGAAGTTACAATTTTTGCATATGTATAGAAGCAAAGAGCAGTAAAATTATCTGTACTTATTTAAGATTATATATACTTGTAAGTAACAGCAGTCTAAACTTACTTAACGTTGCAGATAATTATCTCAATGATCGAGTCACTAGTTGTCAGACTCTCTTAAAATTCCTGGTCTTTAAAGGTACAGAATTCGTCCCAAACTAAAAGAAAAATCTTACATGCAGTCCCTTTAAGTCCCTGCATCCTTTACGAGGTTTCGGAACATACATCAGGCCTGTAGACAAGGGTGACCGAGGCCGCCCCCAGTGAGTTTCGCTCTCCTAGAAATGAAAAAAAAAGCTACTGTAGTGCCTTAATTGATTGCATTTTAGCATATCCTGCCCTCTAAAAATTTTTTCGCCCCTGGAACTTTCCCGTTCCCTTTCTGTACCTTGTCTAGCTAAGCTAGGCCTGGCGAATATATTGAGGTAGGTTTAGCCAAAAGAGGAAGGTACATAAATGAATAAGTTGAGTTACATAAATAGTTAACATAACATAACATAACATAACATAACATAACAGGTTAAAGGGTAAAGGAGGGCTAGGGCCCCATAAGATGCCCGGAAGTCCGGAAGAACTTGTCAATGTTAACCTTAAAGCAGTGCATAGATGTGGAGTTAACTACCCACTCAGGCAGACTATTCCACTCGTTAACAACTCTATGAGAGAAGCTGAACTTCCTAATGTCGAGCCTTGCAAAACACTTAACTAGCTTCTTACAATGGCCTCAAACCCGAGAATTACTTTGAACCCTTAAATAATTGCAAGATGACAAAGGATTGTCAGAGAGAAATTTGTATACCTGAAGCATGTCCCCCCTAATCCTTCTCACCTCCAGGGCGGTAAGCCCAAGATGCTTAAGTCTAACATGATAAGGTAGGTGTTTCACCTCGGGTATAAGGCGAGTGCTCTAAAAGAAACTTGTCCTTTTCACAGAAGGGACTCCAAGCCTGGGCTGCATAGTCGAGGTGGGGTCTTACCAACTGCTTATACAGATTTAGTACAATTTCTTTACTAAAGCTACTGAAATTCCTCTTGATCAATCCAAGCACCCTATTAGCCCTAGCAGCAGCAGTTGCACACTGTCTAGATGGCTTTAAATCGCCTGTAATAACTACACCCAGATCCTTCTCAAAAGTCACATCACTCAGAATACTTCCACATGATTTAAAAAGCCCTACATAACGTAGGATACCAGGGTATGTTAATTCAATTTCGGATGTCTGCAAGAAAAGCATACTGAGAACAGGTTCAGTGAATTTACAGTAAATGGCCGTTTGAAAATTTTTAGTGTACTGTGAATATCAAAATCAAGTTTCAGTATCTTTACTGTAGGTTGCACTTAACAATGATAGGCTATTCTTCCAATGACTTACTGAATACTATATCAGCTGAATAAATATCCTTTCAAGTATCTGATGTCTGCTGAGTAACAATTATATCACACCTTTACAGCATTGTGTGCCAAAAATTGCAGGAGGTTTCTCAAGTGACAAAAAAATTTACATATTAGGGAAGTGTCAGAGAAGTAATGGGTCATGGACGCAGGCGTTTGCAATAAAGAGATTTTCACATCCTTATTGATCATGATCACAAAAAGAGACAGATAGCCTACTATTCTACTATAAGCTTTTTGAACACAATATCTCAAGTTAGAGAGCGTGGAGAGATTTCATATTAAGTATGTGGATGTGTTATGGTGAGAGGAAGAACTCTATTGTTTTTGGTGGAGGCCAAAAGTCATCTGGGATCACCAGGGTCAAACTCTGAAAACCTTGTTTATACGATATCTCAAGGTACTGTAGGAAGCTTGGATAGATTTCATAGTGAGTATGTGCATGTGTTATGGTTCAAGAAAGAAACCTATTATTTTTCGTGGAGGTCACAAGCCATTTGAGGTCACCAGAGGTCAAAAACTGAAACTTTGTAAACATGCCATTACAAGGGAGGAATCACAGACAAATCCCTTCTAATACCTTTTTTTCAATTTTTTGGTTATTCAAGATTTGGTTCAAAGGTCATGTGACGTGAGCTGACGTGAGCAGGGGTCAAATTGTGAACACATCATAAAAAATCAGAAGTATAAATTTGATGGATGAACCTCGGTGTAGCAAAGCACCTCTTTCGGCAAGGAATCACTAAGCCTTTTGGCTTTCTGGTTGAAATGTTTCACGTACTTCCTGGTTCAAGGTATCCTGGAAATTTTCGCAGCTTTTCTGTAGTACAGCATGCTCACAATGAGGGGGTATCAAATGGGTGGTGACGTCATGATAAAGGCCTGTAGTATGTCGCATGCATGTCATACTGAGCGAAAATTGGACATTAAGAGTACAGTAGTATCTTACCTGGACTTTCATGTCTGGTGGTACAAAGGCATATAAACTTTATGCATATAACGTCACAGAACAGAAAGTGCGCCCTCTATAGAGGTAATCGCTTAGCATTACAGCTTAGTTTACCAACACACGGATAAGCGAGGAAGTCTGCTACGCGTGCGTGAAAATTCCACGTTTTGCGTACAGTAATTGTTTGGCCTCAAAAATAGCGTGGTGTGACGTCAGTGCATAAGGTCTCTATAGAAAGTTACTTCAAAGGGGTACAAGGTGTATCGTCCCTGCAAATTATCCTGATTTACTAATGACCACGACACGAACATTATGCAGTGTCTTGAATCGACGTTTTATGCCCAGGAACTAGCATTTTTTGTTTTAAAGTTGCTTAGGTGCCCTCCGTACACGCCTAACGTCTATGATGAAGCATGGTGATCAGTTTGCCTTCCTGTATATTAGTGACCAGGTTTCGTTGGTGTTTCAGGCCCATTTGGTTTCTTAAAATTTTGTCTTACGCCAATTAATTTTGCGATAGAAAAATGTTCTGTGGTCAAAACAACTAGTTGAACGGCATTCAATGAGGCTTTATTGTAACGTTGAATTTGCTAAATATTTTAGTTATTTAAAAATAGAAGAAGTATCGACGTTTTGAGTTATGAAGTTTGAAAGAATTTTACAATTTACATCAGTTCATTGCATGATAAGAAATCTGTGATGTAAAATACAGGGAGACGGACCATTGACCAAATTTAATGTATTTTATTGTAATTTTGATGCATTTAAATGAATTATGTAGACACTTTCGCTTAGAGTTTAAACTTTCATCGTCACTTTTGTTTCAAACAGAAATATATTAAGTTACGAACACCGTTTTAAGTGATACTGATTGGAAGGGCATGTATTGAAAAAAAAAATATTTTCATTTAGGATATTTTAAATTGTCATACGTATATTCCTTTAACATCAAAGATTTAGTACATTTTACAAAAGTTGTTTTTTTTTTCCTGTTGCAGGAATCATTTGAAATCTTTTCTGACCTCATCTTGACGCAAATAGAAACAACATTAGACTGTTACTCTAGACAATGAGGAGCAGGTTACATATTCATTCCAGAAAATGTGAAGTTGAGCAACAGCGATGACCGTGAAGGAACACATCTCCGTTCATGGCTGAGAAATTAGCCCAAGGCCCAAAAAGGACCACGTTTCTGTGTGTTAGAAAGTGCAACCATGTTATTGTTGCTTACAAAAGACTCAATGTTTACCACATTTTATGGATGGAGAGTTTGCTTAAAGAGACATTGATACTTCCATTTCGATTATGATTAAAATAATTCATAGTTATCAACAGGACCATATTAATTCCTTCTGGAGTTTTCAAGTTTTGTGGGATAATATCGCGCTAGTAGCAATCTGATACAGATTGAAAGGTTTCTGCATTTATTCTGTTAAACTAAAAGGAAATACATGTAATAAAAGATAGTGTCATCCTCATTTTGACTGAAAGAGTAGTATAGCATATTACGTGTTTGCTTTCCAATGTTCGAAATTGTCAACATCAAAGATATGCATATATTTCAATCGAAAAGTAATGAAAATTAACCGAATGATTCTGTAAAAGACTTTAAAATTTTGAAAATAAAGCCATTGCCATTACGTGCAATTTTTCGAATTCTGAGGGAATAACATGAATAAACAAGACAACGACAGATTTTATCATTTTCGTCAACAATAAATGCACGCACCGCCAGGATTTGCCAGACATTAGCGAGGAAAGCCCCTCGGTAGAAAGGCAGTAACCCGAAACCCGATAGAGGTAACAGTTGGGGGAGGGAATAGAGAAAGAAACTGGAGGAAAAAGTTTTTAAAATCGCATTCCATAACGGAAAATTTTTTTGGCAATGTTCAAGTATACCGTACCTAATTGATTTAGTGTCCTTTTTCATTTTTTGTAATTATAAACGTAACATGAAAAGGAGTTTGTAACGATTGAAAGCGAAAATAGATGAACCGGCCGGATGGTTGACCTCTGTCAGGGATAACATGTGTAAGTTGAATGTCTAGTCCGCTTACCTTAAAGTATGATAAATACAACAGTAGCAGTTACGTGCTATGAATACATCTCCCACCTTCACAGGAAACTGTGTAGACTACCGATAACCTATAGGTTGGGAGGGTGTGTACTACTTAGCTGCATGAAACAAAACTCCTGAAGAAAGTTATACAACGGAGATTTACAGTGCATGAAGTGCGACGGAATTTTGGGTCCCTACTAAAAAGTGTGTCCTCCTTGGCTTCGTAGCAGGTGTCGAATATGTACGCCTCTTTTTCACGTATTACAAGTGCAGCCAATAAAGGTACATGAGTAATACAGGTCGGCCGGGGAGGGAGGGGGGGGGCAAGTATCCTCCTTGAGACAGATAAACCATCCGAGCGACTAATCGTCGGCCTGGCATATACTCTATGAAGGTGAAAATACGTTGTGGCTTTTGTGTTATGATCTTTTACACGGCAAAAAGACCTGAGCGCCAGTTGTACCGAATACTGGGTCACGTTGGGGACTGGGGTCGAATAAGTATGTTGAAAAGGATCCCAGTGGTTATAGCCTTTACGATTTGCCAAAGTCTCCTCTCCAATTTTTTTCCTACATTCCTTCATATTTTAATATTATAACACTCTCGGGCAAATTTCTGGGGATATCTCTTTACCACTAACCAATTTTGATAGGGGCACACCCCACTCAACCTCACCCTAACGGCACCTTCAATTAGCTGGTAATTTACCAAGACAATTTTGCCCAAGAATCTTTCAGACTGCCAGAAATCTTTCCAGGGCCTGTGTGGAAGCGATCTAAATTTTGTGATCTCACGTGTTTGATGCTTACATTTCCAAAGTAAGGACTAATGGAAGATTCCCGTGAGCTTCGAAAGCGCGGGATACTGGGAAAATTTAGCTGTGTACGACGTCGAGCCTTAGATTCAGAAAGCACCGTTGACAGTAGAAAAAGTAATGAATGAGAAAGATAAGCGTAACAAGAGAATGAGAAGGTGAATTTCCAAGCAAATAGCCGATTTAATTGTCCATAAAATTGTGCTTTTTATTGAAAAGTTCAAGCACTCTAGTTAATAAAATCCCTAAATGTTTTCAAAAACATGGCAAGACAAAGATAGGTCTATAATTTGAGATAACCAGAAGGTCGCCAGACTTAGAGGAAAATTGTTTACATCTTTCAAACTTCCTTGCTTAATATTTGTATTGAATGATAGGTAATTTAAAACAACGGAAGGTGGTAGCTTTATTTCAAAATGTAAGATTATAACGGAAAATTCAGTTATTTGTAGCTCAAGAATAATTTGTTCACCCAAACTCTCTAAATTTCAAATGTTGCAACATCCCTTAACTCCTGTAATGCATAATATTTTGAAGAGATAAAGCTATTTCTGGAGTTTATTGGTAAAACTAAATGGTATAATGATGATCATACTTAGTTCCGTTGTATGCCAAGTCGGTGTATTTTAAACACAATATTTCTCTTTAAATTTTAAAACCCGGGATAACATGAGCAATGTATACGGAATGGATGTCACAATTTCTTGAAAGATAGGTTGCATGACAAAAGGCTTGCATACCAAATAAGGGATAAATTTAGCCAGGGCGGGATTTGGTGTCCGAAAGTGGGAGGCAAACCGGGCAGACTGCCAAAAGGCGTTGCGGGATCGCAAAGCGCTTACCCTAACGGCGTGGGTCTAGGGACCCGCCTCAGAGCCCCTGGTGGGGTACAGGGACAAAGTCCAGATGGGATTTTGGGGGGTCAAGCCCCTCGGAAGCTATGGGGTGTTTACGAAATTGCAGGCATCGAAAAGATGCATTTTAGTGTCAAGTTCAAATGACACTGGGTGGGTACTTGACAGACCGCTAAACTCACAGTTTGACTTTTTCAGTTATATTGTTTCTCCGTATGACTTACATTCGGCCTGGATCGATAATATAGGGGGCTTGAAGATGATGGCAGGATGGATTATTCTGAGGGTTTTCCGGGACTTTGGAACAATAACTTTCAGACTGGGAAACCTACTATTCAGAGTCGGTGGGCGCAAAGTGCGCTGTAAACCTTTTAGCGATATGATTAATAGAAAAGCTAAGAAAAGTATCCTCAAGGAAGGAACGCTTGCCCCCTATCTTCGCTAAGCCTTGCCCCATATTACGGTGCCGGAAATGACACTTTCCGTGCCTTACCACTTACCATGTAAACAATTTTTAAAAAGTCGGTCACTTTATATAGATCGAGGTGACAACCATTTTACTTTTTAAAATTTCTGGAGAGGGGGAACCCCCCTCCGCTGCCTACGGCTATGGGGCATTGGTGGTCACAATGTTCATGGAAGAGTTTGAACGAAGTAATGACAATCGAGATGTTCTACGGGAAGTAATCTCAAATCCCGAAACAGTATTTTAAACGGGTGCACGCCAAGCGCCCCGAATAAACAGCGTTGTGTGAGACATTTAGTTGTATCCTATAGTTTTTTCTTTATTTTTAAATGCAGTATTGTTCATTGCATCAAAAAAAATTCTACTTTCCCCCAGGTGCCCTTTCTTTCTATAGAAGATATATGAACCTATATCCTGCTCTGTGGTATTTACTTTTGTTATTCCTTTTTGTCGATGGTCTTGGGCAAGTGCCCCATCAAGTTTTTTATTACTGTGAAGATAAGGCAGTGTCGATTTTGAAGTTTACAGAGCAGTGATTCTCAAGTGTTTACGGTCGCGGGACACATTTCCTTGAGTGTATGCTTTATCGCAGCTGCCGTAGCCAGCGGGGGCTAACCTAGGGTAAGTTGGGGAAAGTAGCTCATTCCTGAAGGCGAAACCCATACGTAAGAACTCCTAGGTGCCTGCACAGTAAGCGGTGACGATTGAAGGGATTCTTAATTGCGTGGTAGTTTCTCAATGGGGCGTCGAATACGGGATTACAATCGACCTCAGCCCCAGCAAAGTTGGAGCTAAAGGAGGAAATTTGACATTTTAAACGCGCCAGAAAGCAGGAAAACGCACTCTACAACGCAAACTCACCACCGCAGTTCCTCGTCTTCCAGGCGTATGTCGCCAGTATGGAGAGAAAAAACTTGACATACCAACCGCCCTCAATTGCAGGAAATTGCACCCTTTTTCCACAAATTAATCATTAGAACTTTGCGTCTGCCATGGGTCACCATGACGGGTGAAAAATAGCATCTTAACGGTCTGGACTGGAGAAAATCCCACTTCAAGCATAAAATTGTACCTGGACTTTTGCGTCCACTATGTGATAATTACCAGTTGGCTTATGGAAGAAAATGTGACATCCAAATGCTCTAAATTACACTCAAAAACTGGTTCCTAAAATTGTTTTGGCTCCTCGAATCTTCAACGGGCCTCATTTATGGTCGTCCGGGGCCGAAAATGTCCCGTGGGCTGCCAATTGAGAACCTACTAGGTTAAAGAGTATATGATACTTTAAAAATTCAATGAAATGTTTTTATGGGTAGTTTTTATATGGACATGGCAATGGGCGTCGGCAGTTAGTGCCAAGGAAGTACTTTTCATTAGAGGCTGCAAATTGGGAAGTTGTGGCCGGCGAAGAATTTAACCGTGAGCGCTGAAGGCGCAAAGCCTTAGACTGGGGGCCGAGGGTCCTCTCAGAGAGAAAATTTTAAAATTTGACGGGTTTTGCGGTCATTCTAGACCATTTCTAGACGGAAAGTCATGCTTACCTAGGTGTAATTTGAAATGCTAATGAAATACTTTTCTTATGATGATTGCAAATTTAAAATAGTTACCCTCAGTCAATATGATAAGGATGGTGGTAGTTGGTGGGGAAGTGAACAACGGGAGGGCTAGCGAGGGTTTTAAAAATAGTACTTTACTCAAGTTGTCCTACGTAAAGTAATAACGAGGCAATTCCACCAAAGTTTTCCAACCCAAAGCAGTACTAATGAGATATCAATTTATATTAGCCTCACGCAAAGCACGCCGAAAAATTAATCGAGAATTGCTATTCCCTAAACATGGGAAGCTTTTTGTATTTTGTTTGCAAGGACCATGATGCATTAAATGACGCACAGTACTACTTTTATTGACCCTTACTTCAGAGCTTCACTTCACAATAGTGTGGAGCACAGGAGTAGCCCATGCTTTGAAAGATATTTTACGGTGCCAGACAAAATTTTCAACTGTATTAGTTTTCTCTGGGGGTGGGCGCGGAACGCGCCCAGAAAAATCTTCCTAGCATTGTTATAGTATTTGATATAAATGTTTTCTTTCATTTAACATTGCAAAATTTAATCTTAAACATTCTGTTATAACTTTTCTGGTCTTTTCGCCCATTTTTTATTATTTTTATTTTTAAGCTCTGGAAAAAGTGGGGGCGCAAGTGCCCCCTTGCCCTCGTAATCCTGCCTATGCATTTAGCTACTCTTGGAGAAATTTCTTCAAAACCAAGTGCCAAGGGTTTTTGTTGATGGAATGACTTTCTCATTTTCCTCCTCTGAGGAGAGGTTTAGATAAACTGAGAGAGGAAAGCAGACTTACGTAAGATAGAGATGAGAAGTATTAACATATTAGTTAAGGTGCATATTGTAGGCAGAACACATGGTGTTTGAAAAGTGCGTCACACGATTGCTGAAAGAGAATTTGGTTGGCCATAACTGACTGGTTATTGCCTGCCTAGGCCTGCAGAAAAAGGCCAGAGCAGGAAGGTAATCTAAAGTCTTTGAGATGTAGGCATACTTGCAAAGTCGACTTTAAATTGATTAGTCCAAAGTCTCTAGGTTCAGACCAGTGCAACTGACTTCGTCGGCAGGTTTAGTCATTTTCATGGCAACTAGGCCAAGCCCAGTGTGGGGAAAGCTTAGTGGCCGTAGAAAACTCATGTACCTCGAACGACATTCTAACCTGAGCCACGGCCTCGTGGAACATACTGATGCTTTTTAAGATAACATAAGGGGGTTTTACACCGCAGGCAAAACCTGAAATTACTCCCCTCAAGGAGTGAAGACCTCGAGGAAAACGAAACTTATTACCAGAGGCCGAGCTCCAATTAGTACATTGATGCACGGTAACGAAATTTAATTCCTTAATTATGGGGCCCTGACTTAATCACTAAAATGTGAAGGTTTTCCTGTTCGAAACCCATGGACGGTAATCTCTTGTTGAAGAAAGCCAATTAGCCACACTAAAAAAAGAGGATGTGGAGAATGCTGCAAAAAGCCATAAGAGGGTATTTATTAGTAATCTCTACAACTCCCAAGTCTTTCATTGTTGTCGTTCAAAAATTGTCAAAAGGTACTCTCAAAACACCCTACTGTTGTTAACCAGTGTAAACAGACTGCTTGGTCGTATTTACTGCGTGGCAACGTGACTGTGCAAGAAGTAATGGTGCAAACCAAGAATGTTTACAAGGACTTCTTGTAAACAAGTCGCTCACCAATAACTAATGTTCACCCTTATCACAATAACTTCGCTTTCATACATCGAATAAGTGATCTCTTTATTGGCAAATTACGGTTTTTTCTAAATATTTTATCCTTACCACGTGGTAATTGATCGTTAATATGTATGTTGAACGCTGAGAGGGGACGACATTTCAAATGTCTGAAATTAGTCAATCATGGTGGGGGAGGGGACCTGCATTATAGTGGAAACTGGATCTCAAGTAACAGTACAGCCAGAAAAAAATTGTGTGTGGTGCTCCTGGGAGCTCCACCATTTCATGGGGGGGAGGGGGGCCTCAAATGTGGAATCGTCGTATACTTAGGCTCTGTACATTTTTTCACTCTTGGCTTTTCTAGTGGGGGACTTCGGGGTCGAGAGACTTGTGGAGGGCTCACTCCCCCAAGCCCCGCCCCAGCTACGCTTCTGGTCTCAAGACAAAGTTTCGGATTTTGCACAGAAGCTTGAAATAACATAGTTCAGTAAGTAAAGGTTGAATATTTGGAATTTATACTATCCTAATCCGATTAAAAAAGCTAACCTAGCCATGGGGCCAAAGTGGGAGACGGTCCCTCCTGTGCAACTGGAGAGGATGATCTAGTCTAACTCCAGGGCAAGAAGCCATCTGTTACATGGACCCCATAAAAAAGCACATCGTGGACTAGCTTGCAACAGCGACATTTTCTTTCGTTTCGACCAGTGACTGATAGGAAGGGGTAGTTAATCGGGCTGCTAATTCTGCTCAGCGGTCGGCCAATAACGTCTAAATCAGTCCAATTGACGCAGGGCGTAACTCAAACCCCCGGTTTACTTACTTTCCCAACAATGTCTTCCAGTTCCCTGCTAAAACTAGCAAAAAGGAATCGGAAAACCAGAAGCTTTGTTCTACTTCGGGTCAATTTTTATCCGTCCTTTCGGTCGGTCAGGGTGAGCTTTGCTGTGCAACTTATTTTCGCCATGAGTCACATTGTAAGTAGTAAGTGACTCGACTGCAAAACTGAGTGACTCGTTTCAACACTGGCCGTCACCGTCGCCATTGGTGATGAATGTGAACGTACCTGTAAACCAGGGTCTCACATATTTGAGGCAGAGGACCAGTTATTTTTGAGTTTTTACTTTGCAACAGTAGTAGTAGTAGCCAGAATGAAAATATGTTTACTTTCTCATTTAAAGTTTGTGTCCTGTGACACTTCCGCGTGCTATTCTGAAGTTCACCGCGATCGAAAATGGCACGAGGGCGGCTACTTGAGAATCTACGCTTTAAACCACTTAGCGTGGTATTTGGTAAATACGACGCCCATGGCGCAAATGAACTCTTGGGACTTCTGGGTTGCTTAGCGAAGTGTTGATATCAAAATGCTTTTTTCAAACTGGATTTGTGTCGATTGTACACAAATCGCAACGGTAGTAGTTTTTGACCGGGAAATTTGAACAACGGTTGACACATTTGGATAGAGAGGGTGGTGGGCTGGAGAAAAGACGAACCGAAGTGTTCTGTGCCCAGTAAGAAATATCTTTTAAAAAATAATTTCATCAAAGCTCTAACACTAAACAAAGCTCCAAAAGCAAACATAACAAACTTTGCAAATTACTTTTCCAAAAGGTGAGGGGCCGCTTGAAAATAATGAGGTCCTTCCGGGGTCCTAGAACCAAACTTCATTTGGCTTGGAAAAAAGAAACCGCAGGAAACTTTGGGGTACTTGAAAGTGTTACATTAGCATGATGATGATGTCATCCGCCCTGCCACATTTGATGTTCGCCGAGCAGACATTAACAAGTGATTAGTGAGCTGTGGATAGGCTACTGTCTGGTTCTAGAAATTAACACCAGGGATGGTTCCAGAGTAGCCATGCTCTCCTTCCCCCGTAGGGAAGATCCCCCCTCCCCGTCTAGAAAATTTTTTAAATTTTTTGCGGAGCCTTAATCGGTACGATAATGTATGAAGGCGTCTCCTGTATAATCTCCTGGCATCTTCAACATACTTCCCACCAGGGGCGTCGTAAACGAGGGAGGTAGGATTAATGCCCTTTCGTTTACCCTCATTGCCTTTCAGTGGAGTAGTTTGCGTCCCCCCCCCCCACAAAAACTTATGATCTCAGTTGCCGCAATAGAAGATTTTGAGATGTTTTTTTTTCTCCCTCTCGACGGTTCATCAGTTTAACTTTAGGCGGATTACTGTAAAAACTTTCCGTGATTCTACAGATTATGTTTGAACAAAGCTCGCAATTTTGGGTGTGTCTGAGGTACATTTGATTTGCCATATTTTGACTGGTTTGATGAAACCTCGTCTATGCCTGGTAGCAAAGAAGTATGTTACCGTCGATTAAACTGGTTGTATTGTGGCAGAGAGTTGTTAGGGATTGGGGAGCTTTATATAGGATATTCTCGTGTACTTGTCCCACTGTACGGTGTATTAAGCAACTACAGCGGTTTCCACATTTCATCGAGAAGACGTTGATCCGTCTACAGTACAAGACATGTAATCTTTCCTAGAGATCAGACCTTGCACTGCAAACTTGCTTGTGCAAGCCCATTTATCATTTTCAGATACAGGATATCGCATTTAAAAGTGATTTATTTCAAATTTTTGTAGGGGGAGACCTCCAGATCTACTGTGTCTTGGCCAGTTTGAGAGGCCGGAGTACATGATCATTATTCATAGCCTTGTCCGAAAATTTAAAGTGGTCATAATAATCCAAACTAAAAATGTTCTGTACTTATCTTGAAAGCCAAATGGCAAGGACATCGGGTGTAATAGGGTTCAATTTCAATATTTCCGAGGGGAGGCCCCAGCCTTTCCCCATTGGGACTTGCACCTTGGGTTTTCTCAGATAGGCGTAACCCCACAAATTGAGTCCCCTTTTTTAAGCTGAATAGGAATAGGAATTATTCTATGTATTATTAAGAATTGCGCGCTTCGGCCGCTCAGCAAGTCAGGATTACTGCCATTGAACGTCAACTTGGGGTAGACGCAAGAACAACTCTGTTTACACACAACACCGGTCAAAGCGTACTTTTTTTTGTTCTTCTCAAAGAATATTTTCGTAACTAAACTGCTATCGACATGTAGGCCTTTGTGTAGGCTACATGCGTTAGGTTAATTCGCCTTATAATAAGGATGGCAAAAAAATCCTCTATCGTCATATCTTTAGTCGCTCACCAGATATGAAGTGAGCACTGCGCAATTTAGTATGTGGACTGTGGACTCCCGAGTTCATAATTTCCCTCCCGAGTTCATAATTTCTCTCTAAAGAATTTCAGAAAACCCATCGAGCTCTTTACCTTGTATATTTGTTGGAAAACGGTTATTTCTGTGGAGCATGCGATTTTTCTTGACGATTATGTAAAAAAATTTCGCCATCAAGGAAATATTCTTTGAAAAGAAAAAACTAAACATTTTAAGCTGTGACCTATTCATCTGTACACAGCGTACATGCTGCGCTCGATACGTTTGACGTCAAATATGGTTGACTTTGTTGTTGCCCCATTAATTTGTGATATCAGTGAAGCAAGTAATCACTGTACCCTGATTTATTGTGTAAAAATTCTGCTCATTTCTCTCCCCCAACACCATCCAGCCTCACACCCTATTTTGAGAAACGAGTGGGAAAATTTGTGTCCGGACGAGAGTTTGGTACCCCGTGCCCCTCCAGAGTCCACTTCAACCGAAAAAATCCCGGCTACGCCACTCAGCCTCTCTCTCTCTCTCTTCACCCCGCTCTATTTGATTGTAATTGTCAGATGAAACTGTAGACGGCCGGCCCGTTCACAGTTTACCGTTAAGGTATGCACGTCGGGCGACCGTGTCCCCTCCCCCATTTTCAAATCGTTCCACCATTATAATGCAACCCAAACTTTCAAATCGTCCCGCCACTAATTTTTCAAAAGACGTTTGTGGTAACAGTTGTTGTTTTCTTGCAAATTAATTTTATAAAATAATCAAAAATAGTACGAGTCAAATAGTCAATACAAACGCTAGCCACCTCAGTCAGTCTAAACTACTCCGATTTTCGTCTTGTGCAATTTTTTGTGAATTTACCCTGGTTCATTTGCACTATTTTAAGGGCAATAAATCTCACCCCAAACACTAAACATTCTCTCTAATAAATTTACTTTCATCTCATCGAATTAAAAGACAAATACCTGTCTAGTGAATCTCCTGGACAAATAACCAATGACCTGTTCTGACTTTAAATTGCTCAAGGCCGCATGAATGTGCGTAAGCTTCCTTTTTTACTCAGTGATCTGTGCAAGTCATTATCTACCAATCAGAGAGCTGCTATTGTTTTAATATATGTCAATCAAAGTATAGTCACCGTGAGTTGTCAATACTAGAAACGAGGATATCCTTAATATGTTTTGGAAGATGCAAAAGCCCTTTTAATGTTATAAAAATGAACGAAACAAAGAAAATACCAACTATCTCTAGGAAATTACCAGATTACCTTCTTGAGTAAAAGACAAATTGTACGTATGCAAATTGTTTCCTTGCAAATGAATTTTATACAATAATCAATAAATAAGTACAAAAATTACGTGAAGGCAAACCACCTGCTTAAACAAGTTTACATCTCAACAGAAAATTGAAAGTGAAGTTTAGATGATTTAAGTCAAATAGTCAATGCAAACGCTAGCCACCTCAGTCAGTCTAAAACTACTCCGATTTTCGTTTTGTGCAATTTATTTTTATCACATTCGGATGCTTTCCCTGCTACCCTTAAAGCTATTATGGAGAGTTGGTTGATTCCGTAGAAAACCGCATATGGAAATCATTTGCCCAGTGGTATGATAATCCAGCTGCATCGGTGTTTACTTACTAGGTTGTGCGAAACCATTGAGAGATGATCGCGGTTACTGTCTGTTACAACATATCTCTTCATGCACTTGCAAAACTGGTATTTACAAGGAACGCCAAGAAGGTCATGATGATTGAAGTCAAATAGTTAATACAAACGCCAGCCATGTCTTCAGTCTAAAACTCCGATTTTCGTCTTGTGCAAATTTTTGTTTAATATCATGTCACAGTAGGATGCTTTCTCTGCTGCCCTTAAAGATACAGTGTTATGTAAAGTTAGTGTTGGTTGGTTTCGTAGAAAACCGCATATGGGATTCTTTGCCCAGTGGTATGGCAATTCGGCTGCATCTTTGATAACTTAGGTTGTGCGAAACCACTGAGAGATGATCGCAGTTTTTTCTGTTGTTACTTCGTTGCTTCTACATGCACTTGCAAAAATGGTCTTCTGATTTGGTTTATTATTTACAAGGAACGCCAAGAAGGTCATCCACGGTAAGCTCAATAGATATCATTTAGTATTATTCAAAATTGGGATGAAAACTGGACTAGTAAAATTAAAGAAATTAAGGGATAAATTTAGGCATTGCAGCAGGCATTTTCGCTCAACCGGTCCATAATGTTCAGCATACGGATGATCAAATCCAGTAGTTCCTGAGAAGAGAAAAAAAGCAAAGACAGTCGTAAGCTTTTTGAAACTGTACATACTCCTCTTTAATGCCGCTTCCTAAAATTAAATAAAGCCCTTAGGCATTGCCGTCATCACCCACTTGATAACTGCCATCTTAGAGGACGTGCTGCCCTAATGTTTGCACAAAAATGTCCTTATGCGTGTCCACTGAGTTGGCGCCCTTCGGTTTTTATGGCTCTGTTACGTCACTTGCGTAAGTTTTATTGCTTTAAAATTTGAGAAAACTTCCACACAAAAGAAACAAGTGACTACAAGTTAATAATTCATCAAATACTTATGCGGAAGCCGTACGTTCCGCTCAGTATTTACTTTTTACGACAGGAACATTGCTGTATTTTACAATGTTATATGTAAAAGCCAGGAAATTTTATTACCCATTATTTATAGTTGTAGATTTTGCCGTTCTTGATTAAAGATAAGACGTAGAGTGTGTTGTTACGTTGTCAAATAATGAATTTGAGGACACACTGATCATTTTTTTACTCCTTTTCACTCCGTTTTACTCATTTTTACTCTTTCTTACTCCTTTTCATTCATTATTCATTCATTCATTCTGCAAATAACAACCAATTATTTCACAAGCATGGTCCCAGGAATACTTACTTTGATATGTTACACAGGAACCAAATCTGAGCATTCTGGTTAATTTTCAATCAGTTCCTTTATGTGGTTCGCCAAAAATTAACACGAATTACAAAGGCAGGCGCACACTACACCCACCCAACACCCATCCGAATTGTTATTGAACACCTCAATAAACATAACCCTTAAAAAAAGTGTGGCATGCCACATGTGAACACACGTAATCACGTGTGGCAAAGCATATGAAAATACATAAGGAAAAAAGTGGGGTTATGTGTGGTATTGGAACCAATCTGACACACAGCACCACGCTTTTCCCTGCATGATTGCCACACCTTGAAATGTGGCAAACCAGGGCAAAGTGTGGCAAACAAGGCGAGTGAAGGAAATCGAACTATTGAATTTACTTTACTCATCACCACACTTCTCCACACATCTCCACACTTTGCCTACTTTACCCCAGTTAGCCTCCTGTTACATGTGTCAAAGCGTGATTTTCGGTTTTCCACACATTGCCTCATGTCCAAACTGTGAAAATGCTGGTAAAATGCATGGCACTTTGGAAAAGTGCGTCAACTGTTTATTAATGACACACATTGTCACACAAAAATTCACAGGAATTTCACGCCTCTCCACACCCCACCATAGTTTTGCACAGTTCGACACAGCATTTCACGCGTGGTATTGGAACTTTTGCCACACAATTTTTTTTGTTAAGGAAACCCAAAAGTCAACCCTCCTCTTGTTAAGATATCAACTTTAAGGAGATGCCATTGAAGGGCAGTAGCGGTTGTTGGCAAGTAGTGTTTTGACATATAGGCCTATTACTAAAGCCAGTATCTCACGAAGACAAATTCGCACGTTTATTTTTGCGACTATTGCGTTCTGGAACGCAAAATAGTCGCTAAATCAAACGTGCGAATTTGTCTTCTTGAGTAAAGTTACAATCTCACGAAGACAAATTCGCACGTTTATTGTTGCGACTATTGCATTTTCAAAAACGCAAAAGTCGCAAAAATAAACGTGCGAATTAAGTGAGTATGTCTCACGTGAAGACGGTAACGCCAAAGCTACGTCAAACAGTCGCAAAATATTAGCACTAACTTCGTACTAACTTATCATTAATGTCGTTAAACAACCTAGGAAAAAAAACAGAGGCCATTCGGCCTAGGAACGATTCTTCAAAACGCGCGACGTTAGTTCTACTTTAGTGCTAAATTAGTGAGAATGTCTTACTAAGGTCGGTTTTCACGGGGCACGCGAACGATTTGCGAAGGATGCGAATGTCGAAAAAATGGCAAAGTCCAACATTCGGAAAAGTTTTTTCTCCGAATGTCTCCCGACAAAGGAGTCGTAAACCATTCTTGCGCAGTTTGTGCGAAGTTCTCACAACATATGTGCGAATATCGTGTGTACCGTGACTAGTCCACATACACGAAGAACACGCGAGTTAAATGCGAACAACGCGAATGTTCCAAGAACCACGGGCGAAATTCTTGCGAATATGTAGCGACTAATGCGAACTTTTTCCGCATATTTCTCGTACAACGAACGCCGTGCGACATTCCTGTGACATTCGTACGTATGTCGCGAGATTATCTTGCGACTGGTGATCCGACCTACAATTGGGCAGTATCTAAATGCCTTGAAAATTATTACCACCATTGTTGTTGTCCAGAGGTCAATGATATCTGACCAGCAAACTCATGGATGAAGAAGAAGTTTGTGATTTTCTAGAGGAAGCCCTGCTGGTTGTGGCGATGGGACTGTGTTTGAAGCGAAAGTGCAAAGAGGACGAAGAAAAAGCAACAAAAAAAAAAAGCTTCCTCCTTCTTCTTCTTCCTCCTGTCTCGACAGCTGACATTGGAAGTGGTGCTGCCTGCATCATGTTCCCACCTTCAGACATGGGCTTCTCAGGGACCAGCTCTTTGTCCTGCTGGGACTCCACGGGTTCTTCTGATCGCTCCTCCTGGGAGTTATGGGCCTCTTGCACACCTTCCATCTCCCCTGACAGGGGGTTTGCCTTTCTCTTCTTGGTCAATCCGACACCTCGGCCACGACTCTTTCCTCCCTTGGGCGGCATGTTGCTGTCTTGAGTTGAAGTCAAATGAAGTAAATAAACCACCCACTGTTTCAACTATGACGCTATGTATTGGTCTACATAGCCTACTTGCCTACAATACAGAATTTACACAGAGTAGCAAATGCGTGAAATTGTCGTGCGCTTCATATAAGTCACACGTGGTGTGGATTTGCCGCCAAACGTGCACCAAACGTTCGTGAGAATGTCTCAAGAAGTACGCAAAACGTTTGCGGAAAGGTCGAGAAATAATCGGGCGAACTTCGCTTCTAGCGCGAGACATTCTCCAAATTGTCGGGGTGTGTTTGGGGATTTACGAAAAGTTTGCGAATATCGCGCACGTCTTGAGTAGGTCCTGCGCATATGACGAAGCTTTTAAGACATTTCTGAGAACAAATCACGAGCAAAACACGATCCGGGATGCTGGAAACGTTCGCAAGAAATTTCAAAAATTTTTGAAACTCCCGCCGAACTAAAAACGACGCTGGCGAATAATTGGCGATGCTTCCGAACCCCCGCGATGGTTTGGCGATCCTTTGCAGCATAAAATACGAATGTTGGACTTTGCCATTTTTTTGACATTCGCATCCTTCGCAAATCGTTCGCGTGCCCCGTGAAAACCCACCTTAATACTTTGCTATCATTTGGCGTTCGACTTTCGCAAAATCGTCGCAAAAAAATTTGAACATGTTTAAAACCGCTGGCGATGCTTTTGCGATTCCTGCGAACCCAGGCGACAGTTTTGCTACTGTTTTACTAATATTTGGCGAATTTGCGAAATTTAGTCGCAAACCATACGCAAGTGATTTTTTCTTCGTGAGATACTAGCTTAAGTGCGGATCTTGCCCTCATGGAGTTAACTTCCCCCCCCCCCCCTTGGTGAAATCCTAGATCCTGAACTAGAGTAGAAGTTCCCACCATGGGTGGTATATGTAACCATATATATATATATATATATATATATATATATATATATATATATATATATAAATAGTATTTTAGAGAAACCATGTGTTGATCGAACAATCATAGCAGAATAAATGAGTGAAAAGTTTGATGTCCTTTCTCAATCAACTGTATTTATGATCTTTTATTCACAAAATTTTCAGTGCTCCCAGCACCTTCTTCAGTATGAGTAATTAACTGACAGAGTACACTTGACAGTTTCAAGTGTACTCTGTCAGTTAATTACTCACACTGAAGAAGGTGCTGGGAGCACCGAAAATTTTGTGAATAAAAGATCATAAATACAGTTGACTGAGAAAGGACATCAAACTTTTCGCTCATTTATTCTGCTATATATATATATATACATATATAATAGTCCCATTTTAGTATCGTACCGGTTCTAAAATATTATTAAAGTTTTGGGGTAAGTGTAGATTGAACTGATGCGGTTAATAGCTCACTTTTTGCAGTGTTTTCGCAAAAACTACGCAATTTCGACAGCCCTCTCTCCATTCATATTTCAAGCAGCGGATTGCTAGGGTATTGCTCACATTTTATCAGGAGCGAGGGTGGAATTTCGTCTCATTTTTAATTTTTCATGGGATTTCATTCGTACTACTTGTAGTGACATTGCATTACCATTTTAGCCTTAAACCTTTGTATTATTAGGACACCGAACCGATCGTGCCCCGTAACTTGCCGTTTGCATACACGAGGAAGTCCGTTTTTTTTTTCTTTTTGTTCAAAAAATTTGTCTCAAAACAGTAATTTTTTCCTCAGCTAATATGAACATAGCCATAAACTTTAACTTAAAATGTACAACATCCGTTTATCAGTGGCGTCGCCAAGGGGGGGGGGAGGGGGCACGCGCCCCCCTGGAAAACCTTGTGCCCCCCGTGTGCCCCCCCCCCCCAACTGAGATCTGAGATTTTGAAAAAAAATGTATAGATCTTCTGTAAGTTCTGTAATTAGAAAATTTGACTACCATGTTTCATATGATTTGTGTTGGAGGCTGAGCATCGGTCTTGGTAATCTATCCATAATCCTCGCCACCTCAATAGGTGTGAGTATACGCCTTGATAAAGTGCAGCGGAAATGTCTGCCTCGCGGACTCATTAACCAAAACAGTGAATGGTGTTGTTTGGTACGTACAGTACCATGGAATTTGCCTGCCTCTTGCGTTGCGAATTGTAATGCAAGCTCAGTGCCAGCAATTTCAAAGAGACTTTTCCGTATTTTCTTCTTCGAAAAAAATAATTCCAATAAATTTTAAAAGAGAAATATATGATACAAAATTCTATGATCACTTTAATCCCGTAAGACTCCAATCACTCAGTTTGTGGATCATGAGAATTTCACGTTAATTGAAAAGTCCACAATCGAACGAATATTTGATCGTTGATTCGGCAATACACATGCACGTTTTTTTCACTTTCATGAAAATTTCTCAATGCACACATAATTTTTTTTTTTAGTTCCTAAAAATTCGTTATTTTTTGACAGAAATTTTACTTCAAAAAGGTAGCGTATGTGGCACCAGATTGCATCTAAGGACACCTAATTTTTCAAAAATTTTCAAAGGGGAGGGGGACACTCCCTCCCCTTAGACCCCTCCCCCAGGCCGGCGTTCACACAACAAACTGCATACGCCGCTATCTAGTTGTGCCCCCTCATCAAACTGTTGTGCCCCCCTTGTGCCCCCCAGAATGAAAAGTCTGGTGACGCTACTGCCGTTTATGTGCAATACTGTAGATGAAACCAGGTACAGAGGACATGGTCTCCACCCAGTGACATGCGCGGAATTAAGCTGACCGGTAACCATGCCATCCCGCAGATTCAAAACCCCAAATTCCACGCCCTACGCGGGCGTTGCCTGCACGCTACGTCCGTGATGTCTACAGACATGCAGCGGTGACAGTTGGGTGGCCATGGCTCAATAGGCCCCCTCCTTACGCGGCAGTGCTCATTCCCCATAGCATTCCACTCGTAAATAAACAGGAAAATTGATTGATACAGCAAACTGTTCTTCCCAACAAACCGAAACAATTACTTCTCTGATCGCCCAACAATACACTAGTTAGCAGCTGACCGACCTATCTTAAACTGGAACTTCCCGGTGAAGAAGTACCTGATACAGTAAATGTGTTACTCTTAAAACCTAAATAAAAAAAAAATTAAGTAAACTTACATCAGCTGAGAATGTGGTGGTGGCGGCATTATTGTTGTTATTGTTGTTGTTGTTATTATTATTGTTGTTGTTATTGTTATTATTATTCTGACGACGAGCTAGAGACACTTCTTCCTTGTTGGCCAACTCATCCATCCTCGAATACAAAGAACGAAGCAAGGCAGACTCATCGGTCTCCCCACGGCAGCCTTCAAAGATGACCAGCAAAGCCACGGCAGATAGGAACAGGATAGTCTTCATATTAAATTTTGTGAATTCTGTTTCTGAAGACTTGAACTAAAAGTTGTTCCGTCCCTTCTCTCTGACCTAGGAAGTTGGTTTGATCTTTAAGGAGCTTGCAGTCTAGTGCCCTTAAGTATAGTTCAATTATACAGGTGTTATCCATGATTTGATTGCGAATTGTCTGATTAAGTATTCACTGCCTTTTCATTAGTAAATACCAATCTTAAAAACGGCTTTAAGTCTCCTCTCTTAAACCCAGCCAGCCATTTCGAAAGTTTTTAATCACAGCTTACCAAGCTCTGTCGATTTTTATTCAGATGGCTTTAGCCCATCGGTAGGTGCTTTAGGGTAATCAATGCAGAAAGAATAAACACCTTATTCAAGCCATGTATGTGATGAAAATACTTTTTGTATTTGAGAAAATGTCCATGGGAGGTACATTGCACAGGCTCAAATTAGGCTAGTACGAAAGCCAGCTGAAGGTATTCATCTGGTCCTTATACCCTGGGAAATGATGATCAGATCCTCCTAAAATGTAGAAGGACAGACAAAACACTTAATTAGACCAGTTTAAAGAATGGCAAACCGTATACAAATGTCGTAAATCTAAAGAAGCTTGACCGGGACTTCGTTTATTTGAGGATTATTTCCTCGGCTTTCTATTCTAACAACACAGAGAGTGAATGGGTGCAACGAGGTGGTGCAGGTCTGTCTGAAACTCATTCAACCAGAGAAGGTTCTACAAGGACATTGATTCAATCATCCAGAATTACTGAAAAACAAGAACTTGCTGCCCCAATATTACCTATTATTCCCATCGAAATTACTTTCATATCTTTGTTTGAGCCTTCCTCGATACCCCTACAGTTTAAATCAGCGCTTCTCAACCTTTTGTAACTCGAGGACCACTTTGACTCTCAGAATTTTTCTGACGCCCACTCTACAAAAAGTTAATTTTTTTTGTCTTTATTTTTTTTTATTTTTTATGGAGGATCTCGCGGCCCACCTGGGAGAGCTTCGCGGCCCACCAGTGGGCCTCAGCCCACCGGTTGAGAAGCGCTGGTTTAAATGATATTTTTGCTGAAGCTGTTTTAAGGCTGTTCAAGACAGTCCCTTATGCGGTATTGTACCCGTTAAGCCTTGCGTACTTCCATGGTTCAAGTTGTAACTCCTTTGGGAGTACTTTCAGGTTTTCACATACACGCTTACACGGTATGGTCCTCGAAAAGAGTTCCTTTACTGTTACCCTCTATTTGGAAGCCGGTGTTCTCATACACGTTCGAGGTGAGCACTGGAACTGTGTGCCATTTTCTCTAACTTCTTACCCGACATGAACTATGGCTATTTTCTACGAATGTTGTAGGGGTCATAACATGTATGTGCGTGTCATAACCCAACTTTCTATAGATTTTTTGAGAAAAAAAGGATTCAATTGGTTAATGACGTGAAGAAAAACCGTTAAACATATGAAATGGCATTGACAAATATTGGTACTGGTCGCCCATCGCCGGCGCTCATCCACTGATAATCCGCCGATTATCTTTGTGGTCGTAGCATAATCAGTCATGTCCTCTTCACAAACAGTAACATAGCTGGGGGGTTCGATCCAGAGTAGGGGCAAGAATGGTACTGTAGGGCGTTTTTTAAAGGTTTTCATGATCCATGCCTCGACATTACGTACATGAATCGCCACCAAAATTGGTGACTGGCGTATAGGAAATGCAGTTGGTTAAAATACCTCACATGGTAGCCTAAAATGATTCTTTCTAGCCCCTGCAAACGTGCATATAAACAAATTAAGAGAGGTCAAAGTATTATTTTCCTTGACATGTTAATTTAAAAATGTCACTTGAAGCGAAGAAGTGAAAATGGTCCATCTAGATTATTAAGGATGGTCTAAATGCACGCTGAGTCCGCCATTGTACTAAACAACTCACTCAATAGAGCTGGTACATATTATGACTATAGACCTTAACCTCTTTGAGCTTTTGATTGCAGGCACAGGTAATAATGTATTCAATTACTGGCTTCAAAAGTCCCGCTTCTAATGTTTTCTGGTTCTATGGTTCATGGGTTTGCAGTTGCGTCATTGAGTCAGGTGTTATACTTAGAAATTGTACTATATGCAGTGTTTTAGTACCCGTACTCGTACTCGAGTACAAGTTTCTGTACTCGTACCCGTACCCGTACTCATGACCTGGTACCCGTACCCGTACCCGTACTCATGACCTGGTACCCGTACCCGTACCCGTACTCATGACCTGGTACCCGTACCCGTACCCGTACTCATGACCTGGTACCCGTACCCGTACCCGTACCCGTAACCGTACTCATGATAAGTTTTTCTTTGGACTCGTACCCATACCCGTACTCACGACCTGGTACCCGTACTCGTACCCATGTCATGGTACCCATACCCATACTCATGGTCCATGTACTCTCACTCATTGTCCAAATTATAAACTGTACTCAACTCCAAAGGCACGTTGAAGTTCTACCTTTTTACTATACCGTGTGCCGTAGAACTGGACTTTTTATTAAAAGGAAATATGCAGTCACCCTTATTTTAATTAGTGTGCCTAGGTATCCTATTTCATGAATGGCTCTTTTCAATCAATGTGATTTTTTATCACACTGTTAAATTTATGAAGAATAACGCATGTTACCTTAAATATTCAATGTTTGTATTTGTAAACATCATTTAATATGCTTAAAAGTGACGTAAGAGTGATTTGAAAGATCTAGATGATTTTTCAAAATAATCTTCTTTTTTTTGGGGGGGGGGGCTGCTTGTTCCCTTTAAAGGCAATAGGCAGTCACCTCAAAATTGCTTTGAAAAATCAGCAAACTTTTGCAGATCGTCTCTTATTTGTCTTACAGGTACCTCTGAAGATGTTTTTAACATGACTATTACAAACAAATGGTAAAGAAAGGAGTTATTCTCCATGAATTTAACAGTGTAGTAACGAAAATATCATCACATGATCAAAAGAAGCCATCCATGAATTAAAGGCCCCCTAAGCTCACCCCAGACAGTAGCAATTCTATTTTCGCAGCGATGAGCTGAACGAAAAAACTTTGTCCTCTCCGAGGGGTACACTGACCATGGAAGTACTACCTCAAAGAACTTCCATGCTGTGACATACCTGTTTTATTGTCAGATTCCCTGCAAAACATAGTCTTGGTCAAGACGTTCGTAAATTGTTACTTTTCACTGGTTCCAATGAATTGAGGGCGCTTGTCAAGTGAAGTATGGGTGCTCGAATATTTCGTTCAAGTGGACCACTAATTCAAGCTTTTGCTACGTGGAAAATATTGCCTAACCAATTTAATCCCTTAAAATTTGGGGAGCTTTTGTGTGAATGTGTGACGTATTGAATATGATCATGTTTGGTTGTTGTAGTATATGAGGTGAAATACAGACTGCCAAATGCAAGTCAATTTGACCAATTTTGGGGCCATTTTTATTGTATTGCTCCGCTCTATGAAGTGTCGTCTTTGAGTAGTGATCAGGGCTTGAAACATGCGTGCCACCTATTCTTAGAACCCTTCGAGCTCAAAATCTCATTCAGGGTCGTAGCGAGCGGAGGGATATAGGGGTGTCACACCCCTCAATATGTGGTTGCCGTCGGCAAATTTTCGGTATGTCGGCAAAAAGGGGAGAGGGGAAGGAAAAGAAGAGGAAAAGAGGAAAGGAGGAAAAGAAGAGAGAAGAATGGAAAGTAAAGGAGAAGGAAGGGAGTGAAAGGGAAGACGGAGAATGGAAAGTAAAAAAGAGAAAGAGAGAACGGGAGAGCTCAGCCAGTCTGTTATCGTCTATTCCGATTTTCGGCTCTTCATCTAATTGACCCATTCAAGTTGAAGGCCCGTCGGCAAATTGACCATACATGTAACGGTCGTATACGGCCGTATCAACGGCCGTCGGTGTAATTGGACGAGTGACCGAGTCCGTCGGCAGCTCGGGGAAAGAAAGGGCATTAAAGGCTTCCGTATAGGCGATTATTTCGGGTCACATGACATTCTTGAAAAACCACTTTCTGGACATTACTCCTCACTTTTATCATCACCATGGCGGGGAGCAATACCCGATTACCCATGGAGAGGGTATCCTCAGCCCGTTTTCTATACCTTGACCTTGATTTCAAACACATTATTTTGCAAATTCCTGAAGATCCGGTTAACACACAAACATCCTGGAAAAAAATAATGCGTGTTGCGCGTGTCTTCCCTTCACTGTAATCTCAGGGGTTCAACTTTTGAACACCAAAACGTAACAGATACAGAACGCATCCTGGTGTTCAAAGCATATTTTGAACGCTTGTCTTCAGATTCTGAACACTTTTTCTCCATTTTTGAACGTCTGACGCCTATTTGAACATTTACCGAATTTGAACGCCTGACGCGTCTAGTGTTCAAATGCTTAACGCATAGTGTTCAAATTCTGAACGCTAGGTTTAGCTCCTGAAATATTTAGTGGTATGACGGGAGGAATAGCCTAGCTCATTAAAAGTATTAGGAATCTTTGCATTGGATAATGTATTATGAACCAAAATATACCTATCCTGAGACTTATTTTTTTACCCAGAGATATGCTAAAACCTCGGAACTTCCGGGGCATCGCCCCTGGACCCCAACCGCTTTTAAGTATAGTGGCCTGACGAGAGGATTAGCCTAATACATTAAAATTATTGAGAACCTTTGCATGATTTATCCGTCCCTGAGACTTTATTTTTTACCCAGAGATATGCTATAACCTAAGAGCTTCAAGGGGCTCCGCCCCCTTGACACTCACCAGGGGCCCTAAGGCGGGCCCTTTGGACCCCACCCACTAAAGCTTGGGCTACGCATTACCAGATCTGTCAGCAAAACATAATCTCTACGACCCCCCCCCCCCCCACCCAAGATTACACCTTCGCTACGCCCTGATCTTATTAGTCATGGAAATGTGAAATGCCATAAGAGCCCACACTGTGAGCATTAATCAGAGGGCGGCATGCCCAGGTTGAGAACTTCTACAAGGATCTAGAGGGTGGAGAACTGACTTGATTTAGTGTAAGTGTGTAAGCCATTGGAACAATAATTCGTGATGCGCTACCTTGATTACTAATGTTAGTATGAAACTGAAATCTGAACATCTCCTGAGGACGCTTTCACAGTTATTCCCAGTCAACGCTATACTGTAGTGTGTACAACCAGTACAGGCTCTTGAAGGTGAGGAATCGTAGTAACAAATTTGCTTTAGAATGTTAGAGTAACTTTTTCTACGGGCTGCAGTGGGAAGTCTGGAATGTCCAGTTTCTTTAACTTCACATTAAACTATAGTGGGTAGATGTCTGTTCAGGAACCATAGTCACACGTGATACGACAAATTGCAAAATCCCCGTCAGGCAGTCGCCTGACGGAATCCCCGAACTTGCATTATAAACTAGAGCACTGTAGTTCATTCAAAAGGAACGATAACTTTTCAGCGCGCTTCGCACGCTGGCAGTCGGGTACTTACTTTTATTCTATACTTGAATAATCAAAATATCAGTATTTAAGTCTCACCCCCTTACTGTATACGGTAGGTTACTAAAACATACTGCATACAGTTTTGTGTAAGGGCAGAAAATTCAAATGAGTCAGGGTTTGATCATTTCGTCTGGTAAACGACCAGAATACAATACAGTTTATGCATCTTATTCCGGATAGGGTCACCTGTCAGGACGGTTTAACCCGTTTTTGCACTCTATGAGTCAGTGGCGCCGCCAGGGTTTGGTGATTGGGGGGGGAAGAAGATGATGTCATAGTGCCACCTCATTTCCCCCCCAGTCTGCTTATATTGTACCATTTTTGTGCGCCCATGCGATTGTACACAGCAGTGTGGAATCCTTTTTGTCACTACATAAAGGTGCCGTCCGGGAGAGAAGTCTAATGGGAGGGCTGTCCCCCTCCCCTTGAGAAAGTTTTGTTAATTTAAGCTTGCCTAGATGCGAGATGGTGCTATCTTTTGGGTATTTTTGGAACTGATCATATATGACCGGAAAATATCCTTATTTAGTGAATTCTAATATTTTTGTTAGGAGAAAGAGGAGATTGTTCGTCCCTGCGATGGTATTCAGCAGTGTGGAATCCTTTTTGTTACTACATAAAGGTACCGCCCTGGGGGAGGGGTTGTTAATTTAAGGTTGCTTGGATGCAAAATGGTGCTATGATATTTTTGGATCTGATCATATATGGCTGGACAATATCCATAATTCAGTGAATTCTAATTTTTGGTTAAGTGAAAGAGGAGAGTGTGTTGTCTTTGAGAAGGGTATGTTGTCAACAAACCGCCCCAAGCCCTCCTTTTGGCTAGGCTTTATTGCCTTCTATTCGGGAAAGTTTTTACGAAAAAATACGTGGGTGGAGTCCACAGAAACATTCTTGCACTATTACGAAAATTTTTCTTTGTCTCATTCTGCATTATAAAAGGGTATTTAATACTGACAGACACCGGTATAGTGCCTCCTGGAAACTCTGGATTAATTATATAAAATGGGGCACTGATATGATGATTATTACCTGACATCCAAATGATACTACAGAGTATGATGCCGAGCACGTTACAACCATGGTATTTTTACTAAGTTTGAACGAAAATCCAGACAAACATCTCCCATCAATGGGGAATGAGAGGGAGAGTATAGGACCCTAAGTTTTGGATGTACTTCTGTTTTTTCGGAAAAGTGTTGTGATCAGAATAGTTGCATGTGTTATAACTTTAATAATGGTCATGAGTCGGAGTGAAAACCGTGACGAATGCGCGCGAAGCGCGCCGAAATTTTTCATTAAAAATAGGACATCCATGACAAAACCTGCATTCATGCTCTGCATCGAGATACTCTCAGTCCCCCAACAAATCTATTTGCCAATCACAAAGCCAGTCTTTTACCTGAGAATTCATAACCAGCTTTCAGCTTGTGTTGCTATGCTTCTGCGGGAGTTGCTACCGGAAACTATTAATAATTAGGACAATATTGGGGTAAGGTTTGAGGCGCCCGCAGCGCGCGAAAATTTTGAAAGTTTGCGAGGTACTTGCGATAATTCTGATAGTTTGAGAACCATTTGTGATAGAAAATGGTTACAATAGATCCATCGCTCGGTCACACTTTACCCTACCCCATACAGAAATCTATAGCTTAAACGCCTTTTGGGATCATTTTAAAATTTTCAAAAAAATTCTGAAATCGATTGGGGGGGGGGGGGCACGCGCCCCAATGCCCCCGTGCAGGTGCCACTGCTATGAGTAAAGATCCCTCCAAATCAGAGTTTTTGACCAAAAGCGAAGGAAAAAAATCAACGTAAAACTCAGAATATCAAGTACTCGCATAGTGCAAAATGTGCTATGACATGGAATATTATTGTAACAAACGTTTTAGCTTCGTGCATGCACCTGTGGATCTCCGAGTAATCCTTCCCTAAGTACTAAATAAGGATTGTCCCTAGGATATAAACAATTTAAGTTTCCATCGAGCACATCCTTGCACCTCCCGGCTGTAACATGAGACATCTTTAAAATGAATGTTTGGAATCAACCGACACCCTTGGAAGTGCCATTAACAGCAATGTGGCAGGCATTTTAAAAGAAATTTCCCGCTACAAATCACGTCAACTGATTGTTGTGATCTCCTTAGATGTTGTCATGGTGACGGTCCGCTTTTGCAAATTTCCGACTAAGATTTTCTGTATGCAAGGCCCAGCTTCTAACGCCTCTCAGAAGGTGGAGGTTTGTTACTAGAAAGAGCAAACTATTCTACGCGCTCTTATGCAGATTTTACGCCAATAGAGCCATTTGGGTGGGCTATGGACATTTTTCCTTACGCTGCCCTCAATCTTAATTCTGGAGAAACTTCTGCAAATGAAAATCAAATTCAATACCTTTCTTCAGCATATCACCCACGCCATGTTTCTTATGGCAGCACAAAAGTAGTCGTGGGGAAATAAGCAAGGCGCAGATGTCTATACAAATACTAAATGACCAGTTAATAGAAGTTAAACGTACAGAAATACCACTGGTAGGTGCACAATATACCGTGAAGTATGCACACTGTACTTGCATATATGTGTACGGAAGGAAAATACACAAGGCGGACGGCTGAGGACACAGTTTGCCCTGAAATTCTTCCTGACAGGCAAACAATCATGAAATGATTTTTGCCCTATAGAGGTTCTTCACGTGACGTGATAAGAGGCTGAATTTTACCTGTATCGCCATTTTGGACATCAAACAGTGCACGCGCACGAATTTCACTGTGCACACACAGTATCGGTCAAAGCATGAAATATTATGTTCCTTCTTTTCAAAGAACTTTTTCTTAACGAAACTCTGAGTCATCGATTGTATTCAAGTGTCCTGCAAGTGGGCTGCGTGTCGGTTGACCTTAAGATTCTTTATAACGATCACAGTGAAAGATTCAATCGTAATATCCTTGGTCGCTCACCGGAAATGAAGTGAGCAGTAGGCAATCTAGGATTTGGACTCCCGAGTTCAATATTTCTAATTCTGAAGAATTTCAGAGAACCATCATTCTCTAGGTTGTATATTTGTTGGAAATCGATAATAAAACTGTAGGACCTGTAAATATCTCTAGGATTAGCCTATCCAGCAAATTTTGCCATCATCAAGGAAACATTCCTTGAAAAGAAGGAACTTCAGACATTTTAAGCTTTGACCAATACTCTTTGTACACAGCGTAGCATACATGTTGCGCGCGATAAGTTTGACGTCCAAAATGGTCGATTTTGTTGTTGTCACAGACATTTGTAACGTCAGTGAAGGACCTCTATAGACCTTATGCATATGATGTCACAAAGAAGAAAGCGTTCCCTTGTTTGGAGGAAAATGGAGGAAAACGCGTATTATTGCAAGTTACACCAATAAATGCAGATAGCTGATTTGTCAACCAATCGTATACGCACGTAAGTCTATTACACGTGGGGCGAAATCCACGCCGTTCGTGCAGGTGTGTTTCCTTGTTTTCACCCAAAATGACGTCAGTGTGATGTCAATGCATATGGTCTATAGACCTCATGCATTGACGTCACATTGACATCATTTTAGAGGAAAACAATAAAGCACACGTGCACGAACGGCGTAGATTTCTCACGCGAGTTTATTAAGGCCAAAAAAAATATTGTTTGTTTGTCCTCGAGACCTGCCCGTCAGGCGGGCGTTTTTTTTTTTTTTTTTTAATTTTTTTAACCTCTCTCAGCAGAACACAAGGCAATGAAACATATGGACATGTGTTTATAGGATGAACTGTTAGTGGTTTATTGTTATCATAATAACATGACAAAGAGATGTGCAAGTTGATTTATACCCCTTCAAAGTCCACACTCTACAGAAGGCCGAGAAGACTGCGTTCGTATCGCTCCTCACTCTCCCTGACCAGGCCATGGCTGCAAAACCAATCAAACACAGCTTTTACTCCATGTTTGCAGTGCACGCCTAGCGTGTATCGCCATGCTGATTTCTGTGTACATAGGCCTATAGAGCTTATGCACGTGACGTCAGCGCGTTTCAATTTGGCTTACTGGATGGAACTGCCATACGTAGTAGGTGTGTTAAAGATACGCGCTCACGATAGCACCTTAGTAACAATTGTTGCACAACGTACGCTTGGATGGAAAAATAGAGAAACGTGACGTCGGTGCATAAGCTCTATAGAGGGATTTCATGTGACGTCATGCGCGCAGAAACTGAAGGGCAAAGCATACACGCAGTAAGCGACTTTACAGCTCACGCGCACGGCATAGCCATAGATGCTACTGTGACACAATTGACGCTTGCCCTTCAAAACAAAAAACACACGCGATCTTGCCCTTCAAAATTGCGTTTGGTTGGTTAAAGTCACTGTAGTTCGCAGGTGAGAAGTTGACTGCAGTGTGTCCCTGTAGTCCGAAAAAATCAAACCTGCGTTATAAAATATTCAGTTTCCATCAAACATAATGAAAGGAAGAAAGAACAGTAATTTCGTCTGACAATCCCCCTCCTCCGCCACATGTTGCAATCGCACACCTGTGTGAATGAAAGGTTTCCACATTTTAGTCCCTCAAGTTGGCAGTGTGCAGATCAGTGCCCGCCTAACATGTCTGGGAGTGACAATGTTGATTGAAGGAAACTTTTTTGCCTATTTTCGTAGTATAAAGGCATCAGTGTCACTGGCGTTGCAAACGGGTGGACAATATCCAGGGGCTCCGAGGGTTCAGGGGGCCCCAACCTTCAAATGCGCAGAAAAATCTAATAAAAATCATAACCCTGCCTACCGTCTAACCATCCAGCACAGACCCGAAATGAACCAAAAAGGTATCAACAACTACAGAACCAACTGCTTTTGAAGAACGCCAGGCAAGAATGGGATTGGAAATTGAACCCGGATCTGGTGCCTGCAAGCCCTGGCTGTTTCCCCGTTCCTGCCCACGAAGACTGGACTAGGGGTCATAGGAAAATGGGTTTATGATACCATTGGTTTAGGCCCCTCCTTGCCTCTTGTCCATGGGCCCCGAAGGTCTTGCTACGTCGCTGATCACTGTGCCCCCAGCGACCAGAAGTAGCCACGTGCGTTGAGTCTTTGCAATGGCTGATCGAGTGGACTGTATCTCCGTGGGTACGCTTCGAGGCAGACCTGCGAGGCAGACCTGCCAGACCACTGAAACAGGGACTGCAGAGACGGGGGTTATAAGGGGTTTAGCCCTCGAACTTTTCCTGCCGTGTGCATTTTGGGCCGCTTTAAAAGCTTTTATTTTCTTTAAAGTATTAGGCCCCTTCGATGGTTAGCTTCCGCATTTCAAAATTTGCTCCGCAGTCCCTGTGAAATAGTTGTATAACAAACAATTGTGTATATTCGAACCAGTTACGTACGTAGGTATTCTCAACAGCCAGTGCTTAAAATGGGGAAGTCAGTGACACGAAACTCCAGGAAAAAGCAGGCCTATGATTTCCCTTGAGTGTGTGTGTGTAGGTATGTGTGTGTGTGTGTGTTTGCGTGAAGGAGGCGTTTTATTTGTTCTGCTTCCGACTGGATATTCAACATATATGGGCCATTTAGTGCAAGGTATTTCAGTGAGGAACGAAAAAAATTTCGTCGGAAAATATATACGTTTGTGTACAACACAAAAGGCAAAAAAAAAAAAATATAAAACTAAAAAAATTATACGAGCGGACGAAAAATTACGTGCGGACGGTCGAGGACAAACAAACAATTTTTTTTAGGCCTTATCTTACGCGGGTAACCCCGGTGCACAAATCAGCTGTCTGCATTTGTTGGTGTAACTTACAATGATACTATACGCCATTTTCCTCCAAACGTGGGACCACTTTCTGCTCTGTGGCATCATATGCATAAGGTCTATAGAGGTGTTTCACCGACGTGACGTGATTGTGCGCCTCTGGTTTTGAAGTGTCACCGTAGTACATTAGCGGTTCGCCATAGGGGCACGGGGGGCACTTGCCCCCCCCCCCCAAGTCTGCAAAGCATGGTTTTCAATTTTCCAAAAAATAATAATAAATAAATTAAACATGTAATTCGAGATGGGTTAGGCCCTCCCTTTTCCTTGACTCGGTCTAAAATTAAAGAAGTGAATAACTTTTCAATGCCATGCGAAGGTTAAACATTAATAAAGTGGTTTCAAAACGAAATTTTTTCGGTGCGCTTCGCTCGCGTTTTCTTAGTTGCTTGTTTGCTACTATATGTACTTCAGACATCACAAATGGACCTACCATTAGTGCGAGCTAAGGTAATCAAAACAAATGATCACGCTGTGATATTTGTAATCTGATTAGCTTAGGCATCATAATGTCATTTACAGAGGGTAACGGTAATGCTGGAGTTAAATGCCCATAATTTTGCAGACACTTCAGAGCTTTCGGGGTCATTAGATACACAACCCATTAGCCGTGTTGATTATCATCCACGACTAAAAGCAGTTTTGCCCGGGTGTCACCTGGCCAGATTAGCATAGGTATCTGTCTACAAAAAGTTGTAACGGGCATGTAGCCTAAACGTATTGTGTTTCCCATAGAAGGAGAGGTTTCCCTTCCCTTGTCCAAATTGACAGCGCCGTTGGCCCACGAGCGGTCTTATGACTGTCAAATGGCATGTTATAAGCAAAAGGTTCTCCACCTCTGTGCTAAAGTATACCGTTTCAGTTGATTTAAAATAAACACACCAAACAGTCAATCTAAGCTCAGTGTAGTGAGACTTTTTGGCCTAGCTATTTGTATATAGGATGAGACGTCGTTCTGAGCTGGAGGAATTTCCCTCCTCCTTTAAAAAATTTCGTTTCGGAACCGTACTGAGATACAAAATAGTGCTATCATTTCATCGTTTTCAAGTGTCTTCAGTGCTCGAAATTTTCGTTAG
This sequence comes from Holothuria leucospilota, assembly GCA_029531755.1. Taxonomy (NCBI): domain Eukaryota; kingdom Metazoa; phylum Echinodermata; class Holothuroidea; order Aspidochirotida; family Holothuriidae; genus Holothuria; species Holothuria leucospilota. The sequence continues at coordinate 27,088,677 of CM055981.1, read as the reverse complement.
TTTAAGAAAACAATTAAGAAACCAACATTTTATGGCTTCTTGGCAAAGCTGAAACATATTGTGACACAATGGAAGAAACAACAAAATATTTAAAGGTGGGGCTCATTTAATACAAATTCATAAACACCTTTATTGATTTCCTGCATTCTGATTGGCTGAAAACCATTCGAGACCAGTCTCGAATCGCATTCGAGACTGGCCTTTGCCAGTTTAGGAGAATTACTTTTTCAAGGTGAATTGAATATCACTGTTACTACTGCAGTGTGCACTATGCTTTGTCCATGATGTGTTACCATAGCAACATAAACCATAACATCTGAGTAAGAAAACCAGTTACTGTAAACTACTGTAGTATTACACTGTTACGCCTAGCACCCCTGTAGCTATAACCATTCCAAAGCATATTGCTCATTTCATCCCATGAATGAATGCTAGCAAAACTATATGCATCTTCTTGGATACTGGCAGTGGTATGGCTAAAAGAGCGTATATAACCTTACAGTATATGCCAAGGGTACATTTTGTTAACGGTCTGCCTGGTACAAATATTCCACTCCTCATTTTCCTAAGTTGGACTGCATGGTAAAGAAAAGTGAATTTGGTCTCTGTGCTGCTAATGCCAGCATGGGGCCTGTGTTATAACTATGACAGGCAGAGCAATGGTAAACAGGTTTTACTGTGTCACTGTCAGGTTTTTACGTTTGAACCAATTCCGCTAACACTAACAGACATAACAGGCCAGCACGGGTCTTCATTTCTAGTTCTACGCCGAGCTAGGCTTCTTATGAACTAATGTTGTAAATAGTTTTAGCTAGTCCTAACGTTAGGCCTGCATAATCTGTATTAAAAACTTGAACACATTTTCAAAGTTACCAACACTATAATCCAAGAGGGCTAAAGACACCTTAAATCACCGTCTTACTTATGGATCTTGAACGATCTTGTGCGTTAACTACTTGCAGTCAAATGTCCGCATGCATGTCGTTGAATGCTGCACTGCACACAATATATTACAGTAGACCGTAACTGCACAGCACTGTGTATTTATTTACCTCTGTGAAACTTTCGTGGAGTAGAACTTCACTGTAAACAATAGCCAGCTAGAAGTTAGTTTCCTTGTTTTAATGCTCAGCCTCATCTCTACAACGATGTATGGTAATTCAGAGATAAACGATTTTACGTTAAATTAATCCAATTAAATATTCGTTCGATGAATTGAGATTCCAATCAATATGTAAAGTGAAAATATTTGCGTGGTTGTCCACTTTCTTTTGGTTTGAAGTTGTTCGCTACTATCGCAAGAAACTAAACATGACGTCATAATCGAGTCCTCAGTTAGCTGGGAGAATTAAAATTTGATCTGTAAAATTTTGTCAAAAATCCAATGTTTTTGTCGATTTACAGCATTTTAATGTTGATTGTTTATGAATGGGGATAAAAGCAGGGTGCCCTGGTCTTAAATATGATTTAAGACCTCCGATAACGTCATCACAGAGGCAGCGGACCTCGGCTGTCGCCTCGGTCCGCTCAGCCTCTGTGATGACGTCATCGTCGGTCTCAAATCACATTTGAGACCGGACACCCTCGCATTTATCCCCTAATTAATCAAGCCGCTTTGCCACACCTGCCTCTTACTCCCTCCTATGGAGTAGCGATCGGCTGGCATGGTTGTAGTTTTATTTTTAAAGTAGTCAGCTCATGACTGACTGCCTGAAATGGTTTTAGAAGAGCTCTTGAAAACTACATGGGGCATCGCTGAAATACATAATAATAACCATACTCCTATTGTACTACCCGGAGCTGACCATTAATATTGCCAGGGGGTCTTCCGAACCCCCCTGAATACGGACTTGAATTTGCCCCCAAACAAAATTTCTTAGAGCCGCCCATGCCGTAGTATCTATGGTCATGCCGTGTGCGTGTGATGTAAATCCGCTTACTGCGCGTGTTCTGTGTCCGGCAATACCGGGTAATCCAATGGCCTGACGTCTTTTGAAATCCCTCTAAAAACGACAATTTTTGCCCTAATATCGACAAAAATAATCATTATGTATCCTCCATCGACACAGTATTGAAAATAGTAATTGTCTTGATCCCTTACGATCTGTCTACCGTTCGTGTTTTAGTACACAGAAACAGCTCTTCTTAGACTTTAAAATGATATCCTCTGTGCCATTGACAATGGGAAATGGGTTCTTTTGGTTTAACTAGATTGATCTGCAGCTTTCGACACGGTAGACCATGGAATTCTTCTCCATAAATTGGGAGTTGATTTTGCTTTCTTCGGGAGTCGCTTTGCTCTGGTTCCTACCTGGAAAGTCGATCACAATTTATCCAAGTGTCGCAAAATGTGTCTTCTACTTATGATCTGCACTAAGTTTTACCTCAAGGGTCAATTAGGGGCCCTGTTCTCTTTTCTCTGCATGCCTCTTCTTTAGGAAAGATCTTTAGCTCATATCATATCACCCACATGTTTTGTGCTGATGATACCCAACTTTATGTTTCCTTTGATCCAATAGACCTCAAATCAGCCATATCTAAGATGGAGTCATACATCCATGACGTCACGGTATGGGTGTTCAATAACTACCTTAACTTAAACGATGATAAAACTGATGTTATTGTTTTCCAAAGATGTTGTTATAATGCACCGGGGTATCATCAAAGTTTATATATATAATAATCGATAATAATCGATATATATAATATATAATATATATAATATATACATATAATATATATATAATAATCGATATATATAATAATCGATCGATGATTGTAGCTTTCTGAAAGCTGTGTCCCGTTTATGGATCCCCCTCCCTCTAGAACTTAGGTCTTTGCATGCATTCCATCGCTCATTTCAAGAGTAGGCTCAAAACTTTTCTTTTCTTACAAATCTCTTAATTTTTGCATCTTTTAGCACTCGTAAATCGCATTAAATAACTCTTGTTGGAGTCTGCGCTATACAAGACTAAGTTATTATTATTACTGTGCAAGACTGGATACAACGAATCTGAAGGTAAAAGAAAAAAATATACTTTCGAAAAATGCCACAACTTGTGACCCTGACTATAAGGTGTAATTAGCGGCAAAAAAAAAAAACAGCTGTATAACAGGAGGAAGCACTGCAGTTGGAAACACGCACCGATATTGTCTTCAGGAGGGTCACATCCATCACACTGCCCTAGAAACGGGCATCAGGGAAGTGGAACTAATGTAAAGCTGAGGTAAAATTGTCTTAACAACTTCATGAAAGGGCTTACATCATATTATCCGTATAGCCTAACATACAGGGGTGGGATTCACTAACATTTGCGTAAGTTCTTCCGTAAGTCAAAATATTTACGAACTGCGTAAGTACTTTCTTAAGTGGTATTCACTAAAACAACTTACGCAGTTCGTAAAGATACGCAGCGTAACTACTATAAATGCACAAGAGCCAATCGTGTGTGCGGTTGAATCTTGCTTTGTTACATTTTGAGCCAATCACATTGATTGTTATTGTTAAAACGACGCACGCGGTCTTCTGTGGCTACACACGCGGTCCTATGCTCTACACAACCGTGTGTACAACGCGTACTTCTGTATGTGTTACTATGGCTATTTTGTACTTACGACAACTCTGAAGCTTGCGTAAAGTTACGCAAAATATTTAAGAACTTTTCTCTTCGTGAATACCGACTAAGCAAGATACGCATCGTAAAGGGCGACACACACCTATCCGTTTTTTGCGTCCGAACTCCAGCCCGAATGCGTGCGCGTCATTCCTCCGGTGCACGCACAATTCGAATACAATGAATTAAGTAGGCGCATAACACACCTATCCGAATAGTGTCCGTCGTCCGTTTTTGCGTCCGAAAAATTCGCTTCAAGAGCGATTAATTCGGATGACGGATAGACGCGCTCAATGCAGCCTTTGTAAGTGACCAGTTTATTTACTCAACCAAAAGCAAACAATGACGGAAATTTTTAACACGGAAAAATTTATTGAGCTCGTAAGAGAGCGAGAGGTTTTATACAATGTAAAACACCAAAATTACAAAGATGCCGAGTTGACGAAGAATATTTAGAAGTCAATTGGAGACGTTTTGGGAGTGTCTGGTAGGTACATCTGTGGCCATCTAACTCCAACTCTCTTACCAAACGGTGATATTCACCATACTCTTTTCGGCCTTCCAAAACCTGATGAAACCACCATCTATGATCATTTTCCGATTGATCCCTTTCCTCCACTTCCAATATATTCCTAGTATTTCTTCTATCTCCATATTATCCGACCCCATTTTATCGCAATATTTGGTCGCCCGTCGGCAAATTTGCGGTCTGTCGGCAAAAAGAGGAGAGGGAAAGGAAAAGAAGGGGAAAAGAGGAGAGGAGGAAAAGAAAAGAAGAGAAGAAGGGAAAGGAAGGAAGTGAAAGGGAAGACGGAGAATGAAAAGAAAAAAGAGAAAGAGAGAACGGGCCAGTCTGTTATCGGCTATTTCGATTTTCGGCTCTTCATCTATAATTGAATTTTATAATACAATTTGAAGACCCGTCGGCAAATTGATTATGCATGTGACGGCCGTATACGGCCGTATCAACGGCCGTCGGTGTAATTGGACGAGTGACTGAGCCCGTCGGCAACTCGGGAAAAGAAAGGGACTTAACGGCTTCCGTATAGGTGAACTATTTCGGGTCATATGACATTCTTGAAAAACCACTTTCTGCACATTACTCCTCACTTTTATCATCACCATGGGGAGCAGCACCCGATTACCCATGGAGAGGGTATCCTTAGCCTGTCTTCTAAACCCTAACCTTGACTTAAAACACATTTTGCAAACTTCTGAGGATCCGGTCTACCCACAAACATCCTGGGAAAAATAATGCGTGCCGCGCTTGTATCCCCTTCACTGCAATCTCAGGCTTTTAACTTTTGAACACCGAAATGAAAACAGATACAAAACCCATCTTCAGATTCTGGCGTTCAAAGCATATTTTGAACACTTGTGTTAAGATTCTGAACACTTTCTCTTCCTTTTTGAACGCCGGTCGCCTATCCACTTATCGTAGCGATCGTAGCGTCTAGTGTTCAAATGCTGAACACATAGTGTTCCAATTCTGAACGACATGTTCAGCTCCTGAAGTATAGTGGCATGACGGGAGGAATAGCCTAACACATTAGAATTAACCGGAATCTTTGCATTGGATAATGCAGTATGAACCAAAATATACCAGTCCTGCATGAGACTTAATTTTTTACCGAGAGATTAAGCTATAACCCAGAGCTTCCGGCGGCGAAGCCCCACGGACTCCCACCAGGGGCCCTTAAGTCGGCCCAGTGTTTTATCCAGCCCCTATTTAAGGGACAATGTCGCATAAACGGCGACAAATGTCGCACAAAAAAATCTGACAAGCAAATTCTACCCGGGTGTAAATTTTGAGGTTCCTCATTAGGGCAGAAATCCACTCAAATATTGCACCATTTGCAATCTAGGCACCTTACAAATTCCAAAAATTTCCAAAGGGGAAAGGGATTTCCAAAGGGATTTCCCCTTAGACCCTTCCCCCAGGCCACAGATCATTAAATGTCGCATTGAGAAAACGTCCTAGCTAAAACACTAGCGGCCCTTTGAATCCCAACCGCTTAAAACTATATAGCGGCCTGACGAGAGGAATGGCCTAATACATTAAAATTAGTTGGGATCTAGTTTGTATTTGACGATGCATTATGAACAAAAATATATCCATCCTTAGACTTAATTTTTCACCCAGAGATATACTTAAACCTCAGAGCTTCAGGGGGCTGCGCCCCCTGGACCCCATCAGGGGTCCTTAGGCGGGGCCCTGGACCCCACCCGCTGAAGCTCGTTTTCGCACTACGCATTACCAAATCCGTCGGCAAAACATAATCTCCACACCCCCCTAAAGATAACACATTCGCTACGCCCCTGCGCACGTGAACAGCATTGAAACCAACGGCCTAAAGTTCGTTAAAAATATAAGGAACGTATCCGAACGCGTCCAATATCACGCGCGAACTTAAATGATAGGTGTGTTCGTAAATTGCTGAGTGCGGATTGGAGACGCGCACGCGCACGTTCAAAACGGACCGCAAAAAAACGGATAGGTGTGTGCCGCCCTTAAGTCTGACTTACGCAAATTTTTGTGCGTAAGTATTCTTTGTGAATCCGGCCCCAGAGCACCAAGCGCGAACCGTGTTGGAGGCTTCGATGTACATCATTGACCAAAATATAACCGTACATATGCACGCGCGTGTGTAAGCTTCCCTACATAAGCCTCAGTTTCGCTTTTGTGCAAAAATGACGGGTTCGGCGCGCTGCACAGGAAAACTGTGCACATGTATGGACTACAGGGCTGTGGGTTACGTTACATGGCCAAGGCGTATTACACTTCACGTGAAGTAAAGTGTAATGTGCGTCAGTGGCCATGTAACGGAACACACAACCCTGTTCGATGGGTTTCATGCCCAAGTCCGCAAATCTCGTGTTAATTCCAGATATGGATATTAATGACACGCTTTGTTTGTAATCGCTTCCAGCTCTCTCACTTAAAGTACTGTTTTTTTTTACTTACTTCTGCTATAAACTGTGTTTTCGTGTTCTTTAGTCCATTTGTTGCTCAGTTGCTTCTCGTTGAAACTGATGAAGGGCCCTGTGTGGTCCGAAAATTCAAAGTTATGTTTCACCATCTACTACTATTAATAATATATACATATATATATAGATATATATATATACATATATATATATATATATATATGTTCGAGACAGTGTTAACCAGTAATATAATATATATACAAATGTATATATATATATATATATCATATATATTTATATATATATGTATATGTATATATTCGTGACAGTGTTAACCAGTCAATGGTTAACTCTCTGCCTCTCTCTCTCTCTGCCTTATGTTGAAAGAGGATATTTATTTGTGATTCATAAATACTTTTTGAGAATGCTGGCTTGTGATTGGTCAGTTACCCATGTTCTAATCCAGTGTAGAGACATAGGGTGTATGGAGAGCAACTTTTTGATCAACATGGTTGTAAACACAGCTCTAACACTACACTACAGTAAACTGTTTGTACAGGCTAGGTAGGCTAGTAGGCCTGGGACTTCAACTGTAATTTTTTTCAGTAACTGTCCAAATTGTAAATAATATATTTTGGTTGACAGCAATGTTGCACATCCAAACAAATAATCAGCTTCTAGGCTACAAACGATATTTCAGGCATTTTCAGAGAAATTGAAGTGATTTCACGCTGAGTAAGGTGTTTTACAGGCCTAGGCTCTAACGTTAGCTTAAAATGCGTGTCAAACTATCGTGCGTCCGCTTGATTTTAGTACATCGCCGATAAGAAGAAATTATACGGCATTTCTTACCTCAGTAATAGACCTTTATCTGGGATGGGTAATAATATAAATACAGTTGTAAAATGAGTGATGAGCACTCACTAACCTTAAAACTCATCTTTCATATTCCAGAAAGATAGCGTTGGCCCCACGTATTCTGTGCACTATATTTCAAAGAAATATAGCTCCAAAATCATCAAGGGGATTTTCAATCGAAGAACAGAATATATGCTATGGAAACGATGGCCGGGGGCTACTGTCCTATATATGCCCAGGCCTAATGACAAAGTACTGCATCAACAAACCTTATCCAAATTGCGGTATCCTACATTCTTTTTGTAAGAAAAGCTCAACGTCAGTAAAGAAATCTGTCTGGTTTAAGTTCCACTCGTAAAGAACAAGCTCTCTGTGATGACATTTCCAACCACTAACGTTAAGTCTAACGTTAACTTACAGCACAAGTCAAGCAACTAACGTGAGACCCTAGCACATGATAACTGTTCTGGCTAAGCACGCTGGTTTTACTTTGATCCGAAACAGTATCAATACTGTCAGTGCACAGATGTAAACAGTTTTAGATCACATTTGAAATGTCTCCTTTGTATCACAAAATCGCAAGATGGAAGTTGCTTGCAAATGGCACTCGGGTAAAGAGACTTCCGTACGAGTCTAATTCGAACTGATTCACCGTTCGAAAACAGCGTAACGATAAGTTAGTAGCCTAGGTTAAGGCTAGGACAAACGTTGGCCTAACGTTATTTGTTTTCAACAACGTAGCAGCACGTTAGTGTGTTGAACGTCACGGTGTGCAATATCGCAAAAACCACATATCCTCAAGCTAGTAAGTCCTCCAAATGTAGTTTTAATGGAACTGTCAAGGCAGAGTACATTTCCAGTTCAAACAGAGAAATCGTTTCAAATATGACCTCGCTCAAAATATTCCAAAAAATCCACATTCGAAAAGAGACGTCACAAAGTATGGCCATGTGTTTACAAACTACAAAGCTATAGCGTGCAGCAAGTTATATAGCCTACATATTACATAGCTCGTAATTTAGCAGGCAGCCTATACGCAGTCTTATGTGCACTCTGCGAAAATTTAGTAAGTTTGGGAGAATAATTCATGATCAATGGAAAATCGTAAAAAAGCAAACTTTTCCACTTTTAAACGTCTCAAAATTAAAGTATTTATGAATGGGAATAAAGTCATGGTGCCCATGTCTCTACATCAGATTCGAACAGGCTATGACGTCACGCATATAGGCAGAGACCCTCGGCTTCGCCTCGGGTCTCTCAGCCCATATGCGTGACGTCATAGCCTGTTCGAATCTGATGTAGAGACATGGGCACCATTGACTTTATTCCCTAAATGGAAAACTTAGTTTCAAGCAGGATTCGAACCAGCAACCTCCTGCATACAAGGCGGATACTCTGACCACTGAGCCATTGAGGCCTATGTGACAGAACGCAGCCAACTGAGCTTAATACTAGAAAACAGGAGTTAAATGAAGACACCATACCAGGTTGTTAAAAGTACCGACCTTTCGGTCATAGACCGAATTTGAGCTTAAATACTGTTGGGTTAAGTTTTCCATTGTTACGTCATAGGAACGTGTCCTATGTAGTATTGAGTAGGTAGAGTGACGTAGCGACTTTATATGAATGAGTCAATCCACGCTATATTAACCAGGTATTTTTTTAATGATTTTTTATGATACTACTAGTAGTAACTCAAAATAAAACAAAATGTTTAGATGCAACTTACAAGGCCTGGGAAGTGCCATTTCCAGCGATCTGGGAGGCATTTTCAGCCAATATATATATATATATATATATATATATATATATATATATATATGTATGTATATATATGTATATATATATATATATATATATATATATATCTATATATATATATATATATATATATATATATATAGCATACGCAGTTCTCAGTATCAGTTAGTAAAGTTAATTATGATTCACTTTGCGATGAAAATATTTCACGAAGCCTATCATTCTGTATGCTACCAGTTACAGTTCTTACATTTTCCCTTATTTCTTTCAGCAACCTTCTGTTCCATCAATCATTAAGAAGTAAGAAGACCTCGAGAGTTATTTTTACAGTCTATTGAGAGGGTACTCACCTCAAAATTTATCTTGTTATATGAAGCGTGAAACAATTACAACGGTTGTCAAAATTTTTCTTTGTCTTACGTTCACACTGTTTGCTTCTCGCGACCTTCTTGTTTGAAGAAATGGAATCCCACCCAAACGTTTCGACCAACTTTCCTGTTCTTTGTTAAGTTTTTGTCCCCACATAAGGTGCAGTTCCGTTTGTTATGTTGATATACTTGCTTCGCCAGTGTCTTAGAAGGACCAGGGAGTTGTTATCCGAATAACAACTTCTTATCGGATAACAATTCCCCGGAAGGAAAAGAACACTCAGTCGTGGGAAGTTGTAAATGCAAGAAAGGCGATATCTCTTGAATTATTTCGACGAAACCTGGAGTTATTTCTAGCCATGGAAGGATCAATCTTACTTAAAACCTTTTGCTTTGTATTATTATTAAGTGTTGATGGGACTGTCGGTGCTGTATGTAAGTTCAATATCTTAAAATTTTACACACTGAGAAAGTTCTGTCCACGTCTGTTTAATATTATGAAGAATTGTTATTATCACTAATAGGCTTGAAATACTGTTGCCAAAGACAGGGCATTGATTTCTTGATGTGGAGTGTCTTACATCTGTGCTTTTGTCAACAATTTCTTTAGAGAAGAATGCTAAATAATTTCAATTAAGTTAATTGACCAAATATTTTCAGTCCGACTTTTATAGATTGTGGTATAACGCCCTAGGGAAGTTTTTCTACGTAAAATAGTGTTTGCTTTATTGAGGGAAGGTTAAAAAATTAATATTCATTTACTTTTTAAATGTACGTCTTATTTTCTCTGAACAGGTCCAGCAGCAAATACAATTTGGAACTCATGCAATGCAGGTGTGGAAGTTATCACGTTAGACTGGACAAATTATTTCTTGGATATGGCCTGTCATGAAATTCAAATTATAATCCCTGCAGACTACGAACAGGATTCATGTACCTGGCGTGTCGAACTGGCGAACGTACCAGCTACCATTTCTACCGGAATCACGGTAAATGCAGTGTACCTTGGCACAGCAGATGTAGCGGACACTTTGGTTATCACATCAGAGAGACTCACTACACAAACAGTGGAATTTTCGGGTTCTCTGGACGATATGTACAATGATCCCCATGATTCGTCAGTTCCGGCGGTAATGACCGCAGATGGTCAAGCAGATGCCGTAGAAATATCTTTCACTCGACCATCTCCGACTGCATTCAGTGGGGGAGGATTTACACTTAGAGTCGTCCTTTATGCTAAAGGTAAGCTCTCAGCTTTTATAGTAACTTAAAATTTTATTCAAGCAATTACCGTACCTTTTCACATTCTCAAGTATGGATTTCTCGCTTACTTTTCAATATATTACACTATTAAGCCATCTTGCGTAACTTCAGGAACAAATGTTTACAGTTTTGATAGAGCAGGTTCGAGAGTCAATACCGTCGTGAAGGCAGCATACCGACTTGTTTTCTTGCGGAAGCCATAATGTCATATATTTCTGTATTATATTTTAATTTTTCAAGTTGAAAATGAGGGTGGTCTTCTGTTTAGGTAAACCCCGGCGGCGATAACGCCCACTAGATTACAAGCGTAGTAGAAAATCAATTGGTCTTTTGGTAGTATTTTCTTCAGAATGTATCGTATACGACGGAGTTTTGACTTCTCTACTACTCTACCTATTAATTCAGTAACGGAGTAATGAAGTGGCCAGCGGGGATACGAAAAGCTTGAGTACGATACAAAAACTCCAACACTCTCTCAAAGATTCGGAGAGAGTTTGCCCGGTAACACAAAATTACAGCTGCAGGTCAAATTTTCAAGCTATGGGGTCTGTAGTGGCATGTAGGCTGGCTTTGTTATGTTGTAAGTTCATCACGCCATTCCTCCAGGACATCACCTACCGTACCGGTACCTTTAGTGCAAAATGAATCAGATGAGACTTGAAGATGATACTGGTAATGTTAAGGGTACCGACAAGGATGGGGCCTGGAGGCTGGGGTTAGGGGAATGTCATTCCATTCGTCTAACTTAGAGAGCGTGGTGGTCTATTGGTTAAGGTGTTGGACATGTGATCTAAGGATTGTCGATTCGATCAGGGAGTTGCTATTTGTCAAATAGCAACTCCCTGGTTCGATTCCCACCTGGGTCATTATGTTGTGTCTTTGAGCAAGATGCTTTATCTCGATTGCTTCTCTCCACCCAGGGGTTAAATGGGTGACCTGTGAGGTAACTTGTATAGTGATGCGCTCTATCTGGCTGCTCCTATGGGAAGCCCGCCCCCGGAAACACGATGAAGTGGCATTACTGTTTAGTGTGCCGGGCACGAACAGCAAGGGATGTGCATTATGTAGTGTGGATTTGGCAAGCTATCAATGACCAGGGGTAATGATTGTGACGCGTTTTGAGATGTGTCACACATAAGTTGCTATAAAATCCAGATCATTATTATCATTAGATATTCCATTCAAAAGCACGTTTTTCTCAACCGTCTGGTTTCCTTGGATCCACTACGGACGAGTCCATAGGGTAGCTCACATAAGGGGCGAACCATATCTGTATTTACAGCCTTATTACAGTCAGCCAGAATTCTTCGTTGTGTTGATTTCTTTTTATTTTGGTGAATTTTGTCATTTTCTTACATGGATTTGCCTTTAAAAAACCTTTGTGGCATTATTTTCAGAATATTTTTACACTTAATATTTTTAAATAGTGCAGCACACTTTCTGCCTTCAAAGAGACTTTAATATCATAACAAAGTTATACACCTCTTCCATGACACAAATCACCAAGAAGCAGCAGATCTTACCGCCTCCCCTTTCTTTGGAGGATAGCGCCGCTCCTGTCTTCTTATAAAAAGATACATTTGTAATAAAAATTGGTACGTCTGGAATTCTATATATCTCATAATTAAATTTGAATGGTTTAAACTTTTATAAATTAAAAATTACATGAAATGGAATTTTTAATTTCTTTAGACTTAAGAAACCGAAACATAATACATAACACATACATAGTTTTCCAGGATATTTGTGTAACTGGACTCTCAGAAGACTAAAACCGTAGCTCAAAGATCTTTGTCTAAAATTTAAATTTTTGTAGAGTACTGCATGCTTTGAAACCCTTGTGTGAGCAAATACGTAGATGCTTCACTTTGCCTTGGGGGAAAATTCCCCACATGGGGGAGAACTTGTCCATTATGGACCTTGAAAATATGCCCACAGCGTCTTTTACCGTCTTAACCGTCGGGTGGTAATAGTAAAGCTAATTTCATCGTCTCATAACTCACTAACTCCTCAATTAATAGCGTTATGTTTTTCAGAAATGATTTGCTAGTGAACTGCAATTGAATTTGTGAATATTTTATGACACTGATTTCTCATCGTTCCCCCATTTTTTATAAATAGACGAAGCAACCGTTTGTGGTAGCATCTCTTCACCCAACATGATAACCTTGACGGAGGATTATCCTAAAGCCGCTCTGGCAACACCGAATTTTGCTGGAAATTATCCAATGGGGGCCTCCTGTTACACAAATATAGTGAGCCCTCCGGGCACACAGATCACAGTTGATTATATTTACCAAAATTTGGTGGTAATTCAAGACAATGTGATGATTTTGGACACTACAAATCCAACAGCACCATGTATTTTGAGAGTGGAAACAGCAGTTGCGATCGATGGGCGGATTCTAGATCAAAAGAGCTTTGAGAGCAGAACGAATCGAATGCAGATTGCCTTCGTGGATACTCTAACAGCGGAAAGGGCTGGTGTCTTGCTTCTTTTTTCCACCGCTCCAGGTGAGTCTTTTGAGGAAATATTAATGCATGATGGTCAAATTCTTTCATTTAAACAGATTAAAGGGAAGTATTCTGTTGCTATTACGTCACTGGTAAATTCGATGGAGTGTGATTCTGTCGTTATTACGTCCACTTAGTGACACCAATACACTCTGGTAATAGTTATCCTTCCCATTATATAATGCATTGCAAGATTTTTGAATATCACATCATTTGAAATTTCAAAGTTTGGGTGAACAAATTCTTCATGTGCTACAAAGTAGTTGATTACTTACTGACAAAACCACGCCATATTGAAAATGAGACAATACCACACCATATTGAAAATGAGACAAAACCACACCATATTGAAAATGAGACAAAACCACACCATATTGAAAATAAGACAAAACCACACCATACTGAAAATAAGACAACACCACACCATATTGAAAATGAGACAATACCACACCATATTGAAAATGAGACAAAACCACACCATATTGAAATTGAGACAACACCACACCATATTGAAAATGAGACAAAACCACACCATATTGAAAATGAGACAAAACCACACCATATTGAAAATGAGACAAAACCACACCATATTGAAAATGAGACAAAACCACACCATATTGAAAATGAGACAAAACCACACCATACTGAAAATGAGACAAAACCACACCATATTGAAAATGAGACAAAACCACACCATATTGAAAATGAGACAAAACCACACCATATTGAAAATGAAGTCTTCTAACTACACTGTTTTGCTGTACCTATTATTCTATTCCTACAAATTGCGTAACATTTTCTTTACCTCAAACCCAAAATTTGGCTTAACCAATGAACGCAGACTATTCCTATGAATTTCTCAGTTTTAGCCTATGCTGTCCAAATTTGTAAGAAGACTTCTTAGGCTAATAGGCTGATTTCCATTTAAAAGAACTCAATGAAAAGAACTTCAATGGAACTTAGTATTTCGTGTAACACTGCTGAGAATTCTCATTGACCTTAGGCTTCCCTGTAAAACTGAGAATCCCCACCGCTCAACACTGGCACTTCAAACTTTCTTTTCTTATTAAATAAGTGATATTTTAAATGAAAAAGTACAGAGATTGTATGGATGATGCGGGATAATCTTATAGCCAAAGAAAATATCTTGTTTTAAAACACAAATTGATGTCTAATAAAGTACTGCTCTACGTCTAAAATAAACTGTGATGTAATTTCACATTCCCAAAATCAATGATCAATGGTTTCCTACAGCTCCCCACACAATAAGCACAATGAATCTCCCCGTACATTCATTCGACGTAGACGTGTGTTTGTACCTAGAATTTTATGGATGAAACGGAATTGAAAATAACGAATCTTAACCTCCCTGTAAGCTACGTGAGGAATCATTTCGTTTTACATACGGGGTAAGTAAAAATTACATTGATCAATTCATTATAGATGAAGCGTGATGCTGACTGTACATTTTGTAATTTTTCAAGTCTGTTTTCTCTTATCACCATTACGAAATACAAAATCTTAAATTATCCTTCCAGTGCCTGGGAATAGCGGCAAGTATTCCGCAGAATATACAGTAAAGGGGCAACATTGTAAGAGAGTGGACACTTCTGTTTGAAATGCCCGTATTCCAATGGCAAATTGTTGTTATCAAATAGATCTTTTACCCTTAAAATACCACTTTCATACATAGATTTATAAAATATTACTTTCTTATCAATTTTCACCGAAGAGTTATTCCAATTAATCTCGTTGCCAAAATCGTCACTGGTTCTCTGAAATTATAAGACGACCCTGTCTGCACACTTCCCTAATAAATACATTTTCTACATCAAGGTCATAAATCTGATAATTGCAACTAAACAGAAAATGTTTTCCATAGTTTCTCAAGTAAAAATCAAAAAACGTTTTCCAATCAGCAGTTTCATCATCCATATATCTCTTAATCCAAGTACATTTTAATCCATAAATGAAAGATTTCAAATGAGTGGCTTTCAAGCCACCCTGCTCATGGGCGTCCGCAGGTAGGGGCAAGGGGGGGCACTTGCCCTCCCCTGGAAAATCAAAAATTTGAAAAAACGAAGAAAAAATAAAGAAAAAACAAAGAAAAATTAACATCAACATTTCTTCACAGTTCACTCAGTGTTACCCCTATTTATATGCAGTAGATAGGCTTTAGACGTGCCATTTCCAGCGATGTGGGAGGCTTTGGGGGCCAAAATTTTCTTGCGCTCCGCGCCAACCCATGCTTGCGAGGAGCTTTTTCCCCCCTAAAAAATTTTTGCAAAAATTTTTGCCCATCCCTGAATTTTTTTCTGCGGACGCCCATGACCCTGCTCGTAAGTGCTAATAAGATTCTTACGACTAATTTTATCTGGTTTTCCCTTCCAAATGAAACGAAATAGAAATCTCTTTAATTCTCTTACGTAACAATTAGGGGGGTCTGGTAAAACTTGAAATAAAAACACTAGTTGTGAAAGGCCAAATGTTTTAATAATTGTAATTTTGCCAAAGGGAGTCAAATCCTTGCTGGACCATAAATTTAACAACGGTTGAAGTCTTGACAACTTAGGGGTATAATTTAGTCAAAATAAGCTATCTCTGGAATCATCAAAAGTTATACCTAAAAGTGTGACTGGGCCTAACGTCCAATTGGGGCTTATTTAGGGCTAAAGAACCTAAAGGGAAAATATTAGTCTTATCAAAATTAACTTTTAAAGCAGATGACCTCTCGAGACTCTGTAATATATGAACAATTGAACTTAAACTATCATATGTGCCATCAATAAATAAAGCAGTATCATCTGCATATTGTAAAATTTTTGTTTATTTTCCAAAGAAAGATATTCCTTTAACCATTGAAGAGCTATTGATACGAATTGCAAGAATCTCAGTACAAATGATGAATATATAGGGGCTTAAAGGACAACCTTGTGTGACCCGTCTTGATATAGGGAAGGAGGGTGAAGAGTATTCATTATTACATACAAATGAAGTTACGTTTGAATGTTAAGTACGAATCCACCTGATGAAACCCTCTTTAAACTTTAAAAAGTCTAAACACATTCTAATAAAATTCCAGGACAACGTCAGTCATCATGGGCAACAATTTCTAAAGATATAATAAGTTTAAATCTGTAAGTGCTATTTTGGCATATAGCACAGTTTTGCATCTATAACATCAAACATACAAAACATTCCTCACAGTTGGTACCTTGGGCAACACCTCTTTGCATTTTGCAAAAAGTCGAAAAATTCTGACAATAATTAAATCATCTAATCAGTTTTAAAGCTTTGCCAAAGATAATACATTTTCATCCATCCTCTCCCGCAAGTTAATATCCCTTCCCCTTAACCCAGCCAAGAAATTAGAACTATCCACTACACAATGAGAATTCTAAACATAATCAGTTCAAAACTTTTCCAAAGATAACAAAAGTTCGCAACTTAGCTGACTGAAGTATATGACACCCTCCGCCTAGACCCCTTCCTTAGGGTGATTCCTTGATGGTGGTGACAAAGGATGCATTCTCCCGGGTACTACCTTTCTTAGGTACGTCGCTGGGACCTCCACTTAGAAAGCGCCTTTGACACCCCCCCCCCCCCCCACCTACGAATTGCTCAGGCTAAGGCCCTGAGAACAGAATTGTTTATTTATAAACGACCTTAAACGCAGGGACCATGCACGGAGACGGGGGGTTGGGGTGCTTTAGCCCCGCACTTCTTCTGTCGTGAGCATTTTGGGCAACCCAAAATTGGGAACTTGGGGCTGGAGCTTTATTTTCTTGAACATATTGGGCCGTTTCGATGATTAGCCCACCCCCCTCTCCCACCACTTCAAATTGGCTCCGCCGTCCCTTAAACGTCTGAGATGAAACAGGGTACAATGCTACAATCCCAAAACAAATGGTCAATGCTCTTAGTTCAATTCCACATTACAAAAAATACACAAATCAGGGGAACACTGAGTCTAACATTTTTTTTTGCGATAATTCTGTTTAAGAATTAAAATTGAAAGAACTGAAGCTTAACTTGTGACACAGTGTGACTTTACATTCTGAAATATCTATCCCAATCCTCTTGGTAATATTATTAAATTTATTCTGCCATTTCTGCTTTGAAGTAGGGCCTTTGAATACGCTTTTAATTGAAGACTGTAAATGAGCTGAGAGACAGACGGGCATCAATTGTATTGTAGCAAAGGTCGATGTCATTATTCGAAGCCTCACTTCCTAGCGATTATAATATTTTCCAGTTTTGTGGAATGGCATCGACTTATAACAACACACAGTGAAGAGAATCCATCCTTTTTGAAAGTTATGCTTAATCTGATCATAACGTAACGGCATGTTTTGGGGGGACAAAATATCCCTAACATAAACTGCATTTTTCTCACACAGTTCAGTTGTTTACACATTACAATATTACCATTAGCACGACAATGTGGATAATTCTTTATGATTTAAGAACAATAATTACCACTGGGCTCTTTGAAAACAATATCACTCCATGCTTGAAAACTTTCTCTGATGAAGGAGTTATACATTTTGCGTCATTCTTGGCAAAGCTGCGCTGAAAGAAAAAATGTTTCCCAAAAGGGGTTGCATGAAACTAAAAAAAATCCTTATTCCGTCTGTATTGTTACAGTAACGTTTCATCCACGCACATTTTAAGCCATAAAAAAACTCTGGATATGTGTAATCTTTAATGCACCACTTGAAATGGTATTTATTAATCATAACAAAACGCTCCCACTTATCAGGATTCCTTTTCCAAATATAGTTAATGATAACTCTTTCCAATTTTTTACGAAATAATTGGGAGGATTGGGAAGTACTAGAGAAAGGAAGACAAGCCGGGAAAGCCCAAATGTTTTGACAATGAAGTTGCGGCAGAAAGGGGTCAAGTCTCTAGAGGACCACGAACCCAAATAATTTTTAGCCTAGAAAGTTTGAGCATATAGTTAAAGGGAAAGAAATCATCATCATCATTTCTACAGAAAATACCAAGTGCTTGAACTGGTCCTTGTGTAAAATTTATAAGCCATGAGTGACTAAAAAAGCCATGAGTGACAAAGAGGATTCTGGTAATGAGGGTACAATACGGGAAAAGATTGGATTAAGAAAGATTTACCGATAAGCCTGACGCTTCCTTTAATTCATTAAACAAAATTACCGTCTCTTTTATTGATTGTTTACTTTCATCAAGAAAAATGGTTGTGTCGTCTGCATGTTGCATTATGTACACTTCCTCTGTATTGGTATTATATCTTTTACATTTTTGTACGGAATAAATGTTATCGCTGAGAATTATTGTGTTGTCAATTATTTTTATCTTTTATATTATTTTGAATTTTCAGGGCAAGCCGTGACCAAGCCTGTAGCCAGGGGGGAGTCAGGGGGCGAAGCCCCCGAAAAATTTTTCACCCCTATAAGATAAAATTACCATTGCCTCATAATGCATTTTAGATATATCTCGCCCCCTGAAAAATTGTTCCTTTAATTCATTAAACAAAATTACCGTCTCTTTTATTGATTGTTTACTTTCATCAAGAAAAATGGCTGTGTCGTCTGCATTTTGCATTATGTTTACTTCCTCTTTATTGATAATTATATCTTTTATATTATTTTGAATTTTCAGGGCAAGCAGTGATCAAGACTGTAGCCAAGGGGAGTCAGGGGGCGAAGCTCCCTGTAAAAATTTTCGCCCAGAGAAGATAAAACTATCATTGCCTCATTATGCATTTTAGGTATATTTCGCCTCCCTGAAAAATTGTTTACCCCCCCCCAAGCTATCTCGATCCCCTTCAGTACCTTTTCTGGCTAACGGCCTGGCAAGCTCCTCAGCAACTAGAAGAAATCTATATGGGGTTAAGAAGACCGCCTTAACAAACTCCATTCTTTCCAGATCAAAAAACCAGTAGAGTAACTATTATTACAGATACACTTGGTGTTCTTTCCATAAAATATTTTAATACAGGACAAAAATTTTGCAACAAGGTGTAATGTTTCTTTTGTTTAAATAATAAAGAAGCACTACCCCTACTTTGTTCTGATGACAGTTCCTCCCTCTTGTGTAACTATAGTTCAAAGAAGTCACTACGTTGAAACCTATTAAGTGCCAAAACGTTCTATAAAAGCTGCAGCCCTCAGTACTGCGAAGTGAATGATAAAACATTTTAATTTTAGTAAAAGTGGCATCACTGCTTGAAACCATGTCTCCCTCACCCTGTGCAAGATTTTGAATTACACTGAATTTTGCTTTCTTTTTCCTAATTTCAGAAAATCTTTGGCTTGAAGCATGCTCCCTTGTATCTTACGGCTTCCAGAGGATCCCCCCCCCCCTCGGTCCCCCTCGACCAAGTACCTTCGGCGGCCACTGGACTAAAGTATTTAAAGGAGGGAGTTGCTTGGTTCCGTGACAGATTACTTGCCGTTGGGTCAATTCATTTCTATTTTCCCACTGACATTTTCCCCAATTCTAAACACTCCAGTGCTGCTGCTGACAGAGAGTCAAATAGTTCATATTTTAGGCAGGATATTTCAAGCAACTATGTTTTCACTGTTTATTCATTTCCCACGTGACAGCAATTTTCTTCCAACAAAAAACAATTACAGGTATACCCGCATTTAAAAGTTAAGAACCCTTAAATGTACAAAATAATACCATCCTTTACTCTTAGTTCTCGTACCTGTTTTTGTTTTCGTAACTGAAATCAAGCATTTTGAGGAAATTTTGAGGGTATTGCCCTAAAATGGTCAATTTTTTAAGTCCAGTGACTGGTCTTTTGGCACAAATATCTATAAAGGAAAATATGTAACTTTAACGGGGCTCCGGATAATTATTTGAGATCGGTAACAGCATTACTTCAGCATGACCGTAGGTAGAAATGGGGGAGGGGGCAGGTCTCTAGCTAGACAAAGGTTCTGAAGGGGTCGAGATGACTTCCAGGGGCGAAATGTTTGTTTAGGAGGCGAAATGTGCAAAAAACATGTTAGTTACACCAATGGTAACTTGAAAGTTTCTGGGGGCGAATTTTTTACAAGGGGGCTTCGCCCCTGCACCCTTGGCCATGGGAGTGCAAAAGTGTAATTTTTCCCCTTCCTCTAAGTTATTGTGAAAGGAAATCTGTACCACATCGATCATTGTATATTTCGGAGGTTTAAAAAATAAAGATTTTTAAGGAAACGGAAAGTTCGATTAACGGCAACATGGGAACATTACGCGCCAACCTGTGTTGGCAGCTCCCTCCCTAGATATTGCCCCCCTCTCCCTCCCTCCCTCCCTCCCTCCCTCCCTCTAACGCCTTGCAAAAAAATCCCACGTACGGCCATGAATGTTGAAAATTTTCATCGTCCTGCAAAAAATGCTGTACTTTCTTCAGTTGGACCATTGGGCCTGCTTTGTCTGCTTCCCGGTTAGCGACGTTCATTCACTTGTTTATACATCACTGATCTTTCGAGCTGCAAGGTCTAGCTACGGAGACAATGTTTCCTAGTTAGCTGGTAGAAAGATAGGCATCTTCACAAAAGCGTATTCATTTTGTTCCCCTTTCTTTATTTTGCAGCTTATACGGCAACAACCGCTTGTGACATGTGCGATTGCACATTAATTCCGTCTGGCACAGCAACACCCGAGTGTGAAGCAGGTATAGTTGCCACCTTTTCATACTAAAGTCAAGGAATACTTTGTAGGTGTTTGATCTTCACTGAAAAGAAAATAACCACCGAATAAGGTTTCAACATTGGTTGGTTTTCAATGCATAACTTAGAGAAAAGGAATTAACAGCGGTTCACGCATGGCTGAATTCCTAAGAGTTAAATGTGTGGGTGTGTGTCACAAATCTAACGTTTGACGATATATTAACTTTACGCAAGACAGTGCAACGAATAGCCTACAATAATTGGTGCACAGGCTTTTCATGAAAGGAGAGAACCAGCAAGCTTTTCTAAAAAAAAAAAAAATGGTGGAAATGGTAGGGAGGATCTTTTTCTGACAATCATTTTCTTAATTGGGACAAACTGCTTTCACTCCCTCCCTATAATAACAGACGTTGCATTTTTCAAGGTAACGTTGGTTAGAACACTAGCGCTTTATTGATTGCTTGCCGAAGGAAAAAGAATCTATGCAATTACGCGGTTAAGTGAATGGGTGGGTGTGCGTGTGTGTGTGACGCTAAGCTTGTAATGAAGATGTCTCAAGATAGCATTGATTTAAATTTGTCATATTGAGTGGAAGGTTTCTATTGTTTTTGGTGGGACTCAAAGGAATTTTATGTCGCCACAAGTAAATCTGGAAGCCTTGTAAATACAATATTTCAAGATAGAAATGATGGACACTTCTACTACTTCCTTAACAAATTTGCCATATGAAAATAAGGACCGTAATGTTTTTGTTTGAGGTCAAAGTTAATCTAGGCTCACCAGAGGGGAAACTAAGAAAACCTTGTAAACTGATTGTAAACACAATATCTCAAAAGGCTAACACTCAGAGATCTCACAGTTACCGTATGTGTGGAGGTCATATATTCGGTACAAGTACCCTATTGTTTTTGGTGGTGGTCAGCGGTCGCTTAGGTCACCGGATGTCAAACGGTGAAAATGTGAGTCCTAATCACGATTGAACTTTAACGTGATTGAGCTCACAATTTGCATGTGGATGTTCCACATTAAGTTAAAAGCATTTTTTCTTATGGAGGTCAAATGTCATTTGGGATCACCAAAGTCAAATTGAAAAAGCCTTGTAAACCTGACAACTCAAGAAGCAGTAGCAGAAGTTCTAGATCGAGACTCTTGGGGGGGGGGGGGGCTTACGGGAGCTTGAAACGGAAGAATCTAAAATTTTCTCTCAAATATGTAAATCGGCCACGCGCACGGTGAAACCAATGATAATAAAAACAGTACCATAACCAGGGACGGCGCAAGGTTATTTTGATAGGGGACATGGGTTGAGTGATCGCCGTCCTGGGGGAGGGGTCTAAGGGGAGGGGTCTCCCCTTCCTCTGAGAAATTTTTGCTAATTTAAGGCTAAAGATTCAAAATGGTGCGTTCTTTGGGTAATTTTTTGACTATATGACTGGAAAATGGTCATAACTTTGTGAATTCTAATTTTTGGTTTGGGAGAAAGAGGGCTTTCTTAGGGGAGAGGTCTAAGGGGAAGGGTGTTCCTCTCCCTTTGAGAAATTTTTGCTAATTTAAGGGTACTAAGATGCAAAATGGTGCGGTCTTTGGGTTATTTTTTGAGTGATATATATTGCTGGAAAATGTTCATAATTTTGTGAATTCTAATTTTTGGTTGGGGGAAAGAGGGCGATCCTAAGGGAGAGGTCTAAAGGGAGGGGTGTTCCCCTCTCCTGTGAGAAATTTTGGTTACTTTAAAGTTGCTAAGATGCAAAATGGTGCGGTCTTCGGGACAGTTTTGACTGATGTATGGCTGGAAAATGTTCATAACTTCGTGAATTCTAATTTTTGGTTGGGTAAAAGAGGGCTGTTCTAGGGGATAGGTCTAAGGGAAGGGGTCTTTTGAAAAATTTTGGTTACTTGAAGGTCACTTAGATGCAAAAATGGCGTTGCTTTGGGATATTTTTGGACCCGATTATATGGCTTCAAAACATTCTTAATATTTCTGGTTAGGTGAAAGAGGAACCTTTTTTGTCTAAGGGTATGTATCAACAAACCTCCTGAAGTCCCCTTTTGGACACATTACTGCCTTCTAGTCGGGGAAAGTTTTACGCAAAAATACGTGCGTGGAGTCCACAGAAATATTCTCGAACTATTAAGAAAATTTGCCTTGCTTCATTTGTGCACTATAAAATCGTATCTAAAGGCTGGTAGAAACCGGAATATGGCCTCTTGGAAGCTCTGGATTAACTATATGGATCAGATATAGGCCTACCCCACCCTCCTCTTTTCTTCTCCTTTTCATCTTCTTTTCCTACTCTTTTTCTCTTTTCCTGCAAATTTCAGGGGGGGGTAGGCTTCCCTTCCCCGAGTGGTACTACCCCTGACCATGACATAGATGTAACGTATATACAGGCATATATTTTTTATTTGGAAGAATGTAGCAAACGTAACTGAGAGATACGAGCAACTGGACCTTCACATTAATGGGAATAACGATTCGGCCTGTACATTTGACTTAAAGGTTGTGTGACATGAAAATAACATAGCTGGATATTTAATGTAAAAGGCATTAAAAATCCAGAAAATAGCCGCAATTTTCATTAAAATCCATCAAATATTGACCATTTTAAAGGGAATTTTCTATTTCACACCTGTATCATGAATAAACATGAGCTATATATGCAAATATGTGACATCGAAAGAGGGACATACCATATATGGCACATGTTAGCCTTTGTTTTTCAACCTTAATTTTAAGGACACTGGTAGCATTGTTATTCCCTGAGGGGCTTATTATAAAACTTAAATTTTTTTCCTTGAAAAATATTGATATCACTCACCAAACTGTAATCTATATGATCAGTAATTGAGAGATAATTTATATAGGGTTAACAAAAGAAATCATAACACTGTGCAACACTCCACATCATTATTTTTGCATAGGCAATTAGTTTCTTCAGAAACCATTAAATTTGAAGACGTATATTTTGAGAATGGTGAAAGATATTGAAATAATTCCAACGGATCTTTGATTGGAGGACTTAATTCTCTAAGTGACAAGTGAAACACCTCTTTTTGGTTGCATGTCACACAACCTTTCAAAGGACTGCTAGTGTAGCTTGACCAGATCAGCGACGGAATGACTCGTTTTGAACTTCCAACAGATGATCAATCCGTTAACTTGAATTACATGTACGTACATACTATCATAGATGTTACTTATCTCAGGGCCGTCTTAAGAGATCACCGGGCCCTGGGCCCGGCATTAGAGCGGGGCCCCTCAATCAAGTGTGTTCGAAAAAAGTTGCGTAAAAAATTGACATCCTTGACCATCGCTCAAGCATAGACATGCCTGTATTTACCCCCCCCCCCCATGTCGCGCATAAAGCATGGAAATTGGAACACTCAGAATCCGTTATGAATCTTGTTCAAGAGTATATAAAAGTATTTCCACACAAAAATCTTTTACGCAAGGGGAGATATGATTTTTTGCGCAGAGGTCAATTTGCGGGGCCCCTGACATCGCGGGGCCCTGGGCCTGGGCCCGGTGGGCCCATGCGTTAAGACGGCCCTGACTTATCTGACCCAACTTCCATTGTATCAAATCGTGAACCTAATATGTGATTTCGAGACACAGACGACAGTTTCCCTTGACAAACTAAATCCACTGGACCAAGATGTGCACAAGTGTATTGGGCAATTTTGTTTTTCTCAGTACACGCAAAATAGCATAACACAACCTCTGAAAATTTAAGGGGGGGGGGGGGCTTAAGCGAATTTGGGGGGGGCTTGAGCCCCTAAAGTCCCCCCGTAAAACCGCGCCTGTCAAGAAGGATAAGTGTGTGGAATCTGTTACTTTGTGCGGTGATGCTCCGCTTTAGGTTAAAATATGCTCAACTGTTTGGTGGAGGTCCGTGGTCATGTGAGGTTACAAAAGGTCAAAGTTTAAATTAAAATCTTGTGAGCATAGTATATCTCATGAACCATATTAATAGTATATGTCAAGGTCTCATCCAGCCGACGCCCAGCACAGCCCGGCACCGTCCAGGAACACCCGGTACGGCCCGGCACAGCCTAGATTGTAAAAGTTGACATGTTGATTGTACATGAACTATAACAACTAACAGGCGCTTACCATATGGGCACTTTTGTCCTTTATGTGAAGCTCAAAACTTGATTTAGATCTCCTGGAGATATCATTTACGTCTAGTTATTGGAAGGCCATCGGTGCTATTGTTGAAATTGCAGATTTTGTCACTTGGTTTTGCAACTTCTTTTGTGGCAGCGTGTGAAATTTCTCAGTTTGATGGGTACAGATCAAAAATTCTTAGTACTAGCATACCGGCATACTTTGTCTGCTGTGCAGTTATGTTGACATTTTAAGGAGAATTTTTGGAAATTTCTCAACTTTTCACCTAATTAGCGATGTTTCAGTATTAATTGTTTGCTCCTTTGGAGAAGTGAAAAAGTCATTTCTCGAAGGATTATAAAAAGCTGGGGCGTTTGATTCACTCAGTTTATATTTTGTCCTCTTTTTTCTTCGGGTATGAGTGAGCATCGTATACAAATACTTTATGGAAAGTCGCTTGGCACGGTAGTCCTGACATCGGTAAACGAAAACGTCCATACTTATAACAGGCCGATTTGTCGCTAAAATTCACTTCAAAGTTGCAACCACATACGTTTTCGGACGTCTAAGTCTTTGCTGCACATGCTAAATATATGTTCAAGACTAGTAGGCTGTCTTAAAAAAAGTTTTGTGTCTCCAAAAATGTCTGTTCAAAAGAAATTTGGTAGTATTCGAATTTGCATCATTGGTACGTTATCGTGATACAATGCCTCCAGGAACACATGGTGGTGTTTCGAGTAATTTTCACAAATTTAAAATGGCCTCCATTTTTAAATTTGAGGTCCTTTATCTTTGCGGGGATTTGTTTTCTACCAAAAGTTTTTTTTACTGATAGATAGAAACATGATTCCAACTATGGAGGTAATAGGTCCATGTGCCAACCAAGCAAATTAGTTTGTCAGAATATCACCCGACATGTATATGACGTCACACGGTAGAAATGACGTAACATGATGTCAGCAAGACTGACTCAAATGGCAGCAATGTCGAAAAAGATTCAGATTCAGAGGACTATTAGGATTGGAATCATCCCTGACTCTGGAAAAATGTTTATATCTGGTAAAATACATTAGCAGAGATTTATACGTCATCATGTCTCCTAACTTGTGTTGGTCTTAGCTGCTCTGTTTAATTATAATAAGAAATAAGCATCTCATGGTTGACATTACGTCGTTGATTTCCACTATCAAGCTATTGCCTGCTACAACAATGAATGACAGAATTGCCCTCTACATCTACTACACGTAAGGTTTAATGCATTTCAATCTTTTTTCTTCACACCGCGACTTGTATCACTTTGAGTTATTGGGAAACATGCAGTATCCTTGGCGGTTTTACAGTCAAACCAGTAATAAAAACAAGACGAAAGGTTTCACGACGGGATTCCATTAGCCTGCTGTAAGCAGGCTATTGTTGAGTTTCATCAGGGAGTTGCTGGTTTCATCAGCTACAAGTACATTACACTTAATATTTACTTACCCTAAATGTTCATGTACAGTACACAGACGAAGTTTAATACAATACAATGGCCTGCCAACTTTCTAGCCAATCTCATTTCCGAGACAAAAATAACTTCATGATAATTAATGCACACGTCATCAGCGTTGGTACGGGGTGGAGTCAACATGAGCGACCGGTTGCTTCGCTACAGCCCACAGCAGACTCTTTTCACTTGTATACACGTTATGCAGTGCAGTACAGTACGGCCATTGCTGTATAGTTACTGGCTTAGCTGCTACCGTGTGCATGTACACATATAGAGCTAGCAAGGAACGTTGTCGTCTTGTCCATGCGAGGGCCTATGTATACAGACCAGTTTGCACAAACCGGCAAGGTCTGGGACAATATCCTAAGCCTAACTTTAGGCTTGACTTTTCACTGCAAAGGATTACAGATTAGCTCGATTTTTAGCTCATACATGATAATTACGTACCTTTTTAAGATGTCATCGTATCTTCAAAAGTGTTCGTATATGTGCATCGTCGCAGGCCGTTGTAGACATGAATAGTCAGTAGCCGTGAACACCATGTGACCTTCTTATGAATAATAATTTATCCCGCATTTTGGGGATTCGTGTAAATGAAAACTGGACGAAGGTTTGCAGACTCTGTACAGAATATATACAGGTGGTGTATTATGATTTGTGAGAGAGCGCCATCTTCACGAAGGCTGCTACAGAGTCTGCTCCGCAGGCTAGGATTCCATAGAAGCAGGGAGTTGCTATTTGTCAAATAGCAACTCCCTGATAGAAGTAGAAGAGTTTTAACGCGTACACCGTCATCTGACGGGGCTGTCTTTGAACCTTTTGTATTCCAGTAGTACAAATGTTACCTGAGGGATTCGGGATACAAATCTCATTCTCATTCTGTCGACTCCATTCAACCGAATTTCGAACTACTGTTTCAGGCTTTTGGGATTTTTCTCACTCAAAAAGAAGAGGAGCTTTGCCTCAGATCTAATCCTTATGCAAGAAATGCTAGATTCTAAAAGGGTCCTACAAGTTATTATCCTCGTACATACCACATGTTATGTGCAATGGACTGTTCTGCTATTTGCAAAAGCAAACTCACCTAGTTAGTAAAAATAAAATGTTGTAAAAATAAAATGTTGTACTCCCTTACAGTAACAAAGCATCAATTATCTGATATTAGAAACACAGAAAATTACGATACCTATCTATGGAAGGAATCAACATAACTTAAGGGAAGTAAACATCAAAGCTACCTTACATGCTGATAACTACACTCTCTAAATTCCAAAGAATGAAATTAGGGATGACTCTAAAATTAAGATTGAATATTCACTCTAAAAGAGTGAGAATGACTCTTTTTCTATTGAAATTTTTCACTCCAAACTCAGAGTGATCCCTAATTTCACTCTAAAAGAGTAATTTTCACTCCAAAGATTTTAGAGAGCAGACAAGTATTTTAGTGGGCTATAGCGTGGTTAAAATGAATCCCTCTTAATCTCCTCTTTTCTCTAAAAAAGTGTTTACCAATTGAAAACTTATTTTGCCCCCACCTTGTAAACATGCTTACATTCTAAACATGTTTAGCGATTAAACACTAAATGTAGCTACTAAACGGTTTTTTAACAGAATGTTTAGAAATTAGACACGACTTTTTAGCATCTAAACATGTTTACAAAGTGGGATGAAAAAATGTTTAGAAAAATGTCTAATTCCTAAATACCGTTTTGAGAGTGTAAAATAGAATAAGTATCTGAACACCCACTTGATCAGACACCTTTGAGCAATGCCGTAACGAAGGTAAATCTGGTGTAACATTTGTTGATTAAATTGGGTAAATACCATCCGTAATCCAAAACGCATGAGCCCCATCACCAATCTGCGTTTTTCTTGGTCAGACTTACTCGGACTGAGTCTTCTGAGAGGCTCATGCGTTGAGTAATATAATTCATGTTCTGTAAGTAAATTATCCTTCTCCTTCAAACAACTGGACTACAAGCGTCCCCTATCAGTCTATATTAAGAGTTTAAAGAGTTTTAGAGCCTAAATGAGTGATTAAAGACGTTGTATAGCGGTGTTTCCACACCCTCTTCCACACTGAGATTCGATCAGCATTACTTGACTGTTTTAACATCAAGCAAATAGAGTCAATTATCGTGGCGCCAGTCTGAGAAAACTTCTAGCAAGAAATTGGGGACAAAAACTTAAAAATTCGGGCCGATGCGCACTTTCTAAGAAGAGTTTTATGACTGGCTAATGCTAACCCTAATCCCTAACTAATCCCTTACCTTAACAAAGGATACAATCGATGCAATACAATACCATCAGCCAATCGAAAAATACTCTTCGAGACAGTGTGCATCACCTGAAAAATTCATTAAAAACCTACCTTTGCTGATCAAAATAGTGCCAAATAACGTATTTTGAGATTATCAACTTGCTGCACCCCACTACCGACCAAAGTGCCACCCTGCTCGGCTGTATCAAAGTGCAACTCTGCTATTCTATGATTGGCTATGTGCCTCAAGATCCGAATCAGTTGATGGTCGGTGCAAAGTGTGGTCTTTGATTTCTTTGATTTCTGTCATAGCCCTATATGACCTATGTCCTCAAGTCGTAACAAGCGATTTGCACATGAATAACCTGTAGAATATTGGCATAGCCAAAAATTACATAAAAATAACACTATTTGATAGAGTTTTGGCTACAAACAGAGAATGCAACGTTGAAACTCAAAAATTGCCCCTCTGTCCAAAACACTTAAGAATCTGGTCCTGCTTTATGGTTGATCAACAATTTTTCTTCGTAGACCCAACTAGGAAGAACCTGGTAACGCTGTTGATTCTCAGATCTAAGTCGGCTATCATAACAGAAGGTATTTTTAGCAACTCTAAAGGGCAAACCTCACAAAACAGCACTCGGAAAGATCAGTTACCAGTAGTGATTTTTTCATAAAATCCAGATTTATATTTCAAATACCATCTCTTACACGAAGAAACAGGAAACTGTCGGAAACTGCAAAAAGGGAAACCTTACAAAGACCTCAAATATTTCAAAGGAATGGCAGGGCCTTAAAAGTTCTTATAAAATCGGAAATAAAACAAAGTTGGAAGCAGAATAAAGTAACTCAGTAAAACCACTCCAATCGATCCCTTTAGAGAATTTTGCTCGATTGTAATCACGTAATGGATAACCCGCACCTAGCAAACCAACAAGACCTTCAATCCTTCAATTTCTAAAAGAAAAAGGCACTGCAAAGACCGTAGTCTTTACAATTTTCGAAAGCAGAATTAAACTTTCAAGTAATCGACTTGGTAATTGTATTAGATAGGGAGGTCTCACGGCAACAGTAGCCCCATAAGTCTTGAAATAAGGTGCTGAAACTACAATTTTGGGATATAAATCCAGTGCTGTTAAGCTTCACAGAAAAAGATGCGCGAGAAAAAGCGCCTCAAAAATGTTATGTTGGGAACATTTTGTGCAATTGTAACATCTTCCCCCTCCCCCTCCCCTACCCTCGCCATCCATTTATGAAATGACATGGGGCCCACCTCCCCTTTGTAATACCAGAACTTTTGTTTGGGAGCACACGGAGGGTACGTCGACCAATTTTTTGGAAGGGTCACGTCCCCTCCAGTCTGTTCGGCTGTCCCCCCTCTTGGCGACGACACTGCTCAACAATAACTGGCACTTGTTTTGTAATATTTTAAGTAATAACGTTTAGACAGAAAGATACTTCTATGTAAGTTTAGGACTTTAGCTGCATTTGGTGACTAAATCATCTCGACTCCAAATCCCTTGACAGAAAAACATAAATAGCGAAACTGACACCCAATATTGTGTGAAAACTTGATTTTCACCAGCCTTTACGGAATAGTCTCGAACACAGACGATTTGCAACAAATTTTGATAAAATGCCACCGTTCAACCAAACAAAAGTACGATATAGATATAAATCTTTTGATCCATTTTCCTCTGCTTTGATTTGTTTTTGACGAGGATTTAAGTTTCTACTGGATACTAAAGCTTCATTCCTTTTTGTAACCTATTAGGTCACGGTGACGTCACGTTATATGAATATTTGTTGATGTATGTTGTATTTTCGAATGGTTAATTTTTTATAACTCTTTACCCCGTCAGGGGAGATGAAGAGAAATACACTGAATCTGAAACTGATTTCTACCATGTGATGTCATATGTTCATCATATATTGTCTGGTTTCGTGTTCCTATTCATAACAGGAGATCTCTTAAATCTAATTTTTTGACACTGCTCATGACGTAATTTCTACATGTGACGTCATAGATACTTTATTTAGTATTTTTATCAATAGAATTCGTCTGTATGCTATCATGTTTCCATCTGTGTGTGCGATGAAACAAACTCCTAAGAAGATTCAGCCCCTCAAAAAACTGACAGCGGCCATTGTGGATTTATGCAAATTACTTAAAACCTCCAACATGTGTGCCTGGAGATGAAGATGCTCCACATTACGTAAAAAATATCTCACAACTTTTGGTGGAGGTCAAAGGTCATTTGAAGTGGGCAGCTCAAAATTTAAAATCTTGTAAGTGTAGTATATGTCTTGTATACTAATAGTACATGTCCAGGTCTTTCCTTATGTCGACGCCTAGCACACTCCGGTACCACCCAGACTGAAAGAACTTACCATGTACTATTTTCTTTCGGCATGGAATGCTAAAACGGAAGTTAAAGGGGCACATTGAGTTTATATCGATAACTAAACGAGGGTGTTGAAGGGTACTACCACATGACAATGCTTATAATTAGCATAATAAGTCAAGTTTCACATGCAATAGTTTACGCAAAAAGCTAAAAGTTTGAACTTTTTGGTATCCCGGCTTGTAACGGTTGTGAATATATATGTAGCCTAATTCAAAAAAATGTCTGGTCACGAATTTTGAAAACCGAATTGAATCGATAATTACTCACTCACAGAACATTTATTTGTATGTAGGATATAGGGATTGTCTAAGTTTGACCATTTGTCATTAGTATGTGAAAAAAACTTAACACGATTTGGAAAAATTTGGTGAATTTCATGAACCAACTCAATGTGCCGCTTTAAGGTTATCCGTTGTAAGTATTATAGAATCGTCGTGAATGAGGCATACGACAGCATACTATTTTACCTTGGCGCTTGTTTAAGCATGGGGATAATGAGGTTACCCTTTGCCACAACTGCCTCGGGGGCACCCTTAGGCAAGGTGCGCCTGTATTTGCCCAGTTCAGTTTGGGTTCCCGAAGAGAGTGGACGTTCCCGATCCCCCGCCGGGCTCGTTCGATCTCTTTGGGAGTTTTGTTTTTGTTGCATGTAAATAGTTGTATATACTGTAAATAAACTGTAAATAGTGATTTGAGTGTGGCAGGTGGACCCCCGTATCCCTCTGCGCTGTGATTACCTTCGGGCATGTTGTTGTCTTTGGCGTGTTGTTGCCTTGGGTGTGTTTGTTGCCTTTGGGCGTGTGTTGTTTTGACTTTGTATTGTTGTTATCGTTGATTGTGGGTGTGGTAGTGGTTTCTGTTTGTTAGCGGTGGCAAAACTCTTTTGTTTCCTTTGCTGGGTGTTGATGGTGAGAGCATATTGGCGATTCTGTGGGCGGTTGTCGGCTGCGTTTTGCTCCGGTCCGGTTTGGGTTCTTTGTTCCTCAGTGCCTGTTTCTATGTACTTAAAAAGCTCTATTTTACCTTGGAACTATCAACCATAGCCTCAAGGAAAGTACAGGGACGACCTATCTTTTACCGAATAATACCTTCCGAAGTGACTGTAAGCGGGGCAGACTGCCATACTGGTTTTCAGCAATGCCTGGTTGATCTTTGGGTTCAATAGGCCGACGGGCTGGTAGATTGGGTACTAAGTGGCTAAAAAGTGAATAATGATGGGCCGAACTAGGTGACGGATGTCAAGGCAGGCTTTTAGACTCATTCCGCTCTTGTTAGGCTATATTTGCACATGACCCGTAAACATCCTTTTTTAACTCGAGGCAGAATTTTGATTGTTGAAATTACTCCCGGACACCTTTTACAATAAACTAAAAAATTAAGCTTCACTTATACTTACAGCATAAACAAACGAGGCGGATTTTCAAACCAAGCAATTTCTATTACTTAAATTCCATAATTTCTATTACTTAAATTCCATCTGTGCTGTATGACAAAAGTAATTACAAAAATTAAGAATTATCCACGTTTCTTTCCGGCCGACATCGAGGTCCACCGGTTGGTCGGATAAACGCTTACTTAAACTATTCTTTCTTCTTCAGCAACGTCGAATGGTTTCGTAGATATTATGAGCATGCCAGCAGAACAACCATGCAATACGGAAACCGTGCTAGATTGGACGGAAAACGATTCATACCTCTTTCTGGCTACACCAGGATATAATACTGCTGGGTATACGGACACAGACACATGTAAATGGACCGTCACAGGTCCTACGAATTCTAATCTACTGGTAATCTTCAAAGACATGGATCTTGCTGCAAGAGATTCCGTCTACGTAGCCCCTGGAAGCAACATTGGACGGATATTTAGAATATCGGGAGCGTCACCAACAATCGATTTCTACGACGGATCAGGAATGGCAAGTCTTGCAGTGGTTGGTGCTGAAATTGTTGCACTTTCAAACAGAGTAACTGTCGGTCTTATCACTAGTGCCGCAGATTCGGCAGTTGGACAGGGGGCGTCCTTCGAAGTTCGAGTAATAGACAATCGTAAGTAATTTTTGCTGTTTTTTATGTCAATATCTTGCTTTTCTTTGCAATTTGAAAAGTAGGTAAATAACTTTCAATTAATTAACGAATCGAAGAAGCATTTCGCTTTCACAGAAGATGTGCCTCAATACTAAGTTTGGCTGTCAATCATCGTCAAACTCTTAGTGAAAAACATGTACATGAGTTTAAACCTATTTAGAAACTTAAAATAGGCCGCGTTTCTAAGGTTGCCTGTGTAATGATGTGAGAAAAGGAACTAACTTCCACACTCCTACCTTTGAACTCATCCTCTTTTTATCCAAAAAAGAACAATTAAGGTTTAATCTACATCATACTTAAAACAGAATAAAAGGGAGTTTTTCATACGGCTATTTTCACAGTAATTTTTCATGTAATTTTTGACTCCTTCAAGATTCTGTGCTGTGTTTTTTGGCATGAAACGGAGTGACGTATGTAGACCGTACGGGTTTAAGTATTCGTGATAATCAAGATATTTCTGGATTTTTTTTTTAGAAATAATTCTTGAAAGCTTCATGACATATCACAACGAATTACCTGCTGAAAACAAGATTAAAATCTCTGAAAATAGCCACGATCCTCAAAGTCCTCAAAGTCAGTACAAATTTGAAGAGTGGAGAATATTGACCTTTAATTCACAGTGTGGCTAAACATTTGCTAAAATAGGTAGCAAATACGTGAAGTTGAAGAGCAAAGTAACAATACTGGGATTTCTATGTGGGGCGGGGTGGGCTTGAAGGAAAAGTTTGCAACCAACATTAACAATTATGTTTGACTTTATAATGTGTGTATATATATATATATATATATATTATTGATATTTTTGAATTTGTATTGGTTGCCACTGTTACCAAATGCAAGACTTTGATTGGACAAACTCCCATTTCTTAGGGCTGTAAAGCCCGAGTCCGGACTTAAATTGGATCCCGGACTCTAGTTCGTGTTTACTGGACTCGAAATTGGCCCGGTATGGGGGGTTCCGGAATTGGCAATGGCCCGGAATGGGCTGCAGCTGGACTCGGAAGTGGAGCCGATACCAGTCGAATGCACAGAAACGAAGTTTCATTAATGTTGCAGAAAGATACTTTCTTTTTTGTGCTTAATTAAATACATGAATGACCCCACAGACTCACCTTAAATTCAGGTAGGGCTATGAAATTGACTCCTTAATATGACCTTTGTAATAAAGTGCAGTGGCGTAGCCAGAATTTCTTTGTTTGTTATGGGGGCAAGATCTTTCTCAAGGGGGCAACCAAAATAAGCTTTATATGCACTTACTCTACTGAAGCCTGGTGCAATGTACATTGTACACGACTATATGCATACGGTATGTTGATACTGCATGCATGCGGTTAAGCTATGCTTTGACAAATTAGACCAGGGCACCATCATTTCTTCTTATTGTATTCAGTTAGGATCTTACCTGCCAACTGGCCAAATTGATTAATTGCCAAGCTGGTCATATTTATCAAAGTTTTTATATAATTTAAATGCCGTATTTTTGTCTGTCAAAGAAAATCCTTCCCGATTTGTTTTCTTTTAAACACATCGCTTGAAATGGGGGTGGAGGGGGCAAGAATGTACTACAAAATAATTTTAGGAGGGAGGCCCTGCCCCTCCCCCCATGGCTACGCCACTAATGAAATGTACTTGATAATCTCGTTAAAAGCATTTGTATCATATTCTACACGGTCAAATGGCTGGACTCGTAATTTGCCCTGAATTGGGGATAATGGAATCGTAATTGGCTCGCAATGGGAGGGTACCGGTTTCGGAATTAGCCCGGAATGGTGGCCACTGGGATCGTAATTGGTTCGAAAATATTGACATAAGGTAGCAGTGAACTATTTACTGAGCATATAAAAAATATGGGCGAGGGAATTTCTAAATGGTTATCATAACAATAATGTAGTATATACGAAAACCTAGGGGTAGGTCTAAGGAGGATTTCCTTTTTCGTTGTTTTATTTGGAATAACTTGACGTTTGAAAAATTCCGGATGATTAGTCCATTTGTGCGGCTGTTTGCAGAGTTACAGGAGGATTGATTCGCAAACATGCAAATGAGCTATTTGGAGAAGACCAAATTGCACAATTTACAATAAGTATTTTCGTTCAAAAAATTGTTGCACAAAAACATTACCTTTTTCATCGTTTGATTTCATATTTTGTGATGTATACTGATGGTATCCAAGTCCTACCGACTGCAATAATATGTTCATGTACATAAGTAAATTACCGTATGCAAATTAAGAGCATTTTACCAACTGGGAAGTTCTCCAACATTTCACTCGGACATTTTACAATTGAATGGAAACGTCGCTATAATCTTAGAAGGAACTTGTGAGGCACGTTAAAGTCTCACACAATACTCGTGAAAGTTTTGGTGAAGTGTGTATGCAGTAAATTTATTTGTAAGATATTAGAATTGGTAAATGAGTTTTAAGAAGTCTTACAATAAACGTTTACTTACAAAAGTAGGTTTCGTACTTTAACGCGTTGTCAGGGCTTTCTTAGGGTTCAGATTTACATTTTTAATTTGCATTAAAGTTCTTCATTGGTACTATTTGTGGGTTATTACAGGTTAGATTTAGAAACGGGACAGCAAAAACTATTTAAAAAGACCAAGGACTAAATAATTCGATATGGAATCACTTTCTCCTACTGTTGACACCACTTACCCCAGTGCCCTACTATCTAGTTCGCTGATCTGACCTTCTTCATTTACTCGTCCGTATTTTCGTTAACTGTTTGAAATTCCCTAAAAAGTTTATTGTGGCATTAAAAGTTTTCAACTTCGCGAGTAGTTAACTTGCCCGCCCGGCGGACGTGTATTACTCCTGCACCTATATTGGCTGTACTCGAGAGTATGTACACCAAAGAGGAGTACATATTCGACACCTGCTATAGAGGTAAGTAGTTAACAGACAAATGAAATTTGTCAATACGCCATTGAAATTGCCATAATAGTTGCAACTTCCTAGTCAGCCAGTCGCCCTCCCTACTTGCAAACGTCCAAACCGTTTTCACAGTTTCCAGCTGAGGTATCCCAGAAATAGTTTAGCTTGGTAGACTTATGTTTCGAAACAGTAACAAGAATTTAGTCACTCCATCAAATCTTTCATTCCGTGATTTTCGTCTAGTAAAAGAAATATTATCTTTCCTGTAGCAACTCGAATCCCAACAAACCAGTTGCACGTCATATAGTTTGATTCGAACTCTCGTGCAACCATAGAACTTGATGTAAGGGAAAACGATGTCCTGAGATCTGGACTGAAGCCACCCATCAGATTGTCTGTATGGCAACAGCGAGTGACACAAACATAACGTCGTAGCTTTTGTGTCAGCCTATAGACCATTTTCCAAATAGCAATTGCAAAGGATTGTTGGATAGAGTTTTTGGTACTCGTTGTTAAAGTTAATGGCATTTTACTGTGGCCAAAAAGGATGTGAACAAAAATTCTATCCCACAATCCTTTGTAATTTCTATTTGGAAAAGGGTCTATTGGCGGGGGGAACTATGAGATTTCAAAGTCAATAGGTATATATAAGAAAAATATAACGAAGACTAAGGGCACCATAACTTGCCTCTGTTGTGGAAATTACTCCTAATCTGACGAAAAATGGATAAAAGTATTTCCTACAGATATACAAAACGTCTGGCTCTTTCCCGTACAGCGTAATCGCCCTCACAATTTTCGTTTTTTGTCAGGTTAAACACACAGGGTGACGGTGATACTCCGTGACAGCGTTCACTCTCACAACAATTTCTGTGTGCAACACAACTAATGATAAGAGAACTAATTTCGAGTTGTGATGTTAGAGGTCACCTCTCTGATAGGCTAATTGTTGAGATCAAGCTGTTGTTTAGGGTTGCATTTCCCTTGCCTTTTAAAAATGCACAAATATAACTTTCATTTTGCTCACTTTGTCATCGATTTGGCGTCTTACTTCTGCAAACATTTAATTTATAGATGGGCCATAGCGTACCTATAATGAATGTACGGAATTTTTTCATTCAGTTAAGATAAATGCAGGAAATAATAAAAAAGAGAAGTCAGTACTTCGAAATTCCTGTCTTGATCTCAATTTTGATAACCTTCACATAAAAAGGCTTCAGCAGGTTTCACGCTTCATAAACTTCAACCAAATAGGCTTTATCATTCATTATGGTTGATGGTAGATACAAAGTATTTTTTAATGGCTTGTTCGTGAAGTAGGTTACTTCCCAACACAGTATCGTAGATGTTTGAAGTTTGTTGTCTGAGCAAGAGCGCCAACAGCTTGTCAAAAGTTGGATTGGGCATGGCTGTAACCAGACTTACTTCAAAGGCAAATCGTAAACCCTACAAATGAGGGATCAGGGGCACACGTAAGTACCCCGGAAAAAAATTTGGCGGACACGTGATCTGTGGTGTAAACCTGATGTATTTTCCCGCGATTTTAATCCAGTCAAAGGCTGTTTTCATCATTTTCGAGTTTGATTTCATTGAATAAGCTATATTTTTAAGCTGTGGAATCAATAAAACATTTGCTTACTATTTTCGTTAGCCTCTGAAAAACGTGGGGGACAACCCCCTTTACTTTCAAAAGAAGAGGGATATCCCTCCCGTCCCACACCTTTTGAAGTCCATGTATTTGATAGTTGGTAGGCTGCGTCTTGTTGGTTCGAGAGGAATGCGAAAGAACGATTACTCATAATTAAACATCATTAAGCGTTGTATCAGAACTTTAATGGGGTAATTATCTCTTCCCATACCTAGTTAAAAATGTCTCAACTAAGTTTACTAAGGTTTTCACCCAATTAAAGAAAAATCGTCTACTGTACTCCCCAGGCAAACCCGCAAGTAGCCTACTTTGCATTTAAATTACTCAAGGCCATGCATATTCTGTTCAGTACACCAAAATATTTGTGTATGATTTTAATGCTAGCGTAATCTGGCCTGTCCGTCCAATGGGCTGCACTTACATCACATTTCACTGGTCTGCACGAGTCATAATTGATCAATCAGTGTAAAGATAGTTGTGGAGTTAGTGTTGGAACGATTATCGGTATTCACCATCCTTATCGGTCGATATTCCCAATTTTTTTTATCCTGTATCAGTAAAATATACCTTAAATGCCTATATTACCTAACCGATATTTATCGTCCCATATGTCATGATAGTGGTACACAGTTTGAGTACTTTTGAATGCATATCCCAATATTTTGTCTCATCAAAATGAAACGACACTTCAGTGTAGTGCCCCGCAGTCTATGGTTAGTCGCAGCATACTAATTTCCCAAATATCCGTGTCGGATCGGTATCGACCGATATTGAGAACTGAAATATATGTATCGGTAAGATCGGTTACTTGCAATATCGGTGCAACACTAGTTGGAATTAGGTAAATCAAAAGGCAGTCACGTTTTGTAAGTAGAGATACCCCGGGATTTCTAAATATGGTGGGGTGATGCAAGAACCCCTTTAATGTTGAACACGTTCTTTTCCGTGTTGTTACGTAATCCTTTTTTTTTTGTCTTTCAGGATGCATTCCAAGATGTGTGAACGGAGGCCAATGTAATTGTGTGTGCGTGAGTGGATACAGGGGGATAACATGCGCTAATCGTAAGTCTTGCTGTGTCTACACGAAGTTAGCTACACGAGCAAGGTTGCAAAAAGTGAATCTGGTCATTTTCGCCAAAACAGTGGCAAATCATTGCTAATTGGACTTTGCATGTGATTTATTTAAGAACCTTTCACGACAGACTCTGTAATCGACTTGTCTCGTATACTTCTTGTACGATTTAAGTGCAGAATATATAATTAAGCCGTTTACAAGAGAACATCCTTTTTTCAGATAATTCGTATATAAGATATTTGAAAAGATTTCTGTTCAAGATTTTAACTGTTAAATGTTTATAACATCTTCAATTGATTATTACATGTCCCATAAATAATATAGAGAACAGAGGAACTCACTTTCTCTTTGCATTTGTGCCCAGAAATCCAAATTTACAACAGTAAATAATAATAAATAAAATAATTCACTTTGACCTTTCTTTTTCTCAGAATTATTAAAAATTTATTCAGATATATACGGGAGCTTGCCTTGGTTAGGTGGGTTAACTAGTTGTCGCTAGGCAACTAGACACTGGAGGGCAAACTAAGAAACTAGTGCATGTGCTACCCTACACACGCAAGAAATATTGAAGCGTCCCATTTACAGTACAGTACTAAATGCAATGTGGTGTGTTCTGCGTACATACGAGCCCATATGACCTGGGCGGTTTGTTCGCCCTGCAGAACAGCCAGAATGTCGCTGAATCTGACGATTGACCTTTAATAGCTGCAAGTTCCCTACAGTTAAGAGTTTCTACAACCTAATTGTAAAAGTGTCAGTACCTTTACCTAGCTTTTCAAATACCCACTACTTAAGATTGTTTCCCTCGTAACTCTGCAGCTATACCAATAACATTGACGTTGAACACAGCACCACCAATAACGGAAGGGTCCCCTTTCGAAGTAATTTGTAGAGCCGCGATCCCTCTTGTAGAAGAAACGTCGATTGGTGAGTATTGTTACTTAAAACTTTTCCACCTCAGAGTATACACATGAGTATTATAGATAATGATGCATGATTGTTACCCAATACACATAGCATGTCCAGTTTAAACTGATCTGTGAAAATTGGCTGTGATTGTACACTCTTTGCATTCGATAGTGTCACGTAGTTCTTTATGAATATCCATGACCTGTCAATGAAGCTGGTCGAATTACCTATCAGGTGACGAAGGAGGATTCTGGTCTTCACGTCATGGGTGGCACGTCATCCTCCCTTCTTGTACTAGGGATTGTATAAGAGATGGTGGCGCCATAAAGTAGCAGTAACCTCTTCGCATTATTAATTCCAGTTCTGGAAGTCGACTCCACCTCCACTGCCTTCGAAGGAGCCGAATACGACTTTGTTGTGTTATCTAGCTACCCTTGCATCGTTCCAGCCGGAGGTAGATCGTGTACTATGACCATAACCACGATTGACGACACGATTATGGAAATGACTGAAAACATTGTTCTAAAGGCAGGAACGATTTCTGGTGGTGGCGCCCCTGACGCAGCTGATGGTGAAATGATAATGATTCAATTACAAGACACTCCAGGTAAGGACGAAAGCCACTTTTTTATCTACCTGCAGGGCGACTACCCAGGGGCGTAAATATGGGGGGTAAAGATGTTCAGACGCCCGTATGGTGGGATCTGTTCTTTTCAGCCAGTCAAGAACGGGACCACGCGTGAAAGGCCCATGATGTAGAAGTCTGAAAGTCGAGAGGTTGATCAGTTAAGTTTGTTGTCCCTTGCGGATGTAGCTCCTTTGGGGAGCAGAACTCCTTCGGAAGTTATGTTTGGTTTCACCCCTTGGCTCTTCGCCAGAGAGTCGAGGGGACTTTTGAATAAAGTAATACGGGGGTGGGGGTATGACATCTCCGTGAAAATCAAAGTCGGTCTCTGAGTGCCAAAAAGTCGGTCTCAAATCCAGTTAGTTAAAAAGTTAATAGATCTCTCACCTGCCCTGATTTTCGTCTGTTTCCGTGGAAAAATAAGAAAAGTTGTAGTTGGTCCCAAAATAGTTCACACCACCCTGCGAATTCAGGTATATACGCCCTGCGACGAACACCAGGCACTCAGGCCTGTTCAATGGATTTGCAATCGATAAATGATATCAAACAGGCTAGCACCTTGCACCAAATGCTTGACAAACATACAAAGACAATTACATAAATATACATATTCATATAAGTATTTAAATGAATAATGTTATGCCGGCCCCCTCTTCTACATCCAATTGTTTTTGAGACGGTCCCAAAGCCGCTGTACAACGTATATGTATGCTTTCTTATTTTCAGATGCCAAGAAATCGCATAATTTTACAGGGCATAATTTCACAATTGTCCTTAGGGAAAGTCCGGACCTATTGTGTAGCCCATTTTGATAGGATATATGGTCATTGATAGCTAGCCTTTTCTTAACTTCGTGGTTGGTTGCACTTCATTTTAATGTTCAATCCAGTACGAAATGTTTTCGTGTATACGGTAAGGAGACGGCTGAGCATGTTGGCACACTTTTCAAGGGAAGGTGTTTGTGGATACTTTTTTTTTCGAGATCTATGCGTATCTAACTATAGACGTATGTCGTTTTATAAAAATGGGTAATATCATCTTTCTTCAAAAGATCACAAACAATGAACTGCCCGAACAAATTTGTGAGTGCGATTTTTTCAATTACGGCAACATAGGGGCGAGTTTGTGAAAGAGCAAGCGGCCAGTTGTAAAGCCTTTTATTCGTCAGAAACAACAATACCGAAGATGGCTAAAGCAAAGTGGTGGAATATTTCACTTTTTTATGTCCCAACACATGTATAACGTTTCAGGCAATGCTCTCCATTTCCCAAGCACTAAATTGGGAAACACTGTGTCTGAGCACTTCTTCAGTCCAACAGCACACAATTGTAAAATATGCACGATGGTGACAAACATTTCCTTCCGAACTTCATGTACCCAGTGCAAGACGGGGGAGGGTTGTTAGGAACGATACACAACAGCCAAATCTGTCAGAAACGCTCGAAAATAACTAAATCCCTTCAGACACCAAAATTTGTTTGATAGATTGCTTTTTCCCTATTGTTTTGCAGGCCCGTAACCAAGGGGACAGTTGGGAGCCAGGCCCCCTGCACCTTGGCTTTCCCCCTGCTCTGCGGGAATAGCCAGGCCCCTGTGCAATAACTTATACTTAGTGCCCCATGAGCTTGGTTTACACCCCCCGCCCTCCGCTCTCCAAGCCTGGTTACGGGCTTGTTGTTTAGCCACTTTTGACTAAGGCCTCTTGATGATGATCTGCTCCTGTCATGTAAACGTAATCCCGAAACAAAAGCCATTGTTGTTATTTGCCTTAATGTGAGGCTCATTGCTAACAATGGCTTAGCGTTAATCAAGAATTTGAGTCAAACGTCTGTGAAGAAATATTTAAATATTGTATTTTCTTTCTTTCCATACGATTTCGATGCGTCGTCTGCTTAAAACATTATTCAAACATTAAGTATTTCTCTCAATTTTGGCGTTTTCCCCCATAACTAAGGAAAATACTCAAAATGCGAGGTTTGACAAAATTCTCTACAGATATTAACTGAAATGAGCTAATCGTGACGAGTAATGATGAAAGTTTCGAACTTCACATTTTCGTGTGACGACTGGCTATAATTAGTCACTGAATTTATCGCAAGAAGGGGATCATCCCATTGTATTTTTGACAATAAGTCACTGAGTACTTGATGTTATTATATAGGCCTAAGTTTTGGGAATAAGTCGGATAACCGTAGGAAATTTAAAGAACATTGCTTCAGGGAGACTATAGAAAGTTGGTTCTACTTTCTAAACCTCACGTGCCTCAAGGTATTTCTCTACTTACTTGTGGTTTAATAGACTGGGTCATATTTAAATAAACTTCCACTGGTGAAATTTGCCTGACATACAACTCTTTCCAATAGAATGATTAGCCAGGGTTGAGCATGCCTTCTCTACACAGTAAAACGAGTTTGGTGACTAAATCGAAATTTCGTTATCAGGGTCTTGTAGCACTAATTGGGTAAACCACTTTACATAACCTGGTTACCTGGTCTCGTATGGACGTGCCCAATTTATTGTGTTTTGTATTTGGC
This sequence comes from Holothuria leucospilota, assembly GCA_029531755.1. Classification (NCBI taxonomy): domain Eukaryota; kingdom Metazoa; phylum Echinodermata; class Holothuroidea; order Aspidochirotida; family Holothuriidae; genus Holothuria; species Holothuria leucospilota. The sequence continues at coordinate 27,045,707 of CM055981.1, read as the reverse complement.
ACATATGGCGGTGCCCACGATCAGTTGCATTTTTGCCACCTGATAAAGGTTTTAAACTCGAAACGTCGTGAAGTTTTCTGCTAACTTTCAGCACTAGTCTCTACTTTTAATTGACCTATATATATATATATATATATATATATATATATATATATATATATATATATATATATATATATATATAATATACACGATACATATATATATATATATATATCTAGGTCGAAAGTTAAGTAATTACTTCCGATCGGCATATTTAAATCAACCCTCAATACAAGTACTGTCTAGCCTTTATAAACATGAGAAAGGACAGGAGAAATAAATTCAGAGAGAAAATAAAGCCACGATAAGGGTCGAACCTGCGTCTGCCGTCCTCCGTGCGACAGCAGTAGCCACTAAGCTATCACGGCGCATGTGGCTTCACATGTAACAGCAAGGTACAAGAATTGTCTTATTCAATTTTTTCCTCTTGTTACGATGGTAAGTCCCTGTGCTTGAAGTTGAATATTCAATAGGTCGATTATGGTAGATTAACTATGAACACGTAAATATATACCTTATACGTTTCTTTTTGCCTAGATACAATACTTCTGCCTGTTGAGTTTAGTAGCTCTTTCTACACGGTATTGGAAAGCGACTTAACTTTTACTGGTACTATTGAATTCAAGCGCTTGAACACATATCATGCAATCCCCGAGACCGGTACCATCGGTAAGTAGTCTGTTTTCAAGATTTTGTTTTTTTAGGTAGTAAATTTCTTTTTGCTTGATAAATTTCATGAGGGTAGTACTAAGTTTAGTGACCTCAAGCTACCTTCTTTCTCTTCGGGAAAAACCACTTTGGTTGGCAGCTGACGAGGTGAGTTTATGCTAACATTTAGTCAAATTGGCGCAACGTCCTGACTGACCTAAATCTGGTTAATTATTGACTCCATGTTGCAGTAAGTTCTCTCGTGCCCTTGTTGTAGTCAAAGTGACCCAACTTTTTTATTTAGTTTTGAGTGTATCTTTCAGTTACTATTATGGAGACGAATAGTTTTTTATCCAGGTAGTTCAACGTGGAATTGAATTCTATATCAAATCTGAATTGTGGGTGATACTACCGTGGTATGTAACGAAAATTTGCTTCTCAATCAAGTTAAGGGGATCTGGTTTATAATTCTGTTTTAATTTTTTAGTATCTTGGAAATTAGTTCTCAAACGAAAGAAGCTTATATTTTAATTTCTTCAGTTATGATAATTCTGGGTAAATGATGTGCTTCAATGCAAAATATGACATAAATGTAAGTATTTATTTTTCACGTCTCTTCGCTTAACGAGGGAAGTGTTACTTTGACCATGAAGTCGGGTTACTAGCATTAGTTCCTGTCCAATATCTACGTCACTTTTGTTCTCGTTATATACCTCCATTTTCCTCATTGCAGATCTCGCATACACGTTAGGTACAGCTTCAGCAAGCGATTTCACCCAAATATCGACGGTAGCTTTCGTTCAAAGCTCACAACCGATGACTTCGACTGTTTTATTTGAGATTCCTATCAACGATGATTCGTTGGAGGAATCTATTGAAACGTTTGATATCTTCCTCTCTGTTTCCTCTTCAACGATACTGACGGAGGGTACTGTTTCCAGGGCAACGGTCCGGATACAGGATGATGGTGAGATGGAATAGTTTGTGGATGTGGATCAGTTAAATGGGAACTTGTCTTTTTGAAATTTGCCTAAAACCTAGCGGGTGGGGGGGGGGGGGCCTTAAAGACTTCAAATGTGCTTATCATTTAGAAGTATAGAACGCTTACTGAGCAAAGAGTTGAGGCATAGGTTGACCCTTCTTCTGTCTTTAAGAGGTGATCCGCACCTTTGGACTGCATTGATTAATTTACATACTTTATGTTAAAAGAAGGGCCCAATTAAATTAAGTTGAATAAGTCAAAATGACAAAAAGAATATGATGAAACTAGTAATCATATTCCTTTGCATATTGGCCATCTATTATCGCATGAGTTTTTTAACCAAAGTGTATACTTGAAGCAAATAGGGTTGGCATATTAGCCAAAGACTGCCGCACATCGTTTTCTAAACACTTTTCTGAGCCTGTTTTGTAAATGCATGTTTAAATACTGACCATACGTTTCAAAAACCTTGAGTGCCCAAAATAAGGTATTAAATTGTTAAACATCTTAAAAATTTAAACGTGTTTACAAAGTAGAAGCAAAAATTGTTCAATCGCTGAACGCACTTTTATAGTGTACATTAAAGGTGAGACTAATTTTTTCATACATTACACCCAAGTTTCTTCGTAAGGACCTCATGATGTCGTAGTATAAGTGCATGAGACGCGTTGAAATTTCATTAACTTCAGATGACATAAACAGTCCGGCAGATTCTCCCGTTTCGGGGAAAACCAAAATTTTCCTGAATGGGGGAAAACTTATGCAACACACTGTATAGGCTTGCCATCCTAACAAAGACAAGGTAAAGCAAGAACGAAAACCATTAAAAAACTTGCGTTTTCCTCAAAAACGACGTGGTGAACCACCGATTAGGACATGGCTTTTCGGTAGCAATGACAATGCACCTGCCGAATATGCATTTAAAGTCCCAGTACGACTTTGTATAAAGAAATACTTAAACCGCCAAAAATCGTCATAGCACGAGAGCCAGATATATGAAGTTGGTAACAGTTTAAGAGGTTCTAACATACCTAGAAGAACAGTCTTAGCTTCTTTCGGGAGTAATCTTTGTCCGAAATGCAGATGTTGAATTCGGCTTGCCAACTGAAATTCGAGTTCTCTCCTCGTAATGAGTTTATCAGTCAGGAGTATGAACCAATGAAAATCTGTTTGTTTATGATTATTCATGAATAAACAACTATAGGTGCCTTTGCCTATACATGCTCAACTGTAGTGAAATGTACGCACGTAAACAGTGCAGAGCATTTGCTTGTATATTCGAACGGATGGACAACACACTAGCCTAGGACTATACTCAGGTTAGTGTAGGCTTAGAATTGAACTGTAGTTAGAAATAATTACCCACGCCAACAAAATTGCAGCACAACTAACATGAAAAAGGGGGAAAACCTCACCTGAAATCCTAAGCAAGCCTTACGTTGCCTGGCACAGCCACAGGCGTTCGAAACATTACGTACATATACTACACTATATATATATATATGTATGTATATATATATATATATATATATATATATATATATATATATATATATATATATATATATATATATATATATAGGGTCAAAGTACTGCGTAGCACTTATGAAGTAGGTAGGTAAAAATAAAGTAGTAAATAGTGCTAAAGGTTTGTGAAAAATTCCACGACGTTTCGGGTTTAAACCCTTCATCAGGTGGCAAAAATGCAACTGATCGTTGACACGGCCAAACGTACAATTCAAAAAATACACAATAAAATTGGGCACGGTAAACCTCGGCTAGGAAAACAGACAGTGTTAAGTGGTTACCACAAGTCAAAAAAATGCAGGAATTGCTGCGTTATAACAGTTCAAGTCTAACGTTCAGACCATGTGGGGACAGGGTTTGTTCCGACGACCAGGATTTCGCTAAAGTTTCCAAGCAGATTATTTCTTTCTTTGAACAACGCCAGTATCCACAAAGAGTGCTCTCTAATGCCCTGAAACGCATACAAGGAATTGATAGAGCCTCTGCCCTTGCCCCCAAAACTGACCATACACCCATCAGACGTATCCCGTTGGTACTATCCTTTCACCCATCTGTAACCCCCATTGTACGTGCCATTTACAGGAATGTAGAGACCCTCCGTCATGACCCATCCACCCGTGACCATTTCCCTGATCCCCCCATCACGGCATTCAGAATTGAAAAGAACATATCTAAGCACTTGGTCCGTGCCTCTCAACCTCAAGCAGTAGTGCCTGACACCCCAGGAACTTTTCCTTGCAACCGTGGGAGATGCAATACTTGCCCGGTGGTCAGTTATGACAAAAACCTTTCCATTGTAGGTCCCAACAACAACCGGTTTAACGTTCATCAGCATTTTACCTGTACTTCAGCCAATGTTGTTTACGTTCTCGTATGTAAACGCTGTAATATACTGTACGTGGGAGAAACAAAACGTCGTCTTGCTGACCGAGTCACCGAGCACCTGAGGTCAATCAAACAGAACCTCCCAGGGTTCCCGGTAGCCACCCACTTCAATCCCCCGTCAACATGCTCGATCCGTGACTTGATGGTTTCGGCGGCCATCTCGTGTCGAGGTTCCGATCATGACCGCCTAGCTGCCGAAAACCGCCTAATCATGAAACTTGGAACCCTGTCCCCACATGGTCTGAACGTTAGACTTGAACTGTTATAACGCAGCAATTCCTGCATTTTTTTGACTTGTGGTAACCACTTAACACTGTCTGTTTTCCTAGCCGAGGTTTACCGTGCCCAATTTTATTGTGTATTTTTTAAATTGTACGTTTGGCCGTGTCAACGATCAGTTGCATTTTTGCCACCTGATGAAGGGTTTAAACCCGAAACGTCGTGGAATTTTTCACAAACCTTTAGCACTATTTACTACTTTATTTTTACCTAAATATATATATATATTTATTTATTATATATATATATATATATATATATATATATATTTATTTAATAAGACGTACGGTAAGGCGTTCCGATCTGAGATGAAGTAAGCCCAGTGCCGTGGCTGCACTGCCACCCAGTGCTTCCACACTCTAAATTCATTTTTCCTGAAATGGAAGCTAAAATTACCTGAAATCGGCCATTTCAGGAAAAATGAATTTAGAGTGTGGAACCACTGGCATTGAAGTGCGACTGGGCCTACTTCTTTTCAGCACATATTGTGAGACATGACTTACCTTGTCTTATTATAGTGTGTATTGTGTGTGTAGTACACGTACGTGATGTTTCGAACGGTTGTGGGGAGGCAAAATACTGGCAGTCTGTACGAACATGCACAGCCGCAGTCCGGCCGTTATGTCACCCAAGTTGACTGCTCAGTTGTGTGTTACGGCCCTATAGCTACATTCTTAGTGCATTAAGCACATCGTAGCCTAGCATTCGCCGTTGGCTGCATCGTGCTGCACAGTCGTCGACATGATGTGATCTCGAAGCAGCTGAGTAATGAATATTCATAATGATCTAGAACTTCCCACCGTGATGAACCTTGTGCATATTGAAACAGCCGTTACATTTACAACCACGATTTGTTTAAAACAACCTTTAACTTTCGTAAATGTCTTTTTTCTCCAACAAATCATGTCTCTGGTTATGTTTGGGTTTAAGTAACCTTAAGCACCACTCATTTTTCTTATCCAAATTCGTATACAGAGTCGTACTGGGACTTTAATTCCATTACATTAGACCGACAAATTTTGCAAGGGGGTTCCAGAACCCATTCGCCTCTGACACAAAGAACGCGTAGTATTGTGGGTAAAATACAAAAAATGGCGGCGCCCATGACAAATTTTTCTCCCGATCGGGGGAAAAGTAGGTTCTGCCAAAGGGGGCAATCTCCTTAACTGGTAAAGGTAAATTGGTATATCACTGTCTGTTTCAAAGTCATAAATTGATGAAACAGTGTTCAACAATGCTGGTAGGAGACATCAGTTTTCATCAAGATAAATATATCAGCAAATATATCAGCTTCGTCTTCTAAAATCTCGAGAATCAAAACTAGGAACGGAATGCAAACTTTGTCTGAATGTTTTTTTGATTATCAAACTTTATTTAACACGAAAATCTTTTAAATGGGCAAATAAGGTTGGAACCCAACTTTGTCAAACCCTACATGTGACATACTTGTGCTACTAAATTGTTATGTCCATTAATTAAGTCCCCGGTTACCCTTAATATGCAAAATTTATTTCCTAAAATATAATAGAAGACGCGGGCAAGGGAAATAAGTGAAAATTTATAAGACTCTTTAAAAACAAGGTAGTAGTGAATGGTTTGTTTCTTTAACCATATTTCAGGTAATTACAAAGATTGAGGTTCGCCTAGGTTCTCCCAGGTTAAGGTCCATCTTTATCTTAAGCCTCAGTCTCCAATCAGGGGACGTAGCTCCTACGGGGAGCAGGACCACTCTGGGGGGGGGGAGAGGCTATCGCCCTTCTGCTTCCATCCGAAGCGACTGTAAGAAAAATGGTTATTTGCTCTTGAAAACTCTTGTGTAAATTTAGGGTAGTGCCAGCATTATGTTTGTGTCTACAGGGAGAGATGTATGATGTTTCATAAGGAGTAACTCGTGACCAAGCTGTGTCAATTAAGAAGTATTATTACAATATCTTCAGACGCAAGGAATCACTTAGCTTTTTGTCTCACTGGTTACATCTAAGCCTACTGTTTATGCATGTTATTTTCATGTCTCCAGCGGAGATTTAGAAAAAAATTACATTATTTATGAAAGGGTCAGACCCGATTTGTTTGCTCACTTCGCTGATGAGAGCAAGCAATGTTAAATGTATCAAATGAAGTAGGTTCTTGAAACAACGAAGGAGTTTCTCTTGTAAATAACACAACGGAAAGTAACTTTCGGACCCACTAAATCACAGATAATTATCAACAATAAGATGTTAATTTGCTAACATTAGTTTGACTGAAATCACTTAGCGATTGCGACGAAGCGATTGCTTTGGTGTTGGATTTCCCCGCTGTCCCTTTAAGGGCACGTGTAATTAATGACTCTAGAAAACTTTAATTGAAACGAATTGAAACAGGTAACCCTTTCTTAACAAAGAAACTCTAGTAAATAAGATACGGAGACAAAAGTCTTATTATTGTTACCACAACACTGAAAGTTTCTGAAATTTTCCTGAAACTAACAGACACATTTTCATGTTCATATTTTGACATGATACTAATCAATATACTCTCATATATACGATCTACAAGGAGTCCGAAGATACCATATTGTCTTACTTTTCTGTTGACTGGCCTTGTTTTAGCAGTCGAAAAAATCCTACAGATCCATCCTTGTGGTAGCTAAAAAATAACCCCTTTCGTATTAACTCCTTTATCCTAAAAAATTTGTAGAAATTCACGAAAAAGACTAGCGACAAATTATTGTCTGACCTTGTCGGTGCTAGCCTCATTTCAAAGTATATCTGTATTTCCTCCGATAAAGAGTCTCCAGTCAAGCTGGTCTGAAAATATATGTGCCTTTTTTCACAACAGATCACGTAGACAATATTGTGGTCATCGACATTCCAGAAATACCCAAACATCGGGACCAGGACGTACACATATTTGCTTTTTCTAGTTCAAACCTAGGGGTCACTTGGACCAAAGAAGATTCCCGCAAACCGAAGTTTACGCGAGCCGACTTAATTATTGATGGAACCCAGTATGGAGAAACTTTTACATTTCCTCTTTCCGACTGGATGCCGGAAAGAAGGCTAGGTCACTATACCTTCACTTTTGGATCGAACGAAGCTATAAACGGTTTTGTTAAAGTCACAAGCGGTCAGTATAATATTTCATTTTAAAGTAACTACATAAGTCATTCAACAGTTAAACAGTTAAAGGCAATAAAGAAGCAGTGGCGGTTCCAGGCTTAGCCACACATGTGGCTGCTGCCAAAGAGGACGCGAGATGGGATCAAATGCAACCGATGGGCCCAAGATAAATTCGCACTCTAAAATACAAACTTTCTACTACACTTCTGCATATGGCTTAAGGGTGGCGGAATCACCACGAAAAAGACGCCATCAGAGCTTTGGGGGCGTCTACCACTGATGCCTCCTACATTTCTCACTGTAAGGAAGCTGCTAGGGAAAGTAAGTCGAACAACGATTGAACTGTTCTGGTATACGCCAGAACTCCATGTGATTTGTGGTGGACCGGTGAAATTCTTGCCTCAAAGATTTTTTCCTTTTGCTTTTTGGGAAGATCATTTGGGAAAATATGTTACTGCCAAATGTAGGTCTATAACTTTTCTGAAGTCAATAAGCGCTGTTTACATTTCCCTATGTACATGTCTGAAATCGGCCATCAGTTAATGCACGTTGGGTACCAAACTGGAATTAATTAGAGAAAATAAAACAGTAATTTCTCATAACGCTGATCCTATTATTTTGCTGCCGGCGAACTGTAAATCTGAAAGAGGGTGAAGTTGGTCTAGTAGCTGAGTGTACTGCCTTGCATTCTAAAGGTCCTCTGATAAAATCAGGGTGGAATCACTTGGAAAGACTTCAAAATTAGTGATATCTGGTTGTTCGTCTCTGAAAGTTCTCCGATTCAAGAAGTCGTCATCTATGCTTGGTTCAGCTGTCGAGCGGTGATGAAGAGCAAGGATCACCGACCCCTCCTAGCCCCTGAGAAAGAAGCTTTAAACTTGGAATCACTCATGCTGGTCCTATGGGGACTTTAAATGACGGGCCCCATCCGACGAAGGTGGAACGAAAGCACACCCCTGATCTGCTCCATGATGAGCCTAAGCTAAACATAAACTTATTGCAGGAAATTGCAAAGAGCTAAAATACATCCTTATAAGCTATTGAATTATGATCTAGTAAGTAATATTTTCTAGGGGATTAATTCACATTTAAAGTGATCAGTAATCGATGCCTAAGGTTTCGTATTACCTGATTACTTACCTTACAAGTACAAAGGAAAATTGACAACAATGCCACAGATAAAATCGAGCTAGTTAAAAGGATCTAATTTTCATTATTTAATAACAAGACGCCCATGGCCGTACACAGCTCGGGCAGCAGGGACAATTATTACCCCACCCCACCCCTTCCTGACCCACAAAAAATTAGAGTTATTCTCGAAAATCAGAAGTTATATAAAATGATGAAAACTTGTTTAAGTGTAACTTGAAAGGCACGGCAAATATTATTTCCAGCAATATGGGACACATTTTTGACAATGTATTCTGGGTACACTAAACGACAACTGATACTAACACCCTTGTAGCTTATCTTGTTGCCACTTCCGAACATAATCCTCGTATGACCATGAAGATCATGGTCAATCACTTTTCGTTCCATCCTTACTCCCAGTTTGCATTAACATTGGGACGAAATTTTCCTATGTGCACTTTTAAAGGGAATATGTCGTCATATTTTCCGTTGAGGGGTATCGCAAAATTCAAAAGCGGTACACGACAGTACGAGGATACATGCCGGTGGCCAGACAAGGTATTGGATGGGGCTAAGCAGGCGCGAATCCAGACATTTCGAAAGGGGGGCTGAAAGCCCCCTTGAATATTCTCCTAGATTAACATTATGCTAATTTTCGCGTATTTGTTGTTGATGTGGCGAAAAAAGGGGGGGGCTGAGCCAGAGGAAGCCCACCCCCCTGGATCCGCGCCTGCTAAGTAGCTTCCAGGACGCGAAATAGTTTTTTGGGTGGGGGAGGTGAGAGATACTAAAATTCATTAAGCTAGTGATGAGCTAATAGCCTTTAGCTACGGGCTAGCGAGGATATCCTACGAAGTTAAATGTACATGGAACTTTTAATGTTTGAAGCAGAATTCGATGTGTTGCATGTTTCCAACAGGCCTATTTTATAAGCGCTGAGGTAAGTGGACTAGTCTATAATCATTGAATCTGATGGTAACCAGAATGATGACGTGTCACCAGGACGATGAAGTGTCATCTTTAAGAAATCTCTTAGAAATATAAGTCAAAGCAATGTTAAATTTGTTAAGTATATGTAACATCATTTTTACTTCATTTATTCAGAATGATTCCTCATAGGACTAATTGTATTCATTAATTAACTTTGGGAATCTAAAGTTGGCATAAAATAATGTCTGTCTCAACGAGAAACACACTATTACAAGGAGATTGCAAAAAGCCTTTCAAAGACTGTACTTTTTACGTACTCTTAAATCCTTTGGTATTAGCCGAACTACATTAGTTAAGTTTTATCGAGGTATTCCTGGGAGTTCTTTAATTAACTCTTCAACATCTTAGTCCGGTTTGGTCATTCAAGTCAGCAGGATCTCAGGAAATTCAGAAACTGTGATTTAAGACGCCGAGCTCATTATTGGCACAAATTTGCCGTCACTAACCACACGTTGTATCAGAAAGGAGCAATTACACAAATCAAAGGTATCCTGAATGCCACTTCACGCGACACTGGAGCATATATTAATATCCTTCCGTCAAACTTACACAGGTTGTAAAAATTATTTACTGGAATTTTTTATCCTTCTGTGACAAATATTTTCAATTTACACCAAACGAGATAATGTCCACCATTTTATGCATTTTATTTATTTATATTTATGCTTTCATGCCTGTTCTTACTAGTTTAACTTTGTAATTTTATTTTATGTTTGCATGTTTTGTACTGATCATGAAGCTTGTGTGGTCACATGATTTCCAATGTGACTTTTATCATTGGCCGGTTGATTAAATACATATACCATGTAAACCGACCCCTTTTTATTTGGTTCACATTTATATAAAATCTGTACCATTCTTTCTGTCTGCAATAGAGTGTTTGAGTTTACGCGGTAACTGTACTACAACCGTCTACCCAAGACCCAGTGACAACTCGCGTCTCAGTAGTGTTCTAGAGCTGAGTGTTGCAGGCACAAATTGTCCCACCGATATCAAATGGGAAAAGGATGGACAAGAAATATCGAACACCGGAACAACATACACGGTTAATACCAGGGCAGCAGCAGATGGAATATTTACTATGTTCAGGAGAAACAACGCAAATAGACAAAATAAAGGCTGGTTTGCGATGGCCGAAGTGATAGTTTCAGGTAAGGACATTTAGATTTTACAATGTGGGAAAATATCACGCACTGTGACGAATTCACCATGAAATCTAAATATGACTATCTACTGCCCCAACCTGCACTTACTCTCAACCACATTCCACTCACTGTCAACCAGTGACGTGTTTAATTGGGCCCGGGGGATAAAGGTTCACCAGTTGCGTACGTGGCCAGTCAGGAGAAAATCTCTCAGTCGGGGGATTGAAGGGAAAGGCTTGGAGAGAGAGAATGGAAAGGCATTCAAAACTTAGAATTAACCTACTGAGTAGTATTATTTGGTTGTTAACTCGTCGTTAATTTCACGCAAGGAGGTGCTGTTGCAACTCCCTGTTTTACGCCAAGTTCTTCGTCCCCGCCAGTAAATCATTAGTCAACTACGGTATCCTGTCCGTGATACGCTTGTTTTCTTTCGCGCTTCGCTCGGGTCTCGGTAGCCGGTAAGAACGGTCTATACTTAGACTGTGTATAAGGATGTCTCAAGTGTAAATGCTTTTTAAAAGTTGCCTAGGTGGTAATGAGTGCAATTTGTGACTCCCACTTCCCTGATACCACTCCTCAATATCAGTCGGGAGAATCTCAAGTCCTGCCCCCCCCCCACCTTCTGCTGTCACACCCACTACACTCAGTGTCAACCCCACCTCGTTCACTTTCAACCCCGCCTCACTTATTGTCCATCCCAACTTACAAGACTCACAACTCACAGGTCAATAGAAACCGACAAACGTTAGGCAACCACATAATTTGTTCAAACCAGATTCGAGCTGCTTGGAAAGCAGCTCTAAATTTCCAACTCAGAGCCTGATAAAAGCAACAGATGAAGCAGTCGCACGACCGATAGAGGGCTAGGAGTTAATTCATTAGAATTGTTCAAAATGCATATTGAAATGCATCCCTGCAGTAAAAGTTTTAACCACATTTCATAATATATTATATAAATACATATACTGTCATTTACATGGAAAGCACAAAACAATAGACCCGTTTCCAAATAGCAGTCACAAAGGATTATGGGATAGAGTTTTGGTATGTGTCGTTTTTGTCAATGGCATTTTACTGTGGCCAAAAATGACACACACAAAAACTCTATCCCACAATCCTTTGTAATTGCTATTTGGAAAAAGGTCTATGGCGGTTTGACTGACTCTCGGTGAGCAGGACGTCCCTATATGATGTCATCAACTTTCGTTATTTCGAGTGTATTTCAGGTTCAACTAGAATGTAGCGGTTTAAACTCGCCGACGTTTGGTCTATTTATAGAAACGATTTTTGCCAGTAGATTTGTACAGTGAATAACCTCACATAATTTTCACTTTTAAATGTAATATAATAGCTTTTTTAATCGTTATTCTCACGCTTTGCTATGCCATCTAGAGTTTACTTAGCAGTAACATTTTCCCTTCATTTGCGTATGCTAACGCTATAAGTATTGACACTTTGACGAAAATACTTAGGCAATTCCTCTTTTGATATTCTCCAGTGAAAAGTCTTTCTGTTGACGAATTCGAGTTAATATCTTGTGTTAATACATTTCAGATTGTCCAGCCAATACTTATAAAGACGGAACTGGATCCTGTACTATGCCGTGCCCGAACTGCCGTAATGGTGGCGTCTGTGAGCTAGACGGTACTTGCTCATGTCCTCCGTGTTTTACTGGATCTTTGTGTGAAATAAGTAAGTGTACTTCAACCATAGAAATAAAAGTTAAGGGAGAACGTTAAAGGCGTTGTCTGGAGGCATTTTGTAGGGGTCTTATATGAAAGATAAAAATTTTTCATTACATGTCATCCAAACCCCATATCAAAACTCCATTCCTAACTCAAGATATCTCTTCCTAAAGATTGGTTACTTTTAATAAGAAATACCTCCAAGTTTCCTCAAGGTCACAAAACGTGATCCAAAGTGGGCAGATTGCCTCAGATTCCTTTTGTTATACTTTACAATTGGCTACCTTGCTTGTCCTTGAAATTTGATACCGTTGGAATGTTTAGATATTTTTCCGTGTAGATATAGTGAAAAACTGTTCCATACTGATGGTACAGCAAATAAAGTTATGGAATATTCAATATAGTGATATCAACATTATAAAGAAATACAAAAGCTACATCAAATCCATTTGCCCAAATGACATCACAGATTTCCCATCATGCACTAGGGAAACTGAAAATGTAGTATTTCTTCAAAAATTTGTATCTTCCGAATGCAAGATGCTATTGAGATGGGGTTTTCACTGCCTAACACAGAAAATTTTTCTGCTTTTTTTGAAACCATCAAATCTGGTCACCAGACCATGCTTTTAACACAATGCATCCATGCATGTTTAACCGGTGAAGCCACGAAAATTTTGAGGGCGCTATCGTTGTACGGCAAAAGACCGGTTGATTGATGTCTCTCCGTACGTACAGTGTGCATTCTACTACTGCAGAAGTTATAGCTTATTTTATCCGTTTTTCGAAAGATTTGGAGTAATTTTCACAACAGAAATAAGTCATGGTGCCTTAAGTATTTTGTTTTATACTCCTAACTTGAAAAATTGTAGTTTCTTTGCCAGTACTTAATTGGGGCAAAAGCAATGACGTGATATTTGTATTGCGCGCAGGTGCTCTGTTGCCGTACAGACTGGCCAAATCAATGGCTTCAGTCCAGATCGGCTGACGTCATTCTCCCTTACTTTTATTTCTATGACTTCAACAGACTGCTCATTCATGACGTTCAAGCAACCTTACTTAGCTCGGCAAGACACTGCTGAGCTATTACTAGGTCGATCGTTAGCCGCGCACAAGTGGCCTTCACTTCCACTTTTCGACCCAGGCTACTTTGTAATAATAATATCATTCAAACTGACACCAGACTTCGACCAGAGATTTTGTCAGAAAATTTCTGGATAATAAGATGCCATTGTATTTACATATTTCACTACTTTCTAAGTATGTTCTTTGCCTTATCATTGCATGTTATGCTTATGATTCCTGCATGCTTTTTTTCTTTCAATGCTTTGTAAAAAGGAGGTCCTCATATACGTTCTGATTTAAAGGGTTAACTATCTCGGTCTCCTCCAATTAAAATAAAAACATCTATCTACTGCACCTAAAAGACAGATCCAGAGTATTTGTGCTGGGTTGTAATTTTTCAAGACCATATTCTGCGGAATACACAAGCCCTCTGTGTGTTATTTAGATGCTAGTGCAGACTGACGTGACAATGCAATAGTCTACGCTTTAGATCTTATGCACTGACGTCACGCGACGTCATTTTGGAGGCAAATCAATGAAGCACATGGGTTAGGTTAGGTTAGATGAGGTTTAACGTCCCAGTTTCCAACCAATTGGTTCAAGTCGAGACGACCACGGCCTTTTTTCCAGTTATGGCTCACTGACTTGTTTTCCCTACTCCATTGTTTATGCTGAGCACCAAGCACAAGGCAAAAAGTAGACTTCGCACGTGGTATGTAGTAGACTTGCGCGCGTATCCGAATGGTTCACTAATCAGCTGTCTGCATTTGTTGGTTTAACTTGCAATGATACGCGGTTGCCTCCAAACGCGACGAGGTAGCATTTTCTGCTCTGTGACGTCATATGCATAAGGTCTATACTTCATATTTCACTTATCTACTCAAATCACCATCGACCAACCAGTACGAAGAAATAAATTAACTTCAATCAATAGGCGAGTTCGGTCAATTCGGTACACATTGCATGCTTGGAAGGGAAGTGTACCACCAGAGGGACGGCTTAGGCAGGACTTGTGTTGGGTAAAAGCAGGCACAATTTTCAAGCTTAAAATGATGGATCTCTAGACATCAATTTCTGTTTAAAGAAAATTCTTTTTGAAAAAAAATGTCTCAAACTTTAACCAAAAAGGTTGAAATGAATGTATAACATTTTATTGTAGAAAGAAATGTAAACAGTCGGAACAGTTGTATCTGTGCGAAAACATCGGCAGACTTGATCTGTGGTACAGCAGAATCCCCGGATTGTGAATTTCTAAACTCGCTTATATTCAGTCACGGTTTGTGAAGAGAGGGTATCCGAGGATTCCAAGTATATGTCTGGGGTGATGTAACAAACTCTTCAACTTCTCATGAGTTGAGCCACGACCACTCTTGTCCATTTCATTACAAGATCTGTATATATGCACTATGGGATGCCTAAATAAACATCGTTAAAATTTAAATTAAACCAGAAAGCCCACAGGCTTAGTGATTCCTTGCTGTAAAAGGATGATTTGTTAAGTTGCACTGAGGTTTATCACTAAAATTTATACTTCTTGACTATATCATTTTTGTAACCATCTTTTCACATCTTGACCTCTGCTGATCTCATATGACCTTTGAAAAACTACAAATTTTTTAGGAGGGATTTGTACCCGGACAGTCGGCGTGAGAAACCGAACCTTAATCCACTAGGCCACCAAGGAACTCGTTCAGCGTATGGTATTTCTATTATGCTATAGTCACAGCATCCTTTTTACCTAGTCATAATTAGGTAATTTAAAGTAGTATTATTATTGTAACAGTTGTGCTTGTGAAAAATTAAATGTTCTCTATAACGTTATCTTTCGAATGGTAGAAAAATTCAATCCTAACTTTTCGTTAGTAACGAAACGCGGGACACAATTTGGAGGTACCGCCAACTGTCTATTTAGGTCACGAGGTTTTCGTAATTGCACCTCTGATGACCTCATGTGACCTTCGACCTCCAACATCCCATAGGATTCCCTCTCTCTTAAGATAACACATCTATATACCAAGTATGAATAGGATTCGTCATCCCTGTCTTGAAATATCGTGTCTTTTCAAGGTTTTCGGTTTTTGACGACATATGCCCTCAAATGACCTTTGACCTCCACTGAAAACAATAGGATTCTTCCTCTCAGTACGATAAAGTTATGTACCAAGTATAAAGATTGTCCATCAGTGTTATCTTGAGATATCGTGTTCACAAGCAGTTTTTAAGAATTTCGTATTTTCACCTTCGGAAGCTTGAGATAACCTTTGGCCTTTACCAAAATCAATAGGGTTATATTTGTACTGTAACCCATCCACACGCCAAGTATGAAAAGAATTCATGCTTCCTCTCCAGAGATATCGTGTTTACAAGATTTTCGGTTTTTGACCTCTGGTAACCTCATATGACCTTTGACCTCCACCAAAAACAATAGGGGTCTTCCTCTTAATATAATAATTCTATGTCCTAAGGATGAAAATTATCCATTATTGCTATCTTGAAATATCGTGTTCACAAGCCAAGCGTCACAAACAAACATACATACACACACTACCTCACATACACACACAATCGCCCGCGTGATTGCCTATAGATTCCTTTTGCTTTCGGCAAGGAATCAAAAAGGGTGACGAGTCTAATTAGATGTCCCCCCCCCCCCCTAATGAAGTCACAGTCAAAATAAGTAAGACCCTAATAAAACTTTTGTTTAAGGATATCTGTTGCCTTAGCTTTGGGGTTATCTTTACCAAGGGCAAGGGTAAAGTCATCTTTGCAAACCCAGACAGTACCCCTGCTTTTCCAATATCGTACGTCCCCAAGAAATTGATTTTACCACATTTCCTAGAGAACTACGTCCCCCTATCTCCCAGCTTGAACGCCTGTGATATGTTTAGGTTGTTATGTTGCAACGTAGAGCCGAATTATTGGACTTGACAATAGAGCTATTAGCATCACAGACCCGTACCTTGGATGTTTAACTGAGAAGGTTGTTTCTATTCCAAAGGATCCCAGATAGAGTTCCCAAAAATTGGGTTATTTCATTAATATCACCACAGCCCTTTGGTGGGGTTGCTGTCATAAGAGGGGTTGCATTGATATTTTTGAGTACTCAAGGGTACTCTGATACAGCAGTATGGTTATAACATTTATTTTCAAATTTTGAAAGTAAATTTTTGTCCTAGAGCTTATATGAGCCGGGCTTTTTGTGCGGGTGGGGGACATCCAACTCCTACCTTCTCTAGCTATGGGCCAGCTACTTGATACGACTATTGTCTCATTTATTGCAGAGCAAAGTGAAGCGGGTACCTTCGGTACAAACAGACGTTTTCGGTGTTCCGCCTTGCATACCGATGTCTCCGCCAGAGAAAATTGTGAAGGTTTTTTGTTCTGTCCTGGAGGACTTTACGGGTGTTCCTGTGGATGCGGTTGGAGGGGCTCAGACTGCAAAGAAGGTTAGCCATATTTTGACATTTAATATACGGTAGACCTTATGCACTGACGTCACACCGATATCATGTTAGAAGACAAACAGTGAAGCTAGCTAAATAAAGTGCATGACTTAAGTACTCATACTATACGCTATACATAGCCTTCGCACGCACACGTGGATTCAGGCGCGTTTCCGACAAACATTGGTTGTCTGTATTAGGCTACGTGCACACTTGTCCGGCAACGGTAACGGCAACGGCAATGGCAAACGCTGCGGCAACGGCAACGGTAACGGCAATCCGGTATAACTGTTCACATTGATACGGCAAAAAGTGATTACCGCACGGACGGTATAATGTGCATCTGTCAGTGCATCAGTACACTTTTTACTGTGAGGGCAAAGCATAAGCGTGAGGGGGGTTAAGTTCGGAGTGCCAAGGGAATGCGCAAGAATGTCGCTAATTAATTTAGTGTCCAGTTATTCCATAGGTTTAATGGGATGATTTCACTGAATCCGATTAAATTCATGGGCGTGCGAAAAGAGGCTGGGGCCTGCAGTAATCTCCTCCCCCATTTGGGCAGAAATGTTATTTTCGAGCAAGAGAGGTCTGTATGTTAATTTTTGACAAGCTTGAAATTAAATTTTCTGGTAAAAGTCCTGTAGCCCTCAAATGGAAATAGTCCATTTGTTGAATATTCTAACGTTATTTGTTCAAAACAGTACTACATACTTTCTCACTTAAATACTAATTTGATCAGCTTTTTGATCAGCTCAATTAGCTGCGATACGAGATAAATTATTCCCTTTTCACTCCCAATCTTAGTAAGATTGAAGATCTTGCTGAAAACTCAGTGGGTCAGTTGGAATTCTCAACAGTCTCACACCTCTAGGCTACTCTATTAGTTTACTATAGCCTCCGCAAAATGATTCTTTGAGTGGGTCAGTGAAATGATAATTTTAAGGCACCCACAACCCAATTTATATATCACATACAAGGGTTTCTTTTTTCTAAATTTACGTGGCGACGGAGGGGCAGAGGTCGGCCGCCATAGATGCACCATCGATTCAATGCTGTAATATAAGGGTTCCCCTTTTTGTTATACTTGGAGATAGTTAAATGCTTCATTCTGTGGGTCACAATTTTGTTCATACCCCAAAACCTCCTTGGGCTTGCCCTACCCCCGAATTCCACAAGGGAGGAGCCCTACGGTGGGCCTCTGGACCCCAACAAGGGGACCGCCTCGCATCACCAGGACGCCTTTAGCGCCGCCTAGTCCTTCATGTTGGTATGCCCCTCTGGCGAAGCATCCCTATACCCCCCCCCCCCGTGCACTCCCACTTCGAAATCCTGACATCGCCTGACTCCTTTCCATAATTTTTGGATCCTTTTCTGTGAACGATTACTCCCATCTGAGTGGTTTCACTAAATTATTCAAAATCAATTAGACCATGCCGTGGTCTGCAGAAGAAGGGGATACACTTCACGCCTTCAAGGAGATATGTTTTCATTTGTGTATTCAATGATTGCCTGAAGAGACTTATCACATTCACAAAATAAATGGTATTTATTCTGAACCACTTCTATTTTGAATGTCTTTATTTACATTAGCCTGTGACGATTTTGGGAGCACAGCCAGTTACGAAACCCTCATTAAGGCTTCGTATACGCCTACATGGAAAGAGGCATTGAAACCGTAATTCATAATCGATTTTAGATACATAATCGGCGATCAATGAAGGTGTCCATAAAGAATTTAAAATTTGCTATCGCTGAAGAAGTTAAGAGATTAAGATATTGGTTCCTATGACTCTCTGCGAACAGGGACGTCACTATACCGTTGGGATGCTACACACCCAGAAATTTTTAAGGTGCGGTATGTCGGGGAAATTTTGCGGTCCGTCGGGAAAAACTAGCCACTTTCTTTTGCAATTAATTTAATCTTTCAGAAAAATCTTTTATTCGGAGCAATAGAAATGTCAGAAAGTTTTATAAATCCAGGCTGTCGGGGAAATGGTATAGTGCCTGTTATGCATAATTGTCTGCCATGAAATAGACACAATATCCGACACTGTGAAATAAAAGTTTTTTGGAGTGTGATGCAACTCAACCTAACTGCTCGTCGGCGGTGACTTGTAGGTGTTCGTGGTCAGTTGCGTCGGGTCGCACACGAAGTGTAGGTAAAACACGGAACACTGTCTGCGCTGATACCAGTCTATCTACTGTTTATCAATTACATATAAGGGCGAGCACATTGCCTGTCTGCAACCTTCGTTTGATTTCGCAAACCCCTCTTTGAAAAAGATAGACAGACTACGATTTTATGTTTTGTTTAGTGTATGCCATTTGCAGACAGTAAAATGCTAGTGCCCACAATCGTGTAAATGCTTTAGAGCTTCCGGGCCCTCACAGAGGGAAATTACTGAAATGGTCCCTAAGGTGGACAACTGAGCCCATGCCAAAGTCGATTTTATGCTCCTACCTTGGAAGTTACCTCGGAAGTTACCTCGGAAGTTACCTCGGAGCTAGTACTTCCATGACCAAATCGACCTTGCTGTTGTAGCAGATACATGAAAAGGGGTGCGTCAAGGTCAAATTGACTTTGCTCAATGTTAAACTGCGTTAGTTCCGATATTTTTTTCTTGTCCACCCGTTATGAGCTACTGAAATTTTCCATGTACTTTTTGCAAAGATTTCCTTAACCGAGGATTACGAGTTAACCGATCCTGACACATTTATTTTGTCGGGAATGAAACCTTTTTTGTCGTGAAAAGGTCCACCACCCCTTATAGATCCTTAGGGAACCCCCCTCCCCCTCGTTTGCGAAGAAACGTTATCAGTGCGGATATGACCATCTTTTTGCAAAAAACGGAGCTGTTACAACTTCACCCTTTGGGCAGTTCATAGTTTACACTCAATAGGAACGTGGAACCGTTTTGCAAGCTCAGTAGTCCATAGAAATAACTACCTTCGCGAACAACTCTAGTCAGGTTTTATACAGGTAGGTTACGACGGATTTATGCCTGTACTATGTGCGAACTAGAAAGAAATTACCGGCATAAGGTTCCATGTATTTCATTAGGTCACAAGGGGAAAGAGAGGGATGAGAGGGTAAAGCAGTTGCGTGGCTACAAGGGTGTCCCCCAGATGTTGTTAGTCCCCCCCCCCCCAAATTTTGTCCTAATACATATGTAAGAATTACTGAAAAAATAAATGTGTAAAAACACATTTTACGCACGTATGAAATCAACGAATATTTTTTGAACAGAAATTCAGTTAAAAAGATGAAAAATATAGCACCAGATTGCATCCAAGGACACCTTACCATTCGAAATGTTCTCAAAGAGGGAGAGACTCCTCCCCTTAGAACCCTTCCCCAGGCAGGGGATCAATGCCGTGACCCCATTTGATACCAGGCCCCTAAAATTTCATCCTAGCTACCCTTCTTGGGGAAAAGCAGTAAATAATGTGGGGATAATGTACGCTCGTGCACCACAAGGACGGGCAGTGTGCTTTATGTGTCTATCAGGCAGCTTCGGCCTCCCCATCCCCACCCCAGAATTCTGACTTTATGCGCTTGCGAACTATAGACCCATTTCCTCCATGGGAAACTTTGGTGACGCTAGAAACGAAAAGCAAGTTTCAGCCATCTCTAGTTGACCACTCTTAATCCAGAATCTATCAGAGAACTTCCTGTTCAGGTATCTTGAGATCAATAAAGTTAAAGGGGTTCGAACCCTTTTAAAGACTGTTTGGTCAAGAGAGCAAGTTTGTTTCTAAAAGGGATTAACTGTTGCAATTATAGAGATAAGCGACACCCGGGAAAAAGCTTTTTTCTCGGGTAATATTGCCTAAAATGTCCTATTCAATTCTAGCAGCACGCGGTATAAAGGTTTTCCACATTTTGGATCTTGTCCTCTCCCCTGCCTCTCTATTTGACCCGGCCCAGAAAAAAAGTAAGAATCCCTAGTGTTAAAGTATAAATTACATTCGCTGTAGCTCACGTTGATTTTGATATGGTAATATATAGTTGCGTGACGGGCCTGCGTAATTACCCAGCGCATTTTGAATTCTCGCAAATAAACAGTAACTCAGGTGTGTAGTTACGGGGGGGGGGAGGCTGGGGGCCTGGGTTCCCCAGATGTCCGCTAGGCCCCAAATTTTTTGTGTCCTAATAAAATGTGTAAGAATTAAGGACGGCGATCACTTCCGTGCCCCACCCCACCCCCTTATTTGATACCTAGGCCCCCTTAAAATTTCATCCTAGCTACGCCCCTGCAGTAACTTTCATTACATTGCATAGGCCTACATTACAAGCTGAATGCAACTGTTAGACTACCCGATCGAAGAAGTAGCAGATACGCTACCTCAGCGTTACATTCGTGTCAAGATGCAGACGTTTGTCCCATTGGGAGGGTCGCATACGGCACACAACAAACTTGGGCAAGGCGTGATCCAACAACCTGTATTTCAGCTTGCTCTTTAAACCTTCATGCAAATACGTGTCTCTGAACTAGCGACGTTTGCCTTCCGTGGACCCAGCGTAGATATTAACAGCATATAGGGCCTACTGCAAAGTAGGGATAGGCCTAGGCCTACTATATTAGCTAGCCTAGTCTTCTACCTTTTGGCCTAGGCCCAACGTTAGGCCCTATGTCACGTTACGCTCTAACTTTACAGATAATTACAAAGCATACGGTACGTAATACTAGTTAAGCAGGAGAGTTGATTAGCCTCGACAAGGGTTGTATACTACGTTTCATGGTCAAGGCACGTTACATTCCAATAATTCGCAGGTTCATGGAGGAATACCATGTGTCTTGGCTACGACGAATCACGTTAGACCTAATGTCATGAACATCCCTGTTTGAGGCTCAAGTTGCCAAGACCTTGTTACAGTACTCGTGACAAGTGAACAAGCCTAGTGAGTCGTCTAGGCCCATAGAGCAGGATATCCTGCTCTAGCCTATATCTAGGCCTAGGCTAGGCCTACATTTAAGTCCTCTTTGTTATATGAGCGTAGGCTACGTAAGGCCAAGTAAAAAAATATATATGTTTCCCGTCAGGTTTTGCAAAAAAAGGAGGAGGCGGGACTTTTTTTTTTTTATTTTCTTTTTTTTTCCAAGATGGCTGAAACAGACTTTCCCACAATCCAAATTGCATCATTTTAAAAGATATGTACAAATATAACTCGTTGACACACAAAAGTGATTGTAAAACTTTGGTTTATTTTGTTTATACCAGTGTAGAAGAACTTCTTTAACACCCTTGGAATTCAACGTATACTTCCAGCATACCCTTATATTTGTCTTGTAGTGCATGGTTCCCTTGAGTGAGTTTTACATAAAAATTTGTTTCACACCCAAAGAAAAAATAACTTTTAAATGAAACTTTTGAAGTTTAAAACAAGAACTTGTCTAAATGTACAACAGTCCTTGGATAAAAAAAGACCCAATGAGGCTTAAGCGAACCAACACCAAAGGGAGCTAGACTTGTATTTAGGAAGTTTTGAAAAAAAAAACAGGGGCCAACCCTTTAGAGAGTGGCAAGTGATCACTCAATAACTACAAGTCACGTTGCTACATTGAAGCATTTCATCGCGCAGCAGTGTTGGCGATGAAACGTTCACAGAGCGCTACGAGCGTACGTACAGTAGTACTAGTATGGGCTGCGGAGCTAGCTCATTGTCTAACTTTGGACGTAGGTTGAAAGAAGTAATCGGCAACACCTTACGAGTGTTTGCAAGTATTATTTTCGGTGGATTTATTCGAAATTTTCTTTTTTTCTCGCATTTTATCAGTAGATAAAAAATAAAAAAATATTTCATGCGGCGCCGAAAAAGGAAGCGGGCGGGGACGCGAAACATATATATTTTTTTACTTGGCCTAACGTTTTAAAGTTATGCCTAAAGTTACGCCTATAGGTGCTATGAAGGCAATGATTAGGGAATTGCCTACTTCTCGATCAACTGTTTATTATCCTACGTTACATGATCAAGGCAGAGCAACCGCCACTCCACAAGTAGAGTGTATATTTTGTCCCTTGGCAATTCAGGATAACGTACGTTATGCACAGCTCTAGGCCTATCGGAGGACTCAGGCTAGGCTATAGGCCCTAGGCTAGTCCTCAATCAGGCCCTACACACTACGCTCCATTGGCACTTTGCTCCGTGTAGTATGTATTGTATTCGGAGTGTAGTCTTACAGAGCGTAGTATACTAGGCCCTGATTGAGGGCTAGCCCTAGGCCTATGTTGCCACGGCCTTTTAACTCACAAGCTGTAACGTTACATTTAAGCTTAGCTGCAGACCTATAATATGCAGCAGATTTCGGAGAGAATTTGGGCAAACATTAGTGATCATTTTTATAGGGCCTATTAGATGCTGCAACTTTAATGTTTAGCAAGAATGACCGCTCGGTCAAAGGCGTACATACAGTGTCTCAAAGCTTGTGTCGCTAAACTACCTCTAGTACTGTCATAGGGAGCCTCACAACAGGCCCGCTTTGAATCTTACAAACCATCTCAGATTTTCCAAAATCTTCGGAAAATTCTGCGTCTTGTACATATCGCTTTTTGTTCATCCTGGTAGTAAAAATTTAGTTGGATTACTCCAGCAGGATTCCTTCTTCACCAAACCATTGAATTTTCAATAACAGCATTTTAAAACTCTGATTTTCTAGGATTTTGTATGTACAAGAGTTGCAAAGACCTCGAGGTAACTTTGTTGCTAGGGATAATTTACATGGATACCCATCCGGCAACGGCAATGAATCGCTCCATGCACGATTTCAGTTTTGCCGGATGCGTGTTTCACCAAACGCCGGATAGCCGCATTACCGTTACCGTGTCAGTGTGAACAAACCTTCATTTTTCTACAAGAGTAAAATTTTTGCCGTTGCCGCAGCGTTTGCCGTTGCCGTTGCCGTTACCGTTACCGGACAAGTGTGCACGTAGCTTTAGTTGTCTGCATTTGTTGTGTGCATAAGTTGTGAATGCTACGCGGTTATCTCTGCCGAGGGCGCTTTTTCTGTTCTGTGACATTGAATGCATAAGGTCTATCGGAAATTTGCCGAGAAATATTTCACTGGTTGAGTTATTTAATCATTTGTAAGATTAGACTTGGACTGACACTGTATGTATAGAAATTGCAGAACAGGGCCCGAGGCAACTTTTTATTGAACACGGGGAGGAGGGGGGGGGGGGGGAGAAGAGGGGAATACCCTGTTAGTAGTAATGTACACATGACGGTATACATATTCGAAGCTTTGACGTATAGCCTGGTACCGTATGGATTCCAGAACTTACCTTCAATGACTGCGACGATTTTCTTAGTAACCTCATCATCGAAAGTTAGGGTTTGTATTGTGCAATATAACAAAAGCATATATATATATATATATATATATATATATATATATAATATATATATATATATATATATATATATATAGGTCGAAAGGTAAATAGTAGTGCATTCGATCTTGAATTTTTATACCAATCCTAGATAGAGCATAGCCCTTATCAAAGCAGGAAAGGTTCAGAGAAAATACCAGAGAGAAAAATTGAGCCGTACCGAGGGTTTGAACCCGCCATCCTCCGCTTTCCGGGCAGAGTCTGTGACAACTGCACCAGTTCGGCTTGTGATTCACAGAAGTGACAAACAGGCTACAAATACCTCGTGTGATTCAATTTTCTCTCCTTGTTAATATATATATATATATATATATATATATATATATATATATATATATATATATATATATATATATATATATATATATATATATATATATATATATATATATATACATATATATATATATTTATATGTATGTATATACATGTGATCGAATGTATTACTATTTACACTTTCAACCTATATATATATATATATATATATATATATATATATATATATATATATATATATATATATATTGAAAGGTTGTGACAATAGGGTACTACAAGGCAGCTTTACAGCACTGTTTCGTAAGGAACCAGTGTGGTAGGTTCTCACTCTTCAGAAGCCTGATGCAGAATGGTCTGTATACGTTCCATCTTTTCCGTATAGTAGTTGGAAACCTCCAATTCCTATAAACTTGGTATTATCACCACCGTTCTTTGGATCAGGTTCCTGTGAATCCGTAATGGATCCTACGGGCATCTAAGAATATCGTTGGCTACCATTATCTGCATTCCATATATATATATATATATATATATAATATATATATATATATATATATATATATATATATATATATATATATATATATATATAACGTCTCTCTACCTACTCTCTCTCTCTCTCTCTCTCTATATATATATATATATATATAGCCTATGTATGAAGAAGTACACTCTAAAACAACCTGGTCAAATGGCCCCATTGAACCAGGAATATGGATACCATTGACCAACTCATACCCCAGTTAAAATAATCAAGAAAATCCTGGTTTAATTTAGTCATTAATTTTCTCACCACGATTTAACCAGCTTTCAGCTGAAATGTTAACAATGCAAGACTACGACTTCCAGGTTACTTTTATCCTGATAATAGTTAGGTA
The DNA here is from genome assembly GCA_029531755.1 of Holothuria leucospilota. NCBI lineage: Eukaryota > Metazoa > Echinodermata > Holothuroidea > Aspidochirotida > Holothuriidae > Holothuria > Holothuria leucospilota. The sequence continues at coordinate 27,020,238 of CM055981.1, read as the reverse complement.
GCAGGTCACCACGATCTGGTTAATATAAACCAGTTGCTTTTGAAGGGTTATTGTTTGGCTTCAAGTGATCAATATCTTTTTAAACTCATACAGGTGTTAATGATTTTAAAACCGAAACATATGCTTCTTTTTAACTGAAATATTTAACATGTTGACAGGCATGCTGCTAACTTTTTCTTTTCTCCAATCTTTCAGGCTGTGATGATGGTTTCTACGGTGCTGACTGCAAGCAGAGATGTACCACATGCACAATTGCACAGTGTGACCCTTTTACCGGATGTCCTTGAATGGGTCATTTTGAGCTTTTTTCAAGTCTGAAATAGTAAAAATATGTCAACTGCCAAAAATAACAGTGTTATAACTTAAATTACAGATATTGTTTGACATGTTTAGTGACGCTTGTCATTGTTTGTTTTAGAGAGAAACAAAAGTTTTATGAAGTTAAAGAATGATTACTGTCAAGCATTACTTTCCAGTACTAATAAATCGTCAACAGATCTTGCAATTTAATCATTTTATGTAGCATTTTATTTTCTTTATTATGATATGCTGGAAGAATGTGTGGGATGAATGTATGCACTGTACACGATACACGTATGTGGACATAAAATATATCAACCACAATCGTAGGAAGCTCTTTTGGCCAGGGTGATGGACATTTCGGAGAGGTGTAAAGGAACGCGTTCTCTCTCTATCTCTCCATGAAAAAATAGTAAAAATTTAAGCGTTTTTAGATGAAATTTGGTGTTGCATTTTTTTTATTTTGGAAGTACTGATATTTTTAATTTTGATAAATTGATGCAAAGCTTTGATATAAGACAAAGGTAAAAATGGGAATTTCGTCCTTGATAAGTTGTGGGTATGGCATAAGCATCCTTTAACCCCCTCATATGTTCATCGGGGAGGGGTAAGCTCCAAGTACCAGGTCCCTCCGCACAAGTTATAGACAATATCTTGCAATGGAGCCGTCGGAAACGTGGAATGGAGGGTACAGCGCCGCCCCCCCCCCACCCACACACACACACACACAACTTTTCAGCTTGAGAATTGTTTGTGTTGAAATGTCCAAAATTACCTTAGGTGGAACCCACTTTCATTCAACTCGGCGTCCGTTTCGAGTTGCTTTCAGAGGCGAGGCGTTAGTAAGAATCAGTAAATCACTTATTTCGCCAATCGTCTCATCCCAGCACTCAGAACCAGATTTACAAATGTTGGGGCCCTGGACACGAACTACATGTAGAGGCCCATTGCACACTCATCGGACGTCTTTTCAAGAAAAAACAAAATAAATAGATAGATACGTCCACCTGCCTCTTTACCTAGGCATATCAGACACCACTTCTCCCTAGTAGATGGAAAATATAAAGTATGAAAGCCTATATTGTGGAGGGGTCTCTGGGTTAAGGCAAGACAGTGTCCTTCGGTAGTCCAGCTAGATAAGTATTAGAAACAGCTTTCGATGAAATGCGGATAACAAACTAAATTGCCCGTGAAAAAGCATTTCTTCAGCCCTCTTTGAGCTCCTTCATATCAACTGAGCACGCGCCACATTACATTTTTGGACAACTTGTATTATACTGTTGTTCCAAAGCCTTTTTGAAACCCTGCGATCATTGATCTAGTCCCCCTTCACAATCCCCTCACATCATCAAACCGACCGGCCAGCCGGCCGTTAATTTGAGTCAGGCTATTGTACAAAAATGGTCAAATTGTGAAATCTGTGCTTTACTGAACAGTGCACATCAAATGTATTGGACGATGTGTTAAATCGCCCCCTGAACATGCACCAGTTGCCCTGAGATGGACCCCTTGGTCATTCCATTTTTCCCTTCAATCGTTTGCTTTTTCTACCCAGTGGCGTACTAATAGGAGAATTTTTCCCTAGGTACGAGCCTTGGGGAGTACACAACCACAACTAAATTATTATCTTCATGATAAAAATTTCTAACCATACAATCAGTTCAAAATTTTGCCAAAGAAAGCACCATTTTGCATCTAAGTCACCTTCCATAAAAAAAATTCTTGAAGGCCTCTACCCAGAATAGCAACCCCAGGTACCAACTATCCTAGGTACGTCACTGCAATTATCAAACTGAAGACTCCGCAGGAGGGGGCGTAAGGGGCGTACTCGCCCTACTTTTGGCAAAGCAATGATTTTTGTAACATAGTTTTAGATTTCCAAGCCCATCTGATTGCAACATGCACTTTATGCAGACGGTTACATCCCCCTTTCTTATATTCCTTGATCCTGCCCTGCTCTGACCTCACATAAAACAATGAAATAGTATCATTATTATTTTAATTTCTTTGTTGCCTTATGAGAACGTATTTCTACAGTATTTTTAGCAAATAAGTTTAGCAAAATTGGACAATGTACTAAACATGACAATAGGCCCAATCTTTCAGTCACATGCAGCGTAACATATTTAAAATCTGAGAAAATTAAATCAATTGTGTGGGTCAAATTCCATCACTAGTTGCCACTTCCACCATTGGTTGCCACCATTTTGTTTGTAGACATCATCAGGACTCAAAACTTTCCTAAAGGGGGAGGGGGACCCCTCCCCCTCAGGATTTTTTTAATATATACCTCTCCCCAGGCCAAAGATCCACAAATGTACACACCAGTCACAGGACCAGCTTTTCACAATCAAACTTCTGTCCATCTTTAACTGACTTGTTCTATGCGTATGTAAGTTTATAGAATAACACCCAGTACCATAATTCCCCTATAAAAGAGATTTTAGTATTTTCTGTAAGCATGATTTTCTACAAATAGTGAATGTTTAGATGCAACTTACAAGGCCTGGGAATTGCCATTTCCTGTAATCTATAGGGGAAGCATTTGGGGCAAAAATATAACTCGCACGCTACGCCCCAACGATGGTGGAGCTTCGCTTAGATAGTGTCAGATAATATTCCTCCAATACCAGCCCCCAATCTTAAAAATCTTTCTTAGCCCTTTTACGGTATATGGAATCCTTGTTGCCACTGAGTCCGGTAACTGAGTTGCGCCTTTCTAGTATGTTATCAACTTCACTTTTCTAATTTCGCGGAGCTTTTTAGAGTAAAGCTGGCGCACAGTTGTAAACAGACTTATCTAGGGGACTGTCAACGCAGGATGGGTATGCGTCACGTCACGGACAAGATGGCTGCGTTTTCACCACTTGAGGTTACATGTGTTAGTTAACTAGACATGTTTGTAATTGTAGGCAAGTACAAATCGAAGTTCAGGAAGATGTACACTTTTTGAATTGCCAATGGAACGATAGTCGACTGAAGACCTGGAGATTTCACTGGGCTGTGCAGTAACTTATGCTGTATAAACAGGGATGTGTTGGTTCTTATCACAAATTTCGGTGTACAACTGTAACAATGAGTGTAAGCCTACTAACACTAATAGTAACTGGATGCTGCGAAAGCTGTGTAAGGAACTGTTACACTGTAACGATCGTGATTGTCAAACGAGGCTATGCACTAACTTCAACAACAACTTAAATATCTTCGATGATTCTATATCGACGTTACATTCTAGATATGCTGTTATTTAAAAACAAATCCAAATAATCACATTTATACTGCGCATTTGCTCTACGTTCGACATCTGTTCGCTGCGACAACGCCTACCCAAGAAAATGTTTCCACAGGTACAAAATTAAACTCCTGACCGACAGGTTCATTCAACAAGACACGGCGAGACAGGTCCATTCTACACGTTAAAACAATTAGGCTTTATCCTTGTCGCTTTATTGACCCTTAACATCGATAGAATGGATGTGCTGACTGTAACTGAATGTTTCATTTTCTTAATGTCACGTAAATTACATGATGACTTCCTGTGTAATAGCTTGAAGGTATCTTCTACAAACGGAAATAGGGCCTAGGTATACATTATTAGCTGCCAAACTTAGTAAGTTTTGTATGTTACGGAGAGACAGGTCGATTATTTAACTGCTTAGCTGCCGGCGATTGTGCCCATGCATTGCTAAATTTATTCGTTATACCTGTTACGCACGCCAGCAAAGCTGTCCCTTCAAGCAAAGATGTTAGCTTCGCAACCTCGTCTGCACTGAATTCGTTTGTAACTTACCCTCGAAAACGAGGATCTGTACGGCAACAACCCGCCTCATGTAAATGGATTTGATTTTAGCTTTGGTTGTGCAAGACTTATCGCGCAAAGTGCAACAAAATTTGTCTAAAGCAAGAATCGTGTACGAATGACTCCGAGAATGACTCTGCCGTCCCATGCATGGGACTTTTGAGAATTCAAAGTATCGTTTCAAGTTGAGCATTTCTGCTTTCATACGATACCACAATAATCGTCGATAAACAACTAAAATGTACTATGTCAACAAGCTCCAGCGATACAATTTCTACGTATTGCGCAATCGACCTTTTATATATATATATATATATATATATATACTTATTTTTTTATTTGTTTAGTTATTATGAGTCTTTCTGAAGTCTTGTGCGAATAGGTGGAATGATAAACATGGCTTTGCTCGTTTTGTGGATTTAATAGACCGTCGAGAATTATTGCATATGAGCTGCGGTTTCTTTGACGTCATCACACCGGAAATGGTGGAAGGCTTGTCAACACCTCTGTACCTGCAACTACCGTAACACTATAGGACGTTTTGTATAAAGAGTCGAAGTATGGTAATTGTTGGTTGTATTGGAAACAAAACTACACTTTAAAACTACATCTCAGAAATCATTTAAGCATTGAACCTTTTTGGGTCTCTGAGTTCATTGATTGAACCCGTTAACCCTACAAGCTCCACTGAAGACTGAAGAGCAGTATAAGTCATAACGAAAAAGTACAACAGTGGTACTGTTTCAGCGTGATCGAACCTTCATGAATAGGCTACGTTGTACTTTACGTACAACACCAAGCTAAATGTTATGCCTTGAAACATAGATGCTAACTACAAACTGCCCTAATTTTTATATCACATTGCATGAACTTACACAGGAAAAGCTGTGAAATAAATAAATATGAAAGCAGGCCTAATTGATACTACGAGACAATTTTTGCTTTTTTGCAAACATACTCATATGGCCAGCTTTAATTTCTTTGTAATATTTGGGTAAATGTTGGCGAGAAAATTAAGTACCGAGCAGTAAAAATAAGAACTTCAAAAAAAAAACACCTTAACTTGACCTACTGTATTGACTCCCCTCAATACATTTTTTCTCAAGCCCTCGTTTTTCTTGTTTTGTTAGAGGATATTATCATGTTATCAAAAATATGGTCTAAGGCTTTCATATCACCCCACGGTGACTCTCGAGCTTCCTACTCAGATTGCAAACAATAACACAGGAAAGCAAACAAAATAGCAACAGCGCCCTCCGATGCATCTCATCTCGTCCTAGTTCCCTCTTGCATTTTTAATGTGTTTATATTACACTGTTTAATTTAGGGTCCTCCCTAGTTTAATCGACAGGAATGAAACTGACACATGCTGTAAGGTAAAATCCCTAGTTTGTTTCAGTGTACATTTCTGTGAAGAAAACGCACTCCATGTTGTTGGAAGAGGTTATAAACCTGATCATAGACCACATAGCCATAAAAGTACTAAAGTGTCTGTGTTTATTTAGAAGGATATTTCGATATGACAAAAGTGAGAAAAGTTTAGCTGGTACATTCGGCACTAGCAATCATTTTCTGTGAATCTGCGCACTCTCCAATGCAACTAAAACAGGAAATTGTAAGGGTTTCAAGTTTTGCTCCGAATGACTGTATAGTTGTTCATGCGAGTGTCGTGGCTGAAAGTGGAAGGACTGCAAACAAAGTAAACACGATGTTTACGGAACACTAGTTAACGCTTGATTTGATCTGATATAGGATCTGATAAGATCGCATAGGATCGATTGCATCGAATCGAATTTGATATGATCTGATGTGACTTATATTCCGATCTGATTGATTTGATTTGACTTTACTTGAACAAGAAAAGGGATATAAAGCATGATACAAACAGATTAACAAATGAACTACGAAAGACGATAGTATGTGAGTGTGCAGTGATAACACACAAATGTTTGACTGAGAAATATTTTCACTATTGTCCTTATAATAAATGTAAGTACTTTAAGCCCAGAACAAAGAATTGCACGTAGAATGTAAAACATACGACTACAAAAATAAGAAAACTCTCTCCCTCTTACAGTTTGAAAGGAAAATTGTAATTTTTGAATTAAATTAAACATACTGTTTACAGCTAACTGTCTAACTGGCTGAATACTTATTTATTCACATATTAAATTCTGGACGTCTCTTTTTCATAAGCCCCTTGCATGGAATTTGTTTTTAATTCAGCTCAAAATTGCTCACAATAAATTGCATCCGAAGTTTCCAGATCGTGAAGAAAACAGTACCTCCATTTCTCGACCATTTTGATTGGACATTAAGTAACAACTGTAGACTTTTTATGTTGCAGGATCATAGTTAGTTTTTAACGTCCTTATCAGAAATGAAGATGCAATAACACATCAGAGGGGATTCTTTCTTTTTATACATCTTTAATCAATTAAATTTGTTTTGTCACAAACTAAGCCCCGACAACCACAACGGCATGCGGAAGGACGGCGAAGTGGAAATCTTCGGCGCGTGGGGTACGCCCCATTTGGGAATTTTTCATTAGAAGAAAACTGAAAAGTTTATTTTTGAAACAGTTTTGGGATTCTAGTGAAGGATCTGCCTTTACTGAAAGCTAAAACGAGAAATCTGTCTGACCGAATGGTCGCCCGTAGAGAATTACATACTTCATTATACCCACTAGACTCCCGATGAAGCTGGAAGATTTCTCAATGTACCTCGCCTGAAGCCAGTCCCGCTGCCAGCTTGGAAGAACCGCAACAATGATCCCTTATTAGTGCTGGCCTAGACGTTATTACGAGGAGTTTATCATGGTTTTCGTGTACAGCCCAGAGCAACGGAGCTCTTCACAGCAGACGGCGAATTCAATTTACCGTTTTATATAGGTTGAGATTATTCTAGGAATAATTTCCCCTACAGCGGCCCCGATACCCTCCCATCGACTTACGCTCTGAATTTGCTTGTAGTTCATGATTCATTGGGGCTAAGGGCTTGTAGAAGTTCTAGGTGACAAGCGACCTGTAAATACAACCTGGCGGAGTTGTTCTATAATGGCACTACAAAATTGCCACAGCATAAAAATCCACATTGATTTTGAGACAGAAGAGGACGAGATTTGGGATTAGAAATCTATCCCTAATGTCAGTCATTAGATCCCGAGACAATTAAAGTCACCTTCAAACTTCCCCAAATTAAAAACACGACACTCTTGAAAATAATGTTTCTTATCTTCCGTTAGAGGTTCAGATTGTTGTCCTTAAAAGTCTTCCAAAAATATTTTAGGTCAATTAATTATGTGATGATACCGTACGTCTCCCCGGAGGAACACTAATCCAGTGGTGGTTATCTATGGCTACCAATGTTAGTGTGCTACCTACAAAGTATTCTACCTAGAGAAAGCAAAACCAAAAGGAAGACGGAATTTCTCACGTTTCGTGTAATTTTACTCAATCCCTTGATGGACAGTTGTAAAGCCAATTCAATTTCTTGTTTCACATCCATTGAAAAAATACACATCAAAAACCCGGCTATAGTATGCATACATAATTTTAGTACGAGAAACGTACAAAAACGTACACAATGTAGTAAGAAATGGATTTTATTTCTACATATTTATTCTTTTTTTCCTTACAAGTATGTACATGAAGGTCCATGTTAAAGATACCCTTGTCCCATTAGTAAAGCAAAAGACTACCCATAATTCAAGATAATGACGTATTTACATAAACTTCATGTTTATAATTGATACTGGGTAAACGTAAAAACTAAATAAATTGACAATTGAGAAAATTCATCCTGGCCAAACCCGAAATTTACATCTAAAGTAAACTATTTAGTTTCTGTCTCTACCTGCGTTTGTTTCATTTACCCTAAACAGGGAGTTGCTACGACTCCCTGCCCTAACCTTAACAACAGAGTCTCTTATGTTATTCTACGGAGGATTTTAGAAATCTATTATTTTCACTATCGAGAACTTAAAATTAATTGTTTATGTTCTCTGCTTGAATAAAGTACAGGAAGAGCCGCACACATACAGACACACACATCTATATAAACATACATATACTTGGTAAAGATCTTTCGATTTGAAGTTAATGTAATGGTAGTACTGGAAAATACATGCATGAAAAGGGAAATCATTTTCGACATGGGTAGCTTTCTTATTTTGCTAAAGATGACACTAAAATAGAATAAGTTTTGAATTAACTTTTTATTGAATACTAAGATACAGCATAATTTGAGAGCTGTTAAATGAGAATGTGCTACCTTCAGAGAATGCATAAACCCGTTTCAGATACCCGTGGAGTAACTTGTCGGAATAATTAAATTCGAGTCAAAAACGAGGTTTCAATCGGTAAGTTCACATAGGGTTCATTGGTAATACCTTTCTTCACAGACGTTATCTCAATAATCCTTTGTCATCACTTTCGAAGTGGTTCGTTAAAACGAGCATTACACAATAAGGATATTTAGATCTCCTCAAAACCCTTCCGAGGTTCCCTCCAAAAAGTATTTCTTAGTATCCACATTTCGTGGTGATCATTTATTTCTCCTCTCCAATGTTATTTCGAGCACTGTCAACCAGTCGCTTAATGTTCTTCAGATAAAAAGCACAAACTCCACTTTACCAGAAAGACTTCACAGTAATGAAATAAAACATATAACGCTTCACCAATATATTACAATGTTTACACGATCTCTTAATCAGTACTAATTAGTAGCTTTATTTTAACAGTTAAGGACCTTACTTTGTTCCTAACCTGCCATTCTCTTCAATCAAAGAAAATGTGAAGAGGCAGCAATAGTCGCATAGTTTACTTTATATTTAGTTAAATGGTTTTAAGACGTCTCATTTCGAGCTTGACACTGAACGATTGTAGATTATAAAATTCTTAATAAAATTGAAAACTTCATGCCCTATAGAAACCAAGCGCAAACTTTTGATAAAATGAGCAGAAATAAAAGAAAAACAAATAACCAACAAAATTAGACCATGACGCCTCTACCTCTCCTTAGACAATGAGTATAAGACAAGCTTACGCAATTAAATGAAGCGTTCAGACCCAAAACTATTTTTGATGTATTGAAAAGGAACTTTATTTAAAAGTACTTTGAAACTGTTGCTCATTTCCTTTTTCCGAGTAAATTCAGAGAACTTATTATCATTCGTAAAAGTTTAACACTGAAATGTAAAATTTAAAGAAAAAAAAAAACAGCCAGTGTTCAACTGTATGAAGTTGTAACAGCAAACCTGCCAGCTTCTAGTTTACTCGTGGTAGAAAGTGAAAGTTTCACTTGAATTCGATAGGTTCAGCTTTTCTTTGATTCAAAATAAATTTTATGCCGCATTCTTTCAATGTAGCAAAGGCATGGAATCTGCACTGTTATCTCCCTTTATTGAATCTCAGAGACGATCATGCCATGTTTCAGGCTATTAATTTTAATTTTTTTTCTGTAGAAAATACAACCGTACTTCAAATTAAAATGGTAAGTTACTATTAAGGCCTGGATTAATAGGACAGGTTCTGTAGCTTTATGAGCTAAAAGCAATATTTTCTTCTTTATACACATTTTTGTTGTCACTTTAACCTTGTTGTGCGACAAAAATTTAAAATTACAATGAAGTCATCAGCACTCTTGTTTTAACAGAATATTTTTACACCGGCTCTTAAACACTAAAAGATAACATATGTTATACTATGTGATATTCATTTTAGTACTGTTAAATCAATTATGTGCCTTGTGTCAAAGACTGAGTGTACTGAGGATTGTCCTGACTTTCAAATAGTCATCTTTAGGAGAAATTGCAGATATAAGGGGGTACCATTTCACAGTTGGATTTTGCTACTCCAAACCCCTATTTATTAAAAACATTTTCAAATAATACGTGAGGGTGGACCAAAGATATTATAAGCATACATTCCAAACTCTTATACCTACACTGTTGCTAAAATTGAATCCTCATGGAGACGGAAATATCGGGGCGGAAGTGTGAATTTGACATACGCGCCATTTTATTCGGCGATCTGCGTACAAAAATAAGAACACGTTACAGTAAATTGCATTGTTAAAAGAGGTTAGCGTGTGTGCACTTTTACAACTCGTTTTAGACGTGCTGAGTACACTTCTCTGTGTATTATCCGGAATACTTGACGCACACTTCTGCGTGCCTTCTGGAAACAAACGCGTCAACTAATTTCCCGTTGTGAGCGGGTGAGAAATTGAACGCGCGTATAAAAGTGCGTTACTTAAGATACCATAGAAACTGATCAATGAATATAGGTTAAGCCGCGGTCACACTACAACGAATTCGGATCGGATTCCGATCCGATTTTTGTGAGTTTTTATTAAAATCTTCTCCATCTCTGGTCAGAAAGAGCCCAAAATTTGCCAACCAGTGTAAATATATGATTTGCATCAGAGGTCTACGAAAATAAAATGTTAACTGATTTTTTCGTGACGTCACACCTACGAACAGCTTTTATCGGACACGCGTAGTCCGATAAAAGCTGTCTGTCGATACGACGTCACGAAATAATTCGTATAAATTTAATTTTCGTAGTCCCGCGATAAAAATCATAAAATTACACAGGTTGGCAAATTTTGGGTTCTTTCCGACACGAAATGGAGAAGATTTTAATAAAAACTCACAAAAATCGGATCGGAATCCGATCCGAATTCGTTGTAGTATGACCGCGGCTTAAGTCTACGAACTTTAAACCAGTCATTGTGCGTTCATGTTCAAGTGTACTTATTTTTAAAGCCGTCAGTAAGAAATAAACTTCTTGTAAGTGGAATTTAGTATTGAGAAGTGGTACTTCTTACATTTACAATGTTTCGAAATAACAAGTATTAGTACTTTTGTAAGATATTCATTTGGTCTGTATCTTTTTCAAAACGACTGAACAGTGATCAGCATGTCCTCCCCGATATTTTGGGCTCCGTGGGGAGTCAACGCCCCATTTTAAGTTTGGAATTTATGCTCATAATATCTTTACGGTGGACAATTGAGAACTCCCTTGATTGTCTCTACAGACTAATTAAACTTTGCGTGGCAGCGAAGGAGACGTGTAATCGTACATGTCTAGTATCTAGGGTCCGCAGCTCCACCCCCCACCCCCCACCAAAACTGTCAATTTCAAGGCCCTGGCACTTTATTTCCATATACTTTTCAAATTCCTACATTTGCCAATGTGGAAAAATATTCAAGGCTAATTTTCCCTCCATCCTCCTCCCTCCCACAGAGAATACCATCCAACAATATGCCTATGAATAGAGGTATTTGCCCATGAATCAGTGTTATCAATAGACACAATCGATATCACACCCTCTTAAACCCTCATAGTGAAAAGTCACTCTTTTAGAGTAAAATTAGGGACCAATCTAAATTGGATTGAAAGATTTCAATCCAAAAAGAGTCATTTTCACTCTTTTAGAGTGAATATTTAATCTTAATGTTAGATCCGTCCCTAATTGTACTCTTTTGGATTTAGAGAGCAGTATTTAAACTACAGGGGACTGCACACGCCTTCAATCGGAATAACAGCGTTTTGTTACAGACTAGTGAATTCGTCAGACAAATTTAAAGTTCCGTTCACGTATCCTACTTCTCCGTTCAGATCTTTGGATTTGAAAATGTCTTCCTTTCGTTCATCTTCCCCGACAACTTTGAGTTCATCACCAGGTGTAGCCTAGAGGAGAAAGAAAAGTAAGGATATAACCTTTTCTTTGTATTTTTTCTGTGTGTATGTGGCCCTTTAAGGTCGATCTTGAGGGGCCCGGATGAATCTTTAAGTAAAAATTCTACAGTGACAATGGTGTCCTTCCAATGGGGAACAGAATTTGTCGAGGAATTTAACTTTCAAGTCTCTGCAGGTCTAGTAAGTACGACTAACGAAAAACTTAATCCGAGTCTGTTTATCTTTAATAGTGGAATAAGGCATAAGACAGCCTAGTGGTAGGGCACCTTTACGCAGTGGGGCTCGTTACACATTGTATCCGTACTGTATGCATAGAGTTTCCAGCTTTAGGTTAGGTTATACAACAAGGAGGTGTTAGGTCCTAACAGCTCCCTGAATGAAGCTAGCCAGAGGTTCATGTTTGCATTTGTGTTGGTGTGAGTTGTGATGCTTCGGGCTTACCTTAGCCGATGGAGCACTTTCTGTTCTGTGACGTTATATGTATAAGGTCTATACCAAACACTTAGAGCTGGGCCTGTTGCGTTCATGCTTGGTGCTTAGCATAAGTGACTGGGACAGGAAAAATTTCAAACTTTGTAGGGTTTAATTAACCCTGATTGCCTCAATGGCAGGCTGGTTGTTTAGCCCAGGTGTAGTGATGGACAAGTTAAAGGAATACAAAGAAAATATATGTATGAAGATATAATTATGTACATTGCCTTGAAAACGCTTCATGTGTTTGTATTTTAAGTCTCTAATAATATGATAACTCTAATAAACGATGAGAGATAACAATATTAACTAAATACGTCATGTCTGGCGGAGTTCATGGATGTACCCCATAAATGAAAACTGCCACTTCAGCTTCTCTGGGTGGAAATGGGAGTCGAAGATTTTTTCACATATTAAATTTAAAAAGACAGAAATGATTTTTGAAAGAATACCTCTTGCGCAGTGGATTTAATTAACAAATGATGGAGGGCACTATAGTGTAATTAATATATCCCTCATAGTTTATCATGATGAATAATAAAAAAAGACGAGTTGGAAAATTAGATTTTGCTGTACCATGTGGTACCACAGATCAAGTCTACGGACATTTTCGCACAGATACGAAGGCTTCGAGCGACTGTTGGTTTTGTCTTCCATAGTTTACCGTCATTCTGTCCAACCTTTTCGGTCCAAGATAAGGAGATTAACTTCAAAGAGAACTTCTCCGCTAAACTAAATTCTCTTTGACCGGTGACTGATTTACAGAAAACCATAGTTTTAAACTCGAAAATTGTGCTTGATTGTACAAAATATCTGTCTTGCACATGCAGTCTCTGTTATGATATACTTTCCTTCCCAGCATGCATTGTACATCGAGGCTTCCCAACTAGTCTATTGCAATCTTGTTTTTAGTTTCGCCAAAAGTGCTCCCAACAGCCAGGATACTAAAAGGAGCGATGATTTCAAATACAAATGTAGGTAACGAGAAGGGTCAGATTTAATAGAACTTCCACACCAAACACAATGAAATATAATTTGGACAGACCAGGGAGTTGTTAGGAAGGAGATACAACGTTCTTTAGACTCTTTGAAGCAATGTTCGTTTCCAACAGTAATCTTGCTTTTCTTCTCAAAATTCCTGTCTGAATACCTAGAACAACTAGCATCAACTATAGGATCAGTGAGACATTGTCAAAGTGACCTTGAGCACACACATTCTTTACGTTGAACTCATAAACTTTGTGTTGCCAGCCGTCATGCAAAAATGTAAAATTTTAACCTTTCGTCGTCATTCGTCGCACTAAATATCATTTCATTTAACGTCAACTAAGAGTTTCTTAACGACTTACTTTTCGAATATGTTTCTTAATGATGGGCAAATTCGCTAAAAACTAAGAGAAATGTATAGGCTTGAACAATGTTTCCAGCAGGTGACGTTTTAAAATTGTGGGGGCACAATTGAAGTACATTATTTAAACGTTTGTTTCCAGTCGTTTAACTGAAAATCCTGATTAAAATTTGTTCATTGGCGGAAACAAACCTTACTTCAAAGCATGTATAGACAATGGCCTTTGTCTCGAGATTACTTGGAAAAGAAAGGAGGAGATCATCATTAAAAGGGTTTAGTCAACAGAGACTTAACAATAGGAACAAAGAGACCTGTCAATCAAACGGCAGTGCCTGAAAAGACTTCAATCATTTTCAAGTACATATTTTCTGACAGATTTAGTCGTTGTATCTCCTTCCTAACAGCTCCCTGGACAGACTAAATGCTACGTTTGGTCAAAATAGTGCTTTTACTTGGCAACTTGCGACATTTTTGTGTCCAGACCTTTCTCAAAAGTTTTCATCCCCAAATAAATTGTAATTGAGCATACGGAAATTTCATATGCACTAGGTCTATAAAACAACCCTATAACACGACCCCATTTTTGCTAAAATATTTTATGTTGCACGAGCGTTTTGCAAGTGTACCTGGTGCGAATTTGATTTCAAGTAGTTTTAATTTTTTAATTCAATTGTAAAATTAAATTTTGAAGAATATTTGACAGTAATTTAGAGTGGTTGTGATATTAAATATGAGAACTTGTGAAGATACTCCGTTGTAGGGCAATGATATACACGTACCTTGATTTCATAATCGTCCTTCACATCAGTAGGCACACCACACAGACAAGCGTCCTTTGTTTCTCGAGATAAACAACAACAAAATGAATCGCCGACAGACCTTTGGACAGTCCTGTCAGCGTCTTTGGGATCTTGGTGACCTAAAGCAAACATATGAAAAATGATCGGTAAATAAAAAAGATGATAGTGTCCTTATAATCAAGCAGTGACCAGCAATGTAACGTGTGGTCTCTATACTGTAGTGTGTTATATCGCTAAGAGACCAACTTCCACACACCAACTGCTACTTAAAGGAACTCTATACCTTTTAAGGTTTAAGATGTATTAGCTGTTACATCTAGTGGAACAATATTAAAAGTGTTCACCAAAGTGAAAACTTACCAGTTGCGAAGCTTATCAGAAGGCCAAATACAATGGTTAACAGCCAAGCAAACAAACTGTACCATGAGTATGAAAGGGCGTAAAACTTAGCAATAACTGGGCTGAAATGAAAAGGAAAATAAAACAGGCGGTGTAACTTGTCTTTTCTGCCATCTACATCTTTCAAAACATAAAACAAACAAGTATTTAATATAAGATCAGATAAGTATGAGAGTTTGTTATTATGAGTTATTAGTATAATATTTCATAGGCGTAGGAAGCTTTCCGAGACGGGGGGGGGGGGGGGGGCTAGTGAACCTTGTTTCGAATCGCCGTCCTGGAGGAGGGGTATAAGGAAAGGATGTGTCCCCCTCCCCTTTGGAAAATTCTTCGGTATTTGAGGGCCCTCAGATGCAATTTGGTGCAACATTTTGGACAAACTTTAAGGGAAATTACTGCAAATTTTTGACATTTCTTACAGAAGAGACAAATAAGGGGTTTTTGCCCTTGGATCTTGGGGGCGGAAGCATACTTCAGCCCCCCACATTTTGACGGGGGCTAAGTCCCCCAAGCCCCCCCCCCACTTCCTACGCCCTTGTAATATTTGCAATCAAAGTTACCCTGGCTTGTTTTCTCTCAACGATCTGTTCTTGAACATGCTTCCTTTGAACGTGTTTAAGAATAAATAGGGCAACATAAATCCATGTAAGGGATAAGGGCAATCATAAGCATACGGGATATTTCTCTGCGGGGCTGATCCGTTTTGCCCAAGAAAACCTGTGCTGTTCGAGTAAACTGCCCGCTTTTTCCAAACAAATCTGGCCTGGAAATAGCTTTTTCCAGAAATCCGGGGGGACTTGCAGCCCTTCAGCCCTGCTAACTCGTTTGCCTATGGTGGAAATGTCGTACTAGGCTATCTCTCCCTGGTTGACCGTAGACGTTTCGCCCTTAGAAAACAGTCAGCTTTTATATATTAGTCTGGTTCATCAGGGCAACTTTTGGTAAGAACTTAAACACCAAGCTGAACGAAAATAATATCATCGTCTGTACGTACTTAAATTAACCATATGTATTGTTAATTGACCTGTTCGTCCAAGGTGTTCAAATGCGTCTTTTTCAGATGTTAAAGGCCTACTTACGGATCAGCCTCGGTGGGACCAGGCGTAGGTGCCGTGTAGTTCAAACAGTCAGTCGTATCAAGTGGGGGAGGATTTGTCTCCGGTGGATATATCTGCGCCCCTATACCGACCCAAAACGCCATGACTAAGGCAATCATGGTGCCCCCAGCTGCACCCTGCGTAGAGAGAGTTATTCAAATTGGATCTATTGCTTACTGCTGAAATATAACACAGGTGGAGGTAGTGTAATAGATAGGGGATTAGACGGGGGGGGGGTACGGGTGTCTATTCTGTTTTCGGTTGGGTTTCCTGGAGCAGGTCTGTTTCCATCTCTGTCTCTTCTCTGTTAGTCTTCGTAGTTGTACATTTTTATGCTATTATGTATTGTAGCTTAGTGAGCATATTTTTAGGCTCACTGGGGCTTGAGTGCACTTCCTTTCACCTCATGATTTTATTTATATCTGTCTATTATCATTCTTGTTATGATTGCACTGAGGGATGTATAGATGTATTTTATGTGACGTCACACGTGGGATTGTCCGACACTGTCCGGCACAGCACTAGCGCTGCGTATTTAGCGTATTTACAGTACACGCGAACGGTATGACCATAGGTACTACTGTGACACAATGGACGCTTGACAGGCAAAATGTCCAACAACCAAAGAGACGCGCCACCACTTGACGTCGGTGAAACGACTCTATACATGAAGTGGGATCACAAGTCAATTAAAAGGGAAAAGTTAGGAGGCCCCACATATGGCTTACAAAGTGCCGGGTCTGCGTTGGTTGATTAAGTTACGTATTCTTTCAAGGACGAAGTGAATATTGTGGCCAAGTTAAGAAAGGATTTAAGCTTTTAGTTACTTTGATATATTTTTGGTAATGAAAAATAGGTTAAAAGCCCCCTCCCCATAAAAACAAAGCAGTGCTTATCAGTGAGGATATATGACATCACTACTACTTGCTTTAGCTAACTTAAAGTAGAATTGACATGTTATTTCATCATATTTGTATAACCACTCATAAAAAAGGAATTAAATCGCACCACCATTCTTTGATTTAGTACCAGGAATATTTCGCAACCTAAATGTTAGTTTTGTCTTCATGTCCCTTCCTTTAAGACAGCTAGCTGAAATATCAGAATGTGACAGTTTGCACACAAATTAAGTTTTAAGGATAAACGCAACAGTACAAGACAGATCCTGAAGAAGTTGAACCATATTTTTGGACTATCTTCAAATGAAAAGGAACATATATTTAGCTATGAATCAAACCAGAATGTATGTCAACGAGCATGAAAATTGCTATTTCGATCAAATGGGGAAAAGGATTTCTACATACAAACGCTGTGGTGATATGTTGTTTACCTTACAAAAGCTCTTAAAAAAAACCCTAACTTTCCAGTACAGTATTTATGCACTGGGTGTCTTTGTGAACTCTCATTGAATTGTTCAACTCACCTTTGAATTTGCACATGGAAAAAATATTCCCAAACTAAACAGTCCTAGGAGAGGCCCGCCAACTATACCAAATATTGATAGAGCTGCCTGTGTGAGATAAGATAAGATAATTTATGATGATTTAAGAAGATTGATAACATTCACCACCGTTTGAGATACAAGAGGTATGTCTGCTGAAAGATTAAAGTACAAAAAATTGCCAGAGAGGGGCAAACGATCCGTACATACTTCAAAGTATTGACTCTGTTGTCTTTATCTTTTCATGGAGACAATGCGTAATACCGTCGTGTCAATGGTAGGACGTATATGGTTAGTGTATGCTTCGTAATTTCGTAATTACTTATTATCACAATGGCATGCAGAGTTAGTGAATCACGTGACTAATGAGGTCAATAAAAAGTGAGTCACAAAATTTGACCTTTGACCTACATCTTGACTACATGCCATTATTGGAGTTAGAATTAGATGAGGTTTTCAGTACGGCTCATTTTCTAACCAATTGGTTTAAGTCGGGCCGGCCACAGCCTTTTTTCCAGTTGTGGCTCACTGACTTGTTTTCCCTACTCCATTGCTTATGCTGAGCACCAAGCACAATGGCAGTAGGTTCCATTTTCAAAGTCTTTGGTATGACCCAGTCAGGAGTCAAACCTCAGACCTTTCGGCTGCAAGTCGGATGCTCTAACCACTTGACCATGCAGTCGGTCATGCCATTATTGGAGTGTAACTGTTTACAGTTAAGTGAACATTTAACCCATAATGACCCGAAACAGTTAATTACATGTTTTTGACAGTTTCAGGTCACTAATGTTCTAGGGTTTTCACTTGTAAAGGACCAGTGTCAACTGAAAAGTCAACCAATGAAAAACTTGTTGGAAAAACCTACCTTTACAGGCCGGAAATGGCAACTTGAATATATTCGTAGGGAAGTCATCACTGGAAGCAGCGCATCAACTCGAGTTTATATTAATATCTACAATAACATTCCCTTTTATCTAAAGTTAATCAACTGTATATCTGTATAAGATGATCAAGACTCTCTGTTCCTCTGTATACCTTGTAACCTGCAAAACTATTTATGAAACGTCCTTACTGAGCTTCAGAAGTTGAGGTAAGTGTACGACATGTGACTGAGTAAGTTCTACCTGAAATGCGCATTAACGACACACTGGTTTCATCAATCAATCTGTTTCAGGTCGAAAGATGACAGATTAAACCGTATCTGAACACTGTTACAGTCGATCAAGAAAACGTTGTCCAAGTTGGGTCAAAGGTCAAATTTTGTGACCTTGTGACCTCATTAATAATTTTATTAGGAAATTCTATATATCATTTGAAAGAGCATAACTAGATTAACAATTAAAGGGATGGTCCGTTACTCTGGTGAATATTTATAGCCATTTACTTTCCCCTACCCCCATATCTGTGACTTTCTAATACTGGTTACCATTGGCAAATACCCGTCGTATAGCTTCTTAAGCCACCAGAAGATTCGTGTTTTCCTGATACTTTCGGTTCGTACAAATGTGAGGAAACCGAAAAAATGGTGTCGTGAATGACCATTCAGGTGGCATTACCTCAGTCTGATGTTGGGCTCTGGTGACACTTGCAAAGTCTGACTAGTAGTACAGACATTCCAATGGATTGTTTTGCCACTAACCAGGTATAAAGACGTATCGAGGGTATTGATATGTACAAAAATATGCAATAAACTTGCAACGTCATGTGATAATAAAGAATGTTTACTAGATATTAAAGTGCCCTCAAAATTACGCACTGCGTGCAACGATTACCACCTGCTAAATAGTAATTTCCGACTTGTAAAGTGGATGTTTCTTTATTTTTTCATTAGTCGATTTTTCATTTGACACTGGTACTTCATACGTGAAAAACCTGGAACATTAGCGGCCTAAAATTGTCTAAACACATGTAACAAAGCTATTTCGAATCAAAATAGGGTAAATGTACCTGTTTACCGTCGACAGACACACTCTAAAATGACATTGTCTAGATTTAGGTGGAGGGTTTTGCCAAAGTTGACCTTATTAGTCACGTGATTCACAAAATCTGCATACCAACCAAAAGGCAATATCACAGCTAATAGTTCGAGGGGCAGTTTATTTTTCTCGAGTGTCTGGATATAAACAAAAGCCATTTTACTTTGATCACTACCCTTATTTTTTCAACACTCTTACTCTTGTCAGATACCCTTTATATTTTCCCAACCCACTAATATATACACATATACCAGAATTTTTCTGTTTATACACATGTATGGGAGTCGCAAAAGCATGGCAGATAAATAAATATTTCAGGTGAAACTTATTTTAATCTGATTTTGGACTGTGAGGGGATATGTGGTATTCCAAATACCCTGAGACTGCTAACCTTCATAGCAGGTGTTGAAAAAGTACTCCTCTTTGGCGTACATACAGTTGGCATTACGAATGCAGCCAATATAGGTGCAGGAGTAATACACGTCCGCCGGGTGGGCAATGAGACTGCAGGAATATTGCCTTCTAAATGTCTAAAACACATACCTACCACTGCACTTCTACTATAAACCCCGGTATGGGAGATGTTGGATATCCATATCTGGCATCCTAAACGCGTCATATCACCGGGAACTTTTTCACTGCATTTGCTTAAATTTCATCCTTTGCTCTTCGTAGCCTGTTAACGGATACCGATCGGAGATCCGCGAGGAGCGCAAAAACATAATAGTACGGGCAAAACAGTAACGTTACACCCTGACACCTTACTGGAGGGACTAGAATATTCACTTGCTTAGTGCTGTTCGGAGATTTTAGAGTTAAGGACCCAATTATTCTATTCAGTTGGCTACTGCTACGTTTTGATTCTTCATTCTCTTCAATCTTTCCCTCCTCTCATTTACCCTTATTGTTAGTCACGGTGATTTCCCCCGACTGACCAAGGCTGTGAAGGTGTGCCGCTCCCCCTCTAACAAACCATTGTACATTTTGGGAAAATGAATTTTGATACATCTGCTATCCTCTACGTTTTTCGCAAATTTGTAGTATTGTTGGAGTAGAGGAAAATAAACAAATTGGAAGTTTATCTCTTTCTTGTTTTCTTGAACAGGCTTGTTTGGTACCTTGGTCTGCATGCTCACTACATTATGATACTTGTAGGCCTTTTCCAAATGTCACAGTACTTAAGCACTCTTCACAACGGTTTATGGCACAGTACAGTTGCTATCTTTCCTCGCAGTATTTACAACAGATGTTTTATTTCTCATCAAAACGAGGCATCACACACTATAACTCCAACTTATAATCAGAACATAAATATACAATATTTACTTTTCCATGAAAGTTCCAAAGGTATGCCCTTGACAATATAAGGACATATATTCTGACTCATAAACACTAACATATTTCTTGATCTTCTTCCAAATGTTGATCAATATTTTAACATTGTATTCTAGCAATTACCTTACTCTGTGTACGCGACATTTGCAATAACTTTATTACCTTCATGAGTTCAGTGCATTATGGCTTAAAGGGACTGGTAGGCCAATACAGATAGACAACAGATAAAATCTTTTTTGTGCTGTATATGTCTTCGCGCCATAACATAGGCCAAATGTCCAAACCAGCAAAAAGATTTCAAATTGGGAAAGAAAAAGTCATGTGCTAAGTTGCAACTTACCTGAAGAACTCCACCGAGTTGGGATGCAATAACGGTCATCAGAATACAAACCGCTCCATAGAAACAAGCTAAAAGCAAAGGAGATCAGTTTAGATGAGAATTACCATTTTACTGAGCTTCCTGCTGTGTTGATAAAAGAGACTAGAGACTAAAGTCCCTGCAACTCTCTGCCAGAGTTGACAAAATATTTCCCTGTAGGCTACGAATTTGCGGGTTCTCCTGCTTTTACAATGGTTCGTGGCAACCTTCCCGTCCCTTACACATTTGAAATGTGGCCTACCGTCCTTTGAATAAACTCTGCTTAGAACATCTGAGTAGATGCAAATTGACCACTTGAGCTTCCCTACACAAAGTCACCTACTTGCGATTTGCAATGAGGACGTAGCCAGCTACCCCGGTTTCTATAAGACTAAACATCTAATGAAAAAGAAGCATTATGATAGGCATATCTAAGCAAGCTATTATTTTCCACTCTTTGATTTCATTTGCATTGCGTATTTAAAGAAACCAGGTAGCCACTTATAGCAAACAGCCACATTCGAGATGAATGATGGATGCCCTGATAAGGCTTCTACTATTCTGAATGAATGACACCAACGTAATGACAAACGTTAATTGCTTTTTACAGCATAGCTTTTTGTTAGTTACTCTTGGATCATCTATATAATTTAATTTTATTTTGAAGAAAATACTCTTTAATTTTTCAAACATTGTTTAAATATTTTCATAATTGTCGAATTTGTAGTCTAGATCGGTTGAAACGTAGTCAAAATTTAAAAACAAAATGTTCAAAGTTGTTTAAGAATGATCAGCATTGTTGAATTGCAGTCAATAGTCTTTGAGACCTAGTTAAACATCTTTAAAATAAATATCAATGTTGTAAATATATAGTTAATACTTTCAAATAAAGTTAAAATTTTTAAGCGTCTTCAACAGGTGATAAAATCGATCACTCACCAAAACATTTAGTTGCAAAGGCGTAACGTGCTTCGCTTATGTCTGGTTTAAAAGCTTTAAGAATGTCTTCCCCCGTGACAGCTGCCAGGGAATTCAGCCCAGACGACACAGTACTTAAAAGAAAACGATAAATTAGCACAGAAATTAATAAATGTTAAAACTGAATGTACGTATCCCTTTTTCTTTACCTTGATCGGGTTCGTTTTATGTACTGGCTCGTATCAAGACTGGTTGCAAACTTTCCGTTTAATGTCATACCTATCCATCCCAGTGCCGTCGGAAGGCATCTAAGATTGAGTGCTGAACCACTCATCTTTAGCATTTGGCATTTTCTAATGTAATTCTGAACGTCTTAAGACCAAAAACAAAAAACTTCAAACTGAAAATGATTGGGGGCTGCAGCCCCTCCCTCTCCCACTTCGGATGCTGGGTATTTTTCCATATGAAATGAATACCTATAATTGTTTAAGTGGAAATAAACTCAACGGTATATGATTATCTGCATTAGTACCGTAAGTTATCGAAAATAATCATAGTTATGTGAGACTATGCGTAATATGTGTATAAATATAAATTAAGGACTAAAATATTCTCTAACTTATATTGTGACATTACCTTAATGCGGCACTAAACACTGATGATGTAAAAAGGCCGGGCAGTCCGGGGTATGCACCGAATAGATCTAACACAAAATAAGGCATCAGCTGTGGACCGAAATTAAAGGATAACATTACAGTCAATTCGCTAGATTCCTCATTTGGGAGAATGATCTAGTTTTTCTACTATCGGGGATAAATTGGTCATGGGATCCGCCTGGCGGCCAGTGTGTACATTTTCAGTGGTGAATGTTTTTTTGAAAGCCCCTTTCCACATTTATCGGCTTAATGTAATGAAATTAAATGTATATTCGGTTGATGTAGCTCTAAACGGTAGTTCACATCCCAGTTTTTTGAGAAAAACGAAACTTCTTGAGTGGTCTCGTTCTTGCTAAACTTTGCCTATATTAGGCTAGCATGCCAATATATTGCGTTGCATAAGTTTTCCCCCATTGGGGAGAAAATGGTTCTCTTCCAAATGGGAGAATTGTCCAGACTGACAGTAAATGCACCTAATTTGGTCACGTTCAAATTTCGTTAGTCTCGTTCATAGATAAAGGTGTGAAAGGCTACCGACTTTAACCACTGACAGTAACTGGGTGTTTGCGAGACAAGCTATACCTACGCGCTCTCTCCGTGCTGCCCATGTGCATTTCTACAAAGGGCATATTATTAAATTACATGTCCGAGATAACTTCAGCCTACGCTAGGACTTGGGAAAAGTCTGCATACGAGTACGAAACCACTTTCATTTTGGGGGGAGGGGGGCATAACTTTCACTCCAAAGTATACTCACGTTGCCCGAAAAAAGCAACGCTCTTACCATTAATGGAGGGGGGAGGCTAAAGTACCCAGCCATCCGTCTCGTACTCCTTTCGTTGCCTCCATTTCTTTTGTAAGAAATCTTAAGTAACAAAGATATATGTTTTGCAGCAACGAATTACCACTGAGGAAATATGTCTTCATAAAAATTGCTTTGGATCACTCCGTGAAATTGGTTTAATTCGTTTATCGCCATGGTGACCTGTTTAAAGAGTGTTTTAGATATTCAATCTTTCATCATTCTTGGTAAAATGTTTTCCCCCATTCAGGACACTTTTTTCAGTCTTTCTTCCAATTTTAAAGTATCAGCGGAGCCTCAAGAATCTGCAGTTGAATTGCTCAAGGCCACATTCTGCCGAGTACACTACTTTGTATGAGCATTGACCAATCTCCTGGCTTATATTTGAAGAGCATAATTTAAATCTGCTCACTTTAATTCACTCAAAGTGCCCTCACTAATTGTGAATTCTGATTATCCCTAAGGCTAAAACGTATGGGAGCCCTTGAGTGTCTGTCCTTAGGGAATACAGTAGAATGACTTTTCAAAGCGTTGCATCTTCGTTTAGGGATAAGTAAACCACGGCGAAGGTATTATAATGTAATCTTGGATAGTTTAAAGAGTGCAAGGCACTCCTCAACTGTTACAAAATAACAAGTATACCATAAGAGAGTTCACCAACAAATTTTCTTAAAAGTCACACTTTGATTCTATCGTGTATTAAAATTGTCACAGAATGTTGTATGGTTTGTTAGAGGTGCGTATTATCTTCCTCTGCTTAGTGTTTTTAGTGTGCATACAACTTTGTACAAATTATGGCCAACTTTTTTCACAAGCTGGGCAAGTTGCCAAATTAAACTTGCCCGCCTTAGTTGTGGCCCTAGTTCAAAGATAAAAAGACATGGCATCTCTTATCACATAACCTGAGGTTAATATCTTTCATATCTATATCAAGACAACATAAGATCTTACCTGATCAGTTTGACTCACGTAACCAGCTGTGTATGGATCACATGTACTGTAATAAGCGTACATAACAACCCCTGCCAAACATGCTGTACTGACAACGAGTATCATTCCGACAATAGCCATACCGAGAGCCCTGTTGAAATAATATACTCTGGAGTGAATTACAGAAGTTCAAGTATGTAGTTAAACAGTTACCAGATAAGTATGGAGTAGGCTACTGGTTTTGGAGGAATATATACGGCAGCCTCACTCAGTTGTAAAATAAAACTACTCCCAGAAGCTGTTACGGGTATGAAAAGACGCGAGACTCAAGTCTCTTTCCTTCTTTCCCACTTTCCAAATATTTTCCCGAACTGCTTTGATCCCAAGATCGTGGAACCCTTATTGCCGACATTTTCGTAAAATTTGGCATGGTCCGTAGTACTTCTAAAGAAATCTTAGAAGTTGAGAAAAAATCATCATGCCCCAAATTTGAAATTAGTATAGCCATGACCTTAGCAGTTTGTTAGTTATTAGTACAAGAATTGAAGTGGTTTGTAGAACTTCAAAGTGTGTTTGTGCCTGTTTTCAACGTATAGTAGATTTAAACATTATCTCACATTCATACAATTCATCGACAATTCCTACGATCTGGTAAGGACCACCTCTGTCCTACTACGACGACCATCGCTCAAATATTTGAGCACCACGATCACTCTTCCTCACCGTATGCGAAGGGCAGTTCACGACCCGCGGCTGTCATTTCTGCCTGGTTATCAGTGATGAAATAAAACTGCATAAATACGCCATCAGAAAAAAGGAAGCAAGTCATCATATGCCATCACATACCATCCAAGCCTCCTAACTTGATAGCTAGCGTTCATCACCTGAGAAAATGTTGACACTCTGTCAAATACTTTGGAAGACAAATTCGAGAGACAAGTTGGTTGCCAAAACGCGTCTGTTTTACATGTGGTTTTGGACCAGAAAATATAACAGGCCCTTGTATCATACATAGGTCTGTCAAGTGTGGTTCCGTTTTAGACTGAATGAAAGGAACTGTACAGATCAATAAAACATTAGTAGTAAATTTTAAGAAGAGTCCTGCGACTCCCACCTAAAAGTACTCCCAAGAGGACTTACGTCCCCAAAGTCCCCACACTTAACTTGACAAGATTTTCAGTACCGACAAAAATAAGTTCTTGGAGTGGGAGTGGCGTGATGCTCTACTCACAAATTTGGTTTTCTAAATGTAATAAATTTAATGTACCGGGATTTTCATATCATCAGACTAACGAAGTTAAATTAAAGTGAACCATATCTTTGTTTATCAACTTACAAAGTTGAAAAGTATAATTATAAAGTCCGAAATAGTTTTCAATTCGCTCAGTCACTAAAGTATTTCAGTCTGATGAGAATCACTTACCAGTTTGCCCTCCTTTGAGTTCCAACTGATAAATACCGCTGCACCTGAGATTGGTTGACTCCATATGTGGACGACCATGTAAATGTTCCACCGATAACAACCGACCAAAACGTGTGACGTATAGTGGGGTTGAGTCGAAAACTTGATTTGGAGAGAACAGACAATACATTAACAGTAACCAATGTGTGTCAAATGTTGATAGTTTGATTACATAAGCAGTATATAAGAGTTTGTTTCTATATAAAAAGCATAAAATAATATGGAAACTTGTTTAGTTCTTTTTCACAGCAACTACTTTGCAGTGTATAAAATCAGGAGAGCTTTATACTATGTTTTGAAGACGAGCTTGAGTTACATTTGGAGGCTAGGCACAAATACATTTGGCGGGAAACTGAAGTTGAAACTCCTACCAAAAATGTAAACAATTCTTTTTTTTTTTCAGAAAACAAACCCCTCGCATTAGGGAGTTTTCAATCACCACAAGGTGATGATTTTCCACTCAGACTGCGATCAAAAACACCCTGAATTAAAGAAAAGTATCAACGGTGCCTACTGTGTATTCCTTATGTAGTTCTTACTTTCATGCTTTGTGTAATGAATGAATTACGCAAGGTAAATGCTGGTTGCAAGAAAACTTGTTTCCGTGTGAAAGTGAAAGGTGGCAGTAAACCTTATGCATATGACGTCATAGAACAAAAAGTGCGCCCTTCATTGGAGGCAAGCGCGTATCACTGCAACTTACACCAACAAATGCAGACAGCTGATTTGTAAACTGGTTGGAGTACTCGCGTAGTCTTCTACGAACGCGTGAAAAGTCTACGTCGTGAGAGCAGTGTGCTTTATTGTTTTGAGGCTAAATTGACGTCTCGTGACCTCAATGCATAAGGTGTATTACTGATTTCTTTTGCACCAATTTGAGACATACAATTGCCTAAGTTCATTTCCGCCGTGTTGTATGTTATGGTTTGGGTATAACTGTCTGCCTAAAGGCATTTTGTTTGAGTGGAAAAAGAGCGAATAGATGAGTTGTCCACTTTAACGAGGCAAAATCCCCATGGTTTGTTGTTGTTACAATTACTATGGAGTTTTTCTAGAAGATATGGTTCCATACAATTTTTATTTGATGTTTATTCTGTTAGATTCCCAAGGCAAATCAATAGATCGGTGCCATACAATCAGGTTCTAGCATGTTTACCCATTTGAAAATATGGCTATGAATTAAGTGATTGGATGGTTACTCTAGTAAAATAAGTTGGGTAATACATCAGCAGTAAGGACACGTGGGACTACTAAGCTCTAAAAATAAGGTCTGACTTCTATTTCCAGCATGCATGGATAGAATTTGAAATTGTGTCCACACAAGAAAATATGAACTTACTCCCAGAAGTCTATTCGGCCCCCTTCTTTGGCTATCTGCCAGGCGTTAGTCAACCCTCCTAGGTTTATGCTCCCCTGTATAATGACGGCAAAAAAACCTGCAAACATGACAGCAACCTGGAATACATCGGTCCATAGCACTGCTTTCATTCCTCCCTACAACCAGGAAGAAGATAGAAAAAAAAAACCAATTGAAAGAGGACTTCATGGAAGTATTGTAATATTGTATAACAGTGAACTACAAATATCAGTGTACTATAGAGTTCAAAGTCAAACAGCCAGTCAGACAATTTTATACACCCAATAGACAGATGGTTGCATAACATGACTAAATATATCAAGATACGGATAGCAGTCTAGACTGAATGAAAAGTAACTTTTTGGTTATGCACTAGACAATGACAAGTACAGAAGTAGTGTCCTACGGATATTGCCAAATCTTCCCTTTCTACAATAATTTTTAGCCTTTCATTTCATTATTTTGATTTACCACAACACAAATTTTACAAACAAATGATAGAAACGTATACGTTTAGTACCGTAACAAAATGTGTGAAAGGAACTAAGTTAAGAAGCCCTGTAAGACTGATGGAATAGTCACACTAGTGAGAAAGACAAACAAGAAAGCAACAGACAGGAACCCCAGGAACCTCAGCCATTTGTCAATTCCGTCCCGCCACCCAAATCTCACCCATCACCACCACAACCCCCATCCATCACCCCAACCGTCACCCACCCCACCCCATTAAAGCAGTGGAGGCAATAGATAAAAAGGCTAAAACAATTTCAGGTTGGGAAAAAATATGAAGACACACTTAATTGGCTTTCTGCGTTTTTACGATTGATAATCAATGATAAGTGTTGACGTAATAATTAATTCAATGGTGTACGTTAATTAATACCATATTTAAAGAACAATTAATAATGTTATCACTGAACGCCGAACTGACACGATTCTCTGTCAGTAACGGAAGTGTATAAAGAGATGATGCATTGACGTGTAACCAACTCGATAGAAAGGCTAAAATCTGCGAACTGTAACTCGTCGATGCACTGTCACGTCTACCATGACCGAATTTCAAATTTGAACTTAGTTACGACCCAAAATGTTGGAAGCAACCTACCGTTGCCCAGTTTTGAGAAACACAATATTGCTACTATTCCAACGTTAAATATTTACTTAGGGTCAGACGAGCTTTCATAAGCATTTGATAACAGCCCAATTAGGGGTTGGTTTACAGTCAAAACTACACGTAGCCTAAATGATACACTGGGAATTCAAGTTGTAGTATCTTAAGGTCATTACTTACAATGGTCGTGTAGAAGGTACACACGAGTCCTATAGCGAGAACTGACCCCCAGAGACTTAATCCAGTGACTGTGAATGATGAAACAAGACATGCTAACAATCAATAACTCAAACCTGATAATTTAAACTGATCATCTTTGGCGAAGTATTGAGGCACGTTAGTCTACAAAAAGCTCATGTCCCTTGCATATTTGTATGCTATGACCAGTTCAGTAGGCCAGACGAAGCAAAATATAGACCTCATTTTCTTCCGTTGTTCTACAGAGTCAGCTCAAGCAGTGCCCAAATGGGTTTCTCAAGAAACTTTGGTTGCCCCTCCAATGCCCACACCCGCACCCTCTCTCCCAATGAAAAATTCTAAGTACCCTACTGCTGATTACTGACATGTTTGGGGTATCTTTCACAATTTAATTTTAAAATAAGAGGGACTGTAACATGGTTTTGCTTCGTTACAGCCACATTTCATATTGACCATCATTACTAACTATACTCAAATTCTAAACTCAAAAACTTTTAATGCAAAGCATAGCTGGGCACTAATTGAAGGTAGTCACACGGGCTGGAGTGTCCTTAAACACAATAGTAAACAAAACATTAACAATTTTCTTCTGAGGACCGAAACCAGAAAACAATCAGATCCTAATTTTTGACGAATTTTTAAAGGCAAACACCAACCTAACCACTTCGTGATAGCGGGGGTTGAAACCGGTGGGTCTCCAATGTTGTTGTTAAGGGAAGACAATAAGATCATCAATTGGAAAAAAGTTCATTGTTCTTCTAGTTTATTGGAAATAAGTAGTTTTTCTTCTAAGGGACGAATCGTTAAGTCTCTTGAAAAAACACAGAGCGCTCCACATAACGTTCCTTTGCTGCCCAAACAGCTGGCTATATTCGAATTCCTTTCTATTTACACTTACTTCTGCACAGTTACTTTTATTTTTAAAGGTTCATCATTTTCGTCGTTTTGATTAAGTTCCAACCATTAACACCTCTAATGGTTGATCTCACTTTGTCAGAGACATTGTTCAGTCCTTCTAAATTTCATAAGTTAGAAGGATCCTTTACTCTAAAGTTTAAAACATACAGCGTTACAAAAAGTAAGTTAAAACACTCTGTAAAGACTCCCATCTTTATCAGTTCGTATCTTGTTACTTCTTCACACATGAAGTAATGAATTAAATATTTTCATCTGAAAATAATAATAAGGGACAAATTTGATGTTACGCACACATTGCTACAGTTACATGCTATTTTCTTCTTATGTCACTAAATCAAGATCACCTTTGAGAAGGACCCTGTTCTCACAAAGTGTGTGTGTGTGTGTGCGTCTATTGTCTGTATACGTGTGTGTGAAAAATATCAACGAGAGCCTTCACAAACTGTTTCCAGCTTATTCTTTTCAGAAAGTGAATAAATTTTCACATTTATATTTTAGCATACATTCTGTGAAAATGTAGCTAAAGCAAGGCATACTCATTTTTCGACTTTTATAGTATACAGGTTATGAAATGTTTGGTTAAACTAACCTCTGAGTAAACCTATCATAATTTCCTAGATCAATACTTCATCATTACATTATGCTCTGTGGTGACATTAACCTAAACATACATTGATCTTTAAAACAAAGTGACAGTTTGTTTTATGATACCTTTGCCCTTCATCCTGCTGACATACTAACCTGCATTTAAGGCCAAAGCTGGTGCGTATATGACAATCCCCAGATACAGAATCTGTGATAAAGGAGAAAATTATGAAAATTTTCCCTAGTCATGGATGGTTTAAAGTAACTTGGAATAAAACTAACACAAAAATAGACTGCACATTTACGCCTTTCTTCCTTAAGGTAGCACACCAACATAAGAAAATTGCCTTCCAATATTTTTGAATGGCTCTAAAATTACAGTTTTATCATTAATGCGTATTTTATTAATCAATGAGTAGATTTCGTCCAAGTTACAGGCCCCTTAGGCGAATCTGTAGTTGTTAATTTTGTCCCTTTCCGGCTTTTAAATTATTTTAGGTCTTTAATAAAAGAATGGGAATGATAGTTTGAGTTTGGTCTTTAGCATGCCATAAATGTGAACTGTGAATTACAATGCCATGGAGATATGTGGAAAAAGCAAACTGTTTGTTTATTAAGGCAATGTAGGATTCCTTATGATGGTGTGCTAATCTTGCACTGTCCATCGAAGTACAAGATAATTCTTGTAACCGGTTCTTGTTTGGAACATAAAAAGTTACCATTCTTTGGGTAAAGACTCCACCATGTTTAGGGTAAATTTACATTCTTTTGCACAAGCAGTAAACACTGATGTGTATTTTCTGAACATATGCAACCTACACTAGGTTTAATTGACATAGTAAAGTCTGAAAGACTTTCACTATCTGCTCAAAACCTGATATATGTAAGAACCGGAGGTTGTGGTAATGCGTATCATCTTTGTAGGATTATGTTGTCTACAAATTGTACTTACCATTTGAAGGAAAAACAGGAATGTTCCAACATAACGTACGTACTTGCTGAAACGTCGTTCCAGGTACTGAAAAATACAAATACAATGTGAACAAAAGTGTTAATTCATGAATTCCCCTAAAATATTACGTGTACATGTTAGAACGTACAGATGCAATCCTTTCAATAAATACTGTCCTACTCGAATTACCTTAGAATTCTGAATGAGTTCTCTTCAATGTAACACATGAGTACCATTGTTGCTTCATTACCTTCTAAAGCTCACTGGCATTACAATGCAGCATTGTTTTCTTCATGCGTCAAGAGGACAGTTACAACTTGTTCATCCTATTCTTCTTTATCCTTTGACGCACGGGTATATTAAATAGTATAGTTTTCGATCTGCGATATGCTTGATGTTACTTCCGAATATTTTGAGACCATAATCAAGATAGTCGAAAGTATTTTATTCAAAGTTTCAAAATGGATCCACCGTGCGGAAAATAGTTTTAGAAGGGGGATTGGGTATCTTCATGCTTTCTACCACTATTTTCGAGGGGAAACCCCAATAACTGGCCCCTCTTTAAAATATATGACACTTTCAATGAAATATTAAACTTTTTCATTAAATGTACTTCAACAAGTGGACAAAATGTAGCATCTAAAGACCCTGAATCATTCAGAAAGTTTCCAAAGGGAAGGGCCCTGTTTCCGTTAGCCTTTTCTTCAAGGATGGTGATCCAAACGTCTACCCCCTACTGCCTCAGGTAGAAAAAGTTTCTACTTCTATGAGTAATACGCTGAAACGTAAAGGTAGATGCACATTTTTTCCGATTCATGTAGCCTACATAACCTCAGAGCAACTTCCGGGAAATAATTGTAAAAGGCACGTTTCCCGTAAGCTTCCAGTACTAAGTTAGTTAGATGAGGTTTTACGGCTTAGTTTCTAACCAATTGGTCTCAGTCGGGCAGGCCATGGTCTTTTTTCCAGTTGTGGCTCACTGGCTTGTTTTCCCTACTCCATTGCTTATTCTGAGCACCAAGCATAATGGCAGTAGGTTCCAGTTTTAAAGTCTTTGGTATGACCCGGCCAGGAATCGAAGCCCAAACCTTCCAGTACTAAGACATTCTTGTTAACCTTATGTAAATGACCATATAAAGAGATTTCTGTTGACGGTCAGGCAGACCCCTCAGGCCCATCAAGAACATTTTCAAGTGGTCCATGATTGTGTGATACTCCGAAGCATATCAGCCCCATGGTATTACTCATTTTTCTCTATGGAAAAACACTTTAACATCTGACAGACAGAGTGCGTTTTCTCTCGTTATCTACCTTCCAAAGGAAGGTGTGTGGGACTCTTGATATGCATCTCTGCCATGGACAGTTGTGCCAAGCAAAGACTTGAGTTGAGCAAAATCTAAATAAAAAACTAGAGACCTTTCTTCTTTTACCAATTGTGAATCCCTCATGTACTACTAGTTTAGTTTCCATTTTACAATTGGTTCGACTGGGATTTGAATCTTCTGATAGTTGAGAGTCACTCTTTATAAGTTCAAACACAAACACCGTAGTTTTGTGTACAACAAATATGTCAAAGAAAACTTCTGAACTTAAGGGCCTACGATTGGTAATAAAATGATACACCCTACGTCCATGGGCTGATAAATTATAAACGTAGACACATAATGGCACTGAACGTTTTAAACTGCCCATCACAATTGTCTTTAGCTTTGATAAGGTCAAATTTACACAAAACTGAAAGCAGATTTCGTAAGGTTTCTGCCGCAGGAGATCAGAACACTGATTAACCTGGTGTTTCTTAATATTCTTGTATGCTATACTAGATTAGAAGATTCATACACCACAATGAACGTAGATGCAGTAAGCGTACTTGAAATGGTACTGACTGACTGAACGGCCAGATTCCACCTGGTGATTTTTTTCTTTTCAGAAATATTGAGCTAACTTTGCGGAACGCCATAGCTACATAAATGTCCGCAAATTGCACCAGGGTGCCACTGAACAGGACATCTTTTCACATGTCCCAAGTACGCAAGAAAACATTGACACCACCAAAGGGTGGAGCAGTTGCTTTCTTTAATGTAAAATAAATAATCCACCAAATTGTATACAATTATTTACATTAATCGGTCTTTCCGTTGTCTCATTTCCTAAAAATATCACCGTTGATACATGCTAACTTCACTTGTGCTTTGTTATAACAAAATATAATTTAGAGGAGGTGTGTTCTCTCCTCATTTCTCTATAACAAATATATATTATTTCATTCACGTCTTATTGCATTGGTATACAGGCGCGGATCCAGACATTTCGAAAAGGGAGGGGGCTGAAAGTCCACCTGAATATTCTCCTAGATTAACATCATGCTAATTTTCGCTTATTTGTTATTGTTGGTGTGGCGAAAAGGGGGGGGGGCTGAGGCCGGGAGAGCCCCCGACGGTTGTAACTGATGTATTTCGATGTTAATTGGGATTTGTCGCCTTCAACTGGAATGGGTTGATTTTAATTTCAACATGTTGAATTTAATCTTTACATGTTGATTACAACTGAAATATGCGAATAAAGCAAATGTTGTCAAGTTACTTCATGTAAATAATAGTTATCATCGAATAATTATCCTCGCTCATCAGTGTCTACAAAAACAAATTTAGGGTTTTGACATTAATAATAACACACTGACAAACATGTTGTGCTTCAGTTTGTGGTTATTTCACATACTGGATGCTAAGATGATAGCAATTGAGACCTCTCTCATATTTCTATAGAGGAGCAGAGTAAGACAATTTGGCCTATAATAGAGAAAGTCCTTTTTGTAACTTCCAGTTGAGTTGGTGTTAAGTAAACCAATGCCATACTTACAAGGGAAGAGATATAAGCCAATAAAAGTGGAATGAAAGTAGAATGAATACAGATGCAAACACAGATGCTAGCACATAACTTTGTTAAGCCCTGATGTGTTTTCAGAAGGCGTTTATATGGTGAGCACTTGCTAATACAGACTTATTTAAAATTTGAGGCGATCACCTAATAGTAGCCATGTATGCACAGCAAACCCTTACTGTTTACTTTAGGAGATCTTTTATCAAACGCTTACTTTGATCTATTCGACAAAGGCCCTACACAGCAGTAATTTGTATTGGTATCAAAGTACACGTTTTTGCGTACTGACCAAGTCAATATCTTTGAAACTGATTTAGTTCTACTCAAAGCCGCAAAGAAAAATGAGAATTCTACTTGTAGTAACTTCTACTGCACCAATGGGAAATTGTGGTCGTATGCGGCCTTGGTCAATATTTTATGGGTCTCTAGATGGTTTCGTAGTTCTACCCCTTCCCCCACCTCCACCCCACTAACGTCCATTAGGCTTGTTGTGACCACTGTAATTTAGAAGGAGCTACTTGTTTGGAGAAGTGCAATGTAACAGCTGACAGGCCATAACGCAAGTTGACCTTTGTAATCTTTCCATTCTGATATAACGTAAGATTTCATAAGCCACTTATGGGAGATTATTTCCTCATTGAATTATGTGCCGTCTGCATTGGGAACAAAGTTTAGCCGTTGTTCGTTCATCTCTTGTTTAGATAAAGAAGAGTAGGTTTGCCCATGGTTCCAGAGCAGTTGAATAAACGTACATACATTTTGGAGTGTATTTGCTCTCCGTGATTATTGAAATAAGTTTTATTGTACCAACACCTATTTAAACTGTTCGAGAGACTGTAGGTCGTGAAGACATAAGGGTTCTATTTTACAATACCTTTAGAAGCTAGACATATGCAAAAAGGGACTTTTGTTTGTTTTTATACTTTTAGTGCCAAGAAATTGTAATGAGTCAGTGACGGAAAGAAGTTAATGTCTAGAAGCTCTGTAACTTTGGTATAGTGTGTTTCAGGAACGTGGAGCAATGTGGTCTAATGTTCAAAGGTAGCTGGCCTTGGTCATAGGCCATTAGATTTAGTAATAGTAGACCCAACTGGAATTAGTTTGTTTCTTGCATTCCTTTTACATCAAAAGTTTTCACTGTAGTACTGATAGTGTTCATTTCAAAATTAGGGAGCTAATATAGTGTCATAGTCGGACGACTAATATATTGTTCGATTGAGTTTTCTTCCACTTCGGGTCTTTTGTTTGACTTGTCTAGCAGTGGTACAGAGATAAACTCCTTAATTTAGCTTTTGGGGAAAGTTACTTATACTGAATGAGGAAATGAAATAACGTTTCTGGGAGGAGAGACTACGTTGCCTCGTCTTTCCTCATAACACTAGTTGAAAAGAGAATGCGATCTTTGAGCTGGAATAAGATTACACAGATTGTTTCAAGTAGCCATTAAGACTCCACTGTTTCCACTGAATTATCAGCTAAACTTTCACTACGTGATAGGAATATGCCTTACATAAAATTCTGGTTTCCTTCCCCCTCTCCCCGACAGACGTCGTGCTACTACACTTACCCTACACCTACGTCTTCCCTGGATTTAAAGCATAGGTTTCTCGTAATGTTAATGCTCCTTTAAAACTTAAATTTGCTTGAACTAGTTAATCCTGCATATATTTACTACAAAGCCCGGCGCGGATCCAGGATTTTGAAAAAGTGTGAGGGGCGCACACGCCGACGAGCGATCGCCGAAGGATCGAAGCCACGGCAGGGGGTTTGGGGGGTCCTCCCCCAAGAAAATTTGAATTCTAGATTCGCTTAGATGCAATTTCCCAGCTTCTGGGAAGCATATTTTCCATAGCTATTTGCTTATTTTTCCAAAAAATCGTTGGTCATCGAAAAAACGGGGGCGTGCGCCGAGTGCGCCTCACCTGGATCCACGCCTGAAAGCTACTGGTTTTATCTGGGTGGTTGGGTGCTTTAAATATGTTCAAAGAAATGTCGAGGAGAGAAAAGCATTCCATCTTCATCAGTAGTATTAAAAGCATAAAGAACTGAAATGCTGGTGGTTTTTTTTTTTGCCTTCGCAGATACAGTGTGTCAAGAACCACACACTATACATTAATCGGGGGAGTGGCAACTCCCTTCATTAATCACACGACCTAACGTTTACAGTCTCGTAACACTTCGCAACAAACAATTCTCTGAAGCAGACGCTCGCTATACATTCACCTGTTCAGATCCCCATAGTTAAACTCCTTAGCACGTTGTTTGCATGCAGGTGGGACCTTTCACCCAGTTTCAGTAAACTTGCTTTACAAATGCAAACATATATAAGGGTCAAAATGATAGCGCACATAAAACGTAGGTTCAGAAGTATTTAATGTATGGGGGTCTGAAAACAATGACGTAAATTGCAGAACATGCATAAAAGGCAAAACATTGAGTAATATACAATTTAAATATTTAACGAAGTAGCCCAATCTTGATTCGAAAAATGCTTTGAACCCGTCAAATTTCCTCCTAACCCCTTACAAACATCTACTAATGATGCTTCATAATGCAAAAAGAACGTATCGCAGGTAACTCAAGAGATACCTTTTTAAATACTTCCACATTTTGGAACACAATATTTACATGGATGGAAGAGCCATGCATGGTTCTAATATACATCCGTGTGTAAACTCTCACTGGGCTGGCTATATGTTACATTTAGCGTGACCGTAACGAATAAACAACGAAAGACATTCCACTTAAAACCATCCCCAACCTGCACGAAAAACGGAAGGAAGTAGTGATAAACTTAAATAAAACGTAAAGCGTAGTATCTTAGCTTTTCTCTTCTAAATCCTAAGCTCTTCTACAGAAAAAAGTCAACTTTCAAGGTCTGTTGAAATCTTGATGTTTGCTCTTAAACTTGTTGGTGCCCTGCACCGGCTATCCCATGGTATCTGGAAACACTTTTACAATATTTTTTACGTAAATTCCACCTATTGAAAGGATGATTAAGTTCCAGAGAGTTTTGTTATCCCAATATTTTTTTCTTTTCATTACATATAAAAGACAAGATAAAGTTATAACATCAACCCATACATTCTTTGTCATTCATTCATGTTAATGTTTTCTTTTTCTGAAACAAAGGATAAAATTTAAAAAAAATCATGCGCTTCACTTCCACACACATATTGATGTTTCCAACTCATCCTTCCCCTTGCTTAACATAATCCCTAATATTTATTTACACCAGTTATTGTTTACATCCTTTAGTAAACTCTCAGTTTCTCACAACTGGTAGTTGATGACATCTTCGTCTGCAATAGACGAGTTGGGAAATGTTTCCACGCAATGCAATATGGGAATGGGTCAAAGGTTAAGTGTACCACGCTTACAGTCTCCCAGCGCGGGTGTTGCATGCTGAGCACGCAGAGCTAAACACGTTCCCGTTGTCATGGTACACTTGACCTTGTGACCTGACCGGAAGTACCGAATTTCCCAACTCGTCTATTAATCAAACATGGTGTGTGACACTTACTTTTCCATCATTGTAATGATGATCAGATCAATAATTTCCACAATAATCAACAGAAAATTCAATCCATTCATCACTGTCTTTCACACTGTTCATCTCCAATGCAAATTTCTAAATTTGTTTTCCATTATGTCGATCAAGACTTTTTAAAGTAAGAATGAAAATGTGGTTTGCTTTAAATAGATCCCCGGTATTCCTGAGTACTTTCATTGGCATTGGCATTTACACAAGCAAATTTATTCTGTAATTTAATACATGTATTTCATAAAGTATTGCATGACACGAACACTTCTCAGACAACTTGAATATGTTAAAATACCCGACTAATGAACGCCTGATGCAATTAAGCAGACAGCAGACTTATCACTCATATCTAATATCCTGGCAAATGATGTGTATACAGTGGAAGCACTTATCAGCCACCCTTGTCTATTACGCTAATCTCTCATGCAGTAACGACATTAGAAATCCATAATACTGAGCTACTGATTACCTCCCTGCATGTCTGTCTATGCTTGTGCAAAAGACTGTGCAAAGGAGCAGTTGTCCTGAACTTAACCTGATGTTGATTGTTGAGTTGGTTAGTCACCCGACGTATTTCATAAGTCATATGCTAATTACACATTAATGGTCGCCTAATTAAGCATCGTCAGACAACTTTCCTTCAAGGCCTGAATTACCTTGGTCAAAGTGGGCCCTCCAAGGGGATTTAGGAAGGATAGAGGAGGGACGCGTTGTGGAAAAATGGACGTATCTATGAAAATTTAAAGGTGTGATAACAATTAACTCTAATACAGCAGAATGCTACCTAAGAACCGGAGGAGAAGAACAGAAAGCAAAGGAGAAGAAGAATGAACAAATAACAACTAATGACATAAAATTGATTTACCATAGGTAAATATGATCAATTTCTGGGAAGTAAAGGAAAATATCCACTCTATTGACTCTGTGTGGAGCCACAATTTAAATTAAACTTAAGTATTAAAGATAGCTGGTAATGTTAACTTTTAACCATTCCAAGACCCAAAATTTAATTTTAATCACAGACTGTAAGCAACAAGTATTTATTTGCATTTCCTTCTCACAGTTTTTTTTTGCTGCTTGCAGTCCAAACTCCACTTAACTTTTAAGATCAAGTTAATTTTGGTTACGATAATCTAGTCCCTCATAACATTCGATTTCACGACATCCCTCAAGAGATATGAACGCTTTATGTAAATATTTAAATTGCTGTTGAGTCGAGTTTGATTCTCTTTGTGTTGTGGAAAGGATGCGTAATGTTGGGCTTACTTTGAGTATCTCATCATATGTACCACCTTTAGTATGCAGATTCATTATGCTCAGGCAATTGCCTTTGGTACTTGCTTGACTAATTTAAATGTAATACTTGCTATTGATTTGTTTCTTTGTGCTGTGGCATATATTAAGGAGGCCTACTTGTCTCGATGTTTTAAAGTTCGGTTTTTCTTCAATTGCATTGTTTCCCATCTTACCATCGGAATACAACAAAAAATTCTAACCTGAACTTAAAATTGCATTGAAAATACCCGATGATGGAGTTACCTCGTCCGTTTTAGTGCCCACTTACCATCACATCAATTTTTGTTCTTCATGGCCTGAAATCTTATCTGCATTGTGCCCTTTTACTTAAAGAACCTCTTTTGGCTCTCTCTCAAAAGAGTTTTCTTGATGTTTGTCTGCAGGCAAATGT
This sequence comes from Holothuria leucospilota, assembly GCA_029531755.1. Taxonomy (NCBI): domain Eukaryota; kingdom Metazoa; phylum Echinodermata; class Holothuroidea; order Aspidochirotida; family Holothuriidae; genus Holothuria; species Holothuria leucospilota. The sequence continues at coordinate 26,981,208 of CM055981.1, read as the reverse complement.
ATTGAATTTTAGACGATTGCTTCAATTAGGTTTGATGAACTTACATTACTGCTCACATTAACAGTCACGGTTTTTTAATAATACACTCCTTCATTCTTTCCCTGCTTTTCCTGAGAAATGGACGTATTCATGGCTTAAGGTTAATGGTGTGAAATATTTTTCTTTGTTTTATCTCTTGGAAACATATCAGTGTTAATGAAGTTATAGCACTTGGCAGGTACCAAATATTTCACATATTAAGTAAGTAATCGGTGATGATTGGAAAAACATTGTCATTATTACCATAAACTTTGACTTGCCTGTAGCTTAAAAAGATCTACAAGTAACAGTTCTTATCAAATCTTATGCATCTGCGGTTATTTTTGGTGTAGAACTGTTCTTTCCTTCTCACACTCTAGAACGAAACTAATCGTTAATACTGAACCTTCTCTTGCTATTAATTTCTTGTTTGTTTATACTGCTTCAGCATTACTGTTCCCTTTGAGAATGGAATGTGGACATGATCACTCTTGGAAATGCCTTGGGCTACAAATTAGTTTCCTTGAAATCCTCTGGCATTCCTAAAATAAGTTGTATATTCATGATTTATTAGCTTAGTTAAGTTAATTAAACAGCCAGTCAAGGATGGTTATCTCTGACTCATCAAGGACTCTCATGCACATCATTACCGATGAATATCGACATGATACACCTTCTCATTTTGCATATTGTTCGGAGGATTGCAATACTATTCACTCAAACTCCTGCTACCTTGAGAGCTATAAAACGTGAGTGTACAGAAACCCAGTTTTTAGCCAGTTCCGTTGTCCTAATGTAACTGAAAACACTGGTTACTTCCCAATATTCTACCATGACAAACAAGATGGAATCATGCGGAAATACAAATGGTTTTAAGGCATAGATAAAACTTCTAGTTCCATTCATTTGTCATCAATCATGAGAAAGCAGCAATCTCTCTTTGATCAGACTTTTGAAGTAACCTTTCTCTTTTGAAACTATAGATACATTTGTTATTGTCTTAAACTACAAGTAACTGGTGTTTCTAGGGATCCTAGTAATAAGAAGACTGTTAAATTATTCTGAAAACTCTTGGTAGGCAAGTTCAAATACTTATTCAACTGAGAGATACCCATTCCTTTGGTTTTGCAGCGATATACCGTGAAACTGAGATTAAACTTGCATAGCTCTCCCCAATTAGAATTTTAAGTCCTATTTGTCAATATTGACATTCTCAAGGGTCCAAACTTTGCCATTAATTTTGAATTTTCCTTCTTCTGTTAATAAATAACGTCTCAAAACACTTTAGGATATTGGACAACTTCAGTTTAATACATGTCCGTTCATTTTCTAATTTGGGAACTGATGATCAACTTATCATAGCTCTAGATCTTATTTAATGTTCATAATTCTTCGATTGAGAAGGGCTGTACTATTGGTCTGTATAATTTTGAGTGTAATACCTCCAAAAAGTCTTAAAGAAATAGATTTCGACTCAGAAGGCTTTTAAGACAGTTATGGATTGTATCAATGTCCGGACTGCTGCAATATTCAGTGGCTACCAAACCAAACAATTAAAATTACATTTATTTTATTGTTGCTGGATAAAATACAAGCATTTTATATATGTTTATTTATCATTCTTGTTTTACGTTTAACTTTTAATAGTTTTTGTACTTGTTTTATTACATTAAAAGTATTGTTTTCACTTTTCTGTAATTTCCAACGTTATGCGATTAAATGAATATGCATAGACATGGTATATGGATTTAATCGATTTATATTTTCTTTACACTCTAAAAACAGTTGGGTAAACTTTTACCCAAGGTTGGGTCCGTTTGATGCACGAGCCTATATCAATAGTTTTAATCTTGCTGTGATCAGTGCAAAGTACTAATGTTGAGGTTGTGCCTTTTATTTATAGCTAGCAGGAAAGCATTCTTTAATATGACTAACATATGCTGAAATAAAAGGTTCAGATTTCTTAAAGCTCAGCTACATTTTATGCTTGATGTTGACAGTAACTAAGCCATTCATATCATTTTCAACTATATGCACTGAAGCACACGAACCTAGAAAAGTAATCGGCAATCTTTACATGACATTTTAGGTTTGGCTTTGACTGTGTAGGGTTGGCTTCCATCAAAAATAATAACCTGAACACTTTGAGATATTCTTTTCAGATTCTGTACAATCTATTATAGACACTATAATTTACAAATATATACATGGGTAACTAGATTATTTAGATATATTTTGCAACTATTCGAAAGTATTCTTTTTTTTTTCTTCAAGATTTAGAAGTGCGACGAGTTTGAGCAAAATCCTTGAATACAAACGCTTTCAGTCTGGGAGACTATTATAAAAGGAAAACGGTTTGAGATGCAGCACGGTAGAAAAACGCGGACCAGGAGGGGGCACCCATTTAGAAAAGTTTACGCCGCCTTACAAAAGTCATAAGATAGGAAGATATTGACATACTACAACGTAACCTACTGTACATATTTTCTGTTGCTATTTGACACACTTATTAGGGTAAATACGCAAGTGATTAAACCTGTCTTGTATTATCAATTACTTGTTTATGTCAAACATCTTTGTGTTTCGAAATGTTACCGTGAAAAGCCCCAAAAATAATTAAGAAGAATACAAATTTATGAAAAATCGCCTTTTGAACTTGGATTTATCTCAGTTCAAATTCCAGTTGAACGCAGTTGGACTGGATTTAATTGGACCGAAATCTAATTAAACTTACTTGAATGTATTTGTTCTATTAAGTAAGAAACCCAGTTTCTGAGTAAAATTCAACCCAGTTGATAGGGGGGTCGACCAGTTCAGCCGAGTTGGTTCATTACGGAAACAAATTTAATACACTATTTGCAACAGCTGAGGCAGTTGAATACAGTTTATTTTGGTCAGACGGGTCCAACTGGAACGAAGGGGGGAAGATGTTTTAAAATCTTCGTAAGAACTTCTTTTAAAAGTAACATACAGTGAGATCCTGTAAAGATAAACTTTGCATGCCCTTTAAAAACTTTCAAAGCATAGTGAAGAATAAAGGTGAACAGCATAATCTTTCTCTATTGAAATCACTAGTACTTTAAAATATATCGTCGTTGTGGACCTAACAAACAAACCAGATTTTATTTTCTTATTCTACCACCTCTGGCTATCCGTTATTGAGAATCTGCACTGTGATTGGTTAATACTGACCTGTTATTTTACAACACTCGGTCGGTCAACGTAAAAACTAAACTTCTAAAAGACGAACGACTCAGTTATCATCATTGCGACTTGTTTTAGAAGACATTTTTAAGAATAATCAGCAATTAGCAATGTATCAATGGCATGTTCCTGTTTAAGGTATAGTAAATCATCCCGATCTACAACTGAGGGAGGTGGAGGAGGAATTCTTTAACACTGCCAACCAAACTTAAAGAATCCCACCCCAACTACTACAAAAATATGGTTTTAATGGCGATACCTCTGGTGGAACCATGTCATTACCCTTACAAAGAAATGTATACATCTCGGAGTATGGAAGTACTACTATCATGCTCCGAGCAAAGTCGCTGGTTGTGAAAAACTGATGGTTGCGAGCCCGAGTACACCGTAATTACAGGTGTACTTTACCCAAAAGTCGTCAGAAAGACATGTTTGTATAGGACTGCGTTCCTCAAAGTAATGCCCATAAGCCACCATCATTCGATAGTAACCCGTCATTCTTACCTCATTTGTGCTTGTTATTTCATACTCGTAGAAAATAGGAATGAAACATCTGGAAACAACAATGCCACTAAAGATGTAAGCAAAAGCGAATAACCAGAACATGGTTCCGTAGACGTAAACTTCCGCTGGAGTTCCAAGGACGGTAATCGCAGAGATGAAGCTCGCTACCAAAGAAACTGCGACGGGAAATGGGTTCATGTTACGGTCGGCTAAGAGGAATGTATCCGCCGTTTTTTGGCCTCCTCCCACAAAGGCGTGATATATACCAATAAAAGCTGATACCGACAACATTCCTACCAGAATGACATAATCCCAGGTTCCAAACTGTCCTACATCATCTGCCATTGCTAAAAGGATTTTTGTACTTCTTTAAGAAGGTTCAAAAACACTAGCTTGCTAACTGCTCAGTCGTCTCTAAACTACTGCTTTCCGAGCGTTTGTACTCCATCGGACTGTCAGGTTAATGAGTTAAAGACTCCAAGTGCAAGATAATAACCGCCGAATCGAATTAGTCAAACAAAATTAAGATATGGACCCGGTTAGATAAGATATTGCAGATTAATGCAAATAGATTGATGCATCTCAAATCCTTTCGTGCTTAGCCGTATATTGTTTTACTCTGAGCCCGGTTTGCAGCGATAAAATACATGACCTGAACGCAAGTGAGTCAGCTTCGCAGGTGCACTTGTGATGTAGTAAACTAAATACTGTGTTGGATATTTGTCAGCTAAAGATATGTGTTATACAACAAGAGCACCAGAATATGAATCGAGAACGTCATCCTTGAAAACACACTGGTCGTGGCAAATTCACTAGGCTCATGGGGCTTGACCCGCTTCCCTCTGGGTTTAAACCGGCCCCGCAAAGCCTTGGGTGGGGGGTAGATGAATTAGTTACCAACATCAAATGTATCAGCATAAAGTGTGCTACCTGAGATGTGCAGATACTGTAATCTGTGAAGGGGACAATCCTTTGCTTTTAGGCCTGCTGGCAATATTCAAATAAAATGTTACATCAGATGATACCACATTTAATGAGTATAGTGTTGATTTGATTACACTATAGGCCAAAAGTGTAATTTTTCATCTTTTTCTTCCGAAATATGAATTGCATCAAAATGCATATTTCCCCATGTTTTGAAAAGTTTACTTAGTGAATGAATTAAAATTTTTCATAGACTGCTTACATCTATGGTTAGGTTTATTGCTTTTCAAAGAAGAAAGTTATAGGGTTCAAAAGTAAACACTTACAATTAGCAAAAACTGCGTTTTGTACATTACATAGTATTTCGCTACATGTTCATATTAAATAAGCTCAGAGACCATTTGCTTTAGGTTTCTGATGCATGAAATGCGCCAATGTTTTTTTAAAAATGCACACCGTTTTTTATGATAGTCTTGACTTATGTTCACTTTCTAATCGTATTGAAATGAAAGATTACTAACGTGTTGCTTTGACTTGAATATGCCTTTCATGAGAACCACTGTTGCAACAAGTCAAGTCAATAACTCGACTCGAGTCGACTTGAGTCGCATATTTGACTTGACTTGGTCATTAGCCAAAATGACTTGACTCGAGTCTGGAACCCTATATGACTTGACTTGACTCGAGTCACAACCTAACATGACTTAACTTGACTCGGACTCGAGCAAAGCATGAGTCGAGTCCAATTGAAGACTCGAGTCAGGGAAAAATGACTCGAGTATCCTGCTACGACTCTAGTCCTTTGACGCGATTGATGTTTGCAAACGTACCCATTTCTGGTTGTGCACGTGCATATCGCGAGGTATAGACGCGGACTTATCACACGGTGCCCGTGTCTAGGCTAATCAATACCAGCACTGCATGCCTATAGTATAGTTGTCAGTTCACAACAAACGGGCCGCGCGGGGCGAGTTCGACAAATCCGCACTCACTACTGCGGAGGCATGTCATATCGGACTATGTACACATCATGCCAAGCATGGACCATTACAATTACCGATTTCAGTGGTTTCGATCGAAAAACAACATGTTGCACACACGGGTTTGCCATCTGGATGATTCTTGGTCTGATGCAGGGACTTTCGTTGTACGAGAGTTTTACCCCTGTGTGAATATTTCAAAATGAAATTATTAAAGTATGACTCTTTTTTCTCAATAATCTTCTTTGCCGCTGTATAAAGAAGTATTCAAAAAATGTTGCTTGTGCAGCTCTGATAGGACTGGTTTAGTCCTCAGTAAAGCCACGTGTATAGCCCGATAGCTCCCTATACACGGTCCTTACAACGACCCATTGAAAATCCGGAGTCTTCGACCAGCACAGTGCTGGTCGAGCTTCATTTTTTCTTAATAACAAAGCTAGGACCTAAAGTCCTTATTTACTGCCATAACTTTTTCTTTCCAAATCTTTCACTACAATTGCTTACTAATGTCACTTTCAACCTCTGAAAGGTTCCGAAAATTGGAAATAAAATCATCAACTTTGCCACTTTGTAAAATTTACTTTGGCGTTCGAAATATTTGTTGATATCAGAATGCCGTGTGCGTTACATTTTGACATCACACAGAACGTTTGATTAGTTCCTATACATACAAATGGCGATTGCCTCTGCAGTTATTCCATACTGACGTAACAATGTAGCTTATTAGCATACTGCTGTAGACAAAGTTCCTTAGTTACACAGTAACTTTTACGGCCTAAAACAGTTGCTAATTTCAAGTTTTTGGCCCTTTCAAAAAGATCTCAGTAATCAAAACAAAACTGTTATACTCCTGTAAGACCTGGAGAAGAAAAGTCATGGTAGTAAATTAAGATTTTACGTCCAAAATTTGCTTAGAAAAGAAAGTCAATTTCAACCATCATAAGGACGGCCGTCCCCCCCCCCCTATTTTAATAGGTTGTCGTAAGGACTGTGTATAGTTAGCTCTCAGCCAACGACCATACAGTCCTCAGTTACTGAGGACTGGGACTGGTTGCAATTTTGCAACCCCGTGAAATGCATTGTTCATCAGGTGGCGTTGTCAGGGTAAAATGCACAGTACACAGCACCGACGATAGCAGTTCGGTCCATGTTTGTTACATACGTGAGCATGCATCCATCAAGCAAAGCCAACTGTCGCTGACATAGACGGGATTACGGGAAAAGGGGGAACTTCCCCTCCCATCACTTTTTTCCAGAGCTTAAAAAATAATAAAAATAATAAAAAAAATAGTGAAAGGAAGCGAGACGAGAAACTATAGGAGAACTTTCAATAGCCTCTAATGATTAAATTTTGCAATGTTAAATAAAAGAAAACAGTAATATCAAATACCATAAAAATGCTAGCAAGATTATTCTCTGCGCGCTTCGTTCGTACCCCCAGAGCAAACTGACTAATAAAAATGAAAATTTTACCTGGCACTGTAAAATTGCTTTCAAAGCTTGGGCGTCTCCTACGCGCCTCACTATTGTGACTTGAAGCTCTGAAATAACAGTCACTGAAAGTACTGTACGTTATTTTATGCACCCTGGTCCTTGCAGACAAAATCCCAAACTCTACCCAATTTATAGGGAATCACAATTCTCAATAACTTTTTCGGCGTACTTCGCATGAGCCTGGTATAAATTGATGTCTCATTATTACTGCTGTTCTTTTCTGCGCAGGAAAACTTTGGTGGAATTGCCTGTATTTCCTGTAGGACAGCTTGAGTAAATTACTATTTCCAAATCCCTCATTACACCTCTCGCTGTCCACTTTCCCCACCTACAACCACCATCCCCAGCAATTGACTATCTTACATTTGCGATTCTCATAAGAAACCTTTTTCATTATCATTTCAAATTACACGTTGGGAAGCAGAATTTGTTCAATAAATTGTCCAGAATAACCGCAAAAGCCTTGAAATTAAAAAATACTACGGAAGGACCCTCAGTCTCCATCCTCTGGCATCGCGCCTTTGGCACTCGCGGTTAAAGGTTTCGCCGGCCAAAACTTCCCAAGATGCAGCCTCCAATGAAAATTACTTCCCTGCATGGTATTTAAACTGTCGATGGCCTTGGCCATGTCCATGAAAAAAAAACAATTTGTAAAACATTTCATTGATTTTTTTTAAATTATCATAATTACACTCTATAACCTAATAACCTTAAAAATCGTCACTACCCATTTTTCACACTAATAAAAAAGATTGAAGGGGGTTGTCCGAGACCACCGACAAAAATGAAACTTAAAAGAAAAAACCATAGAGCAGGATGTAGGTTCCTTCTCTATGGAAAGAACAGGCACCTGGGGAAAGTAGGATGTTTTATGTAATGAACAATACTGCGTTTAAAACTTAAGAAAAACGATAGGCTACAATTAAACGTGTCAATATGTTTTCTTCGGCGCACTTCACGCGCGTCCGTTTTAAATATTGTTTTGAGATTCCGGGTTACTTCCTGTATTTTCAAAGCAAAATTTTTATCACCATCGATCTGTGTAAATTTACCGACTTTTTGAAGATTGTTTAGATGCAAGTTGTAAGGTGCGAGAAAGTGCCATTCCCGGTACCAAAATATAAAACAGGAACTTAGCGAAGGGGGGAAGGGTTACGAGAACCCTCTCCTTGAGGATACTTTTCTTAATTTTTTTTATTACACATATCGCTAAATAGTCTAAAAATGCGATTTTTTCAGCGTGTTTCCCGCGCACCTACTCTGAGTTCTAGATCTCAGATTTATAAAGTTACTGTTCCATAGTTCTGGCCTTGTACGCCACTTGGCAGTCCACACGGGTTTGCCCCTACTTTCAAACATCAAATCCCGCCTCTGGTCGCTGTTCCTATTTTTATTCGTTATTGAAGGAGAGAGTTTATTTCTGAGAGTTGCACAGTGTTACTGCTAGGTCCTTGACTACTTCGATCAAAGTGTATGTTACGCCATGGCTTCGCCATCTGTGAATCCTGGGGCGACGACATCTAACGTTAGGCCTACGTCGCAAAGTGAGAGTGATATTGTGCCAGCACTGCCAGCAGATATACATTAACATTGTTTGCTTGAGTAGTTTTAGCATTCGTGTGATGGACGCTAGTTACGTGTGGTACCTTGGTATGTGCAGCGTACTCCTGGCAAATTGCATATAAAGTTACGTGAAAACAATGTACCTGTGACATATCATTGAAAAGATTGCAGTCAGTGACAGGTACACTTCAGAAGATGCAGAAAGTAACCATATTGTCTCCAGGTCTCACCAAAGAAGAAACACCAGTTTTAAAGTTGCTATGATTATGTGATAGTGTGACTTGCGTTGACTTGTAGACACCAGCAACTGACTCGAGTTGACTGAGTTGTCTGACTTGACTTGGCTTTTGTCTTAATTGACTTGACTTGAAAATGTGCTTGACTTAACTTGACTCGAACATTGTGACGAATGACTTGACTTGTGACTCGACCACCGTTGATTTGACTTGACTTGTGACTAGATATAAGGGTGACTCATTACAACACTGCTAATAACCGCCATTTATCAATATCAATTTTTCCTTAGCAGACAAAATAGGAAATAGGTACCTACCACTTAATTTGTGAACTTAACATGAAGATAAAGTTTACTCTCAAAGCTTCAAGGGATCTCAAAGTAGTTTTCTGTGAGATGTGTAGGTTCCTCACTCAATAAAAAGAGACAAATTATTTTTTCTTGTAAAATAGCTTGCATGGTTCCAAAAGATTCCACACTTGAGAATTACATCTGCTCAGTAAAAAGTTAACGTTAGAAGTGTATGGTGTACACAGTCTGTCCCTCAGCGCTATATAGGTATGTGTGTCAATATCCATCCGTGCCTGAAAATGCAGTTGTCTGTCCTTCCCTATGCTGTTAACAGCTAAAAGCTTTACAAGGATATTCTTTATTTGCTTGTCACGCTCATATCTTCAGAGTAAAAGTCAAGGGGTTTATCTTCAGGAACCTGCTGAGAACAAGGAGGTGATATTAGATGGAGATCCATCGAAACTCTTTCTTTAAACCCGACTAGTGCCGAGAATAATCTCTTCTGTGCGTTGCTGATGGTGATTCAATAGGCTCAAGAGGTGTTAAGAACTAAGTTCAAGTAGGACACGTCGTCTGCTGAATACCTTAACCTTGCCAGTCGCTTAAGCTGTAAATTAAATTGAGGGTTTCGACGCGTTTCGACGCCGGCTATTTACAACATTCTTGTCTAGTCCCTATAACTTGCTCAATATGAGTGTGTCTTTTACATCATGCAAGCGAACGCGAAAATTAGTCAAAATCCGACAGCAAAGTTTAGTTTTAGACTTCTTTTGCTTATTTGCATGAATTTTAAGCACTGGTTTATTTTCAGCATCAGTAGGTCCCTTGTCAATAAAAAGTTAGACATTAGCATTTATCCAAATAATCCTTTTTGTTGGGATCGCTGTAGTTATGGATAAGGTTGCCTAGATATTAGACAAAGGAATTCAATGCCCTTAAGTTCAATAATCCCCAGTTAAAGGAGTTAGTCTCCACTCTTAGGTCAATGTAATTGGATTAGCAAAAATTAAAGTTTTCGATGGATCTCCATCCAATATCACCTCCCTGCGGAGAATACAAAAAAAATAAATAAATAAATAAAAAAAAAAATACCGAAAAGTGAAGTGTCTGTCCCTCACACATATTTTCAATCTTCCCTTTACTATGTTAAAGCAACTTAAGTAGACCTAAAGTCTAGAATTACAAGAATATGTATCTTAGAGTTTGGAAAATGAATTCCATTCATCCAACTTCCATTTTCATAGCTTACTCCATTGCTGAGATATAAAATGTTGAAATATATTCACTTAATTTGAAATAGTTGATTGTGCAATAATTTGTGAAGTCCTTCATGTACAACTCACATTTACCAGCTTTTGTTTCCTTTTGAAATTAAGATGTTTACAGGACCTTGAAACAATTACAATTCCCTTACATGGTATATTTTACGGAGAGGACTTATATAGCCAAGTCACCTTATAACAGTAAGACAGTGATCACATTTTGGCATAAGGTGCAGTGGCTTTCGAGAAAACAAAGAACAACAAAGATTGTAATTTGAGTAGTACAAGAATGACATTACACATTATTGCGCAATCCACCATTTTAAATTGAGCGAATAAGTTTCAACATTTTATATCTCAGCTCCAGAATGTCCAGTGAATATGGGAGTTGGACCGTTTGGTTGCATTTTTCAAGCTTTGTAACATATATTTTTGAAATTTTAGACCTTAGGTACACTTTAAGGTCTTTTCCATTGATCATACTTAAAGAGTTAAGTTTTCATTGAAAGGTATGTTTAAGTTTCAATTTAAAATGTTGAATGTTTCCATTGATTGATGTCCGTCTCTCAAGCTCTGCATGTTGCTCTAATTAGGTTAATGCAATATTTTTGGCAACTGTGAATGTTCCACTGTTTGCAGTGGTAACTGAAAATAAAAATGTCAGTATGAACAGGGATGTGTTTAGAAGGAGATACAACGTCTCTAGACTCTTTAAAGCAATGTTCGTTTCCGACAGTAATCTTGCTTTTCTTCTCAAAATTCTTATCTCAATACCTAGATCAACTAGGATCAGTGAGGCATTGTCAAAATGACCTTGACAACACACACCCCTTACGTTGACCATAAAATCTTTTCGTTGCCAGCCGTCATGCAAAAAATGTAAAATTTTAATCTTTCGTCGTTATTCGTCACTAAATATCACTTCATTTAAAGTCAGCTAAGAATTTCTTCACGACTTACTTTTCGAACATGTTTCTTAATGATGGGAAAATTTGCTAAAAACTAAGATAAATGAATAGGCTTGAACATGTTTCAATCAGGTGACGTATAAAAATCGCTGGGGCATAATTGAAGTACATTATTTAAACGTTTGTTGCCAGTCGTTTTACTGAAAATCCTGATTAAAGCTTGTTCATTGGCGGAAACAAACCTTGCTCCAAAGCTTGTATAGATAATGACCTCTGTCTTGAGATTACTTGGAAAAGAAAGGCGGGGATCATCATTAAAAGGGTTCAGTCAACAGAGATTTAACAATAGGAACAAAGAGAACTGTCAATCAAATGGCAGTGCCTGAAAAGAATTAAAGACAAGCAGTCATCACCCAAAAGTACAATTTTGATGTGGGGGTATCAAAATTCTCAGTTGGTTCCTGCTCTTTGATTGACATCAAAGTTTGAAATTTCAAATGATGAAGAGTACCTCACATTCCACACAATACAGAGTGAGTGTTTTAATTACACCTTATAACCTTGTATATGCTCACCAGGACGAGGCCTGAAGCAATTAAATAGGTTTGTGTCTGCACAAGGAGGAGGTAATTTATACAGTTATGGGAGGAGCAACAAGTTGCTTAGTTGGGATAACTGGAACTGTCTGGGATGATGAGAACTGCTCTTTAAATCATTTTCAAGTACATATTGTCTGACAGATTTGGTTTTTGCATCTCCTTCCTAACACCTCGCTCTCGGCACACTTGTATTCCTGGGCAACTGAAGCAATTAATTCATTGATGTCTGCCTTCTGGTTTGCGATTTTATGAGATCACAATCCACTTTTTGCCGACCAGAACAAAAAATCGATCCCTCAGTTGAAAGGTCACGAAAACTTTTCTATCCAACAGACCCCAATGAAATATACTTTCCTTCAGTTTTTATGCGTGACCGATCCGATACCATTCACTCCGACTCAGGCGACTGAAAAAATTGATCCTGGTCAAAGGGTCCCTCTCCTACTTTCGGCGGACAATTGTCACTGATTTTGCTCCTTTCTATGTCTTGCATTCTGCTTCGTTCCAATGATAGTCCTTGCCAATGGCACTATGTGTATATGGGCATGTCTTTTCAGTACATGTAGAGTTCTTGCACACCTTCAACATTCGCACGGTATTGCCATTGTCATTGATTGGGACCATGCCAGGTGGATAGATGGCTAGGGAACTGTATGCTGACCATTCAGAGACCGCTCAAATTCTTTCCAGGGTGTTATTTTCGGCTAAACATCGTGTCCGTTCTTATCTCAAGTCGTTGCAAGAGTAACTCTCATGCAGTGCAGGAAAAACGCAACTTTTTGGTTGGAGGCAAGGGCTTTATAACAGTAGATCTGTTGTTAAAAGCCTTGTATGCCTTAAACCTGCCCAGATCGGCTTCCTTCAGGTCATGAGCTTATGAATGTATAACCAGGGAGTTGTTCTCTAGCAACTCCCTGGTATAACAGCCGTTGTGATTGTCCTTGAGGAAGTCTTCTGATAAGTTTTCAGCGTCAGTAGCTAGGGTTGTCACCCAACTCTTCAATCACTGAGCTCACTCCATACAAATATTTGAACAGTGGCGTGTGCAGGCTCTCGGAGGTTCGGTTCACAACTTGAAATATCCCCCTACCTACGACTGACATTGAGATTTAGGCTAAGGTGCCACAAGTGAACCGAATGTGAACCACGAGCGCAAACTGTGCAAGCGTGGGATCCAGGGGCCTGTGTTGGGGCCCGGCAGGGGTAACGAAACGGAGGCCGGGTGGAGTTCCTAAGAATGAAGCACCCGGAAGCTCCCGTAATTTCAGATAGTAAAAACACACAAAATCGGTTCCAGTGACTCTCTTAATAAGATTTTATTTAGTTGCAGAGTTTGTGCAAATCTATGTTCCGGGTGAGTAAAGGTGGATAATTATCCGGCGTATGAACTTCAAAACCATATCAGTGAAAAAGTATATCAAATGATTCAGGCGACTCCGAGTGGCAACTCCCTGATTGATTGCACAAGGATAAACCTGCAGGTTTTGTTTACAGCACTGGCAGTGTTTCCAGTGCTGACAAGGGTCAAAGACTGCCGGAGGCAATGAGGTAGGGCCAGTAAGTCAGATTCAAGTTCAAATTTATTGATATTCATCATAAAATGACAACATAATAAAAATGAATAACAATCATCACGTATAAGGGTGAAAAATTCAACAATGTATAATAAATTTAAAAGCCTAAAAATAAGTTCCTTTCCAAAATTGGGGAGAAGGTACTCTACACATGATCTTGTTACACTTCAGTGACATGGTAATTCAGAACAGTACTGAGGCACATTTTGCGTGCATTCCTAACAGTGAATGGACCAACCATTCCCTAAAATGGCAGGTCCAGAATTTTTTCATAGGGGTGATTCCTAAAGAGGGGGCTGTACGGAGCCAATCTGACCTAAGCACCACCACGGTTGGAGCAGAGGTCACAAACTATAGCATTCCAGTCACTTTAGATGGCAAGGAACTTCACCAAAAGAAAAAGATAAAATTTGTGTGTCTACCATTAGTGGGTAACCAATATGGGAGAATTTCCCGCATTCAAAACGGAAGGTTGCAAGAAGCTGGCAGAATGTTTCATAAACACAAACTTGCTACTAAAATTTATCTACAGTGCATGAAACGCTGGTGTGCTATGGGATATATTGTACATCCTTAAAGTGCCATATTAAAGGGAATCTCAAACTATGCCATCTTGACAATTTTTATTGCAGTTCACGTTTCATCCTATCATCCTTAATTCTCATAGCATCAGTGGCGTAGCTAATACATTTTGCTTGGGGTCTCTGGGGGCTGGAGATTTTTTGGGGAGTCCCGTTTACTATCTAAGCAGAGGCCACTATAATTGGCGCGGAACGTACCAAGAAAATTTGAGATTTTAATACATCCCAGATCACCGGATATGGCACTTTCCAGGCTTGATAGCAGCCATAAAGAAGTGCAGTTTTGGTGAAAAATGTAATGCTTGATTTATTTTGTTCTCAGACATACTTCTGTGAGGACAGATTAGCTCAGCCGGCCGGACTTGGGTTCCGAGGACTGCAAGTTTAAAATCCCGGTTACTATCTAAGAGGAGCGCTAACATGGGTTGCCGCGGAGCCTACCAAGAAAATTTGAGACTTTAATACATCCCAGATCGCTGGAAATGAATGACACTTGCCAGCTTGATAGCAGCCATCAAGATGTGCAATTGTGGTGTAAAAATGTAAAGTTTGAATTTATTTTATTCTCAAACACATTACTATGTCACAATCTATTCGAATTTATTCAAAATTATTCAGAGTAGAGTTATCCCGATGGATTTCAGTGGATTAATTGGAATGGAACTTTTTCACTTCCAGAGTGAAGCTAAGTAGCCCAATCGAGTGAAATTTTTTTGGTCCAGATCGCCAGTGGAGCGCGATGTTTTGTGGGGGTGGCGCCCCCGAGCCCTCCAGCTACGCCACTGACGAGCAAATCCTACTTACGGTTTTATTTTCTACCAAAACCCAAGCAAATCGCAAGAAGTGGTACGTAAATCACGGGCCCGGGTATAACTACTGATGCCTGATTCACTAGCGTGTAAAAGCAACTTTACTTTTTTTAGTGCTGAAGGGAGAAGTTTCAAATTTACCACTAAGCAATACCACTAGGTAGGCTAACTTGAAGTTCTGAGCGCTTCTCCTGTCCAATCTTTTCCCTATTTCCCATTATAGTGAGTGTGGTGTAAGTTTGCGAGACTAGTCTGTCTAGCTTGACTTTATTGCATTTTCTTAATGTTTTGGGTAGGCTATGCCAAATCCAAAAATGCAGGGTTTCATTTTTTTTGGACATTTTCATGTCGACCAGTTTGAATTCCGAAATAGCTACCAATTTCATAGAAAAATGACCATAACTTTCTTATTCTAGAAGCTATAAGCTTGAATGTTATGGCTAACTCCATGGTTTCAATACCAAATAACCCATTAGTAACGTCGTCTTCAAGCGATCTCAATTGTACATGGGTTCACCGCTACTGTGATAACTCAAAAGGGTAATGAAAATTATTTTTGACTTTCATTAGTACTACTGTACTGCTGTGCCTAGGAAAACTCTGGTGGAATTGCCTCGTTATTACTTCCTGTAGGACAGCTTGACTAAATTACTATTTCCAAATCCCTCACTAAATCTCTCGCTGTTTACTTTCCTCACCAACTACCACCATCCTCAGCAAATTGACTGACGGTTACTATCTTAAATTTGCGATCATCATATGAAAACTATTTCATTAGCATTTCAAATTACACCTGGGGGAAGCAGGATTTTCTCAAGAAATGGTCCAGAATGGCCACAAAAGCCGTCAAATTTAAGAAAGATTTCTGTGGGAGGACCGTAGGTTCCCATATCCTGCTCTATGGAAAGAACAGACACCTTGGAAAGAAGGAAAATTTTTATGCAATAAAATTACTGCATTTAAAACTAAAGAAAAACAATGGGCTACAATTAATTGTCTCAACGCTGATTTCTTCTGCGCGTTTTGCGCGCACCCGTTTTAAATATTACTCCGGGGTTTCGATGTTACTTACTGTACAATATCCTGCTTTTCATAGCTTTGTACAATCTCTTCTATTATCATTGACACCATATTAATGACTCCATGGCCGTATGCAACGTAGGGGAAGTTCCCCCTCCCCCAGAAACTTTCAAAGCAAAATTTTTATCACCATCCATCTTTTTAAATTTAACGACTCTTTAAACATTGTTTAGATGCAAGTTGTAAGACACGGAAAGTGTCATTTTTGGTACCGTTATAAGAGACAGGCGCTTAGCGAATGGGGTGGGGGCAAGAGCTCTCTCCTTGAGGATCCTTTTCTTTTTTTATAGCATTTTTATTACTCATATTGCTAAAAAGTATAAAAAATGCGATTTTTTCAGTGCTCTTCGCGCGCACCCATTCTGAATACTAGATCTCCCATTCTTAAAATTACTGTTCCAAAGCCCCTGGAGACCCTCAAAATAATCTATTATCCCCTACTACTTCCTCAAGCCCTCAGCATTGTCGATCTCATATGACTGTAACTGAAAAAAGTCAAATT
Source organism: Holothuria leucospilota (assembly GCA_029531755.1). Classification (NCBI taxonomy): domain Eukaryota; kingdom Metazoa; phylum Echinodermata; class Holothuroidea; order Aspidochirotida; family Holothuriidae; genus Holothuria; species Holothuria leucospilota. Next base: position 26,964,680 of record CM055981.1, on the reverse strand, counting down.
GTGATTTTTGTGGTAGGCCTATCTTATTTGCCCACCTTATGTCATTTGAAGTTGAAGCTAAAATACATCATTTTATTAATGCCTACAATTTCGTAAATACCCCAGAGCTTCCGAGGGCTTCGCCCCTGGACCCCCACCGGGGCTCTGCTCCTGAATCCCTCCAGAGGCCCTAAGGCGGGCCCCTGGACCACAAGTTTTTAGGGTGGAGCGCTTCGCGCTCCGGCGGCGCCTTCTGCGCCGTTTGAGAGTCCACCCGGCTTTGCCCTTCCCCACTTTCAGACATCAAATCCCGCCCCTGTGTACAGATAAATGATGTCTACATTGCATAGCAAACTGAATAATCACTGGAATTACCACACGTTCAGATTCTCAAATTATTCGCTTTTAAGCTACATTGTTGGAAAAGATTTACTAGCTACTGTAGTGTATTCAGAAGTATAGAGAATTACTAAGGACAGTTATTGAACTTAAATAAAAGACTAAAATTAAACTTAAATTAAAGAACTTGGGCCGTTTGGAAATTGACCCTTGAAGTAAAACTAGAGGTTGCTTATCTTTGTAAATGCAGCTATTTGTTTTAACTAACATTTTACTCAGTTTTGACAGGGGAACCTTAAGTTTACAGCTGGCAAGGCATAAATTTCTCGGAGTGACAATGGATATTCCAAGTTCAGATAAGAGGTTCCAAACTGTGCGACATATCTTTCCCTCAAAATGAATGACATGTCCCCTTGTTGACACTTTTTATGATTTGCCTCTTTCGGACCTCTAACGTAAAGCGACAGAACACTTTCATGCTGTTCGAGTCTGATTCCTAGCTTTCGAGTGTTTTCGTTCTCTGCAACGTTGCACTGCATGACCCTCCCCCTCCCATGAAAAGCTCCCGCAGTAAAAGTATATTCGCAAAAGTATATCCGTAAATGCGCTGTTAATATCCACGCTACATATATTTATATGTAAAACAAATTAAAGAAAGAGAGGATCTGCCTGCATGCAGGTTGAATATCTTTCTCAAATATGTGGGGGGTCGAGCAGTTAAAGCAAAGGAATAAACATTATTACACCCAATGATTACCTCCCATTAACTTTCTAAAAACCAACTTTGTTTGTTAAAGTTGCTTGACTGCCTTGTAAGGTATGTTTTGTCACTTCACAGGTTAGGGTTTGGTCGAGAGTGGAGGATAGCTCGTAGTACTTCTCTTAAAAACGTTTTATAGTTCTTCCTTGTCCTTTTGACTAAAATGTAAAAAGCAAGGGCTACGACCCTTCACGTATTCTACACTTCGGGAATAAAATTTCTGTCGTGATCGTAAGGACCGGGGACACAACTCCATTTGCTGATTCGGGAGTGATTTGTTGTTTTTCAAAATTCGGTTCAGTTGTTAAGACTTCAGACAACATGTTCCGGGTCTGGCTGATAACGCAGTGACGCCGCCAGGATTGGTGGTTGGGGGAACCACAGACGTCGTAATGGCACCTAAGTCCCCCAAAGTCTGCGTAAATTGTACATTTATTACTCGCCCTCTTGATTTTATACAGCAGTGAGGAATCCTTCCTTTGTCACTACATAAAGGTACCGTCCTGGGGAGGGGTCTAAGGGCAGGGGGTGATCCCCTTCCCTTTGGGAAATTTTTGTTAATTTAAGGTTGCTTAGATGCAAAATGGTGTATAGTGTGGGATGTTTTTGACACAGATCATATATGGCTGGAAAATTTCCATAATTTAATGAATTCTAATTTTTGGTTAGGAGAAAGGGGAGAATATGCGTCGCTGCCATTGTATACAGCAGTGCAGGATCCCTCCTTTGTTTCTACATAAAAGGTAGCGTCGGGGAGAGGGGTGTCCCCCTCCCCTTTGACAAATTTTTGTTAATTAAATGTTACTTAGATGCAAAATGGTGCTATCTTTGGGATGTTTTTGAAACTGATCATACATGGTTGAAAAATATTCATAATTCAGGGAATTCTAATTTTGGTTAGGTAAAAGAGGAGAGTGTGTTGTCTAAGAGTAGGCCTACGGTATGTTGTCAATAAACCTCCTGAAGCTACTTCAGGCTACTTTACTGCCTTCTTTTCGGGGAAAGGTTTTTACGTAAAAATACGTGGGTGGGTCCACAGAAATATTCTTGGACTGTTTCGAAAATTTTCCTTTGCTTCATTGTGTATTATAAAAGGGTACTTAAGGGTGGCAGACACCGGTATATGGCCTCCTGGAAGCTCTGGATTAATTATATAAAATGGGGCACTGACGTGATGCTTATTACCTGACATCCAAATGATACTACAGAATATGATGCCGAGCACTTCACCACTGTCGTATTTTTACTAAGTTTGAACGAAAATCCAGATGAACAGCTTCCAGTAATGCAGGGAGAGTATAAGTGCAGGGAGGTGATATGAAACCTCCTTGATAGGTTTAGCAAAAGGGGTTAAGAACTTAAAAGCGCGTTTCAGAATGCTATTTCGTCGTAAGTGTATTTACAATCACCGTCTCTACCGGAAATGGCTGCGCGCGAAGCGCTCGGTAATTTTTTTTTGAAAAATGCATAACGGCAAATACGTACTTTCAACCTTTCACAGTTCACACCATGCTTCAAATTAGATTGAAAGATTCCATATGCCCCTACAGAGGTTGGAGATGTACTCCTGTGTTTAGGATAGTGTTGTGATCAGAACAGTTGCATGCATTATAACCTTAACAATGGTCATGAGATGTAGTGCAAACCGTGACGAATGCGAGCAAAACGCTCAGAAATTTTTCATTAAATAAGATTACCATCGAGACACTTTCAGTTCCCCCAACAAACCTATCACTAAGTCAGCCTTTTACCAGAGATTTCGTAAATAGCTTTTAACTTTTGTTGCTGTGCTTCTGCGAGAGTTGCTACCGGAAATTTATTGATAATATGGACAATGTTGAAGTAAGGTTTGAAGCGTGCTGAGCGCGCTAAAATTTTGATAGTTTGCGGAGGATTTGCGATAATTCTGATAGTTTGAGAGCCATTTGTGATAGAAAATGATGACAAAAGATCCATCACTCGGTCGAAAACACACCTCACCCTACCCCCTACAGAAATCTATAACTTAAACGCCTTTTGGGATCATTTTAAATTTTCTAAAAAAAATCTAAAATCGATTTAGGTGCACGCGCTCCCATGCCCCTCGTGACGGCGCCACTGAATAAACGCATACATAGCCCAAATTTGATGGACTCAGGTTGCCTATATGACTGATTGAATGAAAGATATGGGGAGTTTAAGAATGAAGAAGGTCCTACTTTCGGTACATATTTTTCCGGTGCGCTTTACTTTATACTTCATTGACCGTAAAAAATCTTCAAAAGGATTGAATCCCCCTCTCTCGTTCTTTTCCTTGCAGGCCGTTATATTTCGCATTTGTTACTGTGGAATAGCTGAAAATGGCATATAAGGGCTTCTTCCTGCCATATATTCCGGTGCAGCCCACTGATCAGCACCAGTAAACATACCTTCCATGCTTGGATAAGGGTTCCTTCCTTAGACGTGAACCCTTTTCTCCATACTATCGTGTGACGAGTTAGTCATTGGAGGGAGAGCTTAGTTGGCAAAGAAGACATGAAGCCACAAACAATAATACAAAACTTTTGAACAAGCCGGCGCTTTACAGATAAGGTGTCTGACTGTGTCTTCGTCAAACGGGGATTACTATTGACAGGTATAGATTGAGGAAGTAAAAATTGCTTGAATTCAAAGCCCATCGGGTTAGAATTTCAGCCCTTTCTCTTTCCCCTATTAATGACCCCGACTACGTTCTTGTATGTAGTTGAGTTTGGTCGTGGGTGACGACAGTCGCGATACTGCGCTCCAATTTCTGCTACCCAAGTCATTTGTAAACCTAGCTTTTGCCACTTTCGCAACGACTTGAAGGGGTTGAGGACCCTCAACAAATTAGGAGACAAAAGGTTCCATTTCATCGTTTTTCTTGTTCATGTGATCATATGTTTCCACGAGGATCCATTTGCCAAAGAGCTGATTGTAAAAAGTCGACTATAATATCAATTGACACTCCGCATATTTCGTTACAATCTGCCTCTTCATATCCTTTGGTTCAGCCAACATTGTGAACATGTTGTATCAACTGTGTTTCAAACCCCAGTATTTCACTGTCTAAGTGGGATATATAATAATGACATCAACCCCCATCGTCTAAGCCATTACAATGACAAGGAGCTCTGAAATACATTTCTGCAGAAGATGTATGGGTCAATTTATGATTTCTGCTAGCACACTTGCTCACCCTAACTGCCCACACATAAGAAAAAACCAGGAAAAGTAAATGCCGACCATTCTTACGGAGGCCAAATCGTCATACGTTCGAAGGATCGAATCGGGCGTAATGACTCTGAGTCAATTCGTAAACTTTTGTTTCCATCAAGAGAAAATTTATCAAAAAAAGCAAAGCATGTTACATTTATAATAATGTAGACTTGTTTAAAGTAATCCATGGCAATCTTAAATAATAAACTTCTGAAAAGTAATAGAAGGCTGGGAAGAAGCCATGCATTTTACAGGGACAGAGGAGACGGGGGGGGGGGGGCTTTAGCCCCGCACTTTTTCTGCCGTGGGCATTTGGGCCGCCTTGAACTGGCTTTTATTTCCTTGAACTAACATAACAGGATAAAAGGCAAAGGAGTGCTAAGGCCCCATAAGATGCCCTGAAGTCCATATTGGGCCGCTTCGATGATAAGCTCTCACTTCAATACTGGCTCTGTTTTATACCCATGATGTAAAAGTTTGAAGTCTTGAAGTCTTGTTTATCATATTAATGTTAACTAAATTACAACTTTGATCCAAGATAACAAATTGACTCACCTCATTTACACTTGTAATCTTGTACTTGTAGAATACCGGAATGAATACACGGGAGGTCCAGATACCGACGCCAATATACGCAAAAGAGAACAACCAGTACATGGTTCCCTGGACGTAGGTTTCTGCTGGGGTCCCCAGTACCGTGATCGCGGAAATAAAGCTTGCCAACAAAGACACCGATACTGGGAATGGATGCATAGACCTGTCAGCCAAAAGGAACTCCTCTGCAGTCTTCTGGCCACCTCCGGCAAAGGCGTGATAAATCCCTATGCTAGCAGATACCCCCAGACATAGGGACAGAATCACATAGTCTGCCGCGTCAAACTTCCCCACAATTTCCTCTCCGGATGACATCTTTTTCTCTTCAGGATGGGTTCTTACGAATAACCTTGTTCTCTGTGGACAGTGTCTTGCTTGCGACTGGTACGCTGTAGTGTGTCGGGTCTTCGACTACCGCTACCTTTATCAAACACTCGTATATAAAAAACCACCGACTCAGAACAAAATGAAAAACCTTACAGCCTCATCTATGTACATTATCATTTGTGAATGGACATAGGAGATAAGAGAAGATAAGGATCTGTTTGTAAGATTACATCAGATTGGCTGGTGAAGCTATTAATGAGACTCCAATATCTCTTTGGTGGAGTCTAGTGCAAATATCTATCAACAAACACCCAATAATGAAGAGCAAATGTTACCCTCGAGGTTAGAATATGAGGTGTAAACACTCCTCAAAAAAAAAGGATTTTTACGAAGTACTTATAGTAAAATACCCGGATGAGACGGGACTGCAGCTAGCATTATGCCACTTCCTCTCGAGCATACATCAAATATTACACAAGCAGTTCCATAAACGCATTTTAGCTCAGATGAAGATTGGTAAACACACGTATTTGTGGAAGCGCTTTTATGATGAGTTTGTCGAAAAAGTTGTCAACCAAAGTTCGACCCTCCTTAAAGTGGTAGTTCTGTAATCTAGTTTTTATGTTGGCGACACCAAGTTTTATTCCATTTCAAGCTAAACAACAATGTAAAGTTTTACATATCAATCAAGTCTTCGGTTTATATAAGATTTTCCTGCCAACAGGTTGCACCATTTTTTTTACTGCAATCCGAAATTCAAATGGGGTTTGTTTTCCCATGCAGAAGCTCTCCTTCGTTTTGATTACGTAAGATGCCGTAAGTACAGAGGTAACAAGACCAGATATAAAGCTGTTAGGATTGCCAGCAACTCCCTGGGATTGCAGAGATATCTGCCCACTGCAAAGTAATGTATACCCACATCAAAGCGAACTTAACTTGCTCTGTGTAGATTTGGTGAAGCAAAACACAAAGCAAGTGACTAACATTTTAAGATGAATGACATCTTGCCTTCAGCTTCATAACTCATAGTGAATTAGCCTCTCTAACACAAAGGTCAGCTGTTTCGTTCCTAGTTTAACCTATGGGTAAACCGTTCAGGTGAAGCAGTGATCTCGAAGTCACAAATAATTGACAAAAGTATCTTCTCCATAAATGCAGTACAGAGTTCCTTACATTTTTGCAACGGTCTAAGGTACAGTGGCGTAGGAACGGGGGGGGGGCAGGGGGCCATTGCCCCCTCAATATTTTTTATGGGAGCCAAATGTCATTTTGCTCCCCCCCCCCAAAAAAAAATCGCGATAGTGTTCCATATATATATTTAATAAAGTTGGCCATGTCGTCTGCTTATCTGTTTACAAGAAAAAATCATAACACATCTATTAAGGTCAATACTGATGTTATAAAAAGTCAGCATTTCCAAATAAAAATTGATTTCCATATATATATATATATATATATATTTTTTAACCTAATATACGTTAAATTTTAAACACAAATGTTACTTCAAAGGTAGCATATGTGGCATCAGATTGCATGTTAAGACACCTAATTTTTTTAAAAAAAAAACACCCCCATAGACCCCTCCCCCAAGCTGGCGATCACACAGCATAATGCATGCCCCCACCGCCTTGAATGAAATACTAGTTACGCCACTAATTATTATAAGCATTTTTGTAACGACTTCCCCAAAAATTATAATCAATATGGAAGGGTAGAATCAAGGCAAATGATTGTATGTAATTGGCATAACCGACAACCGATGTATGCCTTTATAATATGTATTGTTGTTGTTTCCTTTTTCTTTGAATATTTTTATTTTTTGTTGCTCAAATTAAACTCGGAAAAATCAAATTGATCAAATATGATGTTTTGGTGTGGGGGGTCAAGGTCGAGAAATCGCCTCTGGTCTGGCCCCCCAATGTCAAACATCTTCTCACCCTGCTGAGGTGATGGTGTTAATAAACAAATAATGAATGTTTATGAGTGTGATAGTATGAATAATTTTCATGAGTTGAAAGATTGAACGTTCTGTTCAATGAGGCGGAGCCGAGTTGAGTAGAAAGTTAAATCTTTCAACGAATGAAATTATTCAAATAATCGCACGAAATTCATGGAAAACATTCATTATTTGTTTGATATAACACCTTATAACTTTGATCAAGTAGATGGTCAAATTTGTGTTTTGGCGTTCACTATGGTTTCGTGCTTGTCCGTGTGGTGGCTCAATGGTTTGTCGTTTGCTAACTGGGCGTTTCTGATATGTACCTATTACGCACGATATGCACTGTGCGATCCTTAAAACTGCATTAATTTATTAAGTTGCGGCATAGTGATGATAGTGCCGAGTCACCCATGGTATTTGACCACCAATCTTCCAATCAGATGTAGACACATTTATAGGGTGTTATATAATAACATTATATACCCCACATAAAGGCAATGGAATGGTGATGTTTGCAAAGCAGCTGTTTTAGTACAGTGAATTCGGGCTATGTATTGCAAAGTTTTTGCACGATGGGGTTGGTCTTGATGTGGCCCCTGGCAACAAATCAAAAGTGAGATGCTATATACATTTTAAATTTGCAAAATGAGTGATTTCATTAGCGATGGTAACCTTTCGAAGAACCAAGACTCTAGTTTCGAAACTATTTAATGCTGTTAAATTAACACACAAAGCAGCGGTATAAAAAAGTTTGGTAACTGAAACGCTTTCATTTCTTCCATCAGCTCTAGGATTTTTACAATTCATTGAATCGATAATGCCACTATTTGGCGGGTTCTAGTTTCAGTGTAAATAGGGGTCAAGCTTCCTGTTCCGACCGACGAGGTGTGTCCCCACACTTAACCTTTGTTTCCTGAATTATGGGATGGATGGAGGACCCTTGCTCTGACCAAAAGCCCACAGCTGTTCTGAGTGCCCAGAAGCGGACCAAGTCTGAGTTGGACAAGACTTTAGTCCAGCAACTGCAAACCCTTCTCAAGTCAAAAATTGTGACCCCTAGAGACAAATTCTGGCAGTTTGTGTAATGAGCAAGTAGTCCTACAAAATTTGCAGGTGGTTCTATCGGGGTTTGATCAGAGGATTTTTTACATTTACCCCTCCCCTCAGCACCCCTCCCCTTTGCGATGGTACCCAGAACATGTGAAAAATGAAAAGTCCGCCTGGGTGTAAACTATGTGTTGGCATACCGCTTGGTGCTCCGCTTAGACAGTGTCATTAACTGCCCCCTAGAGATTTCGACCAGGCTACGGCCCTGTCATGATTGCACAAGAATGGCAAGACTGAAGGCGGTAGAATAGACACTACGGAAGGGAGTACAGAACGTTATAAACTTTCATTACAAGTATTGTTACGAGACATGTACACTAACTAGGGCAACCAGAAAGTCACGACGCTAGCATGAGGTTTGAACTCTGGTCCGCAACCCAGTTTGAATATTCACACCAGCTAGATTGTTCGAGTAGGATCTGAACTGGTTAGACTATGTAAAAGGGACGTTACGTCATGGCTACAAAAGGAACATTACGTCATGGCACATTGTCTCGGCTGCTTAGACGTATTCTCGGGTCTTCTAGAGTTTTCTACCTCATTCTTAGAATGGAATGCTCTCGTCACACAGTGTTCAGCATATAACAATTCTTCCAAAGCTACAAAAGTAGAGACAGACACACCAGCTGAGAAAACAACAACTCGAGAGAGACAGCCGACCATTTAGAAACAACCGAGTATACATTAGCCAGACGTATTGATTGATCTTATCAGACAACCTACTCGAAAGACCGAGCCAAAGGTAAATCGATTGAGCCTCAGGCCACCTGAACGCTGTATTTTACCTGTCACAGACGTCTGTGTTTCGCCCATTGCTGTACCCGACTACTGAACTGTGTGGAGCAGCTAGCCTAGCATATAGTCGTTATCGCGTTGGGGTACCACGACCACCAGCTTAGCCTTCACCATCATTGAATAGCCGATACCACTGTCGTCTTCGGAGAAGCCAAGACCGGACTGGAACGAGTGCCTCCGCCGAGCAAAGACTAGAGATAAGTATATGGATTAAGTATTGTAAATATAGGTCTAAGTGAAAATTTTAGTGTATTTTGTAGAAATTAAGGAAAAGGGGGTTAAATAATAATCAGTTTGGAATCTTAATCTCATTATTCTGCATCTTTTTGCTGTTTGGTTCTGTGCATTTAGTCGTAACAGTATGTATGACACTGTTTGATATAAGTATATTACGCTACAAAAAAAAAAAAAAAAAACAGTTTGAGTGAGACTCTGCGAATAGTAAGATCCTGCAACAGTAGTTCTGTGAAAAGGTAACTCGCGATAAAAATCATCTTGCATTGTAATGGTCATTACTTCAGTATAGATCTAATAACGTGACATCGCTTTACATAAAGGGAAAACAAGATCTTTTGTGCATTTTGTTTATATAATTCCCCTTCACTCGGAAAGATTTGTAACAAAATGTACCTTACCCCCCCCCCCCCAAATTTCTTCAACCGAACAACATATCAAAAATCCACCAAAATTGATTCACAGGATGTTTATTTAAATGGGAAATTTCCAAAAAGCCGGTTTTTGTCATTGATCACGCAAAATTATCCAAAATAACACCTTTTTCTGATTGCGGGAAGTTCTGCTGAACTCAGACTTTGCTTGATATGATTGTATTACGATTGAATAGACAAGTTGAGAAATTCGGTACTTCCGGTCGGGTCACAAGGTCAAGTGTACCATGACAACGGCAACGTGATGAGCTCTGCGTGCTCAGCATGCAACACCCGCGCTAAGACACTGTAAGCAAGGTACACTTCACCTTTGACTCATTACCATAATGCACTGCGTGGAAACATTTCCCAACACGTCTATTGACCAAAAGTACTATTGTTAACCTGTGACATTTATAAATTACCGTTGACCTTACACTAAGTTGATAAAAACCAGCTAAAATGACTGTTTTACCATACCGTGTCTGACTTTATAACCCTGCAGGTGTTCTGTAGTGGCCGCGAGCCATGTAATCTTAGTTGCATGTATTTACGGCAGTGTATACATACCGTAGGTTGTAAAATATAGTGATGTAAGGCTTTCAGTATTTTTAGTTTCACTTAAGTATCACTTTTAGTTCCATGCAGTTAGGTTGTAAAGTGTTCTGTTATTTCTTCTGGTATTTTGTATTACATAAACAGCAAGCATATGGCAATGCACACAGTGAAGCAATAAAAAATGAAGCAATAAAAAAAAAATAAATAAAATGAAATAAAAAATAAAATTGGAGTGTGGTCTTACAAGCGCTTTCCTACGGAGAAATAAATCTCTGTCAGATCAAGTGCATGGTAGCTTCGCTGTTTGCTGTGTATAAGTTAGTATGAGCCTATCATCTTAAGTGTTAACGCTAGGCCAACACGATAGGCAATAACGTGTAATTAATGCGGAATGCAGTCGTGTAAAGCGCTTTCTTACAAGGGTACACTATAATCTGCAAAATAATACTTTAAATTCATTTCTATATCATCGACAATAAGCTACACGGCATGGCATATTGGAGCTTAAAACACACTAAGTTTAGCTTCTCACAGATTTGTTCATGTCCGTTTTCAATCAAGTAAGTTGAGTAAATTCTGTGCGATGCGCAGCCACGTTAACCAAAGACTATAATTACAGCACCATCAGAATATCTCTAAGATATGATGGGGGCGGAATCATAAGGTAATTTTGGACGTTTCAGACAAGAAATCTCCAAACTGAAACTTATTGAAGGCCGCATTCCCCAGCCCACCGCCCCCCCCCCCCGTTCAGATCGACGGCCCTAAATAAAGCTAGCTGCCCTACGGTATTTTATTTAAATATTTGAGTGTGCCGGTGTACTTGCATTTCTGTTCTTCGTACCGAAAAATTACACTCTGCAGTGAGTTTACATATTAAGCTCCAGTGTGTGATAGATTCTCTAGTTGCTTTAATTCTTTCGTGTTGCAGACTACTGAGGCAGCCTTGTGCTTATAGTGCAGCCTGTTATAGTCTGGTGAATTTGTAGCAGTACATGACTACCCGCCCCACCCCCAATTTCTGTAGAGGGGATTTTTAACTAGAATTGGCAGCGTTGGACTTGGGAACAACAAATCAAAAGTCAAATTAACTTTTTCAGCCTGAAGAAGTCATTGCCACTTCTCACGAAAGCTTAACTAACTTCACGTCCTTCAATGGCGTACTCGTTGAAACCCTCTTCACCTTTATCAAAAGTCTATCAAACTTCGTTCGAGGAAATTTATTAAAAAAAATTTTGTTATTTGTTGAATGTCTGATGTCATGGTGTATGCAGTAAAATGTAGACCTACGCAAATAACCTATCAGGTGATTAGAAATTTTCTCTACTAAAGTTTTATTAACATCAATGGTGTCGCCAGACTTTTTGAAGTGGGGGCACTAGATGGCACAATGTTCCACCGGAGGGGAATACCGACAGGAAGGACTGAGCGGTGACGGAGGCGCCTTGTGAACGTGAAGCACTCTTTCCTGTAGGTGTCCAGGGACCTGCCGTAGGACTTCTGGTGGGGTCCAAGGACAACACCCCTTGGGAGTCCGGGGGAAACCCGGGGGCATCTGGGGTCAGTATTTACAGAATTGTGACTATTAGAATGAACCATTAAGCTATCATCTTAACCCTAAAGATTGGATGCGCACTAAACAGACCACCACAACTCCAGTCTGACCACCTATTTTTTCGTGCAAGGTCTTATACTCATTATGGAGGAATCACCACTGCATGGTCCCTGGTGTGGTGATCGGTGTTGTTATTACATTTTAATTTAAAACAGTATAACGCTTGAGCTGTAGTAGTTCGAAATCACTGACTAAAGCGCCCAAGCGAGGACCAGTTAGCCAGCTAACTGTGCCTTTTTATGTTCTTTGTTGCAGTCCTGAATAAGTCAGAGCCACTTCTGACGAAAGCTTGGCTAAATCTCAAGTCATCAGATGGCATCTTCGTTGAAAGCTTTTTATTTCTATGGAATCTCGTGGTGGCAGCCTTTCTGCTCATAAGGTGGCTGTCTATAAATGACTTTTGGCGGCCTCGGGAAGTGAGCCATAAAGGTGGGGGACATGTGTAAGTTCAAAGGAGGTAGACTGGGGTCTCGAGTAACAACTACGGGAGCGCTAATCAGTGGCGTAGCCAGAGGTTGGTGATTGGGGGCAGTATAGAAGATGATGCTTTAAGACCCCATATACACCCAGAAAGCCGGTGTAAATTGTGCATATTCGCATCAGTTTGTGGCTGGAGCAATTCCTTCCTTGGTTACCTTGTGCAGGTGACGTCCTGGGGGAGGGGTCTAAGGGGAGGGGGTTGTGTTCATTTAAGATGGCCAAGTTAGATGGAAAATGGTGCCATCATTGACAAATTTTCGAACTGGTCATATACTGGAGAACTTTCACAATTAAAAGAATTCTTACTTTCTGTTAACTGTAAAGGAGAGGTGTGATGCCTAAGTGGAGGGGTAACAACTCCCTTTGAAATTAACTACATGCTTAGAATTTATCATTGTTTAGTGATATTTTGGCCGTGGCATGGCACTCGTTATAAAACAATGTGTAAGGACAAATGCATACTACGAATGTTACCGTAGTCATGATATTACATTGCTGTAAGATTGTCTACTGATGCGGGGTCCCTGCGTAGGTCGAAGATGTACTTTTGTCGTAAAAATGTTTTGGTCAGAACAGCCTGATGTATTATTGCCTCAATAATGGTTATAAGATATGGAGTGTGTACCGTGACAAATGCGAGCCGAAATTTTGCATTGTTATTTCCATAACAAAAGATGCTTGCAGATTTTTCACTGAGACACTTTCAAGTCCTAACAAAAATGCATCCGCCAATTAGAGGCGAGGCTTCTTTCTAGTAATTCTGTATATAAGCTTTCAATTTTCATAAAATATGTGTTCCCCTGAACACAGGAAAGCGCAAAATTTTTGTCTCCTAGAAAAATAAACATTACAGTACCCGTGCCCTTACTCAAAATCCATATCTGGCTTTATATCTGGAAATATCTGGTTGATTAAAGACTTTATATGGCCATATAAAGCCATATATAACTTGATTAAAACACATCCCAGATATGCATATAAAGTTTGATATGGCCATATAAAGCCAGATATAACTTGATATAATCGTGATCCAGATATGTATATAAAGTTTGATATGGCCATATAAAGCCAGATATAACTTGATAAAATGGTGATCCAGATATGTATATAAAGTTTGATATGGCCATATAAAGCCAGATATAACTTGATTAAAACATAACCCAGATATGCATATTAAGTTTGATATGGCCATATAAAGCCAGATATAACTTGATATAATCGTGATCCTGATATGTATATAAAGTTTGATATGGCCATATAAAGCCAGATATAACTTGATAAAACTGTGATCCAGATATGTATATTAAGTTTGATATGGCCATATAAAGCCAGATATAACTTGATATAATCGTGATCCAGATATGTATATAAAGTTTGATATGGCCATATAAAGCCAGATATAACTTGATATAATCGTGATCCAGATATGTATATAAAGTTTGATATGGCCATATAAAGCCAGATATAACTTGATAAAACTGTGATCCAGATATGTATATAAAGTTTGATATGGCCATATAAAGCCAGATATAACTTGATTAAAACATAACCCAGATATGCATATTAAGTTTGATATGGCCATATAAAGCCAGATATAACTTGATATAACCGTGATCCAGATATGTATATAAAGTTTGATATGGCCATATGAAGCCAGATATAACTTGATATAATCGTGATCCAGATATGTATATAAAGTTTGATATGGCCATATAAAGCCAGATATAACTTGATAAAATGGTGATCCAGATATGTATATAAACTTTGATATGGCCATATAAAGCCAGATATAACTTGATTAAAACATAACCCAGATATGCATATAAAGTTTGATATGGCCATATAAAGCCAGATATAACTTGATATAACCGTGATCCAGATATGTATATAAAGTTTGATATGGCCATATAAAGCCAGATATAACTTGATATGCTAGATATGCAAATGAGCATTTTGTTAGTTTGTTTTATTATTTATTTGATTTGATTCTTGGATTATGCTTGTTACAAACTAAGACATGTTTTGGATACAGCATCATCTTCCCAGACATTGCAGTTATTTAGTGGCTACACTTCTGTTAATACCGCAGTGTAATAAGTGAACTTAGGCAAATAATTTGCATATTTGGGCGGAGCTTGTATCTAAACCTACATTTTTCATGATTTAGGAAGTTGAAAGTGAAACACGCACCACGCAGTAAACAAAATTTAGAGTCAAATACGTAATTAAGTTTAAAATAAGGAGCCCATATCACTGTGATTACATAAAATAGGAAATTTCAAGGCATTTTTCTGTTCACTGTTATGAAATAAGTTGAATTTATGTACTTAAGTCAATTCAACCTAATACTTACATTAAATTCTAATTCATGGAGCACTTCAACATTGTTTTCTGGTGTTCAAAGTCTCCATGAGGAGTGTGGACTATAAGTCCTAACTATGATTCATAACTAGAGCAGATCTGTGCCATATAAAGGCTTGATCCAGATAGAACTTTATCTGGTCATATATGGTTTTTATCCGATCTGATATAAATTCCATATCTGGTGCAGATATGGGCCAGATATAAATTTCCATATATGGGCCAGATATGGGCCATATAAAGAGTGAGCCATATAAAGTTTTATATGGGTCATATATGGCACAGATATGGGCCAGATATAAATCTCTTTATATGTGGCATATATGGATTTTCCATATATGGGCCAGAAATGGAGTAGCCATATATGGGGCATATCTGGGCCATATAAAAGTGAAACTTTACCTGGGCCATATATGGCCTTTATATTATATCAAGTTATATCTGCCCAATTCTTGTACAAGCCAGATATGAATTCCATATCTGGCCCAGATATGGGCCAGATATGAAATCCCATATCTGGGCCATATATGGATTTTGAGTAAGGGTGGTCTTAATCCATTTAAACACATTTCGTCCCCTAAAATTATTTGTATCTCCCGTTTCAGTATCTTGTCTGTCTACTGAACTGGGAAAGAGGCATTTTGAAGTTAATTAAAATTCAGGTTAGTGGGCGCATTAGTAATCGGTTCATTAGGTCAGTTTAGTGTCATTTCGAGACAGCCTGATTTAAGAAACTCCAGCTTAAGTCCACAAAAATAACTATTTTGGGCAGAGCGTGGCTTGTGGTAGATAGTGGGGGTTCTAAATTAGTGTATGTGGGGGGGGGGAGGTCTGGGACACGCCCTTTTCTTGTTTGCGTGTTTATAGTTGACAAATGGGTAATTTGGCTTAATAACATTTAATCTATAAATCAGCCAATAAATAAAAGGAAACCTTTCGAAGGAAAATCCTTCACTTGCATCTCTTTAAGAGAACTGAGGACCCCCCCCCCCCCGTCCTCAGTCCGTCCCTATTATCACAACTGTGATTCTGTGGTAAGTTCTGCAGCGCTGGAATTCGGATTATAAGTGTACTATGTTGAGCATAGCGAAATGTTCTTTACCCATGTCGGTTTTGGCACAGTGCTTTCGGTCTTTGATCTTTCGTCTATTGTTGTTTAACGAAGTTATTATTATCATAAGTTATGTCTAGGCACGAACCGTTTATTTCAATATTTAAGGATTAACTTTTATCAACTTATATATACTCAGAATGTCTGATTATTTGAACAGGTAACAAATTTTCAATGGATCATGCTTTATCAAACCACAAAATCTTCTTAGAACGTGAGAATCCAGGAGAAGTAGAGTTAAGTATCGTATACTCATAAATATGTGGTCTCCTAAACTACCTACAAATCGCCTGTTTCACGACAACATCCCTCCATACAGACCGTACAGAGAGCAACCGTGCGGATAGCTACGAAGGCTCCTTAGCAGTGGCATGTCAGTTCCTTTCAAACATTAAAAAATAACTGTTAGTTAATATGTAGGCCAGTGATTCCCATCCTTTTCCAGAATGCTATGAATGAAACGACAATAATAAAAACATATGTTGAAATAAAGGGTAGACCTACGTATACACGTACATCGTTTTTACTTGTGGGTCCGCCTCAGGGTAGCAAATCAGCGGGACTTAAAAAGCTGACTCCCTTTTGATATCGAGAATGTTCAACCTACAATTTACGAAAGCATGAAGGCTTGATTGCGGTCAGGGCGGAGAATTTTGGGGAATTTTACATAGACCAGAGGTCCTACCGTGGAACGTTCCCCCAAGGCCCCTGATGGAGCCCAGGGGCAACTTCCTAGTTGTTAACCGGGAGCGAAGCCCTCGGAAGTACTGGAGTATTTACGATATTGTCGACACAAGAATGAGGCACTGCCAGTCATAAATTTTGACTATCTTCCGATTACCTAATAACCTTACATGCGCTCTGAATAAAGAGATCACAAAAATCACCCTGATTAGACCAGTTTATGTTTCAATAGTAGCTTACAGAAGTTCCCTTTGATGCTGCAAGCGGCTTTCCCTGTGGGTGGGAGGAAGAAGAATAGAAATAATGGGAAAGCCGAAACCAGCGCATCGAAAAATTGCATTTTGAAAACACCTTCACCGTTTACGGTACATCATAGTGCATTGCAAAGTTACCTATTATGTAACGGTAACAGTTACCTGCAATTGTCACTTCTGTCAGTATGTCATGTTGATGGGCAGCAAGAAGAAACTACATTCGAGGGTAAAAATGGGGGGGGGGGGCAATTTTTAGCTATGGTCCCTTCGTTCACCGCTTTCACTGCCGCTGATGGGAAAAATGAGGGTACTCGCCAGCAAAAAAATCAAATTAAACGCTGTTAGATGCAATTTAGGGGCACCCGGCCAGTGGCGTAGCTAGGGTTTGTGGCACCCTGGGCAAGAAACGAAATTGGCGCCCCTACCCTTATCTTATGAATACTTACACAACTCAAGATCTTAAATAGAACAAATGTCAAAGTCTGACCCAAAGGACTTCAATGATTGCATTATTGATGTTTAAAACCAAAGACAGACTGTTTTGATTTACTTGAATTATTCTGATGTAGGCCTAATACAATGCACAAAATACAATGTAGTACATGTACATGTATCTTCACGTGCATTATTGCTTTCCAACTATAAGACCAACAAGAAAATGTAAATAAAGTCTTTTTGAATCATTAAGTCGCGTTCGTCGCACCTTTCTATTAAACACAAAGATTTCACATGATTGTATTAAAAAAACGATATACAGGTTTGCTGTTTACGCAATGCTGTTTTGGCAATGTAGATCTCTGATCCTGCAACAGTTTAATACTATTTACAACATTTGGCAGAATGACGATGAGCTATAACAGCAGCTGTTTACAGGTTCACTTTCCGTGTTTTGGCTTCTGCGAATATATCGATTACACCATCAAAATCTAATGTATTGGTTTCCACAGACTCGATGCTGAGGAGTGCCAAAGCAGTGAGTCTCGGCTGTTCCATGGTGGCTCTGAGATAAAGAATAAGTTTTAACTTGCTAAAAGTCCGTTCACAACTAGCTATGGAAATAGCCACAGTGAGCATAATCCGAATAGCAACTCGCTAATTTGGGAAAACAGAGTCATCACCATACTGAACAATGAAATTTAGCAGGTCCGTAGCATTTGTAATATTGGTACCCTCTCTGTCTTTCAAAAGCATTCTACAATCCATCACATCATTTAATAGCTCAATTCCATCTAAGTCATCGTTTATAAAAAAAAAAATTCCCACGGGAATACAATTTTCCTTTAATTGAGCAACTTTTTCTTCTTCATCTGAGCCTGTTAAAACGTTCATGTCTGGAAGAAACCCAAATCTGCAGTCTAGATCGGGTAGTCTCTCCGTTCTTTCATTGATCTCCGCCATTAGCCTATCGACAGCATTTTTCATCACCCTCATCATCTCGTCCTTAGCTGACAGATCCGCTTCCACTGCTGTTTCTCCAGGCATTCTCTTTTTCTGTCTCTTTCGTCGCTCAGTGGGTATGTCCCATTCGTTACATTTTTCCAGAGCTTCTTGCAGTGACTCATTACAAACTTTTTCCCTATTCTTTTCAAATTGTTGATGGAGTGTCTTTATATCACAGCTTGCTTCATAAAAGTTCATTGTTGGGTCTTGGGGCCTTTTCTGGATTCGGTCGATTCTCCCAAGGATTGAATACCAGAAACAGAGGCATACAATGAACTCAAATGCAATGGGTTGTTGCCGATTTATGCGTTCATTTGCCCCTTCTCTTGTTTAGATTGGCATTTAATTGTGTCAATATTACTTATTTTATTAAAAGATGAAATTGCTGTATCAATATCATGCTCATGACAAATGGTAGGTCTAACATTTTTTAAGTGATCTCGATTTGGCGCCCCCCTGGAGGTGGTGCCCCGGGCAACTTGCCCCCCTTTCCCCCTAGCTATGCTACTGCATCTGGCAATAAAGATAATTCATAGACTCTGTAGAGTATCTGAGGAGGAAATGTTAGACTTCCTCTACTTGTTGACTTCATTAATCTCCTGTTTATGCCAAAAAATTAGAAAGCTCAGCCAGAGGAAACCTCTTGAAATTTTGTAAGAGCGAGTCTCATTTTTCAAACCCCCTGCCGCCCCCTAAGCTCTCATCGCCTCCTCCCCCCCCCCCGAGTTGCGATACCATCAAGAAATGATTTACTTTTTTGGTCTCGCGTCCTTTCTCTGGATGATGCAGACAAATGCACTCAAGGCTGGCTTTGCACCTAGGCTGCCTTCTGACATTTTCATCCGAGGCGGCTAAGCGACGACTCTTTACCCTTTCGAGAATGGGAAAAAATAAACTAATAAAAAAGAGAGAGGTACCCTGGCACTGCTCTCGCATTTGGAACCATGGATGCCAGGGCCGTTACCTGAGGGGGCGGACAAGGGGGTAGCTTCCCCCGAGATTTCCAAACCTTAAAATAAAAGAAAAATGGCCGCCTTGAAAAAATACTGGAAATACTAAAAATTCCATCCTCCTGATTATTTTGTAAGGTCTTCAGAACAGGGGAAATCGCATATACAGATTCACTCTTTTCCAAAATTTTCCCGAAAAGGTCCTCAAACCCTCGCCGTAGATAGGTTCTCATGCGGGGTAGTCGCACCAGGGGCTTGTTAACAACTCCCTGCTCGCACACCAACGAATGAGTCTCCTTCTTCATGCATGATGTACAGGCGCGTGGATCCAGACATTTCAAAAGGGGGGGGGGGGGGCTGAAAGTCCCCTTGAATATTCTCCAAGATTAACATTATGCTAATTTTCGCGTATTTGTTATTATTGATGTGGCGAAAAGGGGTGGGGGGTGAGGCCGGGAAAGCCCCCCCCCCGGATCCGCGCCTTATGTACACAACACAGCTGAAGCCTGTTCTCTAGAAACTTTTAGTAGGCTATTGTTTCTCATGCCGTGTACCGTACAGCATGCCAACCTGACATATGGGCTATGATAACCTTTAATATCATGCTGAAATTAATGAGCTTGTTTGAGTGCCTTTTAGTCCTGTTTTCTCCTATGGAAGTGATTTTACTGCATAAATTTTTCATGTTAAGTTTTCTTTTTAAAGTCTCAGTTTCGAAAGAACTAAATGAAGGTCTAGAATACTTCAATTCCGCCAATCTGGGAGGCATGCTTTGATAAAAATAGAGCTACTCTACACACCAATCAACGGTGGCCGTAAAAGTGGCCCATTAAGAGTGCGTGGGTTCGCACCGGCTAAGTTTAGGGCTGTGGTATGGCACCGTGCCATGTCACAGCCGAAAAAAACACCACATAATGAGAATTTTTAATACCTTAAATCAATCAAATCTTTTCAAACATAGCACCATTTTGTATCCAAGCAACTTTACAAAGGCAAAAATTTTCCAAAGAGGGGAGGCGAGGGGGCTTAGACAGCACCCTCTCCCTTAACCCAGCCCCCAGCAGAAAAGGCTCTAAAAAGTGAGTTTCATTTGCATCTTAGGCATCTAACCTACGCAACAACTTATCAAAAAGTAGGTGGGTCCCCGGCCCTTAGACAGCACTCAAACAAAAACAAAATAAAATAAACACAAAATATTGAGAATTTCTAAACACATAATCAGTTTAAAGCTTTGCCAAAGGCAGCACCAATTTGCACCTTTAAAGGGATCTTACATGTCATTTCCCTCCCGTTAGATTCCGATCTTCCCTCGGTGCGGCAGTAGGTCACAACAGTTGCGTAGCTAGAGGGGGGCAGGGGGCGGTCGCCCCCCCCCCCCACAAAGCCTCTAAGGCCTCTGTCGGAAATTTCTAGTCTCTGTCGGAAATAAATAAAAACAATTCATTTGAAACACAACACTTCTTATGTTTTAAGCAGAATTACACATCGTAATGGTCACTGACAAGGCCTGGAAGTGTCATTTAAGGCAATCTCGGAGATATTTTAATCTTAATTTTTCCGCGCGCTACACGCCAGATGATGGTGGCGCTACGCTTAGACAGTACATCATTCCTTCAAGATAATAGTCTGTCGGAATTTTTTTTGTCCCCCCCCCTCCCATCCTACAAAAAATATCTAGCTATGCCACTGGGTCACAAAGCCAAAGAAAGGATTGGCCTGGGTGCCAACTATGAAAGGTACGCCACTGGACGCTGTAACTAACTCCCGTCTTTGGGATTTCGGCCAGACTACGGCCCTGGAGGCAGCACTTCTGAAGCTCCCAGGGATGATAACATGCACGTCAACTGGGGGCGGGGGTAGGGGTGGGCAGTGGCGTAGCCAAGATTTCTCTCACGGGGGGCAAGCAATATGTTGCCAGCCTGGCGAGGGGTCTAATGGGAAAGGGTTTCCCCTCCCCTTTGAAGTTTTTTGAAAAATACGGTGTCCTTAAATGCAATGTGGTGCAATATATATATATATATATATATATATATATATATATATATATATATATATATATATATATATATATATATATAAAAGTAAACGTAATAGGCATCACAACAGGACACAAAGTATATACCAGAGAAGAAGTCCAGTGCAGTAATGAAACGTTTATTCACAAACGTATTTTTTTTTATATTTACAAAAAAATTTGTAAACTAGTACTTGACCTGAAGAAGGACGCTTTGTCGTCCCGAAAATTTGTGAATAAACGTTTCATTACTGCACTGGACTTCTTCTCTGGTATATATATATCTATATATATATATATTATATATATATATATATATATATATATATATATATATATTATATATATATATATATATATATATATATATATATATACTACCTTATGAAGGAAAACTTGTGTTCAAATATTTATAAAAAATCGCCATCATTGAGTGAGGGGCATGGCGCAGTGGTCCCCTAAATACGCCACTGGGGGTGGGGGAGAAGTTGTATATGTACCTCAGTCTTTTTTAAGGACGGGGAGGAAAATCGGGGAGGAAAATCCTCCGACACTCTTACAATTTTCAATTTAGAATTGGTAACTTTGGACGGTGAAGTGTAATCTGAGAGAGATTGCCCTTGTAGTTCGGGTGACAGCTTAAATTTGCACCATTGGTGTCCATCAGCCTACATGGTGAGGTGAAAGAACTAAAGATGGCCATGGCGAATCTCGCATTTGTGGAGGTTTCTTTGTTGTTCAATCAAGTATGTTTTATACTTCTACCAGGTAACTTTCTAGTGACTTACACTGTGCTATGATTTCATAAAAGTATTACATTTTCAACTTGGAAGAATAACCTGAAAATTGCGTCCATTCCAACAACCCTACCTTAGCACGTGCAAATACAAATAAGCGCTCAATTATGTATATTACCTATATGAATTGGTTACACCAGGACAGACGGTATTACTTCATCAATCCCCGGTTACTTGTAACAATGGCCGACGGTCATATAGGCCTATCTAAGCACTCAGTCACACTCATCCTAACAATTTTGTCATTCATCTGTGCACTACCGTGCCTATATGCGTTCATTGTTCTTGCCATACATCCCAGAGTTACTCGATCTTTAAACTGTAAACATGATTTTGCTGTAAAACTAACTGTCAAGTACTAATGCACATCTTAGACCAATTTGTCTGGTAGATGAAGTCCTCAAGATCATATTACAAAGGCAATTGACACACATTCAATACAGTCATTCCAAATGCATTTATTTATTGATTACTACAATGTACTGTACAAATAGCATGGTAGCACGGTCAGGGTTCACTAGATAGATCGAAGATTCGCCAGACCGACGATCCTAACTTGAAACTGAATAATAACCCTAACCTTAATCTAAACCAAGGGTCTCCAAACTTTTTTGCTTGGTGGCCCCAACTTTGTACTCCGGAATCTTGGTGGCCCTCAAATTGACGGGTCGGTGAGAGAAGTTTGAGTTGACTTTTGGTTATGCAGTGTTAATACAGCCGATCACTGGTTCTTAAATTAGAATCACTCCCATTGCTTATTTTTAATGAGAAATTTGTCAATTATTTTTCGCTCCCGGATCCTTTTCGCGACCCGCCGAAATATTTTCGCGACCCTCAAAAGGGTCGCGACCCCTAGTTTGCCGAACCCTGATTCTAAACCGAGACTAATCGTTATCATAATCCCAAACCTAATGCGGTACAAAACGCAAATCCTAACCCTTCCTCTAACCCGAAGTCAATTTGTGGTAAAGCGGATCTTCGGTCTAGCGAACCTTCAATCTAGTGGCAGTATGCCCCGACATAACCCGTCAAATCTTGATGAAGAAGTATTTCTATATTTGAAATGTGAAAGGTAGTAGTCCTAGCTACTTCCTCTGTGAAAATAGTCTTTCGGTCCTACCCCAAACTGCTAATTCATTTAAAGTGGCTGGGCAGTCAATCGCCGTTTTGAAACATGCAGTAAATCTTACAAATTTCTGCTTATAGACCGTATGCATTGACGTCACGCGACGTCATTTTGGGAGAAAAACAATAAAGCACACTGCACGCATGATGTAGACTTTGTACACGCTCGTAGAAGACTAAGCGCGTATCCGACCGGTACACAAATCAGCTCTGCGCATTTGTTGGTGTGAGTTGCAATGATACGGCTTGCCTCCTTTGGGGGAGGGGCGCACTTTCTGTTCTGTAACGTCATATGCATATGGTCTTTTTGCTCTAAAAGTGTCTTTTATGGTGTTTCAGAACAAAAATTTGTATATTGAAGGAAAACAAAAGATTCTGCATTTCTGTGTGTGATTTAATGATTCAGTCAGTGAAAATTAAGCATTGTCACTTCATTGAAAAGAACCACAGGTAAAATTAGGCATAATGGTGTATTAATTCCATTTGAGATGAGCTCATTTGCCCTTTTTGCGAGTTGAAAATACTGGTTACTGGGAGGGGGTGCAAGGCATACCCCACTGGGTGCAAAAGTAACCCATTTGGTAGCCTACATAAAACCTAATTATAAAACGTTCAACGTACATATTTCTAGGTAGTATATATGCAGTAATCACACACAAGAAACTATTAAACATTGGATAGACTGTATTTTATACAATGAGATCATTTCACACTACTACACTTATGTGCAAATGGCATTCAACCCTACCTTATCCCAATTCAATCTATAAAACCTGGCTCAATAGTCAGTGCATAGGTAGAAATCCCGAGGAGTATATGGGGGTATATATCTATTTGGAAATGTTCTCATTGACTTTCACTTTTTCACACAGTAACTTTTGCCTCAAGGGCCCATTATTCACCCACTTTTTCTGAATCTTGGCTACTAGGTCAGTGAATTCCTTGACACACCTTATCTGAGAGACAAAATCTTGTCCCAATCTAAAGGGAATCTTTGATCACCAAACAAACTGATTTGTGTTCAAGCAGGGGGCGTTAAGCCCTAACACCTCCCTGGTTTGAGTAATGCATATCAATCCTAAAAAAATACAACAAGCATTCCAGCAACTTGAGAAAAATAAAATTCTGTGATTTTTTTTATGACCTTTTGATGACCAAATTATAAAGCATCCACGGTGACATGCATGCATTTTTGTTTGTGTTTGAAGTAGGGAGGATAAAAATCCAGGATTAAAACATGCAAACACACATATAAATGCATTTGAAAGAATGTAAAATTTACACAAAAACTCCATTTTTTTCTTCTGTCTTTTCCTCACAAAAATCCATAACTTCCCAGTCTTAAAGATGAAAATAAAATTTGATGACTTTTTTCAAGCAGCAAAACCCCTGCTTCATGACAAAGCAAAGCATATTGTTGTCATATACTTCTTGTTATATAATGACAACGAGGTGTATAAGTCTGCAGTCCCTTTATTAAAGGGAAATACTGCATTTGTTTTAAAGAAAATTTTCATATTTCTTAAACCAATATTAATACATGCAGAATTATAGATAATTCAAACTAAGGTAGCTTTCTTTTCAAGAAATAAGGCTCACACAAGAAGAAATTTGGATACTTGTTGCACATAAGTACTTTGTTCACCAAAACTTTCAAAAATTCAATGATGTGACGTCCGTTACTCTTGTAATGCATAATATTTGAGGAGATAAAGCTAAGTGCTGGAGTTTATTGGTAAGACTGAACGGTTCTGTAATGATTTAAGGTATTTTCTTGGTATGCCATGTTGGTGCATTTTAAATGCAATAATTCCCTTTAAAAGCAAACTAAATTATTGCAGGAGTTTTTCATTTCTCTAAGATTACTATATGTTGCTTTTATGTATCAAAAACGAATGACTCTTGCACTTCAAGAAGAGGGGTAACATGTTGATGTTGAATATTTAATGAGGACTAACCAAGGAGACACTACAACTAAATGCAAATAAGCAAGGATGCTTGATATAGTTTATCGGTTAGACCTCTGGCAGGTTTTCACACAGTCTTTTAATTGTACTTGGCTAGAGTGAATAAGGTGACTTGTATGCCATGGTTCATTCCTCTTGAGTTTAGTCAGAGTTGGGACACTTAAGTTTAGTCAGAGTTGAGACACTTAAGTTTAGTCAGAGTTGAGACACTTAAGTTTAGTCAGAGTTAAGACACTTAAGTTTAGTCAGAGTTGAGACACTTTAAGTTTAGTCAGAGTTGAGACACTTAAGTTTAGTCAGAGTTGAAACACTTAAGTTTAGTCAGAGTTGAGACACTTAAGTTCAGCCAGAGTTAAGACACTTAAGTTTAGTCAGAGTTGAGACACTTAAGTTCAGTCAGAGTTGAGACACTTAAGTTCAGTCAGAGTTAGGACACTTAAGTTTAGTCAGAGTTGAGACACTTAAGTTCAGTCAGAGTTGAGACACTTAAGTTCAGTCAGAGTTAAGACACTTAAGTTTAGTCAGAGTTGAGACACTTTAGAGTCTGATTCCAAGTCTGCTGACACAACTAAAATGAGAGCACTGGTCCAAATACTGGACATGACAACCACAACTTAAGTTGGAGATGGCTAGCAAATTTCAAACACAAAAGTGAGCAGACACTTTGGCAAAAAGCAAGAAAAGACCACCCAGTGACAGCAAGGGGCCCTACAAAAGAGGTAATTACTCTTAGAGAAAAGAAGATTTAAACAAATGGCAGGGGATGGGGTGAGGGGCAGGGGTAGTGGCATAAGTATGGAGGGGCATATTACAAATGTGCAGTCTTCTGTTTCTGGCAGGGTCACTTTTCCCTGCAGACTTTTTATGAAATGAGGCTTCCAGCCCCCTTTCCCTAACCTCTAGTCACAGCACAAGAATTCTGAAAGTGGACAAAATAGGGGAAGAAGATATTATAGGGGACCAACAGTATGTAAGCTGTGTAATTATTTTATACTTGGCAGATGACTGCCCAAAATTCTCAACACAGGGCAGTGGCATAGCCAGAGTTTTCTATGTGAAGAGTTGGAGGGGTGCTGGATCTCCAATGGGAGGGCTGGTGTATGTTCTACTGATATTTTTTCAACATATCTCTGATCACCAGCTGGGGGCTGATGGTGGGGCTTGGAGATTTGTGGGAGGGCTGGAGCCCCCAAGCCCCCCCCCCATAGCTATGCTACTGACACAGGGAGAATAGACACTGTTAAGAAGGGGGATATTCCCTTTGCCAGGTTGATGCTGTCACTGCCCCCAACCCTCCATTCCTACCCCTTTGACACTGCAGCGCAAGCTGGAGCTAGAAAATCCTCTTCTTTTAAAACTCATCTCAAGAATGAAACTATTTCTCAATATTCTTCATCCAATAAGATGCATCACTTGTAACAGCAGGCAAAGCTTTTTGGAACAGCAGAGTTCAAAACTTGTTGGAAAGAATTTCCCAGAAGGATGCCAATTCCAGCTCTCAAGAACCTTTCACAAGTTTTCTCATAATTGATAGCGATGACCCTCTGTATCCAGATCCAAAGTGATTCCTACAAACAAACAAAGCAATCAAAGGTGTCAAAATACAGTACACACTACCATCAGACATACTTGGCACTGAAAGCACTTACCGTCAGATGTATAATTGCATACAATGTTGTAAGAGTGTACTTCCAGTGTCTCTCACTGTGCTATTAGTAATAATACACACTTGCCAACTCTCACAGTTTCGCTGTGAGTCTCACGGTTTCGGGCATCGTCATGCAGTGAAAATGGGATAGCTCACAGTGAAAATGTGAGAGCTCATGGTGAAAATCACCAGGCTAAAGGCAATGCCAGATAAGTTTCCTTCCATTGCTGGTTAACTTATTATTGAATTGCAGATGTAACATTGTCACAAAAGTGACTAAAGTTTGACAGCCTTTCTATGTATTTGAAACTGAACCGTTCACAATTTTCAAACAGAGATGGCATCTTGACTTTACTACGAGGGTGAACAGAAAAAAATGTAAGATCTCCCTAGTTTAGAAAATACTTTTCATAATAACATATGAGACTTGTTTAAAACCTCCAGGTTTGAGATGTGATTTCCAGGTTTTCTTGCGAGAACCTCAAGGTTTGCCATTTTTGAGGTTGGCAAGTCTGATAATATTCAATTTTTATACAGCTCTTTATCACCAAGGTATCGAAGCGCTTCACAAATATTACCCCTGATCAACAGTAACCCATCCTAGAGACAATCTCTACATGGCTGCAGCTAAATCAGTGCCAATAATGCAAGTTACCTCAGAGGTACCCATTTGACTCCTGGATGGAGAGAAGCAATTGAGATATTGCATCTTCAATCTTGCCCAAGGACAAAATGTAATGACCCTGACAGGACTTGAAGCAGCAATCCTAGGATCACAAGTCCCACACTTTAAACAACAGGCCACCATGCTCTCTAAACACATCTCTAGTACATTTATTAAGTCATTTTTTCATATATATACCAATATGAAACTTTGCATTTGAATCACATTAGAATGTAAGTACTGGTACAAATATAAATCCATTCCCATGAGTATGAATGCAATTTCCAAATTAGTTTTTATTTTAGGTGCCATTTTGAATAAAGTATCATCCTCCAAAATCTCATGTTGGGTGCTAATCTAATGTTTTCAGTTCAAATTTTTATTTAATATTTTCAAGTTCTATCTTTTATTCAAATATAGTTGTGCTTTAAGCACACCACCACAAAAGGTGTGCTAAACACTCTTTGCTAACAATTATGTCTATGTATTTTACATCGGTGAGGTTCGTCCATTTTTACATATTATGTTGACGCTTTAAACATGATTTCAGGAGCTCAATTTGTTGTTTCCAAGGTGAATTCACACTCCAGCCTGTGATTTTTGGGCACTGCTTCATACTAGTCCCACTCTAGGCCTACTTACCAATGGTTCAAATAGTGAAATAGCTGATATAACTGGTGACGTTTTTCAAAGCCTGAGGCTTTTGGAATAAGTTTGTGGTAAGATGAATAAAAAGCACCAGAGAATCCTCCAAACAATCCTGCAATTCCTAGTTCATATTCTGAATGACCATAAAAACTGGCTGGATCAAACATTACTGTAAGAAAAAGATGTGATTTGGAATACAGATTAATGGAATATAATGCCTTTTTGTACATAATTTGAAACAACTGCGACAATGAATTTCACTTTTTCCAGTCTATTCTCATACCTTAATATTTTTTTCATGTCCGTAGGATTTTTAAAAGAAAGCCTCTGAAAGAAATACTGTAATGTACTCACGTTACAAAGGGCAGTAGTAAATGAATATGATATCAATTTGTGCACTCTAAGCTATTACGTGATACTGTGTTGATAAGCCACAAGGTGCCTGTTTCAAGAAGCAGTGCTACCTTGTACAACCCATTCCTTCTACTCAAAACTTTTTGCCTGGCAATTTCTTTATTAAGTTTTTTCACAAAGGAAAATAGAAACCAAGCTTAAGGCTAATACAAATGTTTCTAGCGACTTTACGAAGTTTACTTTTAATATCAAGTGTCTTAATACCACTTCTTTACTAGGTATAAATCAATAACATACAGTAGTAACAAATAAACAGCAAATAATGCAAACAATAGGCTGGAAAAAATTAATTAACGATCAAAATTTACAAACAAACAGAGAGATGGAAGTCCTTCAATGAAATACCTTTGAGGGTACAACTTAATAATACATCTTTGCTGACTTTGCATTTAATTACATGGCAATCAAAAATTCACACCATGTAGAAATGGTACAGAAAGGAACTTTACCACAATCAGCCTTATCTACAGGAAGAAGAAAATTATGTAGAGAAGCATAGTTGATTCCTTGTGTTTATAGCAGAATGACAGCAGGTATGAAGAACTCTATTATATAGAGGGCAGCAAACCTGAAATGGTATCTGCAGCCACTTCATACCATTCACAAACCAGGAAATACAATTATCAAAGTTTCAAGGATTTTGATTGCATAGATTTTCTTTTTGGAAAGAATTTGCAGTGAGTTTGTGAGATCTTCACAAGGTTTTAAAATTTTGACCTGTGGTGACCTTAGATGACCTGAAATATTAACTGTTCTCCCCCCACCCAACACAAAATGAAACATGGTTTCTTTTCTACAATATGGGACATCCAGTAGTGGAGATTTCTGTAGAAAAGTGAGGGAATAAAAGGCCCTTGAAGCAAAAGTTATTATGTGGATAAGTGAATAACCAATGGAATCATCTCCAAAGAGTGGGGAATATATCCCCATCCCTCCCACCCCTAGGATTTTCCCCATGGGGATATCCTGCCACCAAGTATTGATACACCTTTCAATGTTTTCTGTATTGAAATGTTGTGTCCCCAATGTAAGCAAGCACACCAATACGTATGCACAATCAGTAAGATGCAGTTCACCTGCCTGATTTGCATAGGTTTCCCCTTCCCACTAATTTAAGTCACCATTCTCAAGTACATCTGTTTTCATAATATCTGTACGTCTCAGTTAGTTGTAGATAGTTTGCATAAAATGTGGTTTTCCTTTGAAACTGGTTAACTTTGATTAAAGACAACACTTTTATTGCAGGTTTTAGAGGAGAAAAGTGCCACAAAATGAAATCCCCAACAGCATGGGATTCTGTGACAAAGTGTAGCATGAAAATAGAAACATGAAAACATGGTTCAATCTTGTGATAGGGGGCCATATGGTACTGTACCACCACTGAGATTTCCTACCTGGTTCCGAATCTGTCTCACCTACGTTACCACCCCAGAGGTCTCCATGAAGTAATGCAGGGCAGATTTCAAGACCTTCAAACATCTTTGGAATACACCTCTGTAGTTGGGACCAAAGTTCACGGGCCTCACGGTCACCATAATCCTTCTCAATGAGGTCAAGCTGCTGTCCCAACTTTTGTCTTGTATAAAATTCCTACCATTTGAAAGAAAATACAAAAATCAAGAAATCAATTAAAAACTTCACACTGACAAATGCTCCTCGCTAAAGCAGCAAGTTATGTATAATCACAGATTACTCATGCTATTGATGTACAATAGCCATTTTAGTGTATAGCAAAATCGTTTTTTGATGTGTTTTGATGGTATTTACTGATATTTTTAATGTTTCCAACAGATTTGTAGTGTGAGTACATTGTCATGAGTACAAGAACAAGTGGAGTGTCTCTGGATGTTAGTACAAGTACGAGTACCTCTTTTTCATGAGTAGGAGTACAAATTTTGCATTAAAATCAAAGCATAACTTCATACTTGCCAACATTGTCATCTCAGAAAACAGAACATATGCAGCATATGATCCTCTGTGTGCGGCAAGCGCACAAGCGCTAACCTTAATGGGTGGGGTCCAGGGGGCAAAACTCCTCTTTTCCTCTCTTAATGTTCACAATATATGTTGAAATCACATAGGTGTATGCAAAGATTGACTTTATTTTTGCCAGGCTGTTGCTTCACGATTTTTCCGATCATTTACATTTTAATTCTAAAAGTTAGAAAAACGGAATGTTCTGATTTTTATGGGTTTTAAAGCTCACAAAATGGAACAATTCCACTTAAAACAGAATGGTTGGCAAGTATGTATCTTTCAAACTCTGTGAGAGTGAGTACAAGTACAAATTCATTCTCACAAATACCAGTACAGTCAACTGTGTAAAACCTTGAGTACAAGTACGTACTCAGTAACAGTCTAGTCATAAGCTATAGAAAACATTGTTTATTCTCAATATGTTTCAATGCCTTCTGGAGTAAAAAGAAAGGTATGACAAATTCAAATAGGATTGAGTAGGTATAAAGCTGACTCAACTTCAGTACCAATCTACTCCTGACTGGGAAAGGGGGAATATTAAGTATGGTACTGCCAAAAAGATGCAGCACAAAAGTTACATTTTTGTCCTCTACAGGGTTTGTAATTGCATTCTTTCACAGAGTTAGTTAAAATTAGTTAGATGAAATTTAACAACACACCAACACAAATGTGTTCTATAGTGTCAAGTTAAGTCCTTCCCTTTAGTCGCCTCTTATCACAGGCAGGAAATACTGTGGGCATATTCTACAAACCCCAGCCCACACACAGGAGGCCCAACCATGGAGGGGCTTGCTCCGTTTTGTGGTGCCGACAACCCGCCAGTCATGGGAGGTTAGACAGTTAAAGTATTGACAAAACTGGCTTTTAAAGTTCTTCGTTCAGTTTTTCATTCCGCTAGTAGTTTTCTTTCAGATGGCGGTGCAAGATAATCTGACATCAGCAATTCTATAACTCAGCAGTTGAAAAGTCTGTAGTGTAGACTACTAGTGTTTTACAGTTAAATATAAATAAGTAGGTTTGTACTTGACACTTTTTGCTGTTACTGTACATGTATGTGCCTCCAGCAATTATGATGTCATGGTAGGAGTAATGACTGCATTCAGAGTCATGACCTGAAGGCAGGGGGCACCAGACTCACAATGCAGGGGGGCTCCAGACTCCAAACAACTGGAGTTGCCCAAGCCTAATATTATAAATGTCAACAGACTTTAACATACTTTTAAAGGTTCTCTAAAAAATTCTCCCTACTAAGTTTACTTCAAGCCCCTCCTCCAATATAAACAAAAAACACCTGTCTAGTACACCTCCAAGATAGAGCCACAAAAGCTTGCACTGAGTTTGAATTGCTTAAGGCCATACTGATACACTCCTGTATGTGAGATTAATTGGAAACACAACTGACTATACAAGTCATCGTTGACCAACCAGAGTGGAGCTATATTGCTTGAATGAATGTCAATCAAAGTGCAGTCATCAACTGTTAAGAACTATCGGGCTATTCCTAAACATGTTTGGGCAGAAGTTGCTAGCAACACCCTGGTTTGGGGGTTGCCATACCCCTTTTAAGAGTCAATGGAAGATAGGACACACCAAATACAGCCTATGTACTTACAACCCAATTTTTGCACCAGCTGTTATCTTGAGGAAGATAGCCACAACAGGTTGTAACATCAAACCCAAACTTATCAACATAGCTGCTGGTTTCATTGCATGTGTCACCTGACTTGTCAGCTGATCCAGAGCCTATTCTTGATTCTTCTTTTCCTTGCCTTGTCTTTAAAGCAGAGTTGTGAAGATGGAGTCTAGCAAAAATGGAAGAAACTTGTCTATTAAATCTGAATTGAAGGTTTTATTTTTTTTAAAACATGAAGAAAATGTGCAACATAAATGAGTAAACGTCACTCTGGATATATAGCCAGCAAACCAGGACAACATATTAACTGAATGTTACAGGAAGAGTTTCATATAGAGGGCTGGATGAAGCTGCAGTCATTCAAGTAAAGTTGTACACATCTATCTTGCCAGCAAGCAAAACAGAAATTTTTATAAGGCAGCACATTTAAACTAGTTTGCTCTTAAAATGACCCATAACTTTCAGCTATTACTTAAATGTACCTTACTATATGAAAGTAATACCTAAAGAATGGATATTTACCTGCTGAACTGCCACTTGTAATAGTGTATGTGTTTTACTTTAGCAGAATGTCCCCCCTCAAAAAAGAACTAAATAAAATCTTCTGTTTCTACATGTATCTTTGAATAATGATATTGCAATATATATTCTCCATGCAGGAAAGTTTCTTGCACTAGGGAAACACTGGCCAACTACATTCATTCAAGGTATCCATTAAGTCTACAATCCTGGCTACTTTCCAAAGGGTAAAACAACCACTTTTGCAGTAATACGGTACAAGATCAGTGATTACACAATGCATTACAGTGTTCTCCACTGATTTAATTTTGTCCTGGTGCTCAGAAAGTTAAAGGTTAACAGTGATCGCTGTCTATAAAGAGAGGGGTGCTCTCTTTGAAAAATGTTTGCTAAAATAGATGATAAATTTAATTATGGCCTTCTTTTATGGCTATGTACATTTCTGATTATCATTACTAAATGTTCACACTGAAATTATTGCTGTTCACTGCTCTGTTTTAAGTTTTTGAATTGATAATTACTGTCCGGGTTGCTCAACTTTTTGTCCGGGTGGTACATATTTTGTCTGGGTGCTGAGCAGCCTCTGCAAATTTTGTCTGGCGGGTGCAGTACCCTAACAAAATAGCTAGT
Organism: Holothuria leucospilota; assembly: GCA_029531755.1. Lineage (NCBI taxonomy): Eukaryota > Metazoa > Echinodermata > Holothuroidea > Aspidochirotida > Holothuriidae > Holothuria > Holothuria leucospilota. The sequence continues at coordinate 26,931,485 of CM055981.1, read as the reverse complement.
GGAGAACATTGCATCATGCATACATCATTTTACAACTTTCGATGGGAACTACTTTAATGGAACACTTGCACAGTAATTCAGAAAGTGCCACTGTACTGCCAACACTTACCATGAAACCTTTGGCATTTGGATAAAGACTAAGTTAGATACAATTATGTCCATAAGAACATTTGGTTATTTACTGTATTTCCCAGAATGGAAGGAAACCAGGGTACTTACTACACACTTCTCTTAAATTCTGTCCCACACTAAGATACACATAAGAAAACTAAAAGGCATTTTTGATGCACATTCTGTGACTGTGTTAAAGAAAAAGATCTCATTATCATCCCTGAACTCACTACCACCCCTCCCCCCCCCACCCATAAACACTCTCATCCATCAGATGACCAACCTGGCCAGTTGCTCTCCAAGCCGACTCTGATGACTTCTCAATGATTTTATGTCAAGGTGCTCCATGACAAACATGGACCCAGTTCCATCTGGATGGGGAAAAACTTTGACAGGCTTAGGGACACGTACAGTCTTTGTATTTAAGATGGCATCTAGACTGGCTGACTCCCCGATGAACATTCGTTGAGCCTGAAACAGAAAAGCCCACATCAGATGGTCATAAATCTTCTTGAAGAAACTTTATTTTCATATTTTTTACACAAAGTAATGAACACACAACTTTCCATTTTGCATCAAAATACTGTGTGGTTTCTACAAATTACAGGGTGATATATACAGTAGCATACATGTCTGAATTTTTTTCAGAAATGGCCCATTTTTGTTGGCTAACCTGCCAGCCAAGCAGATTTATGGTACTGTTCAGTGATAATTGTATGTGTTACAATTAATATTTAAATTTACATTTTACCAAAATTAATTTTTGCTATTCCACAGTGCATTGTTGGACTAAAGATGCATAACTTAATAATTAATTTTAGTATGATAACATTTTGTCTTTTAGGTGTCCTTCAATTGAAATCTATGAATAGGCTGCATTACCTTATGCTCATTTGTGTGAATATGATAAAACATATTTACAAGAGAAGTTCTTGGTTTGAAATCTGCCATGCTTTGGTACTGCTTTTTGCCACTCGCACTCGGCAAGGTAAAATGTTACAGTAGTATACCAGGGCTTGAAAATAAGCTTAATTCCTCTCTAGAGCTAAAAACAGCTTCTGACGACCTTCATTTTGAAATTTTTCTGGTGCTGTTTTCCTATTGTCTGGAGCTGTTTTCAGTTTTTCAAAGAAACCACTATTCCCTGCATGTAGCATTCTCTGATTGTTTTTGGAATGTTACTTGTGCATTTAGTAAAAGAAATTCAAAATAACAGAGACCAGAAATAAGACAAAGAGCACTTTTTGGTGTAACACCAGGCAGTACTAAGCATGGTGTGGTCACTCCATCTCTGAAAAACTTGGGAGGGGCTGGGTACATGTATGGCCTATGGTAGGCTTAGACTGACCTCATGGCACCTTGAATGTGGAGAAGGTGGGGGGGGGGGGGTGGGCATGGAGTTCATAAATTCTATTGCCTTATGCATCTGGCGCTATTTTTAGCACCAGACAACACCCATTTTTCCGTTCTTCTAGCTTGTGCAGTTGTGGCGGTCTCTGGCGCTTTGCGCCAGAGTGCCAGTCTATTTTCAAGCCCTGTATACCAAATAGGTTTAACAGTATATGTTTGGCACTAATCTGGGAAAGACCCAGCTGTAAAAGCTACACCAACATTTTTCAATCACCATAGTTGTTGTGAAAACAAAATTTAGTAATCAGCCATTTTGCTGTTTGTATACTTTACCAGTCTAGATTCTAGAGCCTAGATTCTTGCTAACAATGGAATTAAAAAGCCAAGAGCTTTCAAACTTGAATCAGGCACTCAACTTTCCATGGATTAACCTTTGTATGGTCTGGGGCATATACTCACAATACTGTGTATTATTATTATTAATAATAATAATGACGATGATGATGATGATGATGATGATGATGATGATGATGATGATGATGATGATGATGACGATGATGATGAATGATGATGATGAATGATGATGATGAATGATGATGATGAATGATGATGATGAATGATGATGAATGATGATGAATGATGATGATGATGATGATGATGATGATGATGAATGATGATGAATGATGATGATGAATGATGATGAATGATGATGAATGATGATGAATGATGATGAATGATGATGATGATGATGATGATGATGATGGTGATGGTGATGGTGATGGTGATGGTGATGGTGATGGTGATGGTGATGGTGATGGTGATGGTGATGGTGATGGTGATGGTGATGGTGATGGTGATGGTGATGGTGATGGTGATGGTGATGATGATGATGATGATGATGATGATGATGATGATGATGATGATGATGATGATGATGATGATGATGATGATGATGATGATGATGATGATGATAATAATAATAATACATTGGACTTAGCCTATATAGCGCCAAATCAGGAACAAAAATGTAGAGCTGCTCTAGGGGCTTGACAAAAAATCAGACATTTTAGTTACATTCAAAGGAACAAGTAAAGAAATGAGTCTTGAGGTTACGCTTAAATGCAGAGAGATCAGTGCAGAACCGGATATGGTCAGGCAACTGGTTCCACAAATAGGGTGCAGCATATGCATTATGGCTAGTTTCAAATCATTAAAACCCAATGGGGGATGGGAATATGTACTTATTAATTTCTCTTCATTCTTTGGAAACAGTAGGAATACTAACTTTTGTGTATCTGTAGAATACAGGTCCACATGTGGCAATATCCCTTATAGGTGGAATTGTGGATGCAAACCTGCTTCCACATCCTGTACTATATGAATATGGCACATTGCTTGAGATTTATGGACAAAATATCAAGTCTAGAGTCTAGAGGAGGTAGATTGCACGCAAGTTAGAAGATGGGCAATGGCAATCTTGCTTCCACTCCAGGTGCTACAGTAATTGAAAATGGCAAAATGTGTGGTACTTATGGATAAAATAGTGTTTAGTGTGTTTTCTTGGAGGGAAAAATGTAGTCACCACTTTTTAATTTTAGAATGTACTGTTACACCTTTCACAATGACATTATATCTGTGCATCAGGATGAAGAACATTTGGCCTACCGTGCTAGGCCCTATACTATAGGCCTATACACAGTTAAAGCTTGTTATTAACTAGAATGCCAGGCATTCACACTCGCGAATCTAAAATCCAAGGGAAAAAAATCTAAGTCAGTAGGTAGACAGGGCTCGAACATACGATAGCATCAACTTCTCGACAGAAGACCAATGCCTTACCCAATTAGGCCACCACATCCTCATGACAATTCAGTTACTTTATTAATACATAAACTTTGTGGATCATCGTGCGTACTTATTAAGGTGAATCAGAATAGTAATGGTAACAAATGTAATGGAGGTTTGCATTTGGAGGGTTATTTTATTCTCTTTAACCATAACAGGTGCTCAATTGAAGGTAGTAGGCCTACTTCCATGCTTTAACTGGGGATCGTTCACCAGTTCAGGCATTTACCTCTCCCTTGAGTTTCACAATTAGTCCTTCCGCTGATCAATGTTCGAACGTAATTAGTAAAATCAGATAGTCAATCAGGCAGTTGTTTATGCCAAATGTGAAGAAACACAACTGGCCAGGATTTAAGAAGTTCAACGTCTCAAAGACATTGTGGAAATATGTTGCATGAATGCAGTACGTGCGTACATAACCGTACCATACTATCAGTATCATACTGGCTGCGCTGTCGGATCTACTGTGCATACATTGACTCCATCAGTGTTAACGTGATCACCGACAAAGCAAGCACCTCTTTCCAAAGGAAATTCAGCTGAACGTGATGTGCAAAAATGGTAACTACGCAGTGCTTATTGCTGATTTTTGTCCATACGGGGACTTGATAATCTTATGCGTTCACTGTTCCTACTCCACTCGGAAATTCTTCAATTCTGAAGAAAATATAATTAACTCTCTAGTTTGTCACTCTTTTTCCAGTTATAGTTGGGCTATTTTGAAGACTCACCTGTGTGATGGGTTGCTTATTAAACACATATAAGTTTTTACTTGTGTAGATCTCACTCAGATGTTTCAAAATATGAGAAATGATGGGTAACCATCTCTCCTAACGAAATAGTAGTTGACAAAATCCATGAAAAGGGCGGTTAAGAACATTATACAGTTGTTTCAAAAACCGTAAAATTTAACTATATCTCAAGGAATTTTCCATGAACTGTAACAAAGCTAAAGACTTACTTTCATTACTAAACTCTGTTTAAAGCTAACATTTATTAATCTTCAAGTTATTTTCATACCCATTTTGATTAACAAAAACAACAAGACGCACAATGAAAACACTGTGACAAGTCCAGAAACCGACTGCTATACTTTGCATTCGCTCGTAAAACGACTTCACCAAGAAGGAGAACGAACATAAAATGCAAGCTACAGTGTGGTGGCAACAAACTGCAAGCCAAAGTGATATCGAATCCGCGAGTCCACTTGCTCTCTTAAGTTTACTCTTGTTAAGCACCTGCCAACACATAATCGCAGATTAGGTCCAGTATGGAATCCTACGGTAAAGTTAGACGTAGTTCGGCCCGCTGAGCACCAACCTCACTCTTCTTGTTGACTTTCACGAAAACCTTCCCGCAGTTGTCTGTATCATAGCTAGCTCCATCACTAATACATCCCCCGCCTGCTGACTCAACTTTCTTGACATATGTTGACCTGAGCTCTCGTTTGAGAAAGTTTTCCATCGTCCACTCACTCCTAACCTGGCTTCTGTGCACTTCACAAGGGAAATTCCCTGAAAAAAATTGGAGGGTGTACGGAGATATATAAAATTTGCATCCACCTACTTCTACGGTCGCCCAAAGTGTTTCTACACTAAATTGTCACACACTAAATTTGGGGAATTTGGCTGTCTCTTTATTTCGATAGGTGTAAGCTAACCCTCACATGAAAGTTAAAAAATTAGGTCTTTTCACACTGTTTTTAAATTCGTGTACTAGCCTAAGACTATTGAAATTTTGAGCTAGAACAGTTTGTATAAGGTGGAAGCTCCCTGGTACTGCAGGGTTGTCCCGTTTGCATGATGCTTCACACAACTAATTAATGCGAGTATGTACAACCAGGAAGGCAGTGGTGGCGCCTGGCGGGGGATTCTCTCCGGGGGAAGGATGCCGCTTCCCCCCTCCCCGGTGGGGAGTTTCCACTTTCGTCGGGGCGCCGTAATGCCGGTACGATCATGAAGTCCCAGCTTCGACGGCCAGTCGCCCCTACGATTTTCTTGATTTTGTTTTAAATTAGGCAGGGCCGCCGACGGGGGGGGGGGGGCGGGGGAGGAAAAATGTCCTGGGGCCCGGGGCAACTTGGGGACCCGGGAAAATCGGTCATTAAATTATATTATATCATATCGAATTATTTCCTCGTGAACACCACACTTACTCTGGTGAGAGGCCTGGGCCCGCATTGAAATTTTGTACCGGGGTCCGGGTCGGCTATCAGCAGCTCTAAAATTAGGGCTAATCCTTCAATAAAAACCACGGTACAATTTTCCAATTTTCCTCAGTAAAAAACCCAACTGTCGAACTTTTCGAGTTTCCTGCAATGAAAACCCACATTTCGGCGAGCTTCGCGCGCCGAAAATATTTCTTGCTTTATCCTTATCGGGGCTTTGGGTTACTAGTACCCTCGTCGGGGAGCTTGGCCCTCTGTCGGGCAAATCCTGGCTCTACCCCTGAAGGGAGGATTTAGGAAGGGCACACAACAACTAATCCTGTCAGAAAAAATATACTTGAAAATCGTGTAATCCCTTTCGCCGTCAAGATGCATAAGGTCTATGACGACAAATTAGTACATTTTCTTATCACGACTGGCAACATAGGCCTAAGGTTGAGCCGTTCAGTATTAAGACTCATCATTTTGACAATGTGTCACTGATCCTATAGTTAATCTTGGTATTTAATAAACGTTTTGAGGAGAAAGGCAATATTACCATCGGAAATGAATGAACATCGCTTCGAGTGTCTATAGCAGGGGTGGGGAACCTCCGGCCCGCGAGACCTGTCTATCCGGCCCAGGAGGGAATTCATACATGCAAATACAGAATCACTTGGAAATGGTAATAGTCTTTTAACCCAAGGTGACCACCGCTTATCCTGCTAATATCACTTTCCGGATATGTCAGGTAAAACTGCTGCGAAACACTACCAGTAGGCCTATATTTCCAGGGAGTTGTCATTTTAATGACAACTCCCTGATATCAGGGAGATTTTATATTACTAAAACCGTAGAATGCACAATGTAACGTGTCTACCATATCGTGGGACTAGGGAGTGTTGCAACTCCCTGGGGAGACATAAGTCGGGTGCGGAATCCTTGTAAGTCTAGTGGTAACCTGATAACGGAAGCTTTGCGTGGGGGGCTAATGCACTATTACAAGTACAGGACGATCTGTTACAGTGCGAAACTCAGTACGCACTTTACGTATTCCCGGAGGAAGGATCGGAATGGGGAGGTAGAACTGTCCTCAGAAGCCGAGTGAATTAAAAGTTAACAGGTGGATAATTTGGCAATGTACTGGAGGAAAAATAAATTGATTTCAAACTACGCAGTTTTTTTGAGCGCGCTTCGCGCGCACACTTCATATGTGTCCATATTTGTTATTACTTTACACATAAATAAAAGACAAATGACCATAATGTGATATTTCAGGACGCTGTTTTTGTAAAGGATTGAGGCCGATCTTAAGTTTGATTCCAATAGGACCATTGCATGACAGATCAAACGTACGATCATCGTAGCCTCCCATACATTCATGTCATTTAAGAAAAAGAAAAAAGAAGATTCTATTGCCTACAATAATTTGTACAAACTTTAGAGCCTCCGGGGGTTTCTCCCCAGTTCCTGGCCTGGGCTTTCCGCTAAACCTCACCAGGGCCTGTTTGGGACCCCTTGGCATGCCTCCTATGGGGAAAGCTTGTTGCGCCCTCGCACTCTCTGGGCCGCCGCGAGTGGATTATGACTATAAAAATGGCCCGTCAGAGAAAAAAGGTTTCCCACCCCTGGTCCATAGAATTTTGAGTCTCCTCGTATCTGATTCAGAGGGTTTTGGGTTACCTTAAAATTATAATTAAGCCTATGACAAATGTATTCCTACATATTCATCTGCAAAAGATGAGAAAAGGGGTGGCTAGTGCCTGCTGAGATGGTGTACGTGCGAAGCGCGCAAAATGCCTGTATTCAGTATTAAAGAAATTTTCGCGCACGTACTTATACTCGTTATGGAAGTATCACCACTTTACGGTCCCTGATGTAGTGCTGGCTCCACCTTGGCGAGGACCTAAAAGAGCAAAAATCCCTTTCCAGATTTTTAGGCGCCAGTATTTAAATAAAATGGACATAAGCCTATGAGATGAAGCTATTTAATTATCTTCATATGTTGTTGGATGCGCGTTTAATAGACTCAACAGAAATCTCACTCTTAACAGTTTTCGAATATAAAATTGGACTAAAAGATGTGGTGGAGAGGATTCACGGCCGCAGTGGTCCCAAGTATCTCTTGAAACAATACGTACCGGTACGTTCAAACAATAATTCTGGGATATATTTCCCAGTAAGGCAGTCCTTCACAAAAGTAGATGCGCGCCGATGAAATGCAGCTTTGAGATTTTGTGCAATTTTAGCCCCTGATGGACTGAAAAGGGACAGTGGGTCCTCGTGTCCAAGTGCCTTTATAAACGGTGTGTTTGTGCTTAATCACTTTTCAGTACCCAGAATCTTATTTGGGGAGGGGCACACGGGGTACACCCAGGGGCGGGATTCGGTGTCTGAAAGTGGGGGGCAAAGCCGTGTGGACTGTCAAACGGCGCCGAAGGCGCCGTGGGAGCGCTTTGCGCTCCCCACAACGGCGTCGGGTCCAGAAGGCCGCCTTAGGGCCCCTAGCGGGTTCCAGGGGCAGAGCCCCAGTGGGGGTCAAGGGGGAGAAGCCCCCGGAAGCTCTTGGGCATTTACGAAATTGAAGGCATTAAAATGATGTATTTTAGCTTCAACTTCAAATGACACAAGGTGGGCAAGTAACATAGGCCTACCACAAAAATCACAATTTCACTTTTTTCAATTACATTCTTAATCCATGAGACTAACAGTCATATGGGATCGAGGATGCTTGGGCTTGAGGAAGCAGGGGTCGAAATAAGCCTTCAACCTTTGTGGGCCTGCCGGGTCCCTAGCCCATGGAATCTAGGGGCCAAATGAGAAATCAAGGGGCCCTAAACTTACAAATAAAAAAGGACTGATAAAGTGTACGGGCAGGACCGTAGCAAGCGAGGGGTGTGAGGGGTGTCACCCCCACCCCCACCCCAATATTTGGTCGCCCGTCGGCAAATTTTCTTTCTGTCGGCAAAAAGGGGAGAGGGAAAGGAAAAGAAGAGGAAAAGAGGAAAGGAGGAAGAAAAGAGAGAAGGGAAAGGAAAGAAAGGGAGTAAAAAGGAAGACGGAGAATGAAAGGCAAAAAGAGAAAGAGAGAATGCGAGCGCGTGGCCAGTCTGGTATCGGCTATTTCGATTTTCAGCTCTTCATCTAATTGGCCCATTCAAGTTGAAGGCCCGTCGGCAAATTGATTATGCATGTGACGGGCGTATACGGCCGTATCAACGGTCGTCGGTGTAATTGGACGAGTAACTGAGTCCGTCGGGAACTCGGAAAAAGACAGGGAATCAGTGGTGGCGCCAGGCAGGGGCAGGGGGCGTGGTCCCCCGTCTGGGAAGGCTGCCCCCTCCTCCCGTCGAGGAGCTGTTATGTATACGATAAAATATGTACCCGACAAAGGCCAGTCGCCCCGACGATTTACTTAATTTTAGTCTAAATTGGGACAAATTCTTCGATAAAACCCCAAATTTTCCAATTATCTTCTCTAAAAGCCCAATTTCTTCAGATTTTCCACGGTAAAAGCCCAATTTTTTCAAATTTTCTCAAACAAGAGCCCAAAATTTTCGACGTGCTTCGCGCGCAAAATTTATCCTTCGAACATCATTTCGGTACTCTATTGGCCTCGTTGAGGCTTTGGGTTTTTGGCCCCCCCCCCCCTGTCGGGCAAATCCTGGTGCCACCCCTGAAGGGAATTAAAGGCTTCCATATCGGCGCACTATTTGGGGTCAAATGACATTCTTGAAAAACCACTCCCTGCACATTATTCCACCATTTTATCATCACCATGAGGAGCAGCACCCTATTACCCATGGAGTAGGCATCCTTAGCCCGTTTTCTAAACCCAAACTTTGACTTCACACACATTTCGCAAACTCCCGAGGATCCGGATTACCCACAAACATCCTGGGAAAAAATAATGCGTGCCGCGCGTGTCTTACCTTCACTGCAGTCTCAGGCTTTTAACTTTTGAACACCAAAATGGAACAGATACAGAACCCGTCCTGGCGTTCAAAGCATATTTTGAACGCTTGTGTTAAGATTCTGAACACTCCCCCCCCCCCTTTTTAAACACCGGACGCCTATTTGAACACTTACCGTATCTGAACGCCTGACGCGTCTAGTGTTCAAATGCTGAACGCATAACGTTCCACTTCTGAACGACAGGTCTAGCTCCTCAAGTGTAGTGGCATGACGGGACGAATAGCCGTACATATTAAAATTATCAGGAATCTTTGCATTGGATAATGTATTATGAACCAAAACATACCTATCCTGCATTAGACTTAAATCTTTTACCCAGAGATTATACTAGAACCTCAGAGCTTCCGGCGGCTTCTCCCCCTGGACCCCAACCAGTTGCCTTAAGGCGGGCCCAGTGTTTTAGCCAACCTCTATTTGTGCAACAATGTCGCATAAATGGCGACAAATGTCGCACAATGAAAATCTGACAAGCAAATTCTACCCGGGCGTAAATTTTGAGGTTCCTCATTAGGGCAGAAATCTACTCAAATATTGCACCATTTGCAATCTAGGCACCTTTCAAATTCCAAAAATTTCCAAAGGGAGACCCCTCCCCCAGGCCACAGATCAGTAAATGTGGCATGAAGAAAACGTCCTAGCTGAAACACTGGCGGCCCTCTGGATCCCAACCGCTTAAAACTATAGCGGCTTGACGAGAGGAATAGCCAAATACATCCAGGCGCGGATCCAGAAATTTTGAGGGGGGGGGGCAAGATGGAAAAACCTCATGTGCACCGAAGGTGCACCACGAGCGCGAAGCGCGAGTCCTTACGCGTGGGGTCCAGGGGCCCGCGTTAGGGCCCCTGGCAGGGTCCAGGGGCGGAGCCCCGGTGGGGGTCCAGGGGGCGAAGCCCCCGGAAGCTCTCGCAATATTGCATTTTAAGAGCACACAAATCGGCTCCAGTTCTTATGTCAGTGAGATTTTATACCTTTACATGTTGCATGGAATTTGATGTGTATGGCTCAGTATCAGTTACTATATGTACCTGCAGAAGTTACGGAGAATCTAAGTTATCTTAAAACTTTACGCCAACATTATGAGCCCGTGTAGGTAACATGAAATGATTTTTGCCATAATGAGTGTTTTATTTTCGTTATACGGTATTCGGGTATAGGACGTCAGTTGAAACAACTGCCCGCCAAGCGAGCCGAAAATTTGAATTTACATTTGAAACCATTGCTATGACTAACGGTGTCAATTCCCTTTATGTGTGTCTATCAACTAGAAGGTGGGTTCGATACTAAGTTTTCAGTTCTCATAAGAAGAAGAGGGTGAAAAAATGAATATCAATTGTTTTACATCCTTACAATGCTGACTCTGAAATCACGTTTATGCACACGAATAATTGGCTTGCGGTAGAACCCCACCGATGAGTAATGCGAATACGTTTGGGACCTTATTGAAAGTAAAAGGAGCAATCCAAGGCTAACAGTGCGCAGACAGAGCAAAAATCAAGAAATATTGAGAAAACTTTGCAAAAATCGTGAAAGATTTCAAATGACTTTTGGTAAAAAGTGATAAAAATAAATCCATCACTCAATAAAAACGTACTTCTCTCCGTGAGCGTAAACAATTGCGCGCGAAGCGCGCCGAAAATTTTCGGTATAGAGTCTGCCGGGAGCTCTGCATTAATTGTACACTGAAAGGGGGACCAACAGGACTCTCACAACCTTACATCCATATGGGGGGAGAGATGATATATCACCTTTATGGACTTCTGAAGGTTATACCCTTCAGAAATCTATGACCGATGGTGCCAGTGGGAGTTGGTGACCGGGGGAACCGCAGATAACTGCTAAACCGTGCCTTTTTAGGCAGTGGGATTTTGTATATACATGTGTGGGAGAGCCTTTTCTTATTAGTACATGAGAGTGCAATCCCTGGAAGGGGTTTACCCTCCCCTTTGAGAAATTTTTGTTAATTTTAGGGGGCCTATATGCAAAATGGTGGTATCTTTGGGTCATTCTAAAGTGATTGTATGTTTAGAAAATGTCCACAATTTAGTGAATTCTAACTTTTGTTCGGGTGAAAGAGGGGAGTAAGAGACGGTTAACATATTGTCTTCAAACCTCCTTAAGTCCCAGGAAGAATCATGGGCGTGGATCCATGTCCAAAAGTGTGTGTGTGTGGGGGGGGGGGACTTTTTCACATTTGTGAATCGCCGTCCTGGTGGCGTGGAAGAAGCAGTTGGTGGTAGCCAGAATTTGCGTCACGGGAGGCAATAAGTTTTGTGATCTTCGGTATGGAGGAGGGGTCTAGGGAAATTTTTCTAGAACTGAATGCCCTCAGATGCGATTTTTTGCAACAAAAGTGTAGGATTTTTAGGTTATTTTTCTTCTAAAAATTTCGTTTTCCTAGGCATAATTGCAGTCTGTTCCATCATTTTTGAAAAAGTGAGGGGGACTCTTTGACGATGTCCCGCTTTCCAAAAAAGTGAGTGGGACGCGTCCCCCATGATCCACGCCCATGCGAAAATTGTACACGCAACTATACCTGCGTGGAGTCCACAGAAACATTCTTGGACTATAATAAAATTTTTCTTTACATTTTAAAAGGATATCCAAGGTTGACAGAGAAAAGTATGGAGCCTCCCGGGAGCTCTAAATTAGTTACAGTATACAAAAGAGGGGCCAACGGGATTCTCACTACCCCACATCCATATGGGAGGAAATAAGATATATCACCTTCTCTTTAGGTATAGCAAAATGGGATGGTGGACAGGCAAAATTCGTTTCAGAAAAGGTTTCCGTCATTATTGAACGTCGCGGTAAGATGTTTGGAAAGTAAGCAACGGCAATTACGTACTTTCAGTCTTTCAAATCATGTGCTAGACTAGATTAGTCAAAGGTCCCATAATGATGAGAGCCCTACAGAGAAGGAGATGTACTTTTTAGAAAAATGTTGCATTGGAATAATTTCTTGCGTCATAGCTTTGTCAGTGGTATATGAAATCGGGTGTAAACCCTGTCGTATGCGCGCGAAGCGCGCCGAAATTTTGAATAAAATATTAGTCCATGACAGAACCTGCGTTTCAGAACCTGCATCGGACACTGTCACTTTCCCACCAACCTATGCTATCCAGAAACGAATCTTCTGACTGAGAATTCTTAAAAGCACTTTTGCTCCTTTGTTCCCCCGTGAGTAGTTACCGAAAGCTATTGATAATAAGGACAACTCTGACACAAGGCTTGACGCTAGCGGAGCGTGCGAAAATTTGGAATTTGTCAAGAATTTCCAAAACTTATGATAGTCTGAGAAAAGTTTGTGAAAGAAAATGGTTAGAACAAATAAACCAGTCATCAAAAATACATCTCACCCTACACCCTCCACAGAAATCTGTAGCTTAAACGACCTTTGGGACCATTTTAAAAATTTTCAAAAATCGATGGGGGAGGGGGACACACGTCACCCATTGCCCACTGTACCGACGCCACTGTCTGTAGCTTAAAAGCCTTTTGAGTTCATTTTAAAACATTTCAGACAGTTTCGAAATCGAAGAGGGTATAGGCCTACACGCCGCTACTTTGCCTGCAACAGCTGGTGCCACTGTGCACAATAGCACTTCACCTGACAGCTTGTCTTCTGTATTCATTCTGCAAGGTCTGTATGGCGAAAACTTTGCCTCTCAATACCTCTAGATTACAAAAAAATTCACTCTTTAACACAAAATTGTTACTAAATTTCAGTGCAGCTAGCCGAGCCCATACTACATATGTCACGATGTTTACTTACTTAGATCTTAAGTCAAGTATCATTACTCAACTATTCACCAGTTTTCGAACATTGTAGCGCTCCTTTCGTCGCCAACCACTTTGAAAGATATCTAAAGAGATAATCCAGCGATAGCTCCACTCAACCCCTACAGAAATATATACTTTGAATACGTTCTTAGACACTTTTATTCGTTTTTTGCTCTTAATTTTTCTTTCTCCTTTTCTTTTTTTTTTTTCTTTTTCTTCTTTTTCTTCTTCTTTTTCTTCTTCTTTCAAATGCAGCACAAACGCCTGACAAGGCTATCCCGTGCTGTTGAACTAGGGCTAAGGGAGTCGGATGAATAGAATAACTAGCTATCGTTTTTTCGTTTTTTTTCGTGGCGGGGGGGGGGGGGCGGGCCCCCTTGGATCCGCGCCTGAATACATCAGAATTATGGGGATCTTTGCATTTGATGATGCATTATATGAACAAAAATATATCCATCCTGAGACTTTATTTTTCACCCAGAGATATGCTTAAACCTCAGAGTTTCCGGTGGCTTCTTCCCTTCCCCCTCCCGAAGCTTGCCCCTAGACTCCACCATGGGCACTAAGGCGGGTCCCTGGACCCCACCCGCTAAAGCTCGTTTCCGCGCTACGCATTACCAGATCTGTCGGCAAAACATAGTCTCTACACCCCCTCAAAGAAAACACCTTCGCTACGCCCCTGTGTACGGGTGCTTTTTACGTACTTGTACACGTGTAGTATGGGTATAATGAAGGCAAGTTGAGGTTGAAACTAGCCTGAAACCAATCTGTCCACACCCTCTTAGACCATGTTGCATGTAGGCTGGTATACATTTTTAAAATTTTCTCGTAACTCCGGAAGTTATTACCCGGTAAAATGAAGGGCACTGTTCAATTCCCGCCGATAGTCTTCGTTAGGTGATCTTGTGAGGCTCCGCCTTCATTACTCGTGACTGACATCCGTGTTTGTTTGCGTGAGTGATCTTCCGTGTTGTGACAAAGCAGACTCTTTATGAGCGATGTGAACTGATTTCAGAAATAATGTGTGCTTCGCAGGTTTTTAGTGACTGTTAGCATAGGAATACACAGGCCCTGCGAGATATAAGATCGTTGAGTTGTGGATGGAGAGGTTCACGTGCAGACTGTAAAATTAGACTTGAAATATTTAGGAGCCAACCGGGCCCCTTTCCCTGTAAAAATTACGGGCTCGAGCCAATCTCTAGGAGCATCGGGCCCACGGGCCCCAGTTATTTCGAGTCCTGCTTTGGAAGTTAGGGAGAATGGATTATTTTGAGGGTATCCAGGGGCTTTGGAACAATAATTTTAAGAATGGGAGATCTAGTATTAAGAATGGGCGTGCGCTGAAAAAAATCGCATTTTTCATACTTTTTAGTAATATGAGTAACAGAAATGTTAAGAGAGAAAAGTATCCTCAAGTGGACGTCTCTTGCCCCCCCCCCCTCCCTCGCTAAGCGCCTGTCTCTTATAAAGGACCACGGTACCGAAAATGACACTTTCCGTGTCTTGCAACTTGCATCTAAACAATCTTTCAAAAGTCGGTAAATTTACACAGATGGATGGTGATAAAATTTTTGCTCTGAAAATTTCTGGGGAGGGAATTTCCGTACGCTGCATACGGCCATGGGGACATAGATTGTTTCAATGATAATAGAATTTGTATAAAGCTATGAAAAGCGAGATGTTATTCAGGAAGTAACCTCGAAACCTCGAAGTAAAATGTTTAAAACGAGTGAGCGCGAAGCGCGCAGAAAAAATAGGGTTGAGATATGTAATTGTAGCCCATTGTTTTTCTTTAGTTTAAATGCAGTATTTTTATTGCATAAAAATTTTCCTTTTTTCCCCATGCAGGTGCCTGTTCTTTCCATAGAGCAGGATATGGGAACCTAGGGTCCTCCCAGAGAAATCTTTCTTAAATTTGACGGCTTTTGCGGCCATTCTGGACCATTTCTTGAGAAAAGCCTGCTTCCCCAGGTGTAATTTGAAATAAATGAATTAGTTTTCATATGATGATCGCAAATTTAAGACAGTAACCGTCAGTCAATTTGCTGAGGTTGGTGGTAGTTGGTGAGGAAATTGAATAGCGAGAGATTTAGGGATTTGGAAATGGTAATTTAGTCAAGCTGTTCCTACAGGAAGTAATAATGAGGCCATTCCACCAAAATTTTCCTAGGCACATCAGTACAGCAGTACTAATGAGACATCGCTTTATATGAGGCTCATGGGAAGCACGCCGATTTTTTTCCGCAACTGCGGTTCCATACATGGGTAGGGTTAATGGGACTTTGTTTGCAAGGACCATGGTGAATTTTATCACATACAATAGTAATTTCAGTGACCCTTATTTCAGAGCTTCAAGTCATAATCGTGTGGTGGGTAGAGGAAAGAAATTTTGCGGTGCCAGACGAAACTTTCAACTGTTTGGTCAGTTTTCTCTGGAGGTGCGTGCAAAGCGCGCTCAGAAAAAATTTCCTAGCAACTTTATGGTTTTTGATATTAATATTTTCCTTCTTTAAACATTGCAAAATTTAATTATAATAGGCTATTGGAAATTCTCTTATAATTTCTCTGGTGTCGCTTACTTTCGCTCATTTTTTTTTATTATGTATTATTTTTAGTTTTAAGCTCTGGAAAAAAGTGGGGGGAAGTAAGTACCCCCGCTTGCCCCCTGTAATCCTGCCTTTGGGTACACCCCTGATAGAAAATCCGGCGGTCCGCCGGTGGCCAAAAGTCCGACGGAGGGCCATGGCTGGACGAAAACTTGCACGATGTCATGAAGCTTTTTAACACCGGACATTTCTCTGGCGAACCGCCGAGTGGTCGACAGCGGTCCGTCGTCGAGCCGACCAAATTTTGCTATTAGGGATGACAAACAGAAACTTGGGAGGCACGTGCCCCCTGGCCCCCTTGACATGTTCATAAAAGCCAGTCCCATCGTGCCACAATGGGTTTGAAGTAACGTCCCTAAATATGTTATTGGTATGATAATTGGACACCGTAATTTGATTAGCATGAAGTTGGCAAGGTACATGAGAAGAAATTTTAGAAACCAGATAACAAGCATCTCTGCTTATTACCAGTTGAAAATTGTAAATAACATATACACTAAAATGAATTCCAACTTTGCTGCGTAAAGTTGTAGTACAGCGGATCAAGAGTTTTACTTTTACATTAGGTAAGCAACAAGGATGCTCAGCCCGCCCCCCCCCCCTGTCTCCCTCAGATTTGCCTTATGTGTCGTAGTGCTATGGTTTTGCACTCATCGACTTATATTATTAGGCGCACCCATATTAAAAAGTTGTCCATGGCCTGAATGCCGTGGCCACACAAGGCACTCTAATGGATGAGATACGCTTCAAAGGAAGGGGGTAGCAAATATTTGAGGGGCAACATTTTGTTTAGGATTTACTAAGGGAACAGTATTTTTTGGTCTACAAATATTCTAGGGGGTGAAGATTTTTACAGGGGTGCCTCCAGTGCCCCTCATCCTTTTATATCAGGGATGGCCGGGTTTCGTTATTCTCACATTATTTGTATTCCAAAGTCTGTATCCTTTATAATTTTTAGTGACATCTTTGCTACACTTTGATACTCTTTTCCGTTTCCATTTGTACTTCCACTTTACTCTTGGGTAATTTAGAATCTGCAAAAGGATTGTAATATCAGATTGATAGAATTGTAATCAGCATCCATAAATGTATGGTATCATTTGGATTTGGGTGGCATAATTATTATTATTATTGATATTGTAATTGTTATTGTTAGTGTTATTGTTATTGTAATTGTCGTCGTCGTCATTATTAATCTCGTACTGCATTGTTCTTCATTTTTTCATGCTTTCAAGCATGCATCAGAACAGTACAGAAAAGATTATCCCAACTGGGTGCAACAGCCTCAAAAATAATGAATATTCATGAAAATTTTCTTATTATTCAATGTTATTAAAAAGTAAACCATCACATTTTTGAAGCCGTAAATGTAAATATTTCAGGTTCTTACTCTCTGAAATGAATGAAAGTCCAACTTGATTAGAAATTTGTAAACTTTAGTTCAACTTCTTATAATCTCCATAAAAAAACAGGAAGTAGATAAAAATCATAAAATTACCCCCCTCCCTTCCCAAAACTTCACAAACTTATCTAGCTGATGTCAGTTTGCACAACCACCATCATCACTGACCTTCATGCTCAGTGGACACAGATGTGCTGGGAGTATACATAATCATTCTTTGAAGCCTAAGTAAGAAGCGAAGTCATATCTTTTTCCCCATCAAATCTTACAACCAAGTTCTTAACATTTTCCACTTTGTTTCTTGATGGAATTTTAGTTATTTTATCTAAATTACTACGTTCTGCAGTTTGAAACATCTATTCTGCAAAATCCCAGTCTGCAGTCTGCAAAATAGTACATCTGTTCAGGGTTAGTTGATTTAAATCAGGCCGATTAAAATCACGATTTTAATTGAAAAAAAATCAAGATTTTAATGATTTAAATCGATTTAAATCGATTTATTTCATTTAAATAATTGATTTAAATCACGATTTTTTTTAAAAAAATAAAAAAAAATCACCAACCCTGCATCCGTTGTATGGATGAGCATATGCTTTCAATACTGTGCATTATGGCTAGGTTTCACGCATTAAAAACCAATGGGAGAGGAGAATATGTGGATATTAATTTCTCTTCATTCCTTACAATGAAGCTGTAGGCCTACTAACTTTTGTGATACGTATCTGTAGAATACAGCACAATATTAGTGGCATTATACCTTTTACATGGAACTGGATAAATGCGTTCCTGCTTCCACATCCTGTGGCTGTCACTGTTAAAACAAAGCTTTTACTTAATGATGACCAGACTAAATTGTCTCCAGGGGTGGTGCCAGCTTTCCATAAAATATGCTGACCCATGCATGATGACGGCCAGTTGCTCCCACGATCAATTGACTTTGCTCCAAAGTAGGGCAGATTCTTTTATTAAAAAAAAAACAAAATTTTCCAATGAGATTCCTCATTAAAGCTCCAAATTTTCAATTTTTCTTCAACAAAAACCATAGTATTTTCTTACATAGAAACCCCAAAATTTAGGGCATGCTTTAGACACCAAAAATTCTGCCTTCAACATTCTTTCAGCTTCCCTTCACCATTATTCATGCGGCTTCAGCCAGGTTACTGCCATGCTTTTGGGAGCTTGGCACCTGTCACCCCTATGCCCCTCCTAGTGGCCCTGCCTTAACTGCCAGCTCCTCTCCCTCCTGGTCATAGGCATAGGAGCCCAAGTTGATTTGGGAGGAGGGGGGCTGTAAAGACTTGCCCGAAAAATTTGACCCTGAAAGTCTGTGTGCTCCACGTGCGTTCAACATGTTAATGTACATATTATGTTGGCATGCGTCGTTTTTATCACACTGCTTGCCAATTACATACAATAATTTGCCATGTGTTCAGGGGCAGTAGCTAGCCAAATTTGAGTGTCAGGTAATTGTCTGATCTGGGGAAAGCACACCTCACCCCATGG
Source organism: Holothuria leucospilota (assembly GCA_029531755.1). NCBI lineage: Eukaryota > Metazoa > Echinodermata > Holothuroidea > Aspidochirotida > Holothuriidae > Holothuria > Holothuria leucospilota. Next base: position 26,912,767 of record CM055981.1, on the reverse strand, counting down.
CAGCTACCCCATTTTTCTGCCATTAACTTTTCATTTTTCCCTCATTTTACTTTAGGGAGTAAACTTAGGGTTAGTTTTAGGTCTCAGTAGGCAGATTTGTGGTGAGTGGGGAGATGTGTGTTTGTCTGGATCGAGTGCCGGGTGGGAATATTGAGTGCTGGGTGTCACCGCCCAGTGCCGCCCACCGTAGCTACATCCCTGCAGGGCGTGACGTTGCTACCTTTTGATATTGATAATAATTTTTTTTTATTTTTCTCATAGGGTTGGGGAGCATGCATTGTGTTGAGTGATCACTGTCCTGGGGGAGGGGGTGTCCCTCTCTCCCCTTTGAAAAGTTTTGAAAAATTAGGTGTCATTAAATGCAATCTATTGCCACACTACCTTTGAAGTACAATTTGGTTTGAAAAAATACGTATTTATAGGTACTAAAAAGAAATAAAAATCGGCATGCAGTGAGGGAGACATGGCCCAATGTCCCCTAAATGCACCACTGACAACCATAATATAAGTTGAAAATATAGGTGTCTAGCTTACATGCAATCTGGTGCCATATATGCTACCTTTGAAGTAAAATTTGTGTTAAAAATTATATATTTAGGTACTACAAAGAAAAAGAAATCGGCATCACTGAAGGAGGCATACCCCAAATTGGCCCCCCTAAATACACCACTGATAATCAAAATATAAGTTTAATCATCAAAAAACATGTACACTGTTGAATTAATACCGAACATATAGGTGCTGGTGTAATTCAAATCTTAATTACCAGGGAAGTTTTTTTAACTATATTGATTACCTTTAGCTACATCATTGCTTTATTTTTTTTTCAATAGGTGCCCGAAAAATCCTCAGCAAAATTTTGGTTAGGGGGGCTGCAGTCCCCCCCACCGCCTCCTACGCCTATGCTTCTGGTCATGCTGATACCCTGACTGAACCATTGATATTTTTGAGAATCATAGAAACTAGAATGATGAGGTATATATGACATTAAGGGACAAGAAATGTTATTCTTCACTCCTAAGGCAAGCCAGAAGAAAACTTACGATGAAGGGTAACTTTTGTGTTTGAAATGAAATTTTGTGAGGAACAAAATAAACTATAGTGCTACAGATGCAAAATCTCATTGTTACATTGTGAAATGACAGCAGATTATAATTTGTGACTTTCAGGAATATTAGCTAGTAGAAATCCTCTCCTCATAATATGGGTTTTACACCCTTCATATTATTCTCAAGGAGGAAATTTCCTGTAACACAGGGACCCCCTCTCTTTAACCACCAACTGAAATCCCCTTGTCAGCATCAATATGGCCAGTCAGCAGAAAACAGCAAGTGGGGAAGTTCCACATACAATTCAGGGTATAAGTAATTCCACATTTAATTCAGGGACCTACTTGAAATGCAAAGCAGGATACACTGTATCCAGGATTTGGCAGAAGGGGGGCCCAGGTCATAGTGGTTTGTATAAAAGTCCGATCTGGGGGAGGGATCTAACAGGGAGGCGGTACACCAGGGGTGGTGCCAGGGGTATTTTGATAGGGGGTAAAGTATGTGATGAGTGATCGCCGTCCTGGGGGAGGGGTCTAAGGGGTTAAGGTTGCTCGGATGCAAAATGGTGTCTTTGGTATAGTTTTTAAACTGATCATACATGGCTGGAAAGTGTTCATAATTCAGTCAATTTTAATTTTTGGTTGGGTGGAAGATGCTTTCATGGGGAGGGGTCTAAAGTGTCCCCTCCCCTTTAAGAAAATTTTTGATAATTTAAGATTGCTTAGATGCAAAATGGTGATGTCTTTAGTATATTTTTGAAACTGATCATATATGGCTGGAAAATGCTTATAATTTAGTGAATTTAAATTTTGGTTTGGTGAAACATGCTTCTCTGGGGAGGGGTCTCCCCTTTGAGAAAATTTTTGTTAATTTAAGATTGCTTAGATGCAAAATGGTGATGTCTTTAGTATAGTTTTGAAACTGATCATATATGGCTGGAAAATGCTCATAATTTAGTGAAATTTAAATTTTGGTTGGATGAAAGAGGAGAGTAGCCTTTGTTGTCCACATATTAGGATGGCAGTTTACCGAATTGAAGTCTTCTTTTTCCTTATATTACCCTAAATTCGAAGTACATTTCATTAAAGTAAATTACAAAGCTGAAAGAAGACGCTAATGTTGCAGAAAATTATAGTTAAAAGCCTGAGGTTGTTGAAAATATTCCTCTAAATATTAAAGAACTCTGAAATTCCCTTGAAAGTAGAAGCAGTGTTCCCAAAGCTGTGGGCCCGGCCGGTAATAGACTGAAGTTAGCAATCCAATACAGCGCTCATGGGTAACCCCTTGCAATGCCGGAAAAAGTTACTGTGACCAATATAAGCCAAAATGTTATCAGCCAGAGGTCAGTAACAGAATTATTAACATAAGACTTATTTTCTGAGGTAGAAATTTAAATAATGAACAAATTTGACATATCACAAAGGCCTATTTAATTGAAATAGGGCCTAGTCATTTGTTTTATGAAGTTGAAAAAAACTTCAAAAATTTTTGGAAGGGGGGGCCCGGGCCCCCTGGGCCCCCCCTAAATCCGCCCCTGCAAGCAAAGGTGCTTTTTTAAGATCTATGGGATTCAGTGTTTGTTGAGACAATTATTGACTGATTTGACCAGTGATTCACAACTCTGTACAGGCAAAGCAAGAGCCAGGTAGTCCCTTCTTTCAAGGGATGTTAATATCTTTGTTAGTGACAATTGTACTCCCTGAATTGGGTACTGAGAGGATGAGCTTGGGCTTCATATAAAAGCTAGCTATACATGCTTATGTAGGGCCTAATAATCCATTGTTGAGGAATAAAGAACCTGACCTGTTGTTAATGCATTTAGTACACATTGTTACCATTGTTTAAGTTCTTATAGCCTTACTATTATTGTCAGCTAATTGTAACATTTACTTCTGTAACCTACACAGTGAAGTAATTACCACTGTTGCAATTCTGCTCTTCTAGCAGTGCAGGATGCATGAGTATAAACCACATGCAATGTGTAAAAACTAATAGCAATTTTGTCAAAGTATGTAGTTAGGCCAACAATGTACACATACAACACCGACATAAATAAGGCACACAATAAGCAATGCACCATCAGTAGCAACTCAAAAAATTTTTTAGGAATATGTCACACCTACAGACAGACCCTTTGACAACTAGAATTCACAGTCAAGGAGGAATCTTGAATGGGGGGAGGGAGGGGGACAAAATCCTTGGCCTGGGCAGAAGCAATTACAATTTACAATTTAACATTGCTTACAGAAATTTTTTGGGAGAGGCAAAATATTTTTCAGGGGGTCTCATCCCTTACAACCTCCCAGACACTTGATTTCTCTGAGCCACATCAAGAATTCTCCTGCAAAAAGACAACTAGGGTTTGTTCACTGGGCAGCTTCCCTTTATTCAGTTGCAGAAATATGAAATATTCACACTTCAAGTAACAAACAAAACTAGTTTTTCATTATATCTTGTCAAAAGTGGGACTGAGTGCAGGGTTTTCAAAAGGCACATCTAAAAGCTAAAAGTTTGATTAACAAAAGGTAACATGATTTACAGACCTGTTGTGAACTATGTACATTGAAAGGACACACTACCAAGAAAAGACTGAAGTTACTGTAGCTTAAATCATGCACAGATATTGCATACACTCTGCTCATAAACTGTACTGGCTCTAAGGTGCTTTATATGAATAAAAAGAACTTTGTGTGGAAAAAATTGGTTATTTATTCTAAATCCAAAATTTGACTACTGAAGAAATAAAGATGAAAACTGATGCAGGTGGAAAAAGGAATGAAGGAAAGGTTGTGAATATTAAACTCACTTATTCTTTTCACTTGACCTTATTTTAACCAGAATGCAAAAATGCATTGTGGTTTCGATGATTCATACACACCTACAGTATCATGGAATCACAGTAGTATGAAGTGACTGCAAACTTTTTGAAGGCCAGACCCCTGATGATGCCAGATGACCTCCACCAAAAGTGATAGGGTTCTTCCTCTCACCAGTAGGCATCTACATACTAAGTATGAAATTCATCCAACTTCCTATGTCAAGATATCATGTTACCAGGGTTTTCAGGGTTTGACCCCCGGTGACTCCAGATGACCTTTGACCTCCACCAAAAACAATAGCATTCTTTGCCTTTCCATAACTCATCTACACACTATGCACAAAATTTATCCATGCTTCCTACATCAAGATAGCGTGTTAACAAGGTCTTCAGTTTGACCCCAGTGACCCCAAATGACCTTTGACCTCCACCAAAAACAACAGGGTTCTTCCTCTTCCAATAATGCATCTACCTACTAAGTATGAAATTCATCCAAGCTTTCTACCTTGAGATATTGTGCTAACAAGGTTTTCAGTGTTCGACCCCCAGTGACCCCAGATGACCTTTGACCTCCACCAAAAACAATAAGGTTCTTCCTCTTCCCATAATGCATCTACATACTAAGTATGACATTCATCCAAACTCTCTGCCTTGAGATATTGTTAACAAGTTTTTCAGAGTTTGACCCCCGATGACCCAAATGACCTTTGACCTCCACTAAAATCGATAAAGTTCTTCCCCTTTATATAACACATCTACATACTAAGTATGAATTTTATCCAAGCTTCCTACATCCAGATATAGTGTTAACAAGGTTTTCAGCATTTAACCCCTGGTGACCTCAGATGACTTTTGACCTCCACCAAAAGAAATAGGATTCTCTGCCTTACCATAAGGCATCTACATACTAAGTATGAAATTTATCCAAGCTTCCTACATGGAGATATCGTGTTAACAAGGTTTTCAGAGTTTGACCCCCGATGACCCCAAATGACCTTTGACCTCCACCAAAATCGATAGGGTTCTTCCTCTTTCCATAACGCATCTACCTACTAAGTATGAAATTCGTCCAAGTTTTCTACTTTGAGATATTGTGTTAACAAGGTTTTCAGAGTTTGACCCCTAGTGACCCCAGATGACCTTCGACCCCCACCAAAAACAATAGGGTTCTTCCTCTCAATATGGGGCACCTATGTACGAAGTTTGAGAAGTGTCAGAGTTTCCCTTCTTGAGATATCGTGTTAACGAGCAAGTGTCACAAACACATACACACACACATACACACACACACACATACATACATACATACATACATACTTACACACGCCAGCACAGTTGCATAGGTTTAATTCTCTTATCATCGAAACCAAAAATGAAAACTAATTGCTTCTACTCACGTTGCATGTATTTTTTTACGGATAGGGCTTGGAGGGAGATTTTATGTTTTATTCATTTACATTCAAATTTAAAGGCACATTTCAATGGCTTTTCACAAGGGTCTCATGTGTAAGAGAAAAAAATCAGTTCATGCCCTCCAAACCCTGTAACAATACTCTTTTCCTAACTCGAGATAGCTCATATGAAAGAGAGCTTACTTTTGTCAAAAAAATACCTCCAGTTTTCCTCAAAGTCACAGGACATTATGTAAAGTGAGCATATTGCCTCAGATTCCTTTTTCTTTATAATTGAATGTCCTGTTTGTCCTTGAAATGTGCATACTGTTGGAATGTTTGGATATCTTTCCATGTAGATTTAGCATAAATCTACACTATATGTAGGACATAACAAAGTTGCTAAATATTCCCTACAACAGCGACAATATCGCAAAGAAGTTCAGTGCTATGTCAAATTATGTGCCGAGATGACATATCACAGATTTTCCATACTGCACTTTATCTTGAGAAAAAATTGCATTTCTTTGAAAACTAAATCTTCCAAAAGCTACGAGCTATTGGGATGCGATTTTCACCTTTTAAAAGAGGAAAAAATTCTGCATTTTTTGAAGTCATTGAAATTCAAATCTGGCAAATCCCTTTAACTGTTCTCATATGCACAGCAATATGCTGTATGAAAAGCTACAAAAGAAGTCGTATGAAGGCATCTGAAGGACATTTTACAGGAAAGCAGGAAAATTGTTCTGACCTACTAGTAAATTTAAGCTAGTGATATGCATGAAAACAAAACAACAACCAAGCTGCCAATACATATCACAAAAAAAGGATACAATAAGCTATAACTTACATGGTGTGGACAATGGAGAAAAAGCTTGAGGACAAAATTACCTAGAAGAGGAAAGGCAAAAAGAGGGAAAAAAGAAGGGTCATAGGAGGCCTCAAATGGCAGGAAAAATAATGACTGAGGAAGGATTTAAAAATTAGAATGATTAGATAACCTTGGAAAATGAACCAGTTCTTAATTGCATTCTTATTTTGGCTAAGGGTGATAGTAATACATTCTTCAGAGCCAGACAGGCATGGGATATGTTGCATCTCCCTGAGACCCACCCAACAATTAAAGTTAATATTGTCTGGGTCTAAGAGTGGCCAAATTTAGTTTACCCCAGATAGTGTCAAAAATCTAGGGGCTGATGGGTCCCGAGCCTCCTCAATGTAATACACATAACCCCCGTTTCTATGCTGCCAGACCTGACCATGGCATGCAAAAGGCACACGTACCTTCCCTTCATAGGCATCGAATATATACATATATACTCCTCTATTGACGTACACACTAGTACTCTAACACCTGCGGACAATGACAGAGATCATCCAATTTCGCTGTATTCATGAGCCTGATTTGATTTTACCTCTCAACTGTTGCTTTGTTTCAAAACATGAATATTCATATTGCACGACGAAACTTCAGCTGTAATGTTCACTTTTTCACAGTGAGTCAATGGGACTTCATTGTGTCAGCTTAAGTGGGAGAAATCACACACTAAAACCCCACTAATGTTGGGTGTCTGAAACATACAGCATGGTAATCAGACTTGCTTTAGTCGACTTCTCGTTGAATATTAATTGTGTTTGTTGTGATTGGAATAGGTGATAGCGTACAGTTTTTACACACTTTCACGAAGAATTCTTGCGAAAGTTTATGGATGTTGTTATTATGAGTGCAGCCAGGTGCAGGAGTAAGCGGGCAACACAACACCCAACTAGGCCATGCATGACCATGGTGCATAGGCACAGGAAGTTGTTCACGACTGGGGGACTGAAATTTGTTTCAGACTGCTGCCCTGATGGGGGCATCTACAGGGAGGGAGTGTTCCCTCCCCTTTGGGAAGTTTTCCGATATTTGAGGGTCCTTAGAAGCAATTTGGTGTAACATATGTTGGGCAATTTTTATGGGTAATTATTGTGGATTTTTGACATTTTTTCCACAGGAATTAAATAAGGGGTTGGATTGAGGGAGGCAGAACATACATCTGCCATGTACACCACACTGATTGGAGGCATGTAACAAGCACAACACTCAACTAGACCTGACTGTGGCATATGTAACAGGCACAATGTACAATGCTGCTGTTGGGCAAAAGTATATGGGGTCATTTGGATAACAGGGGGGGGGGGGACCCAATTTCATTGGCACAAATCTCTAAACCTATTTACAGGTAGGAAAATTTTGTCCAAATTTCTTCAGATTTTCCTCAGATTTTTAGGTGTCCATGCAGACATCCCCTCCTCCCATTCTTATGCCTATGTTTATTAGTATAGGCGAAAATACTGAGGATTGAATTATGAGTCATGCAACAAACCTGGATTGATTTGCTCCTTTGTAATGATTTGCTTTAAATAATGGTAGTATTCTGGCACATCTACATTACACAGAACAAAAATTGATATGTATACAAAATTAACAAAATGCCATACAGAAACATTGCTTAATTTGCAGCCATGCACGCCTTACTTAATTCAAATGCTCATGGTATAGTGTGACTTTTTTCAGTAAGATGCAGGTAAAAAATGTATATTATGTAGGCCTATACTGAGGAAGTGGCCCTTAATTCCACTCTTATCACTGGAAATTTGTTTAACATGTTACCCTTTTTGTTTTGAGACAGATCTTTAATACAGGTGGAGAAACTCTTTCCTCTTTCTTCACCATCCACTCGCAGCTGGCCATCTGACCTGCAGATAGTGAGGGTGCAAGAAGCTTTCCCCACAAGGTCCTGGGGACCCCAGAGGGCCTTGCTTGGGTGCAGGAAAAGACCCCTGTGGAGGACTGAGGTGCAGCTGCTAAGAAGCTCTGGAATAGGCTATGTGCAATTAGTGGGCATTATAGAAAGAAGTATGATCCCTATCTTGAAGTGGCATATTGGATGGGAAAGGTTATAACTGACAAGCAGTATCAAAATTTAACCATCTGACATATGAAGTATAGTAATGAATGAGCGCCTGACAGAAGTGCATGCAATGTGTTTGTGAAGGAATGTTAGTCTTCTTTAAATTCATAACACTGCACTGCAATTCGGAGGGTCACTGGAGTTCTGACCCGCACAATCAGCCACAGGAGGAAAAACCAGTGCCCATGAAAACATTCTTCACTGAGTTTGGTATGGCAGGTTTGCATGTGACAGCTAGTGTGCTTCTGTCCACTGCCATACACATATCTTTCATGTAAATTAGCTGCAACATTATTTTTGCACTTTTCAATGTATATGATTTAAGTGCACACTGAGAAACAGAAAAAGGAAACAAATGCACAACAAATGTGAGCAAATGCTTTTTAGAGAGCTGTGGTTTTTTGTGGGTGTGACTGTTCCACAGAACTATATAGGGCTTTACCATGTTACTGAAGAATGAAAAGCAAGCAACCCTAAAAACAGAAAGACAATGTCAAATTTATACCTATGAGGTACACTGACATAGCATCCCTATTTTACACTGGCCCCTTTGCTTAAACAGCATGTGCTGTATATAAAGTGCTGGACTGAGCTTACCTAGACTGGAAGCTGTCAATATTGTCCATTTTCACTAACTGGATTCTACAGTGATCTTCCAGTGAAAATGGCTCCTGCACTGACATCAGTTTGACTCCAGGAGCCATACAGAAATCTTTATGGCTGGCTACTTATTCAGTGCATCATATGTTCGTATTGCTTGCATGTAGCTTTTGTAATGGGGAGATTCTGCATCTTTTGAATTTTTGAGCAATTGCTGTCAATCAAAGAGCCCTCATCAACTGAGAAGTTTGATACTGCCATGCTAAAAATATACTTTGGGGTGATAATTGTTTATGTCTTTAACTTCCCAAAAAGGGTGAATGAAGAATTTGGTAAATTTAATTCACTCAGAAGCCTTAACCAAAGATGATCACGAAAGTCGCTGATTCTGGCTTTGAAAGTCACACGTGATGGGTGTGACTGTGAAGATTACTGTAAAATGTGAGAACTTTTGAATTCAAAGCTCAGTATCAGTGTCTGCATGATCAAACATGATTGGCTATAAAAGTTCTGGGGGTTAACCTATAATCAGTGTTCAATTTAATATAGTAGAGTAATGCATAGGAGAACTCAGAGGGGCAAAAGCATTGTTTTGTAATGAAGACTTTTTAAAAGACTGAGTTGAGAGAATATGATTTAAATCAGGGGTGGGGAACATCTGGCCCGTGAAACCATTTGGTCTGACCAGGAGGGCAAATTTATGAACATAATTTCCGTGACACTTGAAATTCAATTTATAATAACTTATCAGTACCATTTCCAGCATAGACTAAATACCCTGTGTGATTGCCACTTCTGGTGTAGTACTACAACCTACAGGTTGAACAATTAGCATGTATCATCATGTAAAGCATGTCTTTACACATGAACCAAGCTCATCTACCTGTTGGGTGTGAAATTTGTTTCATTTTCACCATCAGTCCTGGTGGATTGCATATGTATAACCCTCCTCCCTCTGCTATCATATGATCCCTCTGCTATCATATGACTGTCAAATGGCCTATTGTAATCAAAAGGTTCACCACCTGTTTTAAACTGCCATTTAAAGGCAATAGGCAGTCGCCCCAAAATTTTCTTTGAAAAATCAGCAAACTCTTGCAAATCTCCTCATGTTGCATTACAAGCACCACTGTAGTGAACTGCCTTTAAGTTGTTTAAAATGAACACCAAACAGTCAATCAAAACTGTAGTGAGACTTCTGCCTCTAAGTTGTGTAGGGGATGAATTGTAGCTCTGAATTAACAAATTCCCTTTCCCCTTTGCCAAATTTTTGTGGGAGTTGGACTTAGATCCAAAATAGTGCTATCATTTTATCACTTTCAAGGTCTTTAAGGTTCAAAGATTTCATAATTTTAAGAAAGATATGAAGAAAACTAACATTTTGTGGCTTCTTGATAAAGCTGAAACATTGTGACATAATGAAAGAAATAGCGGCAGGGGCATATACCCACCTAAGACTGGCTTTCCCCCAGCCCGGCACGTGCACCTTCCTCCAAATGAAAGTTTGGGTATGAAAACAATTATGCGCAAACACATCCACAGTGCATATGTTGATATGAAGAGGAGAACCCATTGTTATTTAATAACTCAAACATAAGACCAAAATTGTACAAAACATGTCACATGTCACTGCCTTATTGTTATATGTGTAATCCACAGCTGATGTTTCAACCTTTATTTTCAATACCTAAGAGACTACTGCAGCATTGTGTCCTCTCCCTTCAATACAATTCCACATTGAATCTTTTAATCAGATCTTATGTTCAAAACTGTAAAAAAAAATTTGCGATTTTCATTGCCTTTTTCAATGCGTATCTAGGATAATTAAACAGCTGCTTTACTCTCACAGGCCAATATCTGCTTATTTTTATAGCTACTCAGGTGCCTTCAGATATTTGCATGGCGAAACTTTGCTCTCCTGTACCCCTGTATCCTTGCCGAGGAGCAGTCAAGCACCACACCAGGGATCAGTGGCGTAGCCACAGGGGGTCAGGGGCACTGCCCCCAAATTATTTTGTATCACATTCTTGCCCCTCCCCCCAAATAATGTCAAGGGATGTGTTTAAAAGGAAAAAGGAAGAGTTTTCTTTGACAGATGAAATTACGACATTTACATCATATACAAACTTTGATAAATATGACCAGCTTTGCAATTAATCAATTTGGCCATTTGGCAGGTACGATCTTAACTGAAAACAATAACAAGAAATGATGGCACCCTGGTCTAATTTCTCAAAGCAGAGATTAACCGTATGCATACAGTATCAACATATACGTACCATAGTCATGTATGATGTTCATTGTACGTGCTGCTGCATGCTGCACCAGGCTTCTGTACAGTAAGCTGGTGAATAAAAAGCTTATTTTGGTTGCCCCCCCCCCCCCCCTTGAGAAAAGCCTTGACCCCGTAACAACGAAATTCTGGCTATGCCAATACCAGGGATCATACTGGTGATACCTCCGAAAGAAGTTAAAGGACTTGCACATAATTTTCTGGCCACTTCATGCGTGCACCAATGATAGTCCAAGCAGGAGCTACCCACCCTTTTCCATTTATTGCTGAAGAAAATGCAAGTTATATATTGGTCATAATTATAATTTTGAAGCACCTAAAGCCCACTGGACTGCACTCAAGCAGGCTTCTCCACATTTTTCCTGCTAGTGCCAGATCTGCAGCCATCAGCTGTACCTTCCAGGTAATACCGGTACTCCAATTTGAAGGCTAAGTCTGTGGCACACCTGCAAGGCAGTTGTCTCAACATTAACTCCTATTGGGCAGCATAAAGTGGATTAATTTTTAAGTTCGGGGTAAACATTAACATGATCAATCCACTGTCCCTATGCACACCCCCATCATGAAACCGTTAGTGCAAGTACAGATATTAACACAATGATCAAACTGTGATTTCTATTTTTGTGGCCTGTTAGTATAAACTGCAATGACATTTTGGAGATGGTCAAATGCTTCATTCTAATGGTCACATTTTTATAAATACCCCAAAGCCTCTGCATGGGCAACACCCCTGGATCAACAATGGAATGTAATGTCCTTAGACCCCACCTCAGGAGCCCTACAGTGGGCCCCAGGGGCCTAATTATAAAGCCTATACAAGGGAGTGCTGCACGTCACTAAGATGCCTAGAGTCCTCCATTTTAGTTGGACATCCCAGCTGTGCCCACCCCCACTGAAAAGTCTGATGATACCTTACTGTACTCTGCCCTTATGAAGAAGCCATTGATTGTTATATGGTTGTATTTGTTTTAAGTATAGCACAATGTATGACTGAATTGCGTGAGTCATACTTGCCAACTCTACCGATTTGGGCATGCGGCAGAATACCGCTTTTTAGAGATTCGAACCGGCTACCGATTTTTTACTCTATCTACCAATTTCTGACAAACCTGCCATAGAATTTGACCCCCCCCCCCCCAAGCGCAAGTGCGCTCGGTCGCTTCACAGTACCTCACAAAATCTACCACTTTCAAATGTTGGCAAGTATGCTGAGACTGTTTCTAAGTTTCTAAAGAAAACTATAATGAGCATATCCGTAATACATAATAGGCTAATAGCCATACTCCTACTGTACTATCCTGTGTGGGGGGTCATCCAAAACTCCCAGATTACAGACTTGATTTTTCCCCCTCCCCAACAAGATTTCTTAGAGCTGCACATGCTTACTATAGACCCCTCCCCCAGGCAAGCAGTCTGAAACATTTAACCTTCTGCACCCAGTTGAGAACAGCCCAACGAATGTACAGTAAACATAAACACAGTAAACATACGATTGGGCTAGGCCCATACAAGTAAGCTGATACTATCGATCCTATATAACCTTTGCCCTCTAATGTTTGGCTGCAGCGTATATGGCTTAAGATATAGTCAATACTAACCTTAAAGTGACTCCCAATAATGTGTACGTAACTGTTCCCAAGGAAACTTTGCAACTTTCTTCTTTTTTTCTTCAAAAAAACAAGCTTTCTGGACGTATAATCCACAAGTAATCAAATAATCAAACCTCGTGCAATGACGTTACTGTAATAAATGGATCGAAAATTGAGTCCTAAGGAAACTGACGAACAGCGGTATCATACATTCACGAGCATGCGTTCTTTGGATGTAGTGACGTAAGTTTCTTGTTTGTTGGTCCAAAATTCATAAAAACAGAAATGACAACATTAATTGGCGGGAAATTTTAAAATAAGACATTCAAATATATTTCTAAATTAAGTTCACTAGTGCTGGGAGGAAAAACTAACTTTTCTGCGTAATAACAGTGGTTGTAATTTGAGATGAAAACCTTCACTATATGCATAAGATTGTTAAGAGGGTCCTATTATATAAGGAATAGTAAAACTCCACTTGCCTAATTATCGGACGGTAGTGTTCACACATGGTCCTATCCTGATTGCACTGGGGGGCGGATAGGTTCCTCCCCAATGTATCGCCGACCTCCAGAGGAGTGAGGGGAGAGTGTTGTCATCTACAAAGCATGCTGAGCATCACTGTAGGTAGAAGGGAGCTATATGGATGCCTGATTGACGGTGCCTGCAAGAGTGGGGTAACAACACCGGCCAGAATTCCTGAATACCTGGCTTCATTCTCTTGCTAATTTTTACAATTGTGAAAAGAAATAGCGCCCTCTTTCCAAAACAAGTAACTAGGTCCTTAAAAGACCACGAGCGCCACCAGTTTTTGTTTGGTCACCTTTCATGCTACCAGTGCAACAGTAATGACGTTTGTTTCACAATGGCGTGCTTATGTCACTGCATACTCGAATGACTTGACCAAGTTTTCAAGTTTTGGTAAGGTACAATGGACGACCTAGGGAAGCAAGAATGATCGTCTCCAAAAATGAGTTTTATTTCTTTCTTCAGTTTGGTTCCTAGATGGAAATTACTTACATATGCCTAACAACTGTTCGTATGAATTTGTTTTTGAGGTAAGAAGAAAATAAAAACTGTTTTAGTTCTGCAGGATCAAGAAACCACTTGGACTCATGTCACATCTGTGCACTGGTTTAAGGTTAACTTTGACAAGTTCTTCCATAACTGTGGTAGAATCTAATTGGGCTGTCCTCGTTTGGTATTTGTTGGTTGTTTGTTTTCAGTTAAGGTTGTATGGACTTCAGGGCATCTTATGGGGCCTTAGCCCTCCTTCACCCTTTAACCTGTTATGTTATGGACAATTTTATTTGAGAGGAAGTTCAGAGGAGAGCCACACGCCTTATACCCGAGGTGAGACACCTACCCTATCATGTTAGACTTATCTTGGGCTTACCACCCTGGAGTTGAGAAGGATTAGGGGGACATGCTTCAGGTGTACAAATTTCTCTCCTTTGTCATCTTGCAATTATTTAAATGTTCAATGTGATTCTCGGGTTCAAGGCCATTGTAAGAAGCTAGTTAAGTGTTTTGCAAGGCTCGACATTGTGAAGTTTAGCTTTTCTCTTAGAGTTGTTAACGAGTGGAATAGTCTGCCTGAGTGGGTAGTTAACTCCACATCTGTGCACTGCTTTAAGGTTAACAATGACAAGTTCTTCCATAAGTGTGGTAGGATCTAATTGTGCTGGGCTCGTTTGGTGTTGGTTGGTTCTTTGTTTTCAGTTAAAGTTGTATGGACTTCAGGGCATCTTATTAGGCCCTAGCCCTCCTTTGCCTAGCTTTAACCTGTTATGTTATGTTATGTTTGAGCTTCTTTCTTGTCATATTTTTAACATGTATCTTGAATAGCTTTATGAGGAAATTGTTTTCGCTTCAATACAGACAGGGCAGAGCCCCAGTGTGGGTCCAGGGGGTAAAGCCCCTGGAAGCTCTTGGGTATTTACGAAATTTTAGGCATAAAAATGATGCATTTTAGCTTCAACTTCAAATGCCATAAGGTACATGGGCAATAAATAGACCACAAAAATCACAATTTGACTTTTTTCAATTGTATTCTTACTCCATGTAACTATAACAGTCAGATGGACGAGATCGATAATGCTGAGTGCTTGAGAAAGCAGAGGAGAATGGATTATTTTGAGAATTTCAGGTGGAACAATGTTAAGAATGGGAGTTCTAGTATTTAGAGTAGGTGCGCATGAAGCGCACTGAAAAACAATCATCCTTTTCATACTTTTTAGCGATATGAGTAACAGAAATGCAAAGAGAGAAAATTATCCTCAAGAAGAGGGCTCTTCCCCTGCCCCCCCCCCCTTCGCTAAGTGCCTGTCCCTTATATCGGTACCAGAAATGGCACTTTCTGTGCCTGAAAACTTGCCATCTAAACAATTTTTAGAGAGTCGGTAAATTTACACAGATCGATGGTGGTAAAAATTTTGCCTTGAAAATTTCGGGGGGAGGGGGAACTTTCCCTACGCTGTATAAGCCAGCATATGACATTGGTGGTTGAATGATAATAGAACACTTTGTACAAAGCTATTACAAGCAGGATGTTGTACAGGAAGTATGTAACCCCAAAATGCAGTAATGCAGTAGTTTTAAATGCAGTAGTTTTATTGCATAAAAAAATTTCCTACTTTCCCTACGTGCCTGTTCTTTCCATAGAGAAGGATATGGAAACCCATACCCTTCTCTCGAGGCTTTCTTTCATGTTTCATTTTGTCGATGGTCTGGGACAATTAGTAGTGCACCTCAATTATTTTTATTAGTGTGAAAAAGAGGTTGTGTCGATTTTGAAGGTTATAGACTATGTGATACTTAAAGAAGGCGATGAAATCTTTGTGGGTAGTTTTTACGTGGACATTGTCAAGGGTATCGGCAGTTAAAGTGTCAGGGAAGTAATTTTTACTGGAAGCTGCATCTTAGGAACTTGTGACCAGCGAAGCCTTTAACCACAATCACCAAAGGTGCAAAGTTGGAGGCTGGGGACTGAGGATCCATTCTGGACCATTTCTTGAGAAAATCATGCTTCCCCCTCAGGGACCGTGGAGACGGGGGGGGGGCTAGGGGGCTTTAGCCCCCACACTTTTTTTGCTGTGGGCATTTTGGGCCGCCTTAAACTGCATTTTGGGCCGCCTTAAACTGGCGTCCCAGTTTAAATATCTTCACATATTCTTTTCTTTATATATTCTTTTCACATATTCTTTTCTTTATATTAGTAGGCCTACGTCTAGCCAATACTTGAGGCTTTATCTTATAGGGGTTAGCTACTGTAGCTCATACTTTCCTTCATAGCTTACTTTTTAGATTTATTGTATTGTTGCCTGTTCCCTTACTGTACCTTTTTGTTGATTACCTATGGCTGAAGACCAACTTATTTGTTGTGATGATTGTGGTATGTGGGCTGAGTTTGTTAATTTGGGCCTAAATTGCACATTTGAAGAAGCATCTAGAGATACCTTTGTTTTTGTTTGTCAGAAGTGTAACCGCCTAAAAGAACTTGAAGGACTTTTGGCTGCTGCTGACAGCTCAAACGGGTGGGTTTCAGTACAGAAAGGTAGAAAGCCTGTTGAAATTATTGAGGGGTGTCCAGCTGTTGAGACGTCAAATTCTTTTTCGGGATTATCAGTGGAGGATATTGTTCAGGAGGTTGTAGAGGAATCAAAGGAGAGGGACTTAGGTATTTCTGGTGGTCTGTGGGAAGGGGAAAAGGCTAAGGGTAAGGTACTGTTTGTTGGGGACTCCATTACTCGGTATACTGATAGGGAATTTTGTAAGAGGGACCGAAGGAACAGGGTAAGGATTTGTCTCCCGGGTGCTAGAATTGAGGACATCTCGGCCAGAGTTGGCAAAATTGTTGGGGACGAGGAAGTTGTAGCTGTGCAAGTGGGCACTAATGATCTCAGTCGGGACAATCAAATTTCACTTAGGTCAAAGTATAAGGAACTGATTTGTAGGCTAAAGTCGACACGTTTGAAAGGGGTTGTTTGTGGTATTCTCCCTCGGTTTGATAGGAAGGTCTCTTGGGGCAAAATTTTGGGATTTAATAAGTGGTTGAAAAACGAGTGTGCTCTTGAGGGTTTTCTCTTTGTTGATACCTGGGCTGGTTTTGTAAATAGGAGGGATCTTTTTGCTAAAGATGGATTGCACTTGTCGAGCATAGGGGCTAATGAGCTGGGTAGGCTGGTTTCTAGGGCTGTTGATTCGCAGGTGTCAAACTAGAGTCAGGGGTGAGGTCAGCCAAGAATGGGGGGGTTTCTGAGTTTTATTGTGCTCAGAGTGATTGTGTTAACTAGTAACAAGGGGAAACATGTAAATAGGGCAGTTTGTGGAATGAAGGTCATGTTTGCCAATGTTCGCAGCCTTTTCAATAAGTTCAGTGAGTTCCTTGCTCATATTTCCATAGACAATCCAGACATAGTTGGGGTTACTGAAACTTGGCTCCATAGTGATATCAGCAACTCTGAAATTCAGGTTCCTGGGTACAAAATTTTCAGGCAGGATAGGGCTGATACTGTCTGTGGTAGGGGTGGAGGGGTTTTACTGTATGTTAAGGATAGCATAAATTGTGTTGATGTTACCAACAAGTTTTCTTCAGGATTTTCTAACTGCTTGTGGTGTGAAATTAGTTTTGGCAATGAGTCTTGCACTCCTTTAGTTGTTGGTATTATTTATCGTTCACCAAATTCTTGTGCTGATAATAATCAGAGTTTGTTCGAAAGTTTTAGGATAGTTTCTTCGCAAAGGGCAGTTGTGTTTGGGGATTTCAACTTTCCTGATATTGATTGGCATTCATGTACTAGTGGGTCACATGGGAGGGATTTTCTCGAGGCAGTGTCTGATGATTTCTTTACCCAGCATGTTCTGTTTCCCACTCGTGAGGACAATTGTCTGGATTTGGTACTAAGTACTGATGAAAACATGGTTAGAAATGTAGCTAGTGGTGGTAAGATAGGATCTAGTGACCATGACCTCATAAGTTTTGAGTTACTTTGTTTCAGCAAACTTCAAGGTAGTGACAAAACTGTTTTAGATTTCAGCAAGGCTAACTTTACTCATGCTAAAGAGCTTCTTACCATAGACTGGGTTGCACGTTTGTCTCACTTAGGTCCTGCTGAAGCATGGAGTGTCTTTCGTAATATAGTTACTGACACTACAAAGTTGTGTATCCCACTCAAGAAAGCTGTGGTTAAAAAAAGGCCAATCTGGATGTCTAGAGAGGTACTTAGAGCAGCCAGGAAGAAACGTAAGTGCTGGCGTCGTTATAGGGTCAGTAAGAATTCTGATGACTTTGCAGTCTACAAGAAGCAGGAACTCTTAGTTAAAAATTTGGTTATTGACACTAAAGCTAAGTTTGAAAAGCAATTGGCCAAGGAGGTTAAGGTAAATCCAAAATCTTTTCATGCCTATGTCAGGTCTAAGCAGAAGGTTAAGGAGGGTGTTGGGCCTCTCCAAGGTAATGAAGGCACACTAGTTACTGATCATCAGGATATGGCTAATTTGTTAAATGATTATTTCGTATCTGTTTTTACCAAGGAATCATCTGTTTTGGGGACTTGTAGGGATTCTGATAATTCTTCTTTAGTTAGTGATGTTGTCTTCTCTGAAGAGTTGGTTTGTAATAAGTTGAAGAGTTTAAAAGCTAGTAAGGCCCCTGGGCTTGATGGGATCCATCCTGCCATTCTCCATGAATACTCCGAGATTTTGTCAGTTCCTCTTTGCATTATTTTTCAGAAGTTTCTGGATTCAAACTTTGTACCTGTTGACTGGCGGATTGCTAATGTTACTCCAATTTCAAAAAGGGAGATCGGAGCTTGCCTTGCAATTATAGGCCGGTCAGTTTAACCAGTGTTGTGTGCAAAGTTATGGAATCTGTAATCAAGGATTGTTTGCTTAAATATCTTTTAGATAATGGGTTACTCAATCTGTCACAGCATGGTTTTTTACCGAGTAGATCTTGTGTTACTAATTTACTAAGCTTTCTTGAGGATGTTTCCTTATCTCTTGACTGTGGTCACAGTGTTGATGTCATTTACCTTGATTTTTCAAAAGCCTTTGATAAAGTTCCATTAGGTAGACTTATGGTTAAACTGCATAGGTTAGGCATCAAGGGCAGTTGTGCTGACTGGATAAATTCATGGCTCAATGGTAGATCTCAGAGAGTTGTTGTTAATGGTAATTTCTCTTCTTGGAAAGAAGTTACAAGTGGAGTTCCACAGGGTTCTGTTCTTGGCCCGCTTCTTTTCTTAATTTTCATCAATGATATTGATAGCTCTCTCACATCTAGTATTAGTAAGTTTGCTGATGATACTAAGCTCTATAGGAAGGTTAGTGATAAGGATGATGCCTCATTACTGCAAAAAGACTTGGATAGGTTATTTTCATGGTCTCAGACTTGGCAAATGTCTTTTAATGCAGATAAGTGCAAAGTCCTTCACTTTGGTCCTAAAAATTTCAGCTATGATTATAACATGAATGGTAGTATTCTGAGTGATGTGACTTTTGAGAAGGATCTGGGTGTAGTTAATACAGGTGATTTAAAGCCATCTAGACAGTGTGCAGCTGCTGCTGCTAGGGCTAATAGGGTGCTTGGATTGATCAAGAGGAATTTCAGTAGTTTTAGTAAAGAAATTGTACTAAATCTGTATAAGCAGTTGGTAAGACCCCACCTCGACTATGCAGTCCAGGCTTGGAGTCCCTTCTATGAAAAGGACAAGCTTCTTTTAGAGCAAGTTCAGAGGAGAGCCACTTGCCTTATACCCGAGGTGAGACACCTACCTTATCATGTTAGACTTAAGCATCTTGGGCTTACCACCCTGGAGTTGAGAAGGATTAGGGGGGACATGCTTCAGGTGTACAAATTTCTCTCTGAAAGGAATCCTTTGTCCTCTTGCAATTATTTAAAGGTTCAATGTAATTCTCGGGTTCGAGGCCATATTGTAAGAAGCTAGTTAAGAATTTTGCAAGGCTCGACATTAGGAAGTTCAGCTTTTCTCATAGAGTTGTTAACGAGTGGAATAGTCTGCCTGAGTGGGTAGTTAACTCCACATCTGTGCACTGCTTTAAGGTTAACATTGACAAGTTCTTCCGTAAGTGTGGTAGAATCTAATTGTGCTGGGCTCGTTTGGTGTTGGTTGATTCTTTGTTTTCAGTTAAGGTTGTATGGACTTCAGGGCATCTTATGGGGCCTTAGCCCTCCTTTGCCCTTTAACCTGTTATGTTATGTTACATGACTAATACAATCAGTGACTGCACTTTCATTGGCAAAACTTGAAATGGATACACTCTGCTTGGTTGGTCAGTACACAGGCTGGATGTTATGTGGGCATGGCTGTACACAGGATTTTTTC
Organism: Holothuria leucospilota; assembly: GCA_029531755.1. Classification (NCBI taxonomy): domain Eukaryota; kingdom Metazoa; phylum Echinodermata; class Holothuroidea; order Aspidochirotida; family Holothuriidae; genus Holothuria; species Holothuria leucospilota. The sequence goes on along the minus strand of CM055981.1, from coordinate 26,892,724 downwards.
GGGGGTGGGGGGTGCATGGGTGGGCAGAAGGACTGCAATATTTTCAGACCTCCATCTAACATCATGTTTAAGTTGCAGATGTTCCATACAGTTCCATACAAACACATCATGTCTGACCTTGCATGCATGGACCCTGACCTACAAATATTAAACCACACGTCACTGGACCAAAATCAGATGGTGGTCTTGGGGCTTAAAACATAAAAGTTCTTCCAGAAATTAAAACATAATGAAGACATCAGATCACAGAACCTTTAAAGTCTTATGTCTATTCTTTCAAGAAAGAGGATGAACAACACATTTCAGGTAAACCTATTAAAGTTGCATAAATAAAATTATCCCTCGGCCTGATTCTGTTTACTGATAACTGAATATCTCTTCGTTATGGTAATAACTTATAATAAGCTCAAACAACCCATCGATGTTTTGTACAGCGCTGATGACTGGCACTGATCCATGCAACAGTTAACCTCATAACTAGTTGACAGAGGATAAAATAAGTGGAATCACATGGTGGTTTCCTGTTCAACATGCTGCACAAACAACATTTGTATCCTGCAAATACTACACAAACCTACTTTACAGTCACACACAGCCAGCATAGCTAAGCCATTTCATTACCTTTGAATCGTAGTCCCCCACTCTTATGTGCAGAGGTGTTGTTTGTGGTAGGGTATTGGCAGTTAATAGGCTTGGGTGAGTCACCTGACTCTATACCCACAGTCATGACTGGTTAGGCCCAAGCCTAATCAGAATTCTGTATAAAATGGTAATCCTGGCCTCATGTTGCTATTTTGGTTTGAAAACTTAGGGTTTAACCATGTCCTTGCTCCTAGGGCACGCAAGCTGCACCACTGCCATGTGGGCATGTTTAAAAGTCCAGCAATAACATTTTCAGCTATCTACAAACTGCATGGACCCTATTCTTTGATACTCTGTTAATTAAATATGAAAATGAATTAAAGTATTATCATATAACATAGACGACACTAAAATTAAATGAAGCAAGCCCTCATGATCAGGGAACACTCTTGTTACTTGATCATTGTTTAGAAGAACATCACTTGCCCTCCAAAACCTTTATCAAAACCATGCAAACAAACTCTTTCATAAATTAATGGACTTACCAAATGGAATGACTCACCCCATTGGCCTAGGGTATGGTCAGTTAAAGGTGGGTTACTGACAATGCCAATGTGACTCACACAGTCACCAAGCAATTAAGCAGTCACTACTCTTCAGTCAGATACTTAAATTAAAAACTGCCTTGAGTGAGCTATGGTCACTATTATACTGTTTATATCCATGATGTATGAAATTATGAAAAATGTCAGCCAAAATGCAAACTGCATTGTTTCTCAGACTCACGGGTTTGTCACCTGACATAATTAGATGTTACTCACAGGATGTATCATTTAAGATCACTCAAAATGTGCAATGACTCAAAATGTGAAATGACCATGCCCAGCACATTGTGGCACAAGTTATAGTTCATAGACAATTTCCAAGCAGATATGAAATGCAACACATCCAGCAACCTCAAGCACACTGTTCAGCTCATATGCCCATTTCTTAACATTGAACATTTGAAATGCTTAGATGTCCTTGCATGCTTTTTGGTGTCCCAAAGAGAAAGCATATGGAAGAAGGGTTCCATAGCATTAATATATAATGACAACAGGTATAGTGAAACCCCACAAAATTGTAATTCTTTATGACTGGGGTTTTGGAAACTTTGCACTTATACTTGGCTCTAACGATAGGCTGCATTGCACAATTTTAGTTTCTTGAAAATCTCGATCAGTGCCTTTCGTAGGACTGCCAGTGAGGAAATTTGAAACTCTTGGAGAAGACGTACTGCAGCAGGTCTGATATTGGGAAGCAAATTATCCACACCACTGCTGGAATACTTTTAAACAGTTACATTATACACATACTTACATATAACAAAGTCACCTTCAAATGTAATCCAAAAGCCACCACAAGCAGATTCTCAAATGTAATGATGTTTGATCCATTGTGGGTGGCTCTTTAATTACATAACCACTCATTATAAACACTGCATATAGGATCATCTATGGCTCTTGATTTTTAATCATGACAAAATTTCCATTACTGAATAGTTCAATCAATGGGAAGTATATAACTTCCCTTAAAAGAAGAATGAGAACAGAATTTAAAGACAGACTGTCATCACCCCAAAGTATATTTTTAGTGTATGTATATCAAAATTCTCAGTTGGTGACTGCTGTTTGATTGACATCAAAGTTTGAAAATTTGAAAGTTGCAGAGTAGCTCACATTCCACACAAGGCAGAGAGGGTACTTTTATTACATTTTATAGCCTTGTGTGCTTACCAGGACATGGCCTTAGGCAATAAAACAGGTTTATTCTTGCACAAGGAAGAGCTATAGCTCATACGTACAGTTATGGGAGGAGCTAGAAGATGCATAGTTGGGAGAATTGAAACTGCCTGGGATCATGAAAATTCCCCTTTAAAGCAGCAAATGATAATAAGCTTTCATAAAAGTGAAAATCAAAAATTGCAATAACTCTGACCAAAAAAACCAGATTAAAGGCAGTAGGCAGTCACCCCAAACAGAGTTAGTGTATCCTGTCACTCTTGTTCATGAATGGCCTATTTTGATCATGTGACAATATTTTTGTTACTGAATTGTGGAATTTAAGGCGAATTTCGCCTTGCTTTACCTATTGTTTGTAATAGTTATGTTCAAAACGTCTTCAGAGGTGCCAGTAATGCAATAAGAGGAGATTTGCAAGAGTTTGCTGATTTTTCAAAGAAAATTTTGGGGTGACTGCCTGTTGCCTTCAATGAAGTGTATGATGCCATGGTATGGAAGGAAACAGGTTATTTCTCTTTAAGAGATATGAATAGGTCTGATGTCACAAGTACAAGTACAAAATGTTACACAAGCAGCAATACTAATGACTTCCAAAATCTGTGAGAATAAATGCAAATCCATTTTGACTATACTACCACCAACAAGCCCATTTGCCAAAGTGTGTGAGTACATACAACAAGTTTGAAGAGAAACATGACTTACACTAAACATTATCCTCGGTGCTAGAAGGCGTCCCATTACACCCAGAAATTTACAATGCCCACACATAGTAAACTACAGGTGTTTATAATATCTCAGTGCCACATGCTTTCATTTATATGAACATTTTTTGAAGTCTGGTAAGTATAGTAGCTGTACTTGGGCAGTTGGGTGCTGGCAATGTCAACACAAGAGCATCAATGATGCTGTAGCTCAACTACGATTCCCTCACCGACACTTTCTGTTATGAAGTTTCATTAGGGAATCAAACCAATAAGTAGTCATGGATGCAGTTATGGACAGTCATATGATCTAGCTGGCACCTTCAGTGCTACAGATGTAAATGGTCCAAGGTATGGCATATGAGAGTTGCTTCAGCTTCCAACAACTTTTTCAATATTTATGGACACAATACTGTAGGTAATTCTGCTGACAAAAATGAAGTGCAATTTATATTCCAATTTGTCAGGCCCATCATCAAATAATGATTTCTATGGCAATATATATCAAACAAAAACAAAACTCCTGTGGAAAATTGGTATTGGTCAGCTCTGACCCTTTGTGATCTAAAAGGACACTTAACATCAACACAAAGTACACCTGTGGTGACCCATCATCCACTTCCACTGAACACTCTGGCCAACTTCAATAAGATTCTGACACAACCCCTAGTGTTTAATGGCTTTTGCTTGATTCTATTGTTTGACCTCTCTTTGACCCCAGTGACCTTGACCTTCAAAAGTACAACTCTGATGACCCATCAGATGCTGGATACATTTGCTGACTTTTATAAGATTCAGACACAACCCAAAGAAGTTGAAGGCTAATTTGCATGATTCCATTGTTCAACCAGTTTATGACCCCAAATGACCTTTGGCCTTCTTCAGAAGTGCAACTATGATAACGCATCATCTACTGACCACTCTGGCCAACTTTACTAAGATTTGGATACAACCAATAGTAGTTAAAGCTTTTGCATGATTTCAGTGTTTGATCTATCTATGACCCAAATGACCTTTCACCTACTTCAACCCACCAAGTAACAACTGTAAAACAATTTTCCTTATGAACATCACAACAGTATATACCTCTCCTTCATATTGTAACTCTATTCTAGAAGCCATGTAATTCTACTGAGATAAAACACAAAATAAAATGGCTATCATGTTAAAAATAAGAGATATGCCCAACTTTGTTTTTTGATCCTTCTAAAATATTAAAACCTCTAGGAATGTTAAGAATTCCCTGACACTAGGGAATTGGTATTTGTCAAATAGCAACTCCGTGCTGACACAATGTGCAAAAAACTTTGAAACCTGAGTACCAATGTTTATACACACATCTTCACATGGGCTGTGGTGCATGGAAAGATAAAAGGAGATTTATTAATGAAGCACCAACTCAACAAGTAGATGCAACATTGCTGTGTCAAGTATGAACCTAGAAAGCAGTGGATTAGCTAAAGGTTGGGGGGGGGGGGGGGTTAAGGGATGCAAGTGTGACCAGAGGTCTTGTTTGTCTGTTGCTCACATTAGAAAACTCAAAGAGTGAACAATGCCTCTATACCTGGAGGCCCTCCTGGCCCCTTAGAAATGGTGGAACCTTGATGATCCAGGCCTCAAATAATTCTGGTTTTGCAGCTGGTTATAAAAGTTCCTAGAAAAGTTCCTTTGCACACCCCTCCTCCCCCACCCACACTCCTTGAGAATTTTCTGGCTACACCACTGTTAGTGAGATCAGGATTATTCCATAGTCTACCACCACCAATGGATTCCTATTTCTGTTCTCTTAATTTGTCCCCCCCCTGGCCCCCCATATTCAACATTAATGCTTAAAGTGGGATTCGCTCCTTTCTAGAGCACTTAATTGGGATGCCATTTTTCTTCTGTAGTGGTGACCCACACATGGTAGAGGCACTGTTCTAATAACAAATTTGTGTTTTAAGAGTGCAATTTCCTACTACCACAGCACTTGGGATGCCAAATTTTCTCACGATACTGGGACCAATGTATGGAAGTGAGAAGCTACCTTGGAAAATTTGCATTGCAGAGTGTGTTTTCTGCTATCTACCACTTATAGAATGTTAAATTTCCTCACTTCAGCCCCAAACCTTGGTGGGGCTGCTGTGGGTTGTGATCCCCGCCATATGGCACCCCCACCGAAAAACCACCTTCCAGACTGAGAATCCCTAGAATAGCCACTGCCGGCTATGCAATCGCTTAAGGAGCTCTTATGTTTAGGTTTCGCCCTCAAGAACTAGTAGACCTTTTCACTTAACCCTGGATTCACCCCTGTTGGCTACTACAACAGTGACAAGGCAAACACTAAGGGAAATACGGCCATCAGCTGAAAACACTTGAAAAAATCCGTGTTCCAGATATTCAGTACCTTTACTGATCAGGCGCGGATCCAGACATTTCAAAAAGGGGGGCTGAAAGCCCCCTTGAATGTTCTCCTAGATTAATATTATGCTAATTTCTCATATTTGTAATTGTTGATGTGGCAAAAAAGGGGGGCTGAGGCCGGGAAAGCCCTCCCCTCCCCCTGGATCTGTGCCTGCTGATTTTCTAAATCTGCTAAAAACAGCAATTCAATTGGAACACATTATTCTTTTGTCCTGAGGGTGATCAAAACACTGCTGTCCCATACAATGCCTTTGTTAAAACTCCCTTTCAATATACCTTCTAAATTACTATGAACTCATTTGACTTATTCTTTATTTTCAAAGTGTATAATTTTTGTTAGTACTCATGTTTTAACATACCTGCACAACTCCCATAATTTAAAATTGTTGTGACAAATCTTTCTTTTCAGTGAAAGATTTTTTTTAAATACACTAGATAACCTTTTTACATAACAGGAGAATCATAGAAAATATAACAGAGGAGAAAAATGTTTGGTTTTGTATTAAAAAATGAAAAATATATAAAAATAGAACTAGAAAAATAATTCAGATAAATTTGATAATACACTTTTGTTAAACAAACTTATCTTTTCAGCTTCAAAGCATATTACAGGATTGTCAATGCATGAATATTTTCATTCCAAAAGGATTGTGGCATGAAGCAATAAATTTAACACAATGAAGGTGATGACAAATGGAAAGAAAGTTCAATTCCTGTATTATTTCAGGAATACAGTCAGAATCTCACATAGTTCACTGCACTACATACTCCAAAAGAATAAAATCCCACTTGAATAAATGCTTTATAAGTAAAAGTGGATTCTTTGCAAAGTCCAATCAAAACTATAATCTTTGGTATTTTGTAAATTTATGTTTAGTTCATTGTGATGTTAAGTGCTATGATCTCGACAATTTGCAGCGCTCTGTAAGTATAAATTATGTATGTATTATGTAAATTTCACAAAGATTAAACATTTACAGGAGTCTTTTACCTTTTTCAACTATCAATAGACTAGATCTGCACATTACGTATTGAAAAATGAAGTATGTAGTTACTGAGTACAACACCCTTGTATCTTTAATTATATCTTCCATTTAATTGCAGCATTTAACTTGCAAATGTTACAAAGTCTTTGTCAGTTTCTACTTTGTGAATGTGATAACGATGCTCAAAGTTAGGCCAGTAGTATGTGGCATGAATTGTCACTGAGTGTACAAAATCATTCCCATGAAACTATCTTCATCAGAACTCAAAATGCAAGTGGGAGCACGGGCATAACCAGGTGCAATTGATGGGTTTGAATGCAGTGGCAGAGCAAGTGAATTTGGTTGGGGAGGGGGGGGGGGGAGAATGGCCTGTAGGGGCGCTCTGAGGTAGGTGGATACTTTATGCCTCAATACAGTTAAACCTAAAAAGGGTGCCGACAGCCCATTTGAGTCTCAGGGCAAAACGCAGTGAAAGTCCCCCTGAGTATATGGTTAGTTAGTTAGTTAGATAATATTTAACGACACACCAACACGAATGTGTTATATAGTGTCAACTAGATAAATTCGTTTCAAGTCCTCCCCTTTAGTCGCCTCTTATGACAGGCGGGGCATACCGTGGGCATATTCTATAACCACCAGCCCACAGGGGGCGATCGACGCTCTGCCACTGTTTGAATGAACCTCCTTTCCAACCCCTGTAAAGTTGTCTCAACTGTAAATATCTTGGAATGCTTTTGGTTTTCATTTGAGTACCCTTCTTCCCTTAATTATTACTATAAAGATTCTCCTTGATGTACATAGCTTGTATGTAAGTACATAGGGCACTATGTCTTTCACCTTTAAAAAAGTGTATTTACTATGGGCCAGAAGGGCCGACTACATAGATATGTAAAAATTTGGGACCAGCCATGAGCAAAAGGCTAAAAGGCATCAAGGAAACTATTCTTAGCTCAGGGGTAGGAATGGAGTACAGCGAATATAGCTGAACATTTTAGACTATACTGTCCTAGTTTAAGTGTCGCTATCCTCTTCAGAAATTTTTTGAATATTTTGTTTCCTTAAATGCAATTTGATGTTACATTCTGTGCAGTTTTTGAGGTACACTGAAAAGATCTGATGTATTTCAGAGGTAATAAATAAGGGGTTTTGTCCTTAAAATGTGGGGTAAGGGTAATAAATAAGGGGTTTTGTCCTTAAAATGTGGGGTAAGGGTCTAGGAGCATAATAAGATAAATTTCTATCCTAACAATTTTGTGGATGTGTAGCTCAAAGCCTGAGTCCACTTCCTATGCTGTTGTTAAAACAACTTACATCACTATTTGAGCAAAGGGGCCAGTATGACATATTCAAACATGTGCATGTTCAGGACACTGTGTCACTGGCCCTGCAGATGTTAAATTACTGAAGACTAAATTTTTGTCCTTGTTTTGTACCTGAAATTGTGTAGTTCCTGTTGTTATTAGATTCATTTGCTAATTAGATCATACTCAAAGGCAGTAGGCAGTCGATCACCCCAAAATTTGCTTTGAAAAATCAGCAAATTCTTGCAAACCTCCTCTTATTGCTTTACAAGCACCTCTGAAGGCATTTTGAACATAACTATTATGATCAATAGGTAAAGCAAGGAGAAATTTTCCTTGAATTTCACAATTCTCTAACAGAAACATTGTCACATGATCAAAATAGGCCATTCATGAACTAGAGTGATGGGGCACACTAACTCTGGACTGGGGTGACTAAATATTGCCTTTAGGGGCAGATGTCCCAACTGGAACCATATCCCACCCATATGCCCCCCAACACCCCCCACCCCCATCCTCATTTACATTAATTTACGCCGAACAGGATTTTCCAATTCAGGGAGTGAGCACTTTTGCCCGAATACAGGGTGTGCCAGTGCCATCAGAGGGGTTTGCATATTGGGAGGGGGTAAACTACTTGACTCTGATATAAGGGGATGGGGGATGATGAACCACGCATTTTCTGAGGTAATTTTGGACATTCTAAGATTGGCCACTACTGCAGGTCATCACCATGTCCAAGGGGGGTTGCACCTCCAAGCTCCCTCCCATTTGCTATGCCACAGTGCAGGATATGGACATAGGTATATATATATATATATATATATATATATATATATATATATATATATATATATATATATATATATAGCTAATTTGGGATTTAGACAAAAAAACCTTATGAAAAAACGCAACTGTTGGGAGAACTCAACCCTTAGGCGAAAAAACCGTTTCGCCTTAACGTTTTACACACTGTTTTATATAGGAATGCGTAACTCTATACGCAAGTCTGATTTACCACATAATGTTTATGCAATTACTTAGCTGCCACATAACTTACGTGCATGTATCCGTTAACACTAAGGACTTACGGGCCATTGAAATAACTTGCATATATATCTCAGAACCAAAAGGGGAAATATAATCTTATGTATTTTATTGTTTTTTCTTCTCTGGTTGTATTGGCGGTATACCCATTTCGCCTAACAGGTCGAATAATTAGCGTTATATATATATATATATATATATATATATATATATATCTATCTATATATATATATATATATATATATATATATATATTATATAACGCTAATTCGACCTGTTAGGCAAAATCGGTATACCGCCAATACAACCGGTGAAGAATATATATATATATATATATATAACGCTAATTCGACCTGTTAGGCGAAATCGGTATACCGCCAATACAACCGGCGAAGAAAAAAACAATAAAATACATAAGATTATATTTCCCCTTTTGGTTCTGAGATATATATGCTCGTTATTTCAATGGCCCGTAAGTCCTTAGTGTTAACGGATACATGCACGTAAGTTAGTGTGCAGCTAAGTAATTGAATAAACATTATGTGGTAAATCGGACTAATGCGTATGGAGTTACGCATTCCTATATAAAACAGTGTGTAAAACGTTAAGGCGAAACGATTTTTTCGCCTAAGGGTCGAGTTCTCCCAACAGTCGCATTTTTTCATACGGTTTTTCGCCTAAATCCCAAATTAGCAATATATATATATATATATATATATATATATATATATATATATATATACCTAACTGTGGAATAAGGGGAAATTTTTGGTCAAAATATCAACGGTAGGGGGAATTTGCCGTTAGGGGGAAAAATTCGTTTCCCCTTAACGTTTTCACACACTGTTTCAATGGGAATACGTGACTTTATGGTAAAATGCATATTGCTGTACGTAATATACGTAATTACTTCAATGTTGACCAAATTACGGACACGTATCTGTTAACACGTACAACTAATAGGCCATTGAATTTACGTACATGTATACCTTTTTACTTAAAGGCGAAATATACACTTATGTATTTTATTGTTTTTTATTTCGCCTAAACATACAAAGATATACAAATTTCCCCCTATTGTTCAATCTAGTGGTATATATATATATATATATATATATATATATATATATATATATATTATATATATATATATATATATGAGGGCCTATGTGTTGGGGGACAGCCTTATTCTTACCCTCAGGGGCTTGGGTTCAAGAGACATATGGAACTAGGACTTTCTCTGCTCCTTAATGCCCTATCTAACACTTAAATGCTAGTATGTTATACAATTTAGGGGTTTCTTTCTACTGAAATTTGACATAACTTTAATAAGGCTACCCAAGTTATTATGGTCTGTCTCAGCACTTTGCCTCATATTTCGTTGCTATAAGAGCATACCTTTCTGCTATTTTCAGTTCCATGGAACTGAGGGCGCTTTCCATCTCTTGGTTCCTTACTAGTTCTTGCCACTTTGGACGTTTGGTGGAGTCCTTAAACATTCTCCCAACCTCCCCACTTCTCTTCTTATTAAAAGTATTAACTAGCTCAAAAGTTGCATGATAGAGTCGTTTCCTCCCATGAAAACTCATTTTGAGTTTCCTCCAACTTCTGCAGGGCTTCATGAGACTTTTGACTGTCCAGGAATTTAACTTATTGAGGTCGAAAGTGGAAGTCAATTCAATGAGTTGAATCTCCTTTTTTTTAAGCTTTGCAAAACAGGAGAGGTTAACCTTAGACCAGGGTCTGTCCAATGTGAAAGCCATATGAAAGGCTGTCCAACATCTTGACCCCAGCAATGGTTTTTTGTCCAGAGCTACCACAGATGCTCCTGGCACTCACAATTAACAACTCATCGAACAGGCTTGGATCAATGAGATTTATCAGGGACATCTCCCTGTAGTCCTTCTTGAATGTATCAGCAGCCTTGCCAGTTGTCTCATCCACAGCTGGGAGATGACATGTTTTCTCATTGATCCAAGCCTTTCCAACAGAGAAGTACCAACATTAGTATGAGTTCATCCCCCTCCACTATGCTCTTAATGTCATCTTCCCTCATTGGCATGAATAACTTCTCTTCTCAGATCTTGGAAGTCATGGCTCACAAAGAGAGAATTTTTTCCATGGAGGGCATCATGAAAGAGTATTCTGCACTTAGCTGTTAGAGTGGTGTCTTTCACCTCATCAAAATCCATATCTCTGACACCTCCCTGATCGCCACTGGCCTGTTGATTACCTTACACTGTGACACATGCCTCCATAACTCGGACATCTCAAAAAATCCATAGCATTTAAGACATGGCAAATAATCCTCCACGACTTTGGCATGATGAGATCTTCTGACGATACTAAGGTCTGCAACCTCTTTCTTCAAAACTTCCACATTGTGATGAAAGTTGCCCATGAGCCTGAGTGCTTTTGGGTACGTTTCTCTTTGTTTTGTTCATTTAGGGCGTACCTCCACCACAGCTGTCTCAGTGTTTGCATGGGTCTCCAAGCAGGGAGTTGCTATTTGACACTCCCTGCTCCAAGTCGCAGGCCATTTTAGTCTTCAATAGCTTTGAACACACAAAACAACACTGGAATTTGTCATAGCTCCTGCTTTCATTGTTAGTCTTTTATACTGGGAGACTGTGACCTGAGGATATGCTGTTTTGATAGCTATACTGCATTCATCTGCAAATGTAAAACAAATTTAAAAACACTTATTTCCTACACTTAAAGTACAAGACTTAAGACAAAAAACCTTTCAAATACAAATTATGGGAGGGCTCATAATAGCTCCCAGCCCTTTGACACAGCCTTTTACCTGCACTAAGCAATAAGTCTAATCTATCAAACTGTGGTAGGGCCTGGCATTGACCCCTTGCCTTTAACACACCTTATGCTCATTCATGTATATATACTTTGTCACACACATATCAACAATTTTCAAAAGTTTTACGGTAAATGAATTGTTACATGCATCCAAGATACATACTGTAGAGTAACCTTTAGTATGCACATATTAGTTAAATGTTCTAAAACATGACATAAAAATCAAATACTAGAAGATTTGGCTGATGTTTCATTATAAATTTATTAGCTAGTATATAGTCTTATCTATTTAGTGTCCATACATGTAATGTTATGATGGGGAGATGAGACATTGTACTTAACATCATAAGTGTGTGTATACCTGGCTCTGAAAATATGAGTTTATATGCCACCCTTGGCTTAAACAAACTGAGTCACTACAAAAACTGGTTGATTTTTCAAAGTCACCATATCAATTTAACTTCAAGAAAACCCCCTGCCCCCCCCCCCCTCGAGCTCCCCACAGTAAAAAGAAAAGGCAGATAAAAAGGAAAACAAAAGTTTATGTGAACAGCACAATTAGATACTTCATGTAAGACTACCTCAAACTGAGGTGAATAGACAACTGAAGGTAAGTGAATAGGCTGAATAGCCTGAAGTGAATAGGATTAGTAGGTGTCTATTCACTTCAGTTTGAGGTTGGCTTTCATGAAGTATATACCCTTTCTTACTGAAAGGGGGTTTCATACTTCAGTAGGGCTGTAAAAACTATGGAAGTTGAACACTGTTTCACTCTGAGCTATTTCCATAATTGTCCCAGAAGAGCAAGGGATGACCATAAACAATTCTTGTAGCTTTTATTGGGTGTGAAACTTTGGAAGTATAAACCAGCCTTCAGAATCACTAAACAAGGCCAGGAAAAAAGAGTTTAGTAGTCTCTCATCATCACCAGTGCATCTTTTTTCATCTGCATCAATTTTCTCTTTATTTATTTTCATATTTTGAACAATGTCCTAGGTTGTACAGTAGTCAGACAAGGAACTGAGAGGGGGCAAAGGGGGAATTTCAGGGGGGCAAATGTGTAAAAATGTATTATTAATTCAACGGCAAATTGAAACTTTCCTGGGGAGCTAAAAAATTTACAGGGGGCTTTGCCCCCCTTGGCTACGGGCCTGCAATATCCACTCACATCACAAAAAACTTACTGGACCTACATTGAAGTCCCTCCTGGAAGAATCAGAGAACTGGTTCTTTTTTTTGTTTTGTTCAGCCTATAAAAGTTCTTTTTTTTTGTTTAGCCCAAAGTATAAAAGTTTGAAAATTTCTAGCTATCTCTGCAACTGAATAAGGTATGAAGATGTAAGCTGAACCAATGACATGTTGTATTGCACCATTTATGATGTAAATTTGGTGTGTTTTAATTTTTTTTCCTTGAGTCTCCTTAAATGGTGCAATACGTAAGTTGTGTGTTGAATAGATGACTATATTGTACTTAGTACAGTATCTGCACTAATTGGACTCAGATAATGTTTTACAATAGTGCCTGTGGTTTGTAGCTGTTCCTCAGCTGTGCTCTGAGAAGATTACAGAAAGCTGAAATGATAGAGCTTAGTCTATAAATAGTGGCACAATGATAATAAGCCAAAGAGCTTTTTTTTAACAGCCTTAGAATGAAATGTTCAATTATTTTCTGATTATCTTGCACCCATGGATTGAGAGGGTGCTGTGGCATGACCATCTAGTAGTAGCTTTCTTAAAGCAGTAATGGCTCAGCCTCTAAATAGTCAGACCAGATAATTGTCACTGACAATGGAAATCCCTGCCCAAAGAATAAACTTTTTTGCTTGTGCATGCATTATGGCTGGCCATACCACAGTCAGAGTATCTTTGCATGGAATTACATCCCAAGAAAGAGCACATGTAATAAACCAGGACTAAGCCTGAGGTAGAGTTGTTAGGCTCTATGGTTTAAAGGAGGAGTTCCAGAATCAAATGCCTTTACATTGGTGATTAAAGGGGTTTCCAGTATAAACAACAGGAAAAGTTTTCCTGAAAATATCTTCCACTGGGGTTGTTCCCAGAAAATATTTTTCCACTCAGATGATCCTCCACCATCAGTTTTCCAATGACACTGCCCTGTCTCAAAAAGTGAACTTTCTATTTATTATTTCATAAAATGGATAATTCTCTGGCACTTCACGATTGACATAAAAGATGAAATGAAATTTATATCAAAATGATAATTAAGTATGCTACTGATTTATACCATCATCAAAGAATCAAATTTCATATTCCTTTAAAAATTAACTCATCATCCTACCTAGTCACTAAAATGCTCAGAAATTATAAATTAAATGAATTCTTCAATGTAGTGATAACATCAAAATCATGTTGTAACACATGTAATGGCATGTGCTACACATAGGCAATCTAAAACATTAATACATCATCATTTAAAATACCACCATAAAGTGTTGTGGGACTTAAAATGTTGCATTTCATTTATAAAAGTCAAGAACATATTTTGAAAAGCAAATGGTATCACTATTACCTTTGAAGTAGCTAATATGGAAACTGCTATGCACTGTTTGGAGTTTGGGGAAGTGTCTTTCACAGAATATCACTTCCTATTTGTGAAATATTTGGTCTGTGCCATCGACCTAGTTGAGGGCCGTAGGCTGCTGGGGGGGGGATAACTGCCCCCCTCCCCCTGGAGATTTCCAAATCATAAATGAAAGTTGGCCTGCTTGAGAAAAAAATTTCTCTCCCCAAATTATGATTTCAAGGCCCCCCAAAACTTGGAAAACCACATGTAAGGGTTCCTTTTCCCTCAAATTTTTCTGGGGAGGTCCAAATCAGCCATGGAAGTGTTCTTACATGATTTTCTCTTCCTGATGAATGAGTCATCTTCCTTTTGCAACATACAACACTTGAATACACCAGCATATATTATATATATATATGTATATATATATATATGTATATATATATATATATGTATATATATATTATATATATATATATATATATATATATATATATATATATTATTATATATATATATATATATATATATATATATATATTATATATATATATATATATATATATATATATATATATATATATATATTATATATATATATATATATATATATATATATATATATATATATATATATATATATATATATATAATGATCTTCAGCAGTTCCATTCCACATTGCTAGATAGCAGAGGTCCTGCCAACCTTACCACGAAACATGTAGGCAGAGTACACAGTTTGCGAGGGACTTGAACACCAAATTAGTTTGGCTATTTCATAGGGTAGTGCAGATGTTTCAATAAAATGTATGTTATCCCCGATATGGTCTAGAACCCCTACAGTTTTTCTTTTTTTTTCTTCATGTTCTTAATGATCACATATCTTTTTTGTGTAAGTCTACCAAAAATTTTTGTGCCCTTTGCAAATTCAAGTTTCAAGTTCGAAAGAACACTATATAAAGTGCGCAACTCAGCTCATATTATGCAAAATATGCCCTGAAATGGCTTGGGATATAGTAAGCCATATCCCCTTGTCACCACCTCTTCGACAGAGGGACTGTCGAAGCTTGGGGTCGCTGGCATGGCCCAGCCCTCTGTCCGGTAAATTCTGTTGCCATTCATGATCGGTTTACTTATTTTGCATGAAGATGACAGTTCCATTAAGACTCTGTTAACCACATACCCGCCGAATCAGGGATTTCGACGGGACCTTGGAACAGGATCAGTTACCTCCTGCAGCAGCAAGTTCCTAAAGATTGTTTCAACATTTTACTTTCTAAAACCATTACCAAGTCATAGGCCCCTATGTGCAGTATTCATATGTTTTGAATTTTATTTTTCATTCCATTTACAGAATGACATGGTGGTAAAACTCTGCACAGCTTTAATGGAGTCATTTGGTGGAGTTACAGTGTACTGTACATTTTCTGTTCAGACTGTCACAGAGTCAATTCAAGCATAACCATTTAAGCGCTTGAGGAATGAGCATAGGCGTACGAGCCCAAGTTGATATGGGGGGGGGGAGGGGGGCTGTAACGACCTGCCTGAAAAATATAACCAAAAATTTCCACTCGCTCCACATGCTTTTGACATGTTAATGTACTTATCATATAAGCCTACATCTGTTATCACACGGCATGCCAATTAAATAGCCTAATTTGCCACGTTACTACCTCCCTTATTGGTTTAAATTTTGGCGGAAGTCGTTACAATAATTATGAAAATAATCAGTGGTGTAGCCAGGAGTTCTCTCATGGGGGTGAGGGGCAGGCATTATGTTGTGTGATCCCTGGCCTGGGGGAGGGGGAAAAGGGAAGGGTTTCCCCCTCCCCTTTGAAAATTTTTGAAAAATTGAGTGTCCTTACATGCAATCTGGTGCCACATATGCTCCCCTTGAAGTACAATTTGTGTGTTAAAAACATTTACATACATTTTAGGTACAAAAATAAGATTGGCATCACCCCCTCCTCTTTGAAAATTTTTTTAAAAATTAGGTGTCCTTACATGCAATCTGGTGCCACGTTGAATGCTGTTGAAAATTTACATATTTTAGGTAGATAAAAATTGGCATCAGTGAGGGTGGGGCCAATGGCCCCTCAAATACACCACTACTGATAATCATAATATCAGTTGAACCATTAAAACACACACACTGGTGAATTAATACAGAATATGTAGATGCTGGTGCAATTCAAATCAGAAGTTTAATTTCATATGGGAAGTTTTTTTTAACTTACTGATTACTTTTAGCTACATCATTGCACTATTTTTCTTTCAGTAGGTGCCCAAACAATGCTCAGCAAATTGCCTGAATTTTCACAAAAAATTTTGGTTGGGGGGCTGCACTCCCCCCCCCCCTCCCCACCTCCTACGCCTATGGGAATGAGGAATTACTTATATTTCACCACCAGATTGAAATCTGTAGCAGTTTGAGTGATATTTCACTGTACATGGAGTCCTTAATAACTGACGCATATTGTGCTTTTATTATCATTGAATTTCCTTCATGATGTTACTGAGACAGCAAACAGGTCGACCTGTAACTGCCGGGTCTTCATTTGTAATGTGCTTCCATTCGTTGGATCTACAAATTTAGTCATTGGTAAAATAACATGTGCAACTGTTAAATTCATACATGAAATTCAGGACAAGTGTTAACATTAATAAGTTTGTATTGATGAGCTTGATGTGGAGTGAACGAGTTAATTCTAGATCTAAAGAGCTACAGTATTGAACTGTATTGAAAATGGATGATGTAATGTGAAGCAGTAGAAGGCAAAACTATAGAATATATTGAACTCACAGCATATCAAGAAGTTCCCTACAAAGGGCTATTGACTGTACAGTACCAATGTGTAAGGGAATGCTGGCCATCTAGCTTTGCAATTCTTTCAATGTATTTCGTAAAACTGAGGAGTCCTGTTCATATTGGATTCAACACTGTTGCTGAGAAACTGAGAAGAGTATCTAGGATACAGCCTACAGGTACAGTATGAGGATTGGTGAGAAGAATAACTGCCATTTTTTCTCTACAGTCAATATCTCTTGTGCTGTGTGTAGCTGGTAAAACTGTATTGGACAAACCTTAAATTTTGTTAATATGAAATGAATGATGCTTATGACTTTATTGCCTTGGCCAAAAATGTGTTTTCTAACGGAGACAATATGATATGGTGGATGCTAATGATTTTCCGTCAGTCATTTCTTCAGCTTGCAATAAGAGTTGTGCAGGTTTGAATTAAACAATGTTTTTTTTAATTTCTCGCTATCCTGCAACATTGCAAGTCTCCTTTTTCCCTTTCAGTGCTGGACCTTAAATATCATCTTATGAGAGATGTGACAATAAAGAGTTTCCTTTAATTCAAACCTCAAAATTTTTTCTTTTCTTTTTCTTTTTAATTTTTAAGATTTGTAATGACTATGTCACTTTTCTAATGATAGTAACACTGAATTTGATGATAATATATTTACGTGTGGTTACTCCACACAACTTAAAATTGGCTTAAAGGGGAATTTTCATCATCCCAGACAGTTCCAATTCTCCCAACTATGCAACTTCTAGCTCCTCCCATAACTGTGTGAAGCTCTTCCTTGTGCAGGAATAAACCTGTTTTATTGCTTAAGGCCATGTCCTGGTGAGCATACAAGGCTATAAATTGTAATAAAAGCACTCTCTTCCTTGTGTGGAATGTGAGCTACTCTGCATTTCAAATTTTTCAAACTTTGATGTCAATCAAAGAGCAGTCACCAACTGAGAATTTTTATACCCCCACACTAAAAATATACTTTGAGGTGATGACTGTCTGTCTTTAAGGTTCTCAATTAAGACAAGTTCATATACTAGTCTACTAGCAATTAGTATTAGTACTGTGAAGTGTAAGCAAATTTAATCAGCTGAACCAGTTGCCCCAAAATAGGCTCTAAAAATAGTAATTAGGGCCATTTGGACTGGAAACCAGTTGGGGCTATTGGACCAGTTGGAAACAGTTAAGACCAGTTGGGCAAGTTGAGGCCAGCTGGACGATTTGGACCAGTTGGGACCAGTAAAGACCAGTTGGGCCAACTGGAGCCAACTGGTCTGTTTGAACCAGTAGGGACCAGGTGGAACCAGTTAAGACCAGTTGGAACTAGTTGGGCCAACTGGTCTGTTTGGACCAGTTGGAACCAGTTAAGACCAGTTGGAACCAGTTAAGACCAGTTGGGACCAGTTTGAAATTTCCAACTGTAATTTTCTCCTGGGTGTCCATTGGCTAAGGTAATTGGTGTCAGGAATGTTTATTTCTCCATTTTAACAACTACCACATGCATGAAGTCATGAACAGAACTGTACATTAAAGGCCCAAAATTTGCTTTGAAAACTCAGCTCTTGCACATCTCCTCTAATTGCATTCACACTGCTGAAGATGTATTGAACATAACTATTACAAACAATAGGTAAAGCAAGGTGAAATTCTCCTTGAATTCCACAATTTACTAACAAAAGCATTGTTACATAATCAAAATAGGCCATTGATCATGGACTTAACTGACAGGGCATACTAACTCTGATTGGGGTGACTGCATTTTCCCTTTAACCGTGCACAGTACCCTAACTGTGCATTATGCTAGGTCTATGTGTAGCAACTACCACAGTACCAATATACCGTGAAGGTCAATACGTTTAACTTTTACGCATGAGGGGATTCCCCTTATTTGTAGCAACTGAGCGTGCTCACAACGCTGCGTAATTAGGGATTCCCCGCATTCATCACTACTGCGCATGAGCACTCTATATCAAACCACATATGTAGGAAAGCTCTGTTTTCGCGCGTACTCTCACTGAGCGAACAACCTGAATGGCAACATTACGGCCTTATCCATGACCATGTTAAATCGAGCTAGGAAATCGCAGTCCCGGTCTTACGACCCAACTTGCAATTAATGTGAAATCGGAACATTTACCTCAAACATGTCCATGTCAAAACTAATGAATCTGGCGGACTCTTTCTGAGTCCAAACGACAGACTGCGATATCAACCACTTTCATCATGACCTAAGCCTAACGTACACTACATACCAGCTAGGATATTTCTCACTACTAACCTCAGTAACCTGCGTTATTTCGTAGCAAAATGAAGCAGAAAATCAATCACAGTCAAACTTCCAGGAGTTGTGATATATTTTAGACATTATTTGTACCATATTCTTTTCATGCAAATCATGAAATTTATTCGAGTAGAAATGCTTCTTCTGAATGAGAACGATGTTCGCATAGAATCAAGTCGACAACACTCGACAGCTCGACTATGGCTATCCACGGACTTCTTATGGACAGAGCATATTGCATTAACGTCCTATGCGTCAGTTATTGCCACTGTACGTACACGAGTAGGCTTACCAATATGGCTGCCTGTCTGCCTTGTGTGTAAAAGTTTGGAATTGCTCAAGTGGCTTAGTATCGACAGACTGTGCGAGAAACTTGTAATATTTTCGAAAGAATGTAACTCAGTCAAATTCCACAGATGAAGGACTGTGATATTCTTCTTCCATTCATGTTTATATTTTGTCTGAAATGTTACAGATTCATCGTCAAATTGGGCAAATGGTAGTAGCCCGGCGGCCATCTTGATAAGCCTAAATTTGCTCGAACTGTGGCGACCGTATTGGTCACAAGATACTCTGTCCATATATATGAGAAGTCCGTGGTAATAGCTTAGTGCTCACCATAGAAATAAAAGTAAGGGAGAACGCTGACACATTAATGCATCCATGCATGTTAAACCGGTGACGCCACGAAATGTGAGGGCGCTTTCGTTGTACGGCAAAAGACCGGTTGATTGATGTAGTCTCCGTACGTACAGTGTGCATTCTGCTGCAGAAGTTATAGCTTATTTTATCCGTTTTTCGAAAGATTTGGAGTAATTTTCACAACAGAAATAAGTCATGGTGCCTTAAGTATTTTGTTTTATACTTCTAACTTGAAAACTTGTAGTTTCTTTGCCAATACTTGGGGCAAAAGCAATGACGTGATATTTGTATTACGCGAAGGGCCGTACAGCCTAGCCAAATCAATGGCTTCAGTCCAGATCGGCTGACGTCATTCTCCCTTACTTTTATCTCTATGGTGCTCACTCTGTTCATACTGCACACTGACCAATGTACTGTACGTAGCATGTAACAACGATATTGTACGTTTACATAGTGTACGTAAGTAATGATATTTTCAGCAAAGATGCAGTTTTCGCGCATCTTCCGATCTGAGTTTTACAGTCGTGGGGAAAAAGTCGGTCACTTCCCCGTCTCGGCCCGAGTCATTTCGGTCTAGTCCGAGTCCGAGTCCTGAAGGCACGAGTCCGAGTCACGAGTCATGAAAATCGGGACTCAAGACCGGTCTCGAGATCAGTGGCGAAGCTACGGGGAGGGGGCTTGGGGAAAGGGCTTGGGGAGGGAGCAGCCCCCACAAAATCGCCGGGCCCCCACTGGCGATCCGGGCAAAAAATTCACCCACTTTGAATAATTTTGAGTAGATTCGGATTGATTGTGACAAACTCAATGTATCTGAGAATAAAATAAATCAAAGTTTACATTTTTCCACCAAAATTGCACATCTTGATGGCTGCTATCAAGCCTGGCAAGTGCCATTTCTGGCGATCTAGGATGTATCAAAACCTCAGATTTTCTTGGAAGACTCCGTGCTAACCTATGGTGGCGCTCCGCTTAGATAGTAAATGCAGTGGCGTACACAGGGGGAGTCCATTGGGCCATGCCCCCCCCCCCCCCCACTGATGTCGATTTTTTTAGTTTCTAATTATACGTAAATTTTTTAACACAAATTTTACTTCAGAAGGTAGCATATGTGGCACCAGATTGCATATAAGAACACCTAATTTTTCAAAAATTTCCAAAGGAGAGGGGACACTGCCTCCCCCAGGACGGCGATCACACAACAAACTGCATGGCCCTCACTGAGAGACATTCTGGGTAAGCCACCGAGTAAACGGGATTCAATCTTGCAATCCTTGGACCCCAAGTCCGACTAGCTGAGCTAATCTTTCCTCACAGAAATGTGTTTTGAGAGTAAAATAAAATCAAACTTTGCATTTTGTTCACAAAAATTGCACTTCTTGATGGCTACTATCAAGCCTGGCAAGTGCCATTTCTGGCGATCTGGGATGTATTAAAACCTCAGATTTTCTTGGTACGCGCTCTCTGCGCCAACTTATGGTGGCACTCTGCTTAGATAGTAATGAAAAAAATCTCCACAGAGCCCCCCCCCCCCCTCCCCCAACAAAAAATCCTAGCTACGCCACTGCTCGAGACTGAGACCGGTCTCGAGTCATCCAGCCCTGTCGTAATCATGAAACGGCTTACTACATTTGTTACAACAAGGTATGATGTGAGGTTGTTACCGACGAAGGATGAGCTGTAATCAAGGTTTTCAGCCAAATGACTGTCAATGAAACTTTAAATAATGTAGCCTACTTCCTTTGTCCCCTAAAACTTTTGATGAGGCGTCTACTTTAGACACTGTTCAAGCGCTAAGCCTAAAACATTTCCCTCAGGTGTGGCAAATTTCCCCTTTACTAAGAAACATCCTCGAAATGTAAGTTGTGACAAAATTCTTAGTTGAAGCTAAAAGAAATGAGATTTATTGTGACTAATAGACCTTATGCATTGACGTCAAGCGACATCATTTTGGAGCGTATAATAATGAAGCACAATTAATGTACGCACGACGTAGCCTTCGCACGCGCGCGTACAGTAGTAAACTAAGTTGGAATAATACGAGCTTACCTCAGCCCGGGGAGGGGGCACTTTCTGTTTTGTGACGTAAAATGCGTAAGCATGGGCGACGATCCCGGGGTCAGGGGGACTGTTTCCCTCCTCCCAATGTCCTATCCCAATATTTGAGAAATTACCCATTGACTCTGATTTTTCACACAGAAAATTATTTGAAAATGGGGTTATGCCCCCTCCCCCATTTTGAGAACAAATCGCCGCCAAGTTGCATAAGGACTATATCGACAAAAGTGTACAATTACATTTTCTTATGACGACTGGCAACATAAAGTTAAATGGTTTCAATGTTAGGACTCAAGGTTTTGACAATGTGTCACTAATCGGAGTTAATCTTGGTATTGTGATAATCATTTTGAGGAGAAATGCAATATTTCCATCGAAACGAATTAACATCGGTTCAAGTGTCTATAGAAAGTTGAGTCTCCTCGTATCTGATTCAGTTGGTTCTGGGTGCCTTAAAATTATAATTAAGCCTAAGAAAAAATATATCCCTGCATATTCATCACCAATAAATAAGAAAAGGGAGGTGCCACTGAGATGGTGCATGAACGAAGAGAGCAAAAGCCTGGTATTCAGTTTTAAGTAAATTTCCGCGCGCGTGCTTATACTCCTTCTGGAGGTATCACCACTTTATGATCCCTGGTGTGGTCAGCTTGGTTTTGTCTCGACGAGGACCTATAAAAGAGCAAAAAAATCCCTTTACAAATTTTTAGGCGCCAATTTTTTAAAATAAACTTATATTAGCTTTTAAAATGAAGCTATTTAATTATATATACTGTTGGATGCGCGTTAAATAAACTCAACAGAAATCACACTCTTAACATGTTTTCGAATGTATAATTGGACTAAAAGATGTGGAAATTGTACCCAATGGAGAGGATTCACGGCCGCAGTGGTCCCAAGTATCTCTTGAAAAAATACGTTTAAACAATAATACTGGGATACATTTCCCAGTAAGGCAGTGCTTCACAAAAGTAGATGCGCTCGAAAGTGCGCTGATTAAATGTAGTTTTGACATTTTGTGCAATTTAATTTAGCCCGGCATGATGGGCTGAAAAGTGACAGTGGGGCCTCGTGTTCAAGTCCTTTATAAACGGTGTGTTTGTGCTTAATCACTTTTCAATACCTAAGATCTTATTTGGGGAGGGGGCAAACGACAAACTTGGGAGGCACGTGCCTCCTGCCCCTCTTCGCGATGCCACCGATTGGCATGTTCAAGAAAGTAAGTCCCATCATCCCACAATGGACTTGAAGTAACGTCGCTATTGGTAGGATAATTGGACACCGTAATTTGATTAGCATAAAGTTGGTTATGTATACTTGAGAAGAAACGATTAGAAACCGGACAACAAGCATCTCTGCCTACTACCAGTTTAAAGTAGTAAATAACATAGCAGTGGCATAGCTAGAGTGGGGGGGGGGCAGGGGGCGGTCGTCCCCCCCCCCCCCAAAGCCTCCGAAGACCTCTGTCGGAAATTCCTAGTCTCTGTCGGAAATTTTTACCACCTTAATTAAAATTTCTTACAACGGAAATTAGTAGCTAAAATTATATTCTTAGGGGTTTACTTACAACACTTCTTATGTTTTTAAGCGGAACTACACATCGAAATGGTTGCTGACAAGGCCTGGATCGAAGTGTCATATAAGGCAATATCGGAGATATTTTAATCTAATTTTTTTTCCGCGCGCTACACGCCAGATGAGGATGGCGCTACGCGTAGATAGTACATAATTACTTCAAGATAATAATCTGTCGGAAATTTTTTGCTTTTGCTACGCCACTGTAACATAGCTACACTAAAATGAACTCCAACTTTGCTGCATAGAGTTGTAGTACAGGGGAGAGTTTTACACTTGATAAGGTACCATTAAGGAAGCTCCCCCCCCCCCTCCCTTCGTCATAGGTGTCGTAGTGCTATGGTTTTGTACTAACCTGCCTACATTATTAGGCCCACTCGTGTTAAAATGTTGTCCATGGCCGGAATGTCGTGGTCACACAGGGCACCCTAAGGGACGAAATACGCTTCCAGGGGGCATAATATTTTTCAGAGGGGCGACATTCTGTTTTAGGATTTACTAAGGGAACAGTATATTTTGTTCTATGAAAAATTGTAGGAGGTGAAGGTTTTTGTCTAGGGTTGCCTCCCGTGCCGGTTTCGTTCTCACATTATTTGTCTTTCAAAGTCTGTATCCTTTATAATTTTAGTCACATCTTTGCTACACTTTGATACAGTTGTTCGTTTATACTTCCACATCATTCTTGGATAATTTATAATCTGCAAATCGATTGTAATATCAGATTGAAAGAATTGTAATCAGCATCCATAAGTGTATATGGAACATTCACACTAATTCTGCATGTCTGAATTATTGTGTTGTCCATGGGGGGGGGGGGGGATAATGCCCCCTGCTTCCCGCCTCATACGCCTATGTCAGCATTGTCCCAAGAACTCAGTGACTCGGAAACAGATCCTCGAACTGAGGCCAGGGACGTCACAAGAAAGGGGTGAGGGGCATCTGTCTCCATCAGCTGCATTCTCGGTAAACTTTACGATATAGTTAGAGATTCGGACTAGGACTTTCGGAATTCCCTACTTCCGACTGCCGTCCCATTTTGCTTAATAAAGGTTATTGATATATTTCTTTTCGGTGGGAAGTAATAAAGTAACAGAAAAATCGAATTTTGGGGTCAGTAAAATAAAAAAATTCCATTTGCAGACATTAAAATAGCTTACTTCGCGACAGATGTGTTTTATATTTACTGTCATATTTGGGCTAATATAATGTCATTTGTATTGAATACGGGCGTCACTATAAACGGAGGTGTGTTTAGGGCAAGCAGGTGGCCCGTTGGTACGAAAATGATTTCAAAATCCGAAGGTTAAATAAAACCGCCTGTTTAAAGTTTTACTTTCTTACTTTCAAATGAGCATCCCTCATGATCCGACATCTCCATATTCCGACACCTCCTTGTTCCGTCCCTTCATATACTTGTAGGCATGTGGTTTTGGCCGGGGGAGGATTTATTACGTAGCCTCTAAGGCTACGTGTATGGAATCGTATTTCAGATCCCTATATCTTAATCATTTAGGAAGGCAAACTGCTCCCAAATAGACCATTTTTTTACATTGCGCAAAAGAAAGTAATCCATTTCACTACGCAAACTCCATTGAGCGTATGAATTAAAGGCGGAAGAATCCTGTATTCCGTTAAGTCGCCATTGACGATGTTTTACTAGGATCACTCAGCTTCCAAATGTTCAGGTGCGAACAGAATATAACTCGAAGAAATTTAAGGAATTTACAGCAATAGAGCAAAGAAATATGAGAATCTTTGCAAACTTTCGCACTGCTCATATATTTTACAAAATTAATCACAATTAGACGTCGAACGTGGCTTGTTTGGACGAAAGATTCATGATTGGGCTCCCTTATGGCCCGTCTGGAAAACATGTAGGTTACGCCGAAGATCTTCGGCGTGGCACTCAAGCGGTCACGCCAAATTTCTGGCGTATTTTGTCATCCTGATTTCTATTTGGCGCACCTAGCCTACAGCAGAGGCTGGCGTAATTTTTATCTTGCCTTTCCTTTGGCGTAAATCTTCGGCGGCGAAAAAACGAACTTTCCAGTATGGCCTTATGGGCCGGACAACGAGACTTAGAAAATGGCTTCCTAGGATGAAGTGGCTTACTTGTATTTTTATAGGTCTACCTTTATAGCACGTACTGTGTAACGCACCATTGACATATATAATTAACTAGACACATCAGACAAACGCACGCTTGTTCATGACCTGCATAGACCAAAGTATGTACGGATCTACTTTCGAGACGAGTTGTTCGTTTTGAATTTTGGTTGACCATAATCCTTCATTTTCAAATCTCAAAGTTTTTCGTATTCTCATTGTCGCCCCTCGACTTAAGCTGAAGGATTTTAAATGCTCAAATGACTTCTTGAAACGTACGAACGGTGGGAATCTATAAAAACAAATTACGATACCAAAATAATGCATCGAAGAGACTGTCTGATACATTGAAAAAAAATATTCGATTTGCAGCTCCGCGCATGCGGGATAGTCTGAATATTTTTAAATTGACCCAATCTCAAGTGGGAATTTTAAATGATGACCAATCGTTACGAAGTGATTCTCTGTCACGTCCGAATATAGACGAAAATTTTTTTTCAGCACTTTGAGAAAGGTATTACCAGCTATTAGTGTCACTGGACAGCTGGAGTTGCAAAGGCGAGTCGAGTAGCGCTAATTCCAGCAGGAGCAGGCCGGTGTAAAAGGAAATGGTGTCTCTCCTGGAAAATGTGTCCCACCAGACACATTTTCCAAAAAAATATGTCCCGCCGGACAATATTTCTCAGGAAATAGTGTCCACCCGCCACAGGAAAATGTGTCCACGGGACACAATTTTACGAGGAAATAATGTCTGCGTATAAGCAGATTTGAGAAAATTCTGATAGTTTCAGAACCATTTGTGATAGAAAATAATTACAGCAGATCTATCACTTGGTCAAAAACACATCTCACCCTAACCCTACAAAAATCTATAGCTTAAACACCTTTTGGGGTCATTTTTGAATTCAAAGATTTTTTTTAGAAATTGACAGGGGGCGTGTCCCCATATCCCCGTGCTGGCGCCAATGAGCGTATTCGGGAGACCCCGGTGCTAGGAGTGGCTTCCTCAGGTGTATTTGTTTTGCTTAACCTTTTTTATTTCTACTTCATTTTTCCTTCTCTTCTTTCTCATTTCCCTCTTTCCCTCCTCCTTCAGTTCTCTTTTTTTCTCCTTCCTCTTTTTCGGGGGGGGGGGGGCACTCTACACCCCTGCCCCCACTGGCTACGCCACTGGGTAACAAAATCTCGTACGTCAATATCTTAATATCTTTCAGTGAAGATGTTAGGATATTGAGATCCTGTAATGTAATATTTCAATATTTTACGCTAAAACATTGAGTACAAAACATTTCGGATGTCAATATTTCAATATCTTTCAGTGCAGATATTAAGATATTGAGATCCTGTAATGAAATATTTCAATATTTTACAATAAAATATTGAAATAACGAGATGTTGGATGTCAATATCTCAATATCCTTCAGTGAAGACATTAAGATATTGAGATCCTGTAATGTTATATTTCAATATTTTACAGTAAAATATTGAGATAAAAAGATCTCGGATGTCAACATCTGAATATTTTACTGAAAAATGTCGAGAAAGTCACATAATATCTCAACATCTGCATGACACCTTAAAAGCTCCGTATTAAGTATACTGTACGTAAATACAGGGTCAATTTTCCTCAAGTAGGAGCTTGTTCTGATTTGGCGTTTTTCATGTGATTTGGCCGGCAATTTGGCCGGTTTCGCCACAGAAAATCCGGCAACCCTGATTTAATGCCATATGCTCTGTCCATAGGAAGTCCGTGGATAGCCACAGTCGAGCTGTCGAGTGTTGTCGACTTGATTCTCTGCGAACATCGTTCTCATTCAGAAGAAACATTTCTACTCGAATAAATTTCATGATTTGCATGAAAAGAATGGTACAAATAATGTCTAAAGTATATCACAATTCCTGGAAGTTTGACTTTGATTGATTCTCTGCTTCATTTTGCTACAAAATAACGCAGGTTAGTAGTGAGAAGTATCCGAGCGGTATGTAGTGTACGTCAGGCTTAGATCATGAAAGTGGTTGATAACGCAGTCTGTCGTTTGGACTCAGAGTCGGCCAAGTTCAATTCTCTTAGTAATTGTATTTTTCATTACTTTTGACATGGACACGTTTGAGGTAAATGTTCAGATTTCACATTAATTGCAAGTATGGGTCGTAAGACCGGGACTGCGATTTCCTAGCTGGATTTTGACATGGATAAGGCCGTAATGTTTGCCATTCAGGTTGATCGCTCAGTGAGCGTCGTCGTAGCGTGAAAGCAGTGCTTTCCTACACAGTCAGTCCGCAGCTGCTCGAAAAGAGCTTCTTTCTCTTACATTTTATGCATGACGTTTCGTGACGTCATACGGCTGTGAATAGTAAATAAGCTAAAGATACGAATTTCGAAGCCTAATACCTTAATAATTAGGAGCTAATAAATCGTCAAAACTATGAAATCTACTGGAAAAGACATAAGCGGTACTTTTGGTGTCCAGTTTAGAGTACAAGCGTACGTAAAAAGTGTGAATTTCAATCGATTTATGAAACGTCTTAAATGTGTTTCCAAAGCTCCGTAAAATTGCCCATTATTAATTTGATTCGTTGTAAAACCACTCAGTTTTTACTCATATGGAGGCAAAATTTTGTCTTCTATCCAGTGATATCACTTTTGCACCATAAAACCTCGTCCATGAGTCAGGTACACGGCAAATTCAACTACGAATTTACTGGGGCGCCTCTAGCCTATACACGTATCGTAGGCCTACTTACGCGAAATGGTGGCTGGGCAAGATCTGCGACGGCCTTCTGCGCTGCACATTAAACGCATTCAGTGCGATTCCCCTGTACCTATAGGTTTTTTTTATCAGCACAGAATATTGTTTCATTTTCTGCTTCGTGAATTTTCGAAGCAAATTAAACCTATACTAATGACACCTCCATACGTAAGGAAATAGTGTATACTGGGGTAATCATGAGTCGATCACCTAACGACCATTGTGACAGAAAAAGATAAAAAGCATTTTAGAAAATGAATGAAACTTTGCAGTCATATTTTCTAATGTATCATCCTCATTGTGCTATATTTTAGTGTTGTTGGGATGGAGCAATCCGTGGAAAATGAATTTTGAATTGTACGTGGCAGTTCCCAACAGAATGCTTATGAAGGAATCATGAGTCAATCACTTCAGATAAAAGGCAGACAAAATACTATTAATTACCATATTTAAGAACAATAATGTTAATAACCAAAGAGATTGTTGTCTTTTCTGTCACCATTTTTACTGAAAGCTTCATAAAAGACATATTGGTCGTCATGTTTAGTAACATTCGCAAATTTCTAGTTCATTCTAATGCCGAAACTTGAAAATTTGACTGTGAGTAAATTTTGGCTATGAACATGAAAAATAATGAGGCAAATGCCTGTTTTTGATATTGTTTGATGAGTATGCATTATAGGTCATGCTTACATTGGAATCACATCACGCCCACACGCTTTACTAGAGTTTAGAACGCAGTGATCAACTCATGATACTGATCGACTCATGATTACTTACTATACACTTGCAGGGTAAATCCACTGGCACCAACACAGTGTGGAAAGT
The DNA here is from genome assembly GCA_029531755.1 of Holothuria leucospilota. Classification (NCBI taxonomy): domain Eukaryota; kingdom Metazoa; phylum Echinodermata; class Holothuroidea; order Aspidochirotida; family Holothuriidae; genus Holothuria; species Holothuria leucospilota. Next base: position 26,863,545 of record CM055981.1, on the reverse strand, counting down.
GTACACATGTCACTGGCTATACTCGGTGTCAGCCGTGCTGACACAAATGTGTCTTTCTATTTGCAATAGGCCTAATGTAAGAGAACTGGGCCCCACTTATTTGGAAATGGTACAGACTGTTGGAAATTATATATCTAATTCAAAGTCACATATGTTTGTTTCTTAACTTTCAACTTTCTCCATATTGGCATACTTTATACTAGCAGACCCCTCAGTACAGCCAAGAGACTGGGCTGTGCCAAACACTGTACTTGACTGATGAGCAGGGACTCAGGTGGGTACAGTGAGACCTGTAACTCCATGCTGGGACAGGCAAGGGTCAAGGAAAGAACAGCAGTAATAAAGATGGGTACGTAATATCGGAAACACCACGTGGGTTCTAATATAATGGTTTGTACAGCCCCAATCAGCCAGTGTTTTCCACCATTGCAGGTGCTAATTACCCCCTTTGCAAGCAGCTGTATTTAGTAATACCGTATCTTGGTAATGCCACGGCATCACATTTCAATGGATTTCCCTCATGGGGACGGGTTGATAACCAAGGTATATGTTCCATTATTAGTAGGCCTACTCTAGGCATGTGGTCCTGGCCTGGGGTCAGCAATCCATCTCCACCATGTATTAATTGGTAAATTTCACAGTTATATGTACTACCATGACCCTGTTTGGAGATAAGTTTTGGTATGAAATCTATATACTCATTCCCATCCATGGGGCTTCTTGTAATGTACTGGGGTCCTTAGGATCATACCACCAGACTATAATAGCTTGGGCAAATCAAGCAGAATGAGGCCAATGTTATCACAAGTTTTCATGATGTGCCTCTTGGATAGGCCTGCAGTGAAATTGATATGACCCTGAAAAGCAATGAATGCAGTGCAGCCTATGAATTACACTCTTGACTAGGCCTATAGTTCCTCTTACTCCTCTCCCCACAACTTATCTCAGACTAGACATAGTATAGGAGGATATATGGTTATACTGCCTCATCGGATATTCTTGCCCGATTGTTCCTAGACTGCTAAGAAATAGTAAATCTATCACATGCCTACAGTCCCAGTGTAAACTGTTGGGATATTCCCATCTTTGTTGCAAGAGTTTGTTAGTCCTCATATTCAGTGAAAAAAAGAAATAACACAGCAAAGTAAGAAATTCAATGCTGCCCAACAAGCTTGTTAGCCTCCTGAACATCAGAAAGATTGGCCAGTTCATTGAAGACACAATTCACAAATTTCTGGGAATGCATTTACAGGATTTTTACTTTACCTGTAGAGAAGAGAATGTTAAAACTCCTCAGGTAGTAACATGAGAGAATGCTAGAAAATCATAACATACAGCCACTTCCTGATAATCAGTAGTTGCCACTCTAGCACCACGTTGAGGTCAGCTTTTGGGACTTCAAGCCAGAGTAATTGTTAAGAAGCAAAGTGCAAGGAATTGTGAATTTGATTGTTCTTGGCACAGAAGCCTGGATACCAGTCCATTGAGTGGACAAAATGTTCCAATCAAGTACATTTCTTTACATGCACTGCTGTATGTAAAGTCCAAACAAAATGAAACACGGTACTAAATGCTCAAATTTACCATGGCATTTTTTGTTCACTTCAGTGCAATAAGCTTCCAAAGAGAGAAAAAAAAAAACAAGATTTGTTTTATTAACTTTATTTCCTAGTGATACACATGAAAACAAGCATATAGGGTGCCTAGTGCTAATGCACAAAAACATGCTGGCAAGTTTGAATGAAAACAAATCATGATTAAATTACTGGAATTATTCTGGGCCAGAATACTTGAAATAGTTTCAACCTAGTTCAACAGAAATGATTAACTGAATAATCCCACTTGTAAACAACTTACAAGTGAGAGACTGAGTGAAAATAACCCTGCAGTACATGACTGGCATGAAGTATTCAACATATTATAGACAGTTGAAAGGTAAGTTTGGCAAACAGAAAGACTTTGGAAGAGTCCAGTGAATGTATATCTCAAACTAAAAATCAGGTTTTTTATGCTAATGTGATTATTAATTCTTATAGTGCCTTGGGCCCGGAAATGAAGAAGCTGATTAGCCTACAGTATATACAATACAGGGTGAAAGGGGAAGGGTTAGGGTGTTAAGGTGGTATTGGAGGTTCTTTGAGTTAAGGAGTCTTAATAATTTTGACTGTATCTAAATCTATGTACCCGTACTAACTAAAATCAGTGATTATTTCTATGTATGGTATAATTGTTTATACACTATATTTGAGAATTGTAACTAAAATGGCAAGCAGTCACACAATTAAGAGGCACATCCCAACTTGAACTTTATCAGAAGGGTTGCCACTGCATGAAAAATGTATGGCACTGACAATGTGCACTCAGTGTACATTATAAACAGATGTTGAGTAACAAACTCATGTTACCACCATCACTAAAGTTACACATACATTTATATATTGCAAATATAGTTTTTGTAACGTAACGTTACTACAGTACTACAACTTTACAAGTGGACCCTAAATAGCCTTGCACTGCTTGCACTGTTAGGTTCAAAAATATATTTCTTGTTTGCCCCTTGACTCGTTTAACATAAGTTTGCAAAACATTCGAAAAGCAATTATCCTAAAATGAAAGTATGGTAGACCTACGAAACCCACGATAACGCGTAGCACTAAAGCACATTATAAGCCTATAGGCCTAGTATAACGTGTGTACATACACGACACACATTATGCATACATGTTGTACAGTAAATATCGCTACAGGTTTAACGGTTGTTTACAGTTCACTCCATAAATTAAACTACGTGATTTTGGTATTGGCAGAAAGCCTATGTTCTAATCTCCAAACATCGATAGAAAAACATCAAACTGCATCACTCCATGAGTCAGGTACTCGCAAAGTTTGACACCACCTTTTAACACATGAGAATTCACTGCATCTTTCTGAGAGCGTATTTTTGAAAAATATAATAGAAAATCCTAAATAATCTTTGATTTCCAAGAGGAAGGAAGATCAAAGATTCACTTACCAACACCAAGATAGGAAGGTGTACGCCTACTTTTGCATTATTCAACAAAAGGTGGACCACACTTGCCAGTCACAGTTCCGCGAAATTTCATTCGCCCAGATTTACCAGTAGGCGGGAATGCTAGAGAAGTGGTCACGTGACTTCATTAACTCGGTAGTTGCGGACAGACTGTACAGTGTGTGGTCTGATATAGAGTGATCATGCGCAGTAGTGATGAATAAGGGGAATCCCTAATTATGCAGTGTTGTGAGCATGATCATGCAGTTGTTACAAATAAGGAATCTCCTCGTACGTAAAAGTTCAATGTATTGACCTGCACGGTATATTGGTACAGTGGTACGTTGCTACACATAGCAGACTGTACAGTTAAGGGCTACTGTGCACGGTTAAAGGGGAAAATGCAGTCACCCCAATCAGAGTTAGTATGCCCTGTCACTCTAGTTCATGAATGGCCTGTTTTGATCATGCGACAGTGCTTTTGTTAGTGAACTGAATTCAAGGAGAATTTCTCCTTGCTTTACCTATTGTTTGTAGAAGGCTACTGTGTTCTACTAATGCTCAGTACATCTTCAGAGGTGCTTGTAAAGCAATAAGAGGAGATGTGCAAGAGTTTGCTGATTTTTCAAAGCAAATTTTGGGGCGACTGCCTATTGCCTTTAATGTACAGTTCTGTTCATGGCTTCGTGCACTTGTCAGTTGTGAAAATGGAGAAATAACACATTCCTGACACCAATTATCTTAGCCAGGGCCGTAGCTAGGGTCATATGTTTGGGGGGGTGTGAAGGTCCCAAATTCCTACTGGATAGATATATTTTCCAACTGAATGGTGGCGCGTAAATTTGCACCATTTTTTATGTGCCCTGCGTTTACATACGGCAGTGTGGATCCTTCCTTTGTCACTACATAAAAGTGCCGTCATGGGGGAGGGGTCTAAGGGGAGGGGTTGACCCCTCCCCTTTGAGAAACTTTTGTTAATTTAAGGTTGCTTAGATGCAAAATGGAGCTATCTTTGGGATATTTTTGGAGCTGATCATACATGGCTAGAAAATGTCCATAATTAAATGAATTCTAATTTTTCCGACTGGTTTGATTCTTTTTCCAAATGAGTGGCGGCCCGTAAATTGCATTTTCGTTTTTATGGGCGTTCCTTTTGTATGATACAGCAGTGGTGATCTTTCCTTTGTCACTTCATAAAGGTGCCCTCCTGGAGGTTAGGCCTAAGGGGAGGGGGTTCCCCCTCCCCTTTGAGAAATGTTTTTAAGGTAAGGTTGCTTAGATGCAAAATGGTGCTATCTTGGGATACTTTTGGAACTGATCATATATGGCTGGAAAATGTCCATAATTTAGTGAATACTAAGATTTGTTTACAGTAGAAAGTATGTTGTCTAAGAGAAGAATACGTTGTCAACAAACCTCCTGAAGCCCCTCCCTCCACCTTTTGACTACTTTAATGCCTTCTATTCTGGCATCTATTGCTGGCATATACCTGTATAGGCCTCCTGGAAGCTCTGGATCAATAACATAAAATGGGGCAATGACTGGCATCTAAATAATAATATAGAGTATGACGCCAAGCACTTTACATCTTTCGTATTTTTACCAATTTTGAACGAAAATCGAGACGAACAATGGGGAATGGGCGGGAGGGAGAGTATAGGTGCAGAAAAATGATACTAGACCTCCCAGACAGGTATAGCAAAAAAGGGTTTAGAACTAACAAGCGCGTTTTCAGAATGTACACATAGTTTATGCTATAAAAGTTCACTGGTACGTTGTGCTTATAATGTTCATTAATGATACAACGTGGATTGTGAGGATTGCGCGCGAAGCGCGCCGAAATTTGGGGGTATACTTCAATGCCAAAATGAAAAACCTGCACGCAGGCTCAGCCAGGGGTGGTGCTTTGATTTGCCAACATGGGGGAAGCGCCCTGGCTGGGGGCCAGCTACTCTAAGTCCCGACAGATGCAATGGGTTGCCGAACTCAAAATATAATGCGCGCGAAGCGCGCCGAAAAATTTGGGATTATATTAAATTTTCATTAAGGAAAGTTGAAAAAGTTTGGGCTTTTATTGAAGAATCTGGACAAAACCAAGAAATTTGTTCGGGTGACTGCATGGTCGTCGTCGGCGATTACATTCTTTATCTTACCCATTACGGATCTCCTACGAAACTGAAAGATCTTTTTCTTACAAAATATGTTTGCCACGATGGCGAGGCTGAAGAAAGAATCTTTTAAAAGTTAGGAAAAAGAGGAAAGAACTTCGGAATGATGCATGCATTTTCGTGTTTCTCTAGAATCACGCCTACATGGAAGAACAACATTTGTGGAAACGTTGAAATCCAATATGTTTAAAACGGGGGCGTTACCACTAGATAGAACTAGAAATGAAAGCGCGCGTAGCGCGCGAAAATTTTTTGAAGTTATAGAAAAAATCGTTACAGAACTTACTGGCTACGGGCCTGATAAACAGACGTATGGAATATTTTCTGAGTATATATATGTCTTCACCAATATTAGTCTATAAAAAAATTGGGGGGGGGGGCTAAAGCGCCCTAGCTTCCATAGAACTGTGTCTGGTATAATTACCTTAATAATGTTCATGAGATTGATTGTAAATCGTGACCCATGCGCGCGAAGCGCGCCCAGATTTTCATTAAATAAGATTTTCATAATAAAACCTGCATTCAGAATCTCCGTCAAAATATGTTCAGTTGCCCAACAAGCCAACATGCCACTCAGAAAGCCAGTCTTTTACCTGGTAATTTGTAAACAGCTTTCAACTTCTGCTGTTGTGCTTCTCCGAAAGTTGCTATCGGAAGATATTGATAATAAGAAAAACACTGAGGTCAGATCTGAAGCGCGCGGAGCGCGCGAAAATTTTGAGAGTTTGACAAGAATTTGCGAATAAGGACAGCTTTGATTTGATTTTACGTGAGGAAAATAACGTTTGGTATTATTCTCACTTGGTCTAGTTGGAAAATATATACAAAGTTGACATAGGCTCAGTCGGAAAAATGTGCTAGACTGAGATATCAGAAATTCCAACTGGCATTTCAGATTTTCCGACTATCGTCGCTCTGACGAACTTTGGGGGGGTGAGACACCCCCCCACACCCCCCCGGTCGCGACGGCCCTGATCTTAGCCAATGGACACCCAGGAGAAAATTACAGTTGGAAATTTCCAACAGGAAATTTTCCAATATGGAAAATGGGACAGTGTCCAGCTGGTCCCAACTTAAGTTCCAACTGGTCTTAACTGGTTCCACCTGGTCCCAGCTAGTTCAAACAGACCAGTTGGCCCCAGTTGGCCCATCTGGTCTTTACTGGTCCCAGCGCAGCTAGCTGGTCCAATTAGTCCAGCTGGCCTCAACTTGCCCAACTGGTCTTAACTGTTCCCAACTGGTCCAACAGGCCCAACTGGTTTCCAGTCCAAATGGTCCTAATTGCTATTTTTAGAGCCTGTTTTAACTAGGGCAACTGGTCCAGCTGATTAAATTTGCTTACACTTTACACTGTACAGGACTAATACTAATTGCTAATAGTATAGTATAGTATATGAACTTCTCTTAATTGAGAACCTTAAGCCAAGGTTAAGCTGTGTGGAGTAACCACTCTTAAATGTTGTTTGAGGGCTTCTACTTCTCTTTGAACACGTAAGTACGTTATCATCAAATTCAGTATTATCATTAGAAAAGCAACATAGTCATTACAAATCTTAAAAATTAAAAAAAAAAGAAAAAGAAAAAATTTTGAGGTTTGAGTTAAAGGAAACTCTTTATTGTCACATCTCTCATAAGATAATATTTAAGGTCCAGCACTGAAAGGGAAAAAGGAGACTTGCACTGTTGCAGGATAGCGAGAAATTAAAAAAAAACCTTGTTTAATTCAAACCTGCACAACTCTTATTGCAAACTGAAGAAATGACTGACGGAAAATCATTAGCATCCACCATATCATGTTGTCTCCATTAGAAAACACATTTTTGGTCCAGGCAAAAAAAGTCATAAGCATCATTCATTTCATGTTAACAAAATTTAAGGTTTGTCCAATACAGTTTTACCAGCTACACACAGCACAAGAGATATTGACTGTAGAGAAAAAATGGCAGTTATTCTTCTCACCAATCCTCATACTGTACTTGTAGGCTGTATCGTAGATACTCTTCTCAGTCTCTCAGCAACAGTGTTGAATCCAATATGAACAGGACTCCTCAATTTTACGAAATACATTAAAAGAATTGCAAAGCTAGATGGCCAGCACTCCCTTACACATTGGTACTGTACAGTCAATAGCCCTTTGTAGGGAACTTCTTGATATGCTGTGAGTGCAGTATATTCTATAGTTTTGCCTTCTACTGCTTCACATTACATCATCCATTTTCAATACAGTTCAATACTGTAGCTCTTTAGATCTAGAATTAACTCATTCACTCCACATCACTCTCATCAATACAAACTTGTTAATGTTAACACTTGTCCTGAATTTCATGTATAAATTTAACAGTTGTACACATTATTTTACCAATGACTAAATTTGTAGATCCAACGAATGGAAGCACATCACAGAGGAAGACCCAGCAGTTACAGGTTGACCTGTTTGCTGTCTCAGTAACATCATGAAGGAACTTCAATAATAAAAGCACAATACTCGTCAGTTATTAAGGACTCCATGTACAGTGAAATATCACTCAAGACTGCTACAGATTTCAATCTGGTGGTGAAATATAAGTAATTCCTCATTCCCATAGGCGTAGGAGGTGGGGAGGGGGGGGGGGGACTGCAGCCCCCCAACCAAAATTTTTTGTGAAAATTCAGGCAATTTGCTGAGAATTGTTTGGGCACCTACTGAAAGAAAAATAATGCATTGATGTAGCTAAAAGTAATCAGTAGTTTAAAAAAACTTCCCATATGAAATTAAACTTCTGATTTGAATTGCACCAGCATCTACATATTCGGTATTAATTCACCAGTGTGTGTTTTAATGGTTCAACTGATATTATGATTATCAGTAGTGGTGTATTTGAGGGGCCATTGGCCCCACCCTCACTGTCAATTTTTATCTACCTAAAATACGTAAATTTTTAACAACAACTTTTACTTCAAAGGGAAGTAGCATTCAACGTGGCACCAGATTGCATGTAAGGACACCTAATTTTTGAAAAAATTTTCAAAGAGGAGGGGGTGATGCCAATCTTATTTTAGTACCTAAAATGTATGTAAATGTTTTTAACACACAAATTATACTTCAAGGGGAGCATATGTGGCACCAGATTGCATGTAAGTACACCCAATTTTTCAAAAATTTTCAAAGGGGAGGGGGAAACCCCTCCCCTTTTCCCCCTCCCCCAGGTCAGGGATCACACAACATAATGCCTGCCCCTCACCCCCATGAGAGAACTCCTGGCTACACCACTGATTATTTTCATTATTATTGTAACGACAAAATTTAAACCAGTAAGGGAGGTAGTAACATGGCAAATTAGGCTATTTAATTGGCATGCCGTGTGATAACAGATGTAGGTTTATATGATAAGTACATTAACATGTCAAAAGCATGTGGAGCGAGTGGAAATTTTTGGTTATATTTTTCGAGCAGGTCGTTTCAGCCCCCCTCCCCCCCCCCATATCAACTTGGGCTCGTATGCCTATGCTCATTCCTCAAGCGCTTAAATGGTTATGCTTGAATTGACTCTGTGACAGTCTGAACAGAAAATGTACAGTACACTGTAACTCCACCAAATGACTCCATTAAAGCTGTGCAGAGTTTTACCACCATGTCATTCTGTAAATGGAATGAAAAATAAAATTCAAAACATACGAATACTGTACATAGGGGCCTATGACTTGGTAATGGTTTTAGAAAGTAAAATGTTGAAACAATCTTTAGGAACTTGCTGCTGCAGGAGGTAATTGATCCTGTTCCAAGGTCCGGCCGTCGAAATCCCTGAATCGGCGGGTATGTGGTTAACAGAGTCTTAATGGAACTGTCATCTTCATGCAAAATAAGTAAACCGATCATGAATGGCAACAGAATTTACCGGACAGAGGGCTGGGCCATGCCAGCGACCCCAAGCTACGACAGTCCCTCTTTTGAAGAGGTGGTGACAAGGGGATATGGCTTACCATATCCCATGCCATTTCAGGGCATATTTTGCATAATATCACTTAATACTTCATGAGCTGAGTTGCCCACTTTATATAGTGTTCTTTCGAACCTGAAACTTGAATTTGCAAAGGGCACAAAAATTTTTGGTAGACTTACACAAAAAAGATATGTGATCGTTAAGAACATGAAGAAAAAAAAAGAAAAACTGTAGGGGTTCTAGACCATATCAGGGATAACATACATTTTATTGAAACATCTGGACTTAGCCAAACTTTGGTGCTAGTCCCTCGCAAACTGTGTACTCTGCCTACATGTTTCGTGGTAAGGTTGGCAGGACCTGTGTTATCTAGCAATGTGGAATGGAACTGCTGAAGATCATTCAGAGACTGTACAGCATGTACAGGGCGCCGAAAATTTTGTGTTCTTATTAGAGAAACTTTTCTCTCTCAGGCACCGTCGGAGACTGCATACACTATTGTATCGATTAAGACTCCTCAATACAGGCCCCTGCCCCCACCCCCACCTGGCACCATCCCTGTTGAGTGCTAAGTGTCTCTTCAATCATTTTCTCTTCCCCTAACCCTTAAATCCCCGGACTAAGGGATTTTCCCCCGACTGACTTCGGAGGTGGGAGCCTGTAACCCCCTCCCCCCCCCCCTTTGAAAACACTACTGACTGGGGGTGGCACTGTCAGTTGGTGTGTAGCTGTAGTGTAGACCTTGCAAGAATATGTTTGGTTGAAATGTCTCCCAGATGGAAGTGGGGTGGGGCGATGACACATTTTAGACATTAAGGTTTCATCTGCAAATTCTTTACTTTTAGATCTTGTGCTTTAGAAACAACTTTAGATTTCAAGAAAAAAAGTTAGATATCATTTGGTGGGAAAACACAGTCACCCTAGTTTGTATTAATGTACTGCATATCCTTTTGAGAATCATGTTGCAATTTTTCTCACTAAGTTGAAAATTCACAGAGTAACTCCTTGGTTCATTTTGAATATGCAATACTTATGTTCTAACATATCATAAAAGATACTTGAAGTGAAATAAGAGGATTATAATTTGTGAGATATAGCTGTTGTTTTTAAACAAGTTTGTGGCAACTGCTCATGCCTTTTAAATTAAAAGTTTCTTTATCAGCTCAATGAGTTTAGCTAATTATTAAAGGTATTAAACGGTACGCTATTTAATCTTTAGCCAGCATATATATATATATATATATATATATATATATATATATTATATTTCCCTAAATGGTCACTTTAGGCGACATATCGGGTGAAAAAATGGTACTTTTAGGCGACATTGACATTAGGTGTACATATACGTGTCGCCTAAATGTTTACAACGTTATAACAACCAAAAGTTTTGAAATATATAAAAGTATCCTAGCGCCCTCTGTTTGAGGTTACTATAGGTAAGTTGCACTAGAATCCCATTATGTATTAATTTACTATTGAAATTTCGGGGTGTATATCATGCATGTAATAAATTGGTACGTTAGGTGTACACACCCTTATTGCGCAATACCAATTTATTTTTGTTTTATTTAATAAAACGTTGTGCGTACGTCACACAGGTAATTGGACATATGTTTAACTTATGGGCGTTCCTGAAGATCATTAACGTATTTTTTGTTTAATTTTTACCTGCATGAATATGCAAATATATTTAATTAACTGGTTGTCGCCCAAAGGGACCATTTTTTACTGTGTCGCCCAAAGTGACCATTTAGGGTTTTATTATATATATATATATATATATATATATATATATATATATATATACATATATATATACATATATACATATATATATATATATATATATAAAGCGCATAGTGATAGATTCCGTGTATTGGTATAATATATATAGAAAATTGCAAAAAGAACAGTTAATGCCTTAGATACCAACATATTTGCACCATGTTTATTAGACGTACAAAATTTTCGAAGCCCTGCTTCTTCATCAGCATACACCAAAACTTTGAAAATTTTGTGCGTCTAATAAACATGGTGCAAATATGTTGGTATCTAAGGCATTAACTGTTCTTTTGCAATTTTATATATATATATATATATATATATACATACATAATATATATATATATATATGTATTATATATATATATATATATATATATATATATATATATATATATATATATATATTATATTTATATATAATATATGCTGGTGTATTCAAGTGTTGTATGTTGCAAAAGGAAGATGGCTCATTCATCAGGAAGAGAAAGTCATGTAAGAACACTTCCATGGCTGATTTGGACCTCCCCAGAAAAATTTGGGGGAAAAGGAACCCTTACATGTGGTTTCCCAAGTTTTTGGGGGCCTTGAAATCATAATTTGGGGAGTGAAATTTTTTTCTCAAGCAGGCCAACTTTCATTTATGATTTGGAAATCTCCAGCGGGAGGGGGCAGTTATCCCCCCCCCCACCAGCCTACGGCCCTCAACTTAGGTCGATGGCACAGACCAAATATTTCACATATAGAAAGTGATATTCTGTGAAAGACTGAGTTCCCCAAACTCCAAACAGTGCATAGCAGTTTCCATATTAGCTACTTCAAAGGTAATAGTGATACCATTTGCTTTTCAAAATATGTTCTTGACTTTTATAAATGAAATGCAACATTTTAAGTCCCACAACACTTTATGGTGGTATTTTAAATGATGATGTATTAATCTTTTAGATTGCCTATGTGTAGCACATGCCATTACATGTGTTACAACATGATTTTGATGTTATCACTACATTGAAGAATTCATTTAATTTATAATTTCTGAGCATTTTGGTGACTAGGTAGGATGATGAGTTAATTTTTAAAGGAATATGAAATTTGATTCTTTGATGATGGTATAAATCAGTAGCATACTTAATTATCATTTTGATATAAATTTCATTTCATCTTTTATGTCAATCGTGAAGTGCCAGAGAATTATCCATTTTATGAAATAATAAATAGAAAGTTCACTTTTTGAGACAGGGCAGTGTCATTGGAAAACTGATGGTGGAGGATCATCTGAGTGGAAAAATATTTTCTGGAAACAACCCCAGTGGAAGATATTTTCAGGAAAACTTTTCCTGTTGTTTATACTGGAAACCCCTTTAATCACCAATCTAAAGGCATTTGATTCTGGAACCCCTCCTTCAAACCATAGACCCTACAACTCTACCTAGTAGTCCTGGTATATTACATGTGCTCTTTCTTGGGATGTAATTCCATGCAAAGATACTCTGACTGTGGTATAGCCAGTCATTGCATGCACAAGCAAAACAGTTTATTCTTTGGGCAGGGATTTTCATTGTCAGTGACAATTATCTGGTCTGACTATTTAGAGGCCGAGCCATTACTGCTTTAAGAAAGCTACTACTAGATGGTCATGCCACAGCACCCTCTCAATCCATGGGTGCGAGATAATCAGAAAATAATTGAACATTCCATTCTAAGGCTGTTAAAGCTCTTTGGCTCATTATCATTGCCACTCTTTATAGCACTAAGCTCTATCATTTCAGCTTTCTGTAATCTTCTCAGAGCACAGCTGAGGAACAGCTACAAACCGCAGGCACTATTGTAAAATATAGCCAGTCCAGTTAGTGCAGATACTGTACTAAAAGTACAATATAGTCATTTATTCAACACACAACTTACGTATTGCACCATTTAAGGAGACTCAAGGAAAGAAAAATTAAAACACACCATATTTACATCATAAATGGTGCAATACAACATGTCATTGGTTCAGCTTACATCTTCATACCTTATTCAGTTGCAGAGATAGCTAGAAATTTTCAAACTTTTATACTTTGGGCTGAACAAAAAAAAAAAAAAAAAAAAGAACCACTTCTCATTCTTCCAGAAGGGACTAAATGCAGGTCCAGTAAGTTTTTTGTGACGTGAGTGGACATTGCAGACCCGTAGCCAAGGGGGGCAAAGCCCCCTGTAAATTTTTTAGCTCCCCAGGAAAGTTTCAAGTTGCCATTGAATTAATAATACATTTTTACACATTTGCCTCCTGAAATTCCCCCTTTGCCCCCTCTCAGTACCTTGTCTGGCTACTGTACAACCTGGGACATTGTTCAAAATATGAAAATAAATAAAGAGAAAATTGATGCAGATGAAAAAAGATGCACTGGTGATGATGAGAGACTACTAACTCTTTTTTCCTGGCCTTATTTAGTGATTCTGAAGGCTGGTTTATACTTCCAAAGTTTCACACCCAATAAAAGCTACAAGAATTGTTTATGGTCATCCCTTGCTCTTCTGGGACAATTATGGAAATAGCTCAGAGTGGAACAGTGTTCAACATCCATAGTTTTTACAGCCCCACTGAAGTATGAAACCCCCTTTAGGTAATTGTGGTATATACTTCATGTAAGCCAACCTCAAACTGAAGTGAATAGACACCTACTAATCCTATTCACTACAGGCTATTCAGCCTATTCACTTACCTTCAGTTGTCTATTCACCTCAGTTTGAGGTAGTCTTCCATGAAGTATCTAATTGTGCTGTTCACATAAAGTTTTGTTTTCCTTTTTATCTGCCTTTTCTTTTTACTGTGGGGAGCTCGAGGGGGGGGGGGCAGGGGGTTTTCTTGAAATTTAATTGATATGGTGACTTTGAAAAATCAACCAGTTTTTGTAGTGACTCAGCTTGTTTAAGCCAAGGGTGGCATACAAACTCATATTTTCAGAGCCAGGTATATACACACACTTATGATGTTAAGTACAATGTCTCATCTCCCCATACATTACATGTATGGACACTAAATAGATAAGACTATGTACTAGCTAATAAATTTATAATGAAACATCAGCAATATCTTCTAGTATTTGATTTTTATGTCATGTTTTAGAACATTTATGTGCATACTAAAGGTTACTCTACAGTATGTATCTTGGATGCATGTAACATTTCATTTACTGTAAAACTTTTCAAAATTGTTGATATGTGTGTGACAAAGTATATATACATGGATGAGCATAAGGTGTGTAAGGCAAGGGGTCAATTCCAGGCCCTACCACAGTTTGATAGATCAGACTAATTGCTAAGTGCAGGTAAAAGGCTGTACGTGTCAAAGGGCTGGGAGCTATAGCCCTCCCATAATTTGTATTTGAAAGGTTTTTTGTCTTGAGTCTTGTACTTTAAGTGTAGGAAATAAGTGTTTTTAAATTTGTTTTACATTTGCAGATGAATGCAGTATAGCTATCAAAACAGCATATCCTCAGGTCACACTCCCAGTATAAAAGACTAACAATGGAAGCAGGAGCTATGACAAGTTCCAGTGTTGTTTTGTGTGTTCAAAGCTATTGCATGAAAACTAAAATGGCCTGCCACTTGGAGACCCATGCAAACACTGAGACAGCTGTGGTGGACATACGCCCTAAATGAACAAAACAAAGAGAAACGTACCCAAAAGCACTCAGGCTCATGGGCAACTTTCATCACAATTTGGAAGTTTTGAAGAAAGAGGTTGCAGACCTTAGTATCGTCAGAAGATCTCATCATGCCAAAGTCGTGGAGGATTATTTGCCATGTCTTAAATGCTATGGATTTTTTGAGATGTCCAAGTTATGGAGGCATGTGTCACAGTGTAAGGTAATCAACAGGCCAGTGGCGATCAGGGAGGTGTCAGAGATATGGATTTTGATGAGGTGAAAGACACCACTCTAACAGCCAAGTGCAGAATACTCTTTCATGATGCCCTCCATGGAAAAAATTCTCTCTTTGTGAGCCATGACTTCCAAGATCTGAGAAGAGAAGTTATTCATGCCAATGAGGGAAGATATGACATTAAGAGCATAGTGGAGGGGGATGAACTCATACTAATGTTGGTACTTCTCTGTTGGAAAGGCTTGGATCAATGAGAAAACATGTCATCTCCCAGTGGATGAGACAACTGGCAAGGCTGCTGATACATTAAAGAAGGACTACAGGGAGATGTCCCTGGTAAATCTCATTGATCCAAGCCTGTTCGATGAGTTGTTAATTGTGAGTGCCAGGAGTATCTGTGGTAGCTCTGGACAAAAAACCATTGCTGGGGTCAAGATGTTGGACAGCCCTTCATATGGCCTTCACATTGGACATACCCTGGTCTAAGGTTAACATCTCCTGCTTTGCAAAGCTTAAAAAAAGGAGATTCAACTCATTGAATTGCCTTCCACTTTCGACCTCAATAAGTTAAATTCCTGTACAGTACAAAAGTCTCATGAAGCCCTGCAGAAGTTGGAGGACTAACTCAAAATGAGTTTTCATGGGAGGAAACGACTCTATCAAGCAACTTTTGATCAGCTAGTTACTACTTTTAATAAGAAGAGAAGTGGGGAGGTTGGGAGAATGTTGTTGGACTCCACCAAACGTCCAAAGTGGCAAGAACTAGTAAGGAACCAAGAGATGGAAAGGGCCCTCAGTTCCATGGAACTGAAAATAGCAGAAAGGTATGCTCTTATAGCAATGACATATGAGGCAAAGTGCCGAGCCAGACCATACTTGGGTAGCCTTATAAGTTATGTCAAATTTCAGTAAAAAGAAACCCCTAAATTGCATAACATACTAGCAAAGTGTTAAGGGCATTAAGGAGCAGAGAAAGTCCTAGTTCCATATGTCTCTTGAACCCAAGCAGGCCTGAGGGTAAGATTGCTCTCCCCTTACACATACTTAGGCCCTCATATATATATATATATATATATATAGAATATATATATATATATATATATATATATCAATTATATTATATATATATACATACATAACATACATACATATATATATATATATATATATATATAACTACATACATACATACATTATATATATATATATATATCATTATATATATATATATATATATATATATATAAATATATATAGGTCGATAAAGGTTGTAAAAAGTGCTTAAAGTTTGCGGAGAATTCCACGACGTTTCGAGTATAGACTCTTCATCAGGTGGCAAAGAAATGCAACTGAATAACAAAGAAGTAGAAATAGAGAAGAAACACATTGAAGAAAGGCACGAACAAACCGGTCGCACAGAACGAACACGGTTTAAAAAAAGCGAAAGAAGGCTGAAAAAAAACTGGTAAAAAAGTAATGAAAAGGGGAAACAGGTTAAAAAAGGTCCATTCTAATGTTAAGACCGTGTGGGGAGAGGGTCCTGAGTTTCATGATAAGCCGGTTTTCGGCGGTCTGACGATCATGGTCAGAACCTCTGCAACAATTAAGGCTGCTAGTAACGGCCAACCAAGTCTTTAATTGAGCACGGTGGATGGGGGGGTGAAGATGATTGTGGCGGACCGGATAAACCTGAAGGTTTTGTTTGATGGACCTGAGGTGTTCAGTGATTCGGTCAGCCCAGGCGGCGTTTGGTTTATCCCACATACAGGCAATTGCAACGTGCCACAAACTAAAATGTAAAACCAAGTTTGTGGAAGTGCAGGTGAAGTGTTGGGTTCACGACTAAATCTGTTGCCGTTAGAACCCCAAAAATATTGATAATGTGTGTTCTTGCAACCAACTGGGCATGTGTTGCACCTACTCATACGACCACCGGGAAATGTAACCTGAGGGTGTTGTCAGTTGGTTGTTGTGGGTGGGGAAGCCCGACCGAAACTAAGTGCTTGGAAATGTTCTTTTCCAACTCTGAAGGCCGTAATGGGGGGTTCAGGGAAAAAGGTCACGGGTTGAAAGGGTCCTTTTCGAAGAGTCTCTATATTCCTGTAAATGGCAACGAAATGATGGGGGCCGTTACCGATGGCGTGATGGTGAATTAAACCAAAGGAATTCGTAGATTAGTAGACGTGTTTTTAGACTTCTTACTCAAAGCCTCCGCTCTGTCGATTCCTTGGATTCTATGTAGGAGCACCGAGGTAAGGACTCTGGTGGGATACTGGACGCTTCCTCCAGAGAATGAATAGTATACTTTTTGAAGCGGCTGAAAAAACAAAAAAACTCAGAATCTTCTGAGCAAAATCCTTCTGTGCCCTTTAAAAGTTGTGAGTACAGGATGGATTTGGTACAAGATTTGGGATTGTTGTGGATGGGTACAAAAGGTAGTTTATGGGAATCGGTGGGTTTTAAAATGTAGGTTGGACTTGATTTTACTGGGTCGCAAATTGACAATTGAAGGTCGAGGAAAAACCACTGGAAAAAGTGTCAGAAATACAATGTGTGAATTTCAAAAATGGACAGAAGGATCTACCTACAAATTGAATGAAAGATTCCAGATCTTGACGGGTCCCTGTTTGCCTACTCCCGACAATATCGTCAATATGACCTTTTGTCAAAGGAAAGGGTGAGGTGAGAACCGGTTGTTTACTGCGAAAAAATTTGTTTTTTTTTTCTTGTCGTTTTCAAAGTGACCCATGGTTAGGCAAGCAACAGAAGGACCCATTTGTGGTTTCCCCATGAGCTACTCCTTTAACCTGACGGAAAAAAGCGCCCATCGCCCATTAAAACTGGAAACAGTTTTGGGTGAGAAACAAGTTCCTTTCAAGCGAGGAAAGTAGTTGTAGGAATTGGGGGGTCTTGTCGTTCGGTCCAGGTAATGGCGGATAGCCGACAAGGCCAAGCATGGTGGGGGATGGATGTGTAGATGAGATAGATACAGTCCAATGGTGAATAAGCAGACGTTCACCGCAAATTTTCGGGAAACTCAAAGTCTTGAATAAGTCTCAAGAAATGAGGAGTGTCTTGAACAAAAGACGGTAACGCTGATACCAACGGGAAGAGAACAGAGTCCAAAAACTCAGAAATAAGAACGGTGGGGCAACTGTGGGAAGAAACGATATTGGGAGGGGGTGAACTACTTGACTCTGATATAAAGGGATGGGGGATGATGAACCACTGGCATTTTCTGAGGTAATTTTGGACATTCTAAGATTGACCACTACTGCAGGTCACCATGCAAAATCGGTATATATATATATATAACGCTAATTCGACCTGTTAGGCGAAATCGGTATACCGCCAATACAACCGGCGAAGAAAAAACAATAAAATACATAAGATTATATTTCCCCTTTTGGTTCTGAGATATATATGCACGTTATTTCAATGGTCCGTAAGTCCTTAGTGTTAACGGATACATGCACGTAAGTTGGTGTGCAGCTAAGTAATTGCATAAACATTTATGTGGTAAATCCTGACTTGCGTATAGAGTTACGCATTCCTATATAAAAACAGTGTGTAAAAGACGGTTTAAGGCGAAACGATTTTTTCCGCCTACAGGATCGAGTTCTCCCAACAGTCGCGTTTTATGCATAGGGTTTTTTCGCCTTAAATCCCAAATTAGCAACATATTATATATATATATATATATATATATATATTTATATATATATATATATAAAATATATATATATATATATATGATATATCTTATATATATTCCTGGCACTGTGGCATAGCCAATGGGAGGGAGCTTGGAGGTGCAACCCCCTTTGGACATGGTGACCTGCAGTAGTGGTCAATCTTAGAATGTCCAAAATTACCTCAGAAAATGCCAGTGGTGTATCATCCCCCATCCCTTTATATCAGAGTCAAGTAGTTCACCCCCTCCCAATATGCAAACCCCTCTGATGGCACTGGCACACCCTGTATTCCGCGGGCAAAAGTGCTCTGACTCCCTGAATTGGAAAATCCTGTTCGGCGTAAATTAATGTAAATGAGGATGGGGGTGGGGGTGTTGGGGGGTGGGTGGGATATGGTTCCAGTTGGGGCATCTGCCCCTAAAGGCAATAGGTAGTCACCTTAATCCAGAGTTAGTGTGCCCCATCACTCTAGTTCATGAATGGCCTATTTTGATCATGTGACAACATGCCGTGTTTCTCCCGAAGCTCAAATCCACTGAAATTACCGCCGATCGGCGGTGTTTGAAAACCACAATACTAGATAAGGTTGCGTACTTCTGCTCTTGTGTAAACAAACACACTCAAGCGTAAATAGACTTCTCTGTGGAAATACAATGGCTAGGCAAACATCTGCTGCAAGACCATTTCATGGCTGAGTGAACAGTTTGCTGACCAGACAGGATTGACTGACAGTTAGTTTATACTTGATTGAGCAGATGCAAACTCAGAGCCCTTCGGCAGAAACACCTCATGATATTTCTGTTAGTGAATTGTGAAATTCAAGGAAAATTTCTCCTTGCTTTACCTATTGTTCATAATAGTTATGTTGAAAATGCCTTCAGAGGTGCTTGTAAAGCAATAAGAGATTTGCAAGAATTTGCTGATTTTTCAAAGCAAATTTTGGGGTGACTGCCTACTGCCTAAATTAGGTATGATCTAAATAGCAAATGAATCTAATACGAACAGGAACTACACAATTTCAGGTACAAAACAAGGACAAAAATTTAATCTGTAATTTAACATCCGCAGGGCCAGTGACACAGTGTCCTGAACATGCACGTGTTTGAATATGTCATACTGGCCCCTTTGCTCAAATAGTGATGTAAGTTGCTTTAACAACAGCATAGGAAGTGGACTCAGGCTTTGGACTACACATCCACAAAATTGTTTGGATAGAAATTTATCTTATTATGCTCCTAGACCCCTTAACCCCACCATTTTAAGGACAAAACCCCTTTATTAATTACCCTTACCGCCACATTTTAAGGAAAAACCCCTTATTTAATTACTCTGAAATACATCAGAATCTTTTTCAGTGTACCTCAAAAACTGCACAGAATGTAACATCAAATTGCATTTAAGGAAACAAAATATTCCAAAAATTTCTGAAGAGGATAGCGACACTAACTAGGACAGTATAGTCTAAAATGTTCAGCTTATTCGCTGTACTCCATTCCTACCCCTGAGCTATAAGAATAGTTTCCTATGCCTTTTAGCCTTTTGGCTCATGGTCTTGGTTCCCAAATTTTTTACATATTCAAGCATTGTAGTCGGCCCCTTCTGGCCCATAGTAAAATACACTTTTTAAAGGTGAAAAGACATAGTGCCCTATGTACTATACATACAAGCGTATTGTACATCAAGGAGAATCTTTTTATTAGTAATAATTAAGGGAAGAAAGGGTACCTCAAATGGAAAACCAAAAGCATTCCCAAGATATTTAGTTGAGACAACTTAACAAGGGGTTGGAAAGGAGGTTCATTCAAACAGTGGCCAGAGCGTCGATCGCCCCCTGTGGGCTGGGTGGTTATTATAGAATATGCCCCACGGTAAATGCCCCGCCTGTCATAAGAGGCGACTAAAGGAGGAGGGACTTGAAACGAATTTATCTAGTTGGACACTAGATATAAACACACTTCGTGTTGGCTTTTGGTGTCGTTAAATATTATCTACTACGAACTAACGAACCATATACTCAGGGGGACTTTCACTGCGTTTTGCCCTGAGACTCAAATGGGCTGTCGGCACCCTTTTTAGGTTTAACTGTATTGAGGCATAAAGTATCCACCTACTTCAGAGCGCACCTACAGGCCATTCTCTCCCCCACCCCCCTCCCCGACTAAATTCACTTGCTCTGCCACTGCATTAAAACCTATCAAGGCACCCCACTTGCTCCCACTTGCATTTTGAGTTCTGATGAAGATAGTTTCATGGGAATGATTTCGTACACTCAGTGACAATTCATGCTACATACTACTGGCCTAACTTTGAGCATCGTTATCACATTCACAAAGTAGAAACTGACACAGACCTTGTGTAACATTGGCCAAGGGACAATGCCTGCAAATTAAATGGGAAAGATATAATCTAAAGATACCAAGGGTTGTTGTACTCAGTAAAAACTACATACTTCATTTTTCAAATTTGTGATATGTAAATGTGCAGAATCTCGTCCTATTGATAGTTGAAAAAGGTAAAACACTCTGTAAATGTGTTAATCTTTGTGAAAATTTACATAAAAAAACTTAACATAATTTATACTTATAGAGCCCTGCTTTGTCGAAGATCGTAGCACTTAACATCACCAATGAACTAAAACATAAATTTACGAAAATACCAAAGATTATATAGGTTTTTGATTGGACTTTGCAAAGAATCCACTTTTACTTATAAAGCATTTATTCAAGTGGGATTTTATTCTTTTTGGAGTATGTAGTGGCAGTGAACTATGTGAGATTCTGGACTGTATTCCTGAAATAATACAGGAATTGAACTTTCTTTTCCATTTGTTCATCACCTTCGCATTGTGTTAAATTTATTGCTTCATGCCACAATCCTTTTGGAATGAAAATATTCATGCTAATTTGGACAATCCTGTAATATGCTTTGAAGCTGAAAGATAAGTGTTGTTTAACAAAAGTGTATTATCAAATTTATCTGAATTATTTTTCTAGTTCTATTTTTATATATTTTTCATTTTTTTAATACAAAACCAAACATTTTTCCTCCTCTGTTAGATTTTCTATGATTCTCCTGTTTGGTAAAAAGGGTTATCTAGTTTGTATTTAAAAAAAATCTTTCACTGAAAAGAAAGATTTGTCACAAACAATTTTAAATTATGGGAGTTGTGCAAGGTATGTTAAAAAACCATGGAGTACTAACAAAAATTATACACTTTGAAAATTAAAGGAAGAATAAGGTCATGATTGAGTTTATAGTAAGTTTAGAAGGTCTATTGAAAGGGAGTTTTAACAAAGGCCATTGTATGGGACAGCAGTGTTTTGATCACGCCATCAGGACTAATGTGTTCTCAATGTGTTCCAATTGAATTGCTTGTTTTTAGCAGATTTAGAAAATCAGCAGGCACAGATCAGGGGGAGGGGAAGGGCTTCCCGGCCTCAGCCCCCCTTTTTCTTGCCACATGCAACAATTACAAATATGAGAAATTAGCATAATTATTAAATCATAGGAGAACATTCAAGGGGGCGCTTTCAGGCCCCCCTTTTTGAAATGTCTGGATCCGCGGCCCTGATCAGTAAAGGTACCTGTACTGAATATCTGTGAACAAGGGATTTTTTCAAGTGTTTTCAGCTGATGGCCACGTCATTTTTTTTCCCTTAGTGTTTGCCTTGTCACTGTTGATAGTAGCCAACAGGTGTTAATCCAGGGTTAAGTGAAAAAGGTCTACGAGTTTCTTGAGGCGAAAAATAAAAATAAGAAGCTCCTTATAGCGATTGCATAGCCTGCAGTGGCTTTTATTCTAAGGGATTCTCAGTTCTGGAAGGGGTTTTTTCGGTGGGGTGGGTGCCATATTGGCGGGGGAGCACATACCTCACAGCAGCCCCACCAAGGTTTGGGGCCTGGAAGTTGAGGAAATTTAACATTCTATAAAGGTGGTAGATAGCAGAAAAAACACACTCCTGCCATTGCCAAATGTTTCCAAGGTAGTAGCTTCTCACTTCCATACATTGGTCCCAGTATCGGTGAGAAAATTTGGCATCCCAAGTTGCTGTGGTAGTAGGAACTTGCACTCTTATAAAAACACAACATTTTGTTCTTAGAACAGTGCCTCTACCAATGTGGGGGTCAACACTACAGAAGGAAAAAATGGGTCCAGCCCAATTATAGTGCTCTAGAAAGGACGCGAAATCCCACTTTAAGCATTAATGTTTGAAATAGGGGGGACAGGGGGGGGTACAAATAAGAGAACAGAAATAGGAATCCATTGCGTGGTGGTATAGACTAGGAAGAATCCTGATCTCAATAACAGTGGTGTAGACAGAAAATTTCTCAAGGAGTGTGGGTGGGGGAAGGAGGGGTGTTTGCAAAGGAACTTTTATAACCAGGCTGCAACAAAACCAGAATTATTTTGAGGCCTATTATTTGACGCCTGGATCATCAAGGTTCCACGCATTTCTCTAGGGCCAGGATGGCCTCCATGTATAGAGGCTATTGTTCACTCTTTGGAGTTTTTCTAAGGTGAGCAACAGACAAACAAGACCTCTGGGTCACACTTGCATCCCTTAAACCCCCCCCCCCCCCCCCCCCCCCAACCTTTAGCTAATCCACTGTGCCTTTCTAGGTTTCATAATTGACACAGCAATGTTGCCATCTTCTTGTTTGAGTTGGTGCTTCATTAATAAATCTCGCTTTTATCTTTCCAATGCACCCACAGCCCTGTGAAGATGTGTGGATAAACATTGGTACTCAGGTTTTCAAAGTTTTTTTGCACATTGTGTCGAGCAACGGAGTTGCTATTTGTTTTCGACAACATTACCAATTCCCTAGTGTCAGGGAATTCTTAAACATTCCTAGAGGTTTTAATATTTTTAGAAGGATCAAAAAACAAAGTTGGGCATATCTCGTATTTTTAACATGATAGCCGTTTTAATTTTGTGTTATATCTCAGTAGAATTACATGTCTTCTAGAATAGAGTTACAATTATGAATGAGAGGTATATACTGTTGTGATGTTCATAAGGAAAATTGTTTTAACAGTTGTTACTTTGGTGGGTTTGGAAGTAGGTGAACGGTCATTTGGGTCATAGATAGATCAAAAACACTGAAATCATGGAAATACTTTAAGTACTATTGGTTGTATCCAGATCTTAGTAAAGTTGGCCAAGTAGTGGTTCAGTAGATGATGCGTTATCATACGTTGCAGTTCTGAAGAAGGCCGAAAGGTCATTTGGGGTCATAACTTGGTTGAACAAATGGAATCATGCAAATTAGCCTTCAACTTCTTTGGGTTGTGTCTGAATCGTTATAAAGTCAGCAAAATGTATCCAGGCATCTGATGGGTCATCAGAAGTCGTACTTTTGAAAGGTCAAGGTCACTGGGGTCAAAGAGAGGTTCAAACAATAGAATCAAGCAAAAGCCATTAAAATACTAGGGGTTGTGTCAGAATATTATTGAAGTTGGCCAGAGTGTTCAGGTGGAAGTGGATGATGGGTCCCACAGGTTGTACTTTGTGTGAGTTAAGGGTCCCTTTTAGATCACAAAGGGTCAGAGCGACTTACCAATACCAATTTCACAGGAGTTTTGTTTTTAGTTTGATATATATTGCCATTAGAAATCATTATTTGATGATGGGCCTGACAAATGGGAATATAAATTGCACTTCATTTTTTGTCAGCAGAAATTACCTACATGTATTGTGTCCATAAATATTGTAAAAAGTTGTGGAAGCTTAAGCAACTCTTCATATGCACATCCTTGGAGACCATTTACATCTGTTGCACTGAAGGTGCCAGCTAGATCAATATGACTGTCGCATAACTGCATCCATGACTACTTGGTTTGATTCCCTTAATGAACTTCATAACAGAAAGGGTCGGTGGGGGGGGGGAGGGAACTCGTAGTTGAGATACAGCATCATTGATGCTATGGTGTGTTGACATTGCCAGCACCCAACTGCCCAAGGACAGCCTACTATACTACCAGACTTCAAAAAAATTCTATATAAATGATAGCATGTGGCACTGAGATATATTCTAAACACGGTAGTTACTATGTG
Organism: Holothuria leucospilota; assembly: GCA_029531755.1. NCBI lineage: Eukaryota > Metazoa > Echinodermata > Holothuroidea > Aspidochirotida > Holothuriidae > Holothuria > Holothuria leucospilota. The sequence continues at coordinate 26,839,044 of CM055981.1, read as the reverse complement.
TGGGCATTGTAAAATTTCTGGGTGTAAATGGACGCCTTCTAAGCACCGAGGATAATGTTTAGTGTAAGTTTTTCATGTTTCTCTTCAAACTTGTTTGTATGTACTCACACACTTGGCAAATTGGGCTTTTTCGGTGGTAGTATAGTCCAAAATGGGATTTGCATTTATTCTCACACGATTTTGGAAGTCATTAGTATTGCTGCTTGTGTAACAGTTTTGTCTTGTACTTGTGGACATCAGAACACTATTTATATCTCTTAAAGAGAAATAACCTATTTCCTGCCCATACCATGGTCACATCATACACTTCATTAAAGGCCAACAGGCAGTCACCCCAAAATTTTTCTTGAAAAAATCAGCAACCTCTTGCAAACTCCTCTTATTGCATTACTCGGCACTCTGGAAGACGTTTTGAACATAACTATTACAAACATAGCGTAAAGCAAGGCGAAATTCGCCTCTTAAATTCCACAATTCCCAGTAACAAAAATATTTGTTCACATGATCAAAATAGGCCCATTCCATGAACAAGAGGGAACAGGATTACAAAACTCTGTTTGGGCGGTGTGACTGCCTACTGCATTTAATTGGGTTTTTGTAGTCAGAGTTATTGACAATTTTTGATTTTCACTTTATGAAAGCTTTATTCTGCATTTGCTGCCTTTAAAGGGGAATTTTCCATGATCACAGGCAGTTTTCAATTCTCCCATACTATGCATTCTTTAGCTCCTCCCATAACTGTACGATGAGCTATAGCTCTTCCTTGTGCAAGAAATAAACCTGTTTGAATTTGCCTAAGGCCATGTCCTGGGTAAGCACACAATACGGCTATAAAATGTTAATAAAAGTTACCCTCTCTGCCTTGTGTGGAATGTGAGCTTACTCTGCAACTTTCAAATTTTCAAAACTTTGCATGTCAATTCAAACAGCAGTCACCAACTGAGAATTCTTGATATACATTACACTAAAAATATACTTTGGGGTGATGACAGTCGTGTCTTTAAATTCTGTTCTCATTCTTCTTTTAAGGGGAAGTTAATACTTCCATGGATTGAACTATTCAGTAATGGAAATTTTGTCACTGATTAAAAACAAAGAAGCCATAGATGATCCTATATTCAGTGTTTTATCATGAGGTGGGTGATGTAATTAAAGAGCCCACCCACAATGGATCAAACAATCATTACATTTGAGAATCTGCTTGTGGTGGCTTTTGGATTAACATTGAGGTGACTTTTGGTTATATGTAAGTATGTGTATAATTGTAACTGTTTAAAAGTATTCCAGCAGTGTTGTTTGGATAATTTGCTTCCCAATATCAGACCTTGCTGCATTGTACGTCGTCTCCAAGAGTTTCAAATTTCCCTCACTGGCAGTCATACGAAAGGAACTGGATCGAGATTTTCAAGAAACTTAAAATTGTGCAAATGCAAGCCTATCGTTTAGAGCAATATAAGTGCAAAGTTTCCAAAACCCCAGTCATTAAAGAATTACAAATTTTGTGGGGTTTCCTACACCTTTGTTCAAAAAGTATATTTAATGGCTATGGAACCCTTCTTCCATATATGCTTTCTCTTTGGGACACCAAAAAGCATGCAAGGACATCTAAGCATTTAGATGTTCAATGTTAAGCAAATGGGCATATGAGCTGAACAGTGTTTTAAAACTTGAGGTTGCTGGATGTGTTGCATCTAATATCTGCTTGGAAATTGTCTATGAAACTATAACTTGTGCACCAATGTGCTGGGCATGGTTCATTTCACATTTGAGTCATTGCACATTTTGAGTTGATTTAATGATACATCCTTGTGAGTATACATCTAATTATGTCAGGTGACAAACCCGTGGAGTCTGAGAAACAATGCAGTTTGCATTTTGGCTGACCTGTTTTCATAAACTTCATACATCATGGAGATATAAACAGTATAATTAGTGGATCCAAAGCTCACTCTAGCGGCAGTTTTGTAATTTAAGTATCTGACTGAAGAGTAGTGACTGCTAATTGCTTGGTGACTGTGTGAGAATCCACAATTGGCATTGTCAGTAACCCACCTTTAAACTTACCATGACCCCTAGGCCAATGGAGGTGAGTCATTCCATTTGGTAAGTTCTCCATTTTAATTTAGGAAAGAGTTTGGTTGCATGGTTTTTGATAAAGATTTTGGAGGGCAAAGTGAGTTCTTCTAACACAATGATCAAAGTAACAAGAGTGGTTCCCGCATCATGAAGGGCTTGCTTCATTTAATTTTAGTGTCATCTATGTAATTATAGGATAAATATATAATTTCCATTTTTCATATTTTAAGTAACAGAGTATCAAAGATAGGGTCCAATGCAGTTTGTAGATATAGCTGAAAAATGTTATTGCTGGGACTTTTAAACATTGTCCCACATCGGCAAGTGGTGCAGTCTTGCGTGCCCTAGGAGCAAGGACACATGAGTTAAACCCTAAGTTTTCAAACCAAAATAGCAACAGTGAGGCCATGGATTACCATTTTATACAGAATTCTGGATTAGGCTTTGGGCCCTTCTCCTAACCAGGCATGACTGTGGGTATTATAGAGTCAGGGTGCCCACCCAAGCCTATTAACTGCCAATACCCTACCACCAACAAACACCTATGGCACATAAGAGTGGGGGACTACGATTCAAAGGTAATGAAAATGGCCATAGCTATGTGTCTGTGTGTGACTGTAAAAGTAGGTTGTGTGTAGTATTTGCAGATACAAATGTTGTTTGTGCAGCATGTTGAACAGGAAACCACCATGTGATTTCCACTTTATTTTATCCTCTGTCAACTAGTTATGAGGTTAACTGTTTGCATGGATAAGTGCCCGTCACATCAAGGCAAGTACAAAACATCGATGGGAATTGTTTGAGCTTATTATAAAGTTATACCATAAACGAAGAGATATTCAGTTTATCAGTAAACAAGAATCCAGGCCGAGGGATAATTTAGTTTATGCAACTTTAAATAGGTTAATTACCTGAAATGTGTTGTGCATCCTCTTACTTGAAAGAATAGGACATAAGACTTTAAAGGTTTCTGTGATCTGATGTCTTCATTATGTTTTTAATTTCTTGGAGAACTTTATGTTTTGAAGCCCCAAGACTGCAATCTGATTTTTGGTCCAGTTGAGGTGGTTTAATAATTTGTAGGTTCAGGGGGTCCCATGCATGCAAGGTCAGACATGATGTGTTTGCTGTGGAAACTGGTATAGAACATCTGCAAACTTAAACATGATGTTAGATGGAGGTCCTGAAAAATATTGCAGTCCTCTCCTGGCCCACCCCACCCCCTCCCACGACAAAATCCTGTGTACAGCCATGCCCACTACAAAATCCAGCCTGTGTGTAACTGACCAACCAATCAGAGTGTATCCATTTCACGTTTTGCCAATGAAAGGCAGTCACTGATTGTATTAGATCATGTACACATAACATAACGTTTACAAGGGCAAAGGAGGGCTAAGAGCCCCATAAGCGCCCTGAAGTCCATACAAACAACCTTAACTGAAAACAAAGGATCAACCAACACCAAACGAGCCCAGACCCAATTGATAGATTATACCACACTTACGGAAGAACTTGTCAATGTAACCGTAAATTAAAGCAGTGCACAGATGTGGAGTTAACTACCCACTCAGTGCAGACTATTCTCACTCGTTAATAACAACTCTATGAGAAAAGCTGTGAACTTCCTAAATGGCGAGCCTTGCAATTATTCTTAACTAGCTTCTTACAATATGGCATCGAACACCCGAGAGAATACATTGAACCTTGAAATAATTGCAAGAGGACAAAGGATTGCCTTTCGAGAGAGAAATTTGTACCCTCTGAAGCATGATCCCCCCTAATCCTTCTCAACTCCAGGGTGGGTAAGCCCAAGATGCTTAGTCTAAACATGATAAGGTAGGTGCTCTCGCTAGGGTATAAGGGCAAGTGGCTCTCCCTCTGAAACTTGCTCTAAAATTGATATGCTTTGCCTTTTCACAAGAAGGGACTCACAAGCCTGGGACTTGCATAGTCGAGTGGGGTCTTACCAACGGCTATACAGATTTTAGATACAATTTCTTTACTAAAACTACTGAAATTCCTCTTGATCAATTCCAAGCACCCTATTAGGCCCTAGCAGCCAGCAGCTGCACACTCGTCTAGATGGCTTTAAAATCACCTGTATTAACTACACCCAGATCCTTCTCAAAGGATCACATCACTCAGAATACTACCATTCATGTTATAATCATAGCTGAAATTTTTAGGACCAAAGGTGAAGACTTTTGCACTTATCGCATTAAAAGACATTTGCCAAGTCTGCGACCATGAAAATAACCTATCCAAGTCTTTTTTGCCGTAATAAGGCATCATCCTTATCACTAACCTTCTATAGAGCTTAGTATCATCAGCAAAATTACTAATATACTAGATAGTGAGAGAGCTATCAATTATCATTGATGAAAAATTAAGGAAAAGAAGCGGGCCAAAAAGCACAGAACCCTGTGGAAACTCCACTTTGTAACTTCTTTCCAAGAACGAGAAATTACCATTAAACAACAACTCTCTGAGATCGTACAATTGAGCCATGAATTTATCCAGTCAGCACAAACTGCCCTTGATGGCCAACCTAGTGCAGTTTTTAACCAATAAGTCCTACCTAACGGAACTTTTTATCAATTATAGGCTTTTGAAAAATCAAGGTAAAAATGACAATCAACACTGTGACCACAGTCAAGAGAAAGAAACATCTTCAAGAAAGCTTTTAGTAAATTAGTAACACAAGATCTACTCGGTAAAAAAAAACCATGCTGGTGACAGATTGAGTAACCCCATATCTAAAAGATATTTAAGCAAAACAATCCTTGATTAAAGATTCCATAACTTTGCACACAACACTGGTTAAAACTGACCGGCCTATAATTGCAAGGCATAGCTCCGATCTCCCTTTTTGAAATTGGAGTAACATTAAGCAATCCGCCAGTCAGCAAGGTACAAAGTTTGGAATCCAGGAACTTCTGGAAAAATAATGCAAAGAGGAACTGACAAAATCTCGGAGTATTCATGGAGAATGGCAGGAGGATCCCAATTCAAGCCCAGGGGCCTTACTAGCTTTTTAAACTCTTCAACTATTACAAAACAACTCTTTCAGAGAAGACAACATCACTAAACTAAAGGAAGAAATTATCAGAATCCCTACAAAGTCCCCAAAAAAAGATGATGTCCTTGGTAAAAACCAGGATACGAAATAAATCATTTACAAATTAAGCCAGAATCCTGATGATCAGTAACTAGTGTGCCTTCATTACCTTGGAGAGGCCAACAACCCTCCTTAACCTTCTGCGTAGACCTGACATAGGCATGAACGATTTTGGATTTACCTTTAACTCCTTGGGCCAATTGCTTTATAAACCTAGCTTTAGTGTCAATAACCAAATTTTTAACTAAGTTCCTGATTCTTGTTGACTGCAAAGTCATCTGAATTCTTACTGACCCTTATAACGACGCCAGCACTTTACGTTTCTCCTGCTGGCATGCTCTAAGTACCTATCTAGACATCCAGATTGGCCTTTTTTTTAACCACAGCTTTCTGAGTGGATACACAACTTTGTTTGTTAGTGTCCAGTAACTCTATTAACGAAAGACACTCCATGCGTCAGCAGGATATATCCTAAGTGAGAACAAACGTGCAACCCAAGTCTATTGTAAGAAGATCTTTCAGCATGCGTAAAAGTTAGCCTTGCCTGAAATCTAAAAACAGTGTTGTCACTACCTTGAAGTTTGCTGAAACAAAGTAACTCAAAACTTATGAAGGTCCATGGTCCAATAGATCCTATCTTACCCACCACTAGCTACAATTTCTCTAACCATGTTTTCACCAGTACTTAGTACGCAAATCCAGACAATTGTCATCACGAGTGGGAAACAGAACATGCTGGGTAAAGAACTAATCCAGACACTGCCTCGAGAAAATCCCTCCCATGTGACCCACTAGTACATGAATGTCCAATCAAAAATATAAGGAAAGTTTGAAATTCCCCAAAACACAACTGCCCTTTGCGAAGAAACTATCCTAAAAACTTTCGAAAAACAAACTCTGATTATTATCAGCACAAGAATTTGGTGAACGATAAAATAATACCAACAACTAAAGGAGTGCAAGACTCATTGGCCAAAACTAATTTCACACACACAAGCAAGTTAGAAAATACTGAAGGAAACTTGTTGGGAACATCAACACAATTTCCTTTGACTATCCTTAACATACAGTAAAACCCTCCACCCCTACCAAAGACAGTATCAGCCCTATCCTGCTGAAAAATTTGTACCCAGGAACCGCATTTCAGAGTTGACTGATATCACTATGGAGCCAAGTTCAGTAACCCCAACTATGTCCTGGATTGTACTATGGAAATAATGAGCAAGGAACTCCACTGAACTATTGTGAAAAGGTTGCGCACATTGGTCAAACCTTGACTTCCATATCCCACAAACTGCCTCAGTTAAATGTTTCCCCTTGTTTACTAGCTAACACAATCACCTCTGAGCACAATAAAACTCAGATAACCCCCCCATTCTTGGCTGACCCTCACCCCTGACTCTAAGTTTGGACACCTGCGAATCAACAGCCCTAGAAAACCAGCCTACACCAGCTCATATAGCACCTAATGACTCGACAAGCTGCAATCCATCTTTAGCAAAAAGATCCCTACTATTTACAAAACCAGCCCAGGTATAAACAAGAGAAAAACCCTCAAGAGCACACGTCGTTTTGTCAAACCACTTATTAAATCCCATAAATTTTGCCGCCAAGAGACCTTCCTATCAAACCGAGGGAGAATACCACAAACACATACAACCCCTTTCAAACGTGTCGACTTTAGCCTACAAATCAGTCCTTATAACTTTTGACCTAAGTGAAATTTGATTTCCCGACCTGAGATCATTAGTGCCACACTTGCAACAGCTTACAACTTCCTCGTCCCCAACAAATCTTGCCAACTCTGGCCGATGATGTCCTCGAATTTCTTAGCACCCGTGAGACAAATCTTGTACCCCTGTTCGCTTCGGTCCCTCTTACAAAATTCCCTATCAGTTATACCAAAGTAATGGAAGTCCCACCAACAAAACAGTACCTTACCCCTTAGCGCCTTTCCCCTTCCCACAGAACCACCAGATACATAACCTAAAAGTCCCTCTCCTTTGATTCCCCTCTACAACCTCCTGAACAATATCCTCCAAACTGATAATCCCGAAAAAGAATTTGACGTCTCAACAGCCTGGACACCCCTCAATAATTTCAACAGGCTTTTCTACTTTCTGTGTACTCGAAACCCACCCGTTTAGCTGTCAGCAGCAGCCAAAAGTCCTTCAAGTCTTTTTAGGCGGTTTACACTTCTGACAAACACAAACAAAGGTATCTCTAGATTGCTTCTTCAACTGGTGCAATTTAGGCCCAAAATTAACAAACTCAACACACCATAACCACAATTCATCACAACAAATAAGTTGGTCTTCAGCCATAGGTTAATTCAACAAAAAGGTAACAGTAAGGGAACAGGCCACAATACAATAAATCTGAAAAAGTAAGCTTATGAAAGGAAAGTAATGAGCTACCAGTAGCTAACCCCTATAAGATAAAGCCCTCAAGTATTGGCTAGACGTAGGCCTACTATATAAAGAAAGAAATATAGTGAAAAGAATATATAAAGAAAAGAAATATGTGAAGATATTGAAACTGGGACGCCAGTTTAGAGGCGGCCCAAAATGCAGGTTTTAGGCGGGCCCAAAATGCCCACAGCAAAAACGTGTGGGGGCTAAAGGCCCCTAAGACCCCCCGTCTCCACGGTTCCCTGAGGGGGAAAGTCATATGATTTTCTCAAGAAAATGGTCCAGAAATGGATCATCAGTCCCGCAGCCCCTCCAACTTTGCACTTTTGGTGATTGTGGTTTAAAGGCTTCTGCTGGTCACAAGTTCCTATAGATTGGCAGCTTCCAGTAAAAAAATTACTTCCGCTGACACTTTAACTGCCGATACCCTGGAACAATGTCCACGTAAAAACTACCCACAAAAAGGTTTCACGGTTCTTCTTTAAGTATCACATAGTCAGTCTATAACCTTCCAAAATGGACACAACCTCTTTTCCACACTAATAAAAAATAATTGAGGGGCACTACTAATTGTCCCAAGACCATCGACAAAATGAACCTGAAAGAAAGCCTCGAGAGAAGGGTATGGGTTTCCATATCCTTCTTCTATGGAAAGAACACAGGCACGTAGGGAAGTAGGAATTTTTTTATGCAATAAAACTACTGCATTTAAAACAAAATACTGCATTACTGCATTTTGCGGTTACATACTTCCTGCTACAACATCCCCGCTTGTAATCGCTTTTGTACAAAAGTGTTTCTATTATCATTCAACGCACCAATGTCATATGACTGGCTCTATTACTGCATAGGAAAAGTTCCCCCTCCCCCAGCAAATTTTCAAGGCAAAAATTTATTACCACCATCTTGATCTGTGTAAATTTACGACTCTTTTAAAAGATTGTTTTAGATGCAAAAAAAAAGGGTTTTTCAGGCACAGGGAAAGGTGCCAATTCTGGTACTGATATAAGGAACAGGCACTTAGCAAAGGGCCGGGGGGGGGGGGGGGGCAGCGGAAGAGCCCTCTTATTTAGGATAATTTTCTCTATTAGCATTTATTTTAATCATATCGCTAAAAAGTATGAAAATGATAGTTTTTTTCAGTGCGCTCATGCTCACCTTACTCCTAAATACTAGAATCCCTATTCTTAACATTGTTCCACCTGAAATTCTCAAAATAATCCATGGCCTCCCCTGCTTCCTCTTTCTCAAGCACTCAGCATCACTCGTATCCGGCCATCTGACTGTATTTACATGTGAGTGTAAGAATCAATTAAAAAAAGTCAAAAAATTGTGATTTTTGTGGACTATTTATTGCCCACGTACCCTTATGGCATTTGAAGTTAGTTGAGCTACATGGCATCAATTTTTATGCCTAAAATTTTCGTATAAATAACCCTCAGAGCTTTCAGGGGCTTTACCCCTGGACCCACACTGGGGCTTTGCTCTGTCTGTATTGAAGCGAAAAACAATTTCCTCTAAAGCTATTCAAGCTACATGTTAAAAATATGACAAGAAAGAAGCTCAAACATAAACATTAACAATAACAGGTTAAAGCTAGGCAAAAGGCGGGCTAGGGCCTAATAAGATGCCCTGAAGTCCCATACAACTTTAACTGAAAAACAAAGAAAACAACCAACACCAAAACGAGCCCAGCACAATTTAGATCCTACCCCACACTTATGGAAGAACTTTGTCATTGGGGTTTTAAACCCTTTTAAAAAAAAAAGCATGTGAACAGAGTGTGAGTTAACTACCCATCTCAGGCAAACTATTCCACTCGTTAACAAACTCTAAGCAGAAAAAGCTAAAAACTCACAATGTCGAGCCTTGCAAAACAATCAACTAGTGCTTATTACAATGGCCTGAACCCGAGAATCAATGAACATTTAAAATAATTGCTAAGATGACAAAGGAGAAGAATTTGTACACCTGAAGCATGTCCCCCTTAATCCTTCTCAAACTCCAGGGTGGGTAAGCCCCAAGATAAGTCTAACATGATAGGGTAGGTGTCTCACCTCGGGTATAAGGCGTGTGCTTCTCTCTGAACTTCCTCTCAAATACAATTGTCCATTAACATAAAACAGGTTAAAAGGGTGAAGGAGGGGCTAGGCCCCATAAGATGCCTGAAGGTCCATACAACCTTAACTGAAAACAAACAACCCAAACACATACCACACGAGGGAAAGCCCGAAATGTAGATTCTACCACAGTTAGGAATGAACTTGTCATCAAAGTCTAACCTAAAACCCAAGTGCAACGATGTGACATGAGTCCCAAGTGGTTTCTTGATCCTGCAGAACTAAAACAGTTTTTATTTCTTCTTCTTACCTTCAAAAAAACAAATTCATACGAACAGTTGTTAAGACATATGAGGTAATTTTTCATCTAGGACAAAACTGAAGAAAGAAATAAAAATCTTTTTTGGAGACGATCATTCTTGCTTCCATAGGTCGTCATTGTACCTTACCAAAACTTGAAAAATTGGTCAAGTCATTCGAGTATGCAGTGAACATAAGCAAGCATTGTGAAACAAAAACGTAATTACTGTTGCAACTGGTAGCATGAAAGGTTGACCAAACAAAAACTGGGTGGCGCTCGTGGTCTTTTAAGGTACCTAGTTACTTGTTTTGGAAAGAGGGCGCTATTTCTTTTCCACAATTGTCAAAAAATTAGCAAGAGAATGGAAGCCAGGTATTCAGGAAATTCTGGCCGGCTGTTGTTCCCCACTCTTGCAGGCCACCGTCAAATCAGGCATCCATATAATCCCTCCATTTCTACCCTACCAGTGATGCTCACATGCTTTGTAGATGACAAACACTCGTCCCTCACTCCTTCTTGGAGTAGGCGATACATTGGGAGGAACCTATCCGCCCCCCAGTGCAACAATCAGGATAGGACCATGGTGTGAACACTTACCGTCCCGATAATTAGGCAAGTGGGAGTTTTACTATTCCTTTATATAATAGGACCTCTTGAACAATCTCATGCATATAGTGAAAAGGTTGTCATCCTCAAATTACAACAACTGTTTATTACGCAGAAAAGTTAGTTTGACCTCCCAGCACCTAGTGAACTTCAATTTAGAAAATAGATTTGAAAGGTCTTATTTTTTAAAATTTCCCGCCAATTCAATGTTGTCCATTTCTGTTTTTATGAATTTTGGACCAACAAACAAGAAACTTACGTCACTACAATCCAAAGAAACGCATGGCCTCGTGAATGTATGATTACCGGCTGTTCGTCAGTTCCCTTAGGACTCAATTCTCGATCCATTTTATTACAGTAACGTCATTGCCACGAGGTTCCGATTATTTGATTACTTGTGGAATTATACGTCCAGAAGAAAGCCTGGTTTTTTGAAGAAAAAAAGAGAAAGTCGCAAAGTTTCCCTGGGAAACAGTTACGTACATTATTGGGAGTCACTTTAAGGTTAGTGTTTGACTATATCTTAAGCCATATAGGCTGAAGCAAAACATTAGAGGACAAACGTTTTGTTTTTTTGTTTTTTTTTTTTTAAAAAATTTTTAAAATTTTTAGGGATTTCCGATAGTATCAGCATTACTTGTATGGGGCCTAGGCCCAATCGGTATGTTTACTGTGTTTATGTTTACTGTAACATTCGTTGGGCTGTTCCTTCAACTGGGTGCAGAAGGTTAAATGTTTTTCAGACTGCTTGCTGGGGGAGGGGGTCTGTAGTAAGCATGTGCAGCTATAAAGAAATCTTGTTGGGGAGGGGGAAAAATCAAAGTCTGTAATCTGGGAGTTTTGGATGACCCCCCACACAGGATAGTACAGTAGGAGTTATGGCTATTAGCCTATTATGTATTACGGATATGCTCATTAATAGGTTTTCTTTAGAAACTTAGGAAACAGTCCCCTCAGCATTACTTGCCAACATTTGAAAAGTGGTTAGATTTTTGTGAGGTATCTGTGAAGCGGGACCGAGCGCAGCGTGCGCTGGCGGGGGAGGGCGGGGTGTCAAATTCTATGGCAGGTTTGTCAGAAATTGGTAGATAGAAGTAAAAATCGGTCGCCGGTTCGAATCTCCCCTACAAAAGCAATCGGTATCCTGTCTGCCACGTGCCCAAATCGGTAGAGTGGCAAGTATGACTCACGCAATTCGTCCATACAATTGGGCTATAACTTAAAAACAAATACAAACATAATAACAATCAATGGCTTCTTCATAACCGGCAAGCTACAGTAAGGCATCAATCAGAATTTTCAGTGTGGGAATCAGGCACAGCTGTGGATGTCCAACTAAAATGGAGGGACTCTAGGCATCTTAGTGACGTGCAGCCACGAATCCCTCGTATAAAGGCTTTATAATTAGGCCCCTGGGGCCCAAATGTAGGGCTCCCTGAGGTTGGGGTCATACGGACATGACATTCCATTGTTGATCCAGGGGTTGGTTGCCCATGCAAGAGGCTTCTAGGGTATTTATAAACAAGTGACCATGAGACTGAAGCATTTGACCCATCTCCAAAATGTCATTGCAGTTTATACTAACAAGGCCCCACAGAAAAATAGAAAATACACAGTTTGAATCATTGCCATTGTGTTAATATCTATGGCATAAACGAGTTTCATGATGGGGGTGTGCATAGGACAGTGGGATTGATAAGGTTTTAATGTTTATAACCCCGAACTTAAAAATAATCCACTTTATGGCGGACCCAATAGGAGTTAATGTTTTGAGACAACTGCCTTGCAGGTGTGCCACAGAATTAGCCTTCAAAATTGGAGACTAAGTACCCGGTATTACACTGGAAGGTACAGCTGATGGCTGCAGATGCATCTGGCACTAGCCAGAACAAAGGAAAAATGGTTGGAGAAGCATGCTTGAGTGCAGGTTCCAGTGGGGGCTTTAGGTGTCTTCAAAAATTAATAATTATGACCGAATATATAACTTGAAGTTCTTCAGCAAAATTAAATGGAAAAGGCGTGGGGTTAGCTCACCTTGCTGGGACTAGCATTGGGGAACACATGAAGTGGCGCCCAGAAAATTATGTGCCAAGTCCTTTAACTTCTTTCGGACGGTTATCCACCAGTATGATCCCTGGTATTGGCATAAGCCAGAATTTTCCTTTGTTAACGGGGGTCACGGCTTTTCTCAAGGGGGGGGGTGGAGCAACCAAAAATTAAGTCTTTTTATTCACCAGCTTACTGTACAGAAGCCTGGTGCAGCATGCAAGCAGCATCGTACAATGAACATCATACATGACTATGGTACGTATATGTTGAATACTGTATGCATACGGTTAATCATCTGCTTTGAGAAAATTAGACCAGGGTGCCATCATTTCTTGTTTATTGTGTTCAGTTAAAGATCGTACCTGCCAAAAGGCAAATTAGATTAATTGCAAAAAGCGGCGGTATATTTATCAAGTGTGTATAGCTGTAAAATGTAGTAATTTCATCTGTCAAAGAAAACTCTTCCTTTTTCCTTTTAAAACATCCCTTGACAGTATTTGGGGGGAGGGGGCAGAATGTGATACAAAATAAATTTGGGGGCAGTGCCTCTGACCCGTGTGGCTGACGCCCACTGATCCCTGGTGTGGTGCCTTGACTGTCCTTGTCCATTAGGATACAGAGGGTAACAGGAGAGTAAAGTTTCGCCATGCAAATATTTTCTGAAGGCACCTGAGTAGCCTAAAATAAGCCAGATATGGCATGTGAGAGTAAAGCAGCTGTTTAATTATCCTAGATACGCTATTGAAAAAGGCCAATGAAAATCGCAAATTTTTTTTTTTACAGGTTTTGAACATAAGAGCTGAATTAAAAGATTCAATGTGGAATGTATTGAAGGGAGAGGGAAATCAATGCTGCAGTAGTCGTCTTAGGTAATTGAAAATAAAGGTTTGAAAAATCAGCTGTGGATTAAACATATAACAATAAGGCAGTTATCATCGTTGCAACATGTTTTTGTACAATTTTGGTTCTTAATGTTTGAGTTATTAAAATAAAATGTGTTCTCCTCCTCCCTTCATATCAACATATTGCACTGTGGATTGGTGTTTGCGCATAATTTTTTTCATACCCCCATAACTTTCATTTGGGGGGAAGGCGCACATGGCCTGGCCTGGGGGGCTGGTGGGCAAGCCAATCTTAGCGTGGGTATATGCCCCTGCCGTATTCTTTCATTATTTCACAATGTTTCACAGCTTTTATCAGAGCAAGCACAAAATGGTTAGTTTTCTTCATGATCTTTCTTAAAATTATGAAACTTTGAACCTTAAAGACCTTGAAAGTGATAAAATGATAGCACTATTTTGGATCTAAGTGCAACAGTCCCACAAAAATTTGGCAAAGGGGAAAGGGAATTTGTTAACTCAGAGCTACAGTTCATCCCCTACACAACTTAAAGGCAGAAGTCTCACTACAGTTTTGATTGACTGTTTGGTCTTCATTTTAAACAACTTAAAGGCAGTAGGCATTCACCCCAAACAGAGTGAGTGTATCCTGTCACTCTAGTTCATGATTGGCCTATTTTGATGATGTGACAATATTTTTGTTAGTGAATTGTGGAATTCAAGGAGAATTTCACCTTGCTTTACCTATTGTTTGTAATAGTTATGTTCAAAACATCTTCAGAGGTGCGTTGAATGCAAACATGAGGAGATTTGGAAGAGTTTGCTTGATTTTTCAAAGAATATTTTGGGGCGACTGGCCTATTGCCTTTAATAATGGCAGTTTAATAAAACAGGTGGTGACAACCTTTTGATTACCAATAGGCCATTTGACAGTCATATTGATTAGCAGAGGGAATCAGACTGATAGACAGAGGGAGGAGGGTTATACATTGGACAATCCACCAGGACTGATGGTGAAAATGAAAAACAAAAATTTCACACACCCAACAGGTAGATGAGCTTTGGTTCATGTGTAAAGACATATGCTTATACAATACATGCGTAATTGTGCAAACACTGTGGGTTTTAGTACTACCCGCAGAAGCGGGCAATCACATCAGGGTATTAGTCCTATGCTGGAAATGGTACTGATAAGTTATTATAAATGAATTTCAAGTGTCACGGAAAGTATGTTCATGAACTTGCCCTCCTGGCCAGACCAAATGGTTTCACGGGCCAGATGTTCCCCACCCCTGGTTTAAACCATATTCTCTCAACTCTTTTAAAAAAGTCTTCATTACAAAACAATGCTTATTGTTGCCCCTCTGAATCTCCTATGCATTGCTCTACTATATTAAATTGAACACTGATTATAGGTTAATACCCCCAGAACTTTTATAGCCAATCATGTTTGATCATGCAGACACCTGATTACTGAGTCTTTTGAATTTCTAAAAGTTCTCTGACATATTTACGGAATCTTTCACAGTCACACCCATCACGTGTGACTTTCAAAGCCAGAATCAGCGACTTTCGTGATCATCTTTGGTTAAGGATTCAGTGAATTAAATTTACCAAATTCTTCATGCATTCACCCTTTTTGGGAAGTTAAAGACATAAACAATTATCACCCCAAAGTATATTTTTAGCATGGTAGTATCAAACTTCTCAGTTGATGATGGCTCTTTGATTGACAGCAATTGTTCAAAAATTCAAAAGATGCAGAATCGCAAATCTTCACGGGGAGGGGAGGGGGGATTTTTTCAGGGGACGAAACATAATAAAATGCATTACCTCAATGGTCATTTTTGATGTTCGGGTGGGGAGGGCAAAAATTTTCCAGGGGGCTTCCCCCTCCCCCCTTGACTATGGGCCTGCATTGTTCTCATGAATAAGTAATTGTACCATTACCTTGGGAACATAGGCTATTCGCTGGAATTACAAAAATAAAAATTTTTAAGTGGGTGGGTTTCATATATAGCAAGGGATATAAGACAGAATGTTTAGAAGCCACTCACATGTGCCTATATAGTGCTGTTTCTGGCAATCTAGGGTGCATTTTGGGGCAAAAATTTTCTTTGGATACCCTGTGCACCAACTGATGGTGGTATTCAAGTAATTACATTCTGTTTCATGTTTTTGGTCCAAGTACTTTTCATAGAATCAACCTCCCCATTACAAAAGCTGCATGCAAGCAATACGAACATATGATGCACTGAATAAGTAGCCAGCCATAAAGATTTCTATATGGCTACTGGAGTCAAACTGATGTCAGTGCATCTGAGCCATTTTCACCGGAAGATCACTGTAGAATCCAGTAAGTGAATATGGACAACATTGACGGCCGCTTCCCGGGTAGCTCAATCCAGCACTTTATATACAGCACATGCTGTTTAAGCAAAGGGGCCAGTGTAACATAGGGACGCTATGTCAGTGTACCTCATAGATAGATTTGACATTGTCTTTCTGTTTTTCAGTCCTCTGGTAGGGTTGCTTGCCGTTCGTTCTTCAGTAACATGGTAAAGCTCTATATAGTTCTGTGGAACAGTCACACCCACAAAAAACCACAGCTCTTTAAAAAGCACTCTCATTTGTTGTGCTTATGTTTTCTTTTTGTTTCTCAGTGTGCACTAATAAATCATATACATTGTAAAGTGCAAAAATAATGTTGCAGCTAATTTGCATGAAAGATATGTGTATGGCAGTGGACAGAAGCACACTGTCACATGCAAACCTGCCATACCAAACTCAGTGAAGAATATTTTCATGGGCACTGGTTTTTTATCCTGTGGATGATTGTGCGGGTCAGAACTCCAGTGACCCTCCGAATTGCAATGCAGTGTTATGAATTTAAAGAAGACTAACATTCCTTCACAAACACATTGCGTGCACTTCTGTCAGGCGCTCATTCATTACTATACTTATGTCAGATGGTTAAATTTTGATACTGCTTGTCAGTTATAACCTTTCCCATCCAATATGCCACTTCAAGAAAGGGGATAATACTTCTTTCTGATGCCCACTAATTCGCACATAGCCTATTCCAGAGCTTCTTAGCAGCTTTGCCTCAGTCCTCCACAGGGGTCTTTTCCTGCACCCAAGCAAGGCCCTCTGGGGTCCCCAGGACCTTGTGGGGAAAGCTTCTTGCACCCTTACTATCTGCAGGTCAGATTGGACAGCTTGCCGACGTGGATGCGCTGAAGATCAAAATGGCCCTCCTTACATAGGAAAAGAGTTTCTCCACCTGTATTAAAGATCTGTTCTCAAAACAAAAACGGGTAAACATGTTAAACAAATTTCCAGTGATAAGAGCGGAATTAAGGGCCACTTCCTCAGTATAGGCCTACATAATATACATTTTTTACCTGCATCTTACTGAAAAAAGTCACACTGTACCATGAGCATTTGAATTAAGTAAGGCGTGCATGGCTGCAAAGCAATGTTTCTGTATGGCATTTTGTTAATTTTGTACAGTATACATATCAGTTTTTGTTCTGTGTAATGTAGATGTGCCAGAATACTACCATTATTTAAAGCAAATTATTACAAAGGAGCAAATCAATCTAGGTTTGTTGCATGACTCATAATTCAATCCTCAATACTTTCACCTATACTAATAAACATAGGCATAAGAGTGGGAGGGGGGGGGGATATCTGCATGGACACCTTCAAAAATCTGAGGAAAATCTGAAGAAATTTGGACAAAATTTTCCTACCTGTAAATAGGTTTAGAGATTTGTGCCATTGAAATTGGGTCCCCCCCACCCTGTTATCCAAATGGCCCCATATACTTTTGCCCAACAGCAGCATTGTACATGACGCTAGAATTCAATAGGAGGATTTAGCCATCAGGCAACTTAATACGCCTACATTTTCACCCGGGAAAATCAGGCCTTTTCCCGGGGAACTTTGGCTAAACGAGCCTATTGTATTCTAGCGGCATGACATTGTGCCTGTTATGCCACAGTCAGGTCTAGTTGGGTGGCAGAAGTATGTTCTGCCTCCCTCAATCCAACCCCTTATTTGTTTCCTGTGGAAAAAATGTCAAAAATCCACAATAATTTCCCTTAAAAACTATGTTACACCAAATTGCTTCTAAGGACCCTCAAATATTGGAAAATTTCCCAAAGAGGAGGGAACACTCCCTCCCTGTAGATGCCTCCATCAGGGCAGCAGTCTGAAACAAATTTCAGTCCCCCAGTCGTGAACAGCTTCCTATGCCTATGCACCATGCATGGTCATGGCCTTAAATAGTTGGGTGTTGTGTTGCCCGCTTACTCCTGCGCCTCGCTGCACTCATAATAACAACATCCATAAACTTTCGCAGGCCTTCTTAGTGAAAGTGCGTAAAAACTATACGCTATCACCTATTCCAGTCACAACAAACACAATTAATATTCAACGAGAAGTCGACTAAAGCAAGTCTGATTACCATGCTGTACGTTTCAGACACCCAACATCAGTGGGGTTTTAGTGTGTGATTTCTCCCACTAAAGCTGACGCAATGAAGTCCCATTGACTCACTGTGAAAAAGTGAACATTACAGCTGAAGTTTCGTCGTTGCCAATATGAATATTCATGTTTTGAAACAAAGCAACAGTTGAGAGGTAAAATCAAACAGGCTCATGAATACAGCGAAAATTGGCATGATCTCTGTCATTGTCCGCATAGGTGTTAGAGTAATAGTGTGTAAGTCAATAGAGGAAGTATGATAGGTATATATTCGATGCCTATGAAGGGAAGGTACGTGTGCCCTTTTGCATTGCTGGTCAGGTCTGGCAGCATAGAAAACGGGGGTTATGTGTATTACATTGAGGAGGCCTCGGGAACCCATCAGCCCCTAGATTTTTGACCACTGATCTGGGGTAAACTAAATTTTGGCCACTCTTTAGACCCAGACAATATTTAACTTTAATTTGTAAGGGGTTTGGGTGGGTCCTCAGGGAGATGCAACAATTCCCATGCCCGTCTGCTCTGAAGAATGTAGTACTATCCACCCTTAGCTCAAAATAGAATGCAAATTAAGAACTGGTTCATTTTCCAAGGGCTATCTAATCATTCCTAATTTTTAAATCCTCCTCAAGTCATTATTTTTCCTGCCATATTGAGGCCTCCTATCGACCCTTTCTTTTTCCCTCTTTTTTGGGCCTTTCCTCTTCAGGTAATTTTTGTCCTCAAGCTTTTTCTCCCATTGTCCATCACCCATGTGAAGTTATAGCTTGGATTGTATCCGGTTGTGGTTTTGTGATATGTATTGGCAGCTTGGTTGTTGTTGTGTTTTCTATGCATATCACTTAGCTTCAAAAATTACCATGTAGGTCAGAACAATTTTCCTGCTTTTCCATGTAAAAATGTCCTTCCAAGATGCCTTCATACGGACTGTCTTTTGTAGCTTTTTCATACAGCGATTGCTGTGCATATGAGAACAGTTAAAAGGGATTTGCCAGATTTGAATTTCAATGACTTCAAAAAATGCAGGAATTTTTTCCTCTTTTAAAAAGGTTGAAAATCGCATCCCAATAGCTCGTAGCTTTTTGGAAGATTTAGTTTTCAAAGCATGCAACTTTTTTCTCAAGATTAAAGTGCAGTATTGCAAACTCTGTGATATGTCATCTCGGCACATAATTTGACATAGCCACTGAAACTTCTTTTGTGATATGTCGCTGTCTGTAGGGAATATTTAGCAACTTGTGTTATGTCCTTATCATTATAGTGTTAGATTTATGCTAAAATCTACATGGAAAAGATTATTACAACACTTCCAACAGTATGCAACTTTCAAGGAACAAACATGGACATTCAAATATAAAAGAAAAAGGATACATGGGCAATATGCTCACTTTACATAATGTCCTGTGACCTTGAGGAAAACTGGAGGTATGTTTGGACAAAAGTAAGTCTCTTTCATATGAGCTATATCGAGTTAGGAAAAGAGTATTGGGGTTACAGGGTGGGAGGGCATGAACTGTTTTTTTCTACTTACACATGAGACCCTTGTGAAAAGCCATTGAAATGTGCCTTTAAATTTGAATGTAAATGAATAAAACATAAAATCTCCCTCCAAGCCCTATCCCTAAAAAAATACATGCAACGTGAGTAGAAGCAATTAGTTTTCATTTTTAAAATAAGGTCAAGTGAAAAGAATAAGTGAGTTTAATATTCACAACTTTTCCTTAATTCCTTTTTCCACCTGCATCAGTTTTCATCTTTATTTCTTCAGTAGTCAAATTTTGGATTTAGAATAAATAACCAATTTTTTCCACACAAAGTTCTTTTTATTCATATAAAGCACCTTAGAGCCCAGTACAGTTTTATAATGAGCAGAGTGTATGCAATATCTGTGCATGATTTAATCCCTTGTGAGCTACAGTAACTTTGGGGGGGGTGGGGGGGGGGGGGGGTGGGGGGGAAATGTGACACACTTTCTTGCACATGCGATACATCTTGAAATGCATAGCATAAGAATGTGATGCACTATGTTTGCCAAATTATAAAAATAAAAGTACAGTAGAATGAAATAACAGTTATTCACACATGCACACACACTCACACACATATAAAGTGAGGCTTTGTAAGGAATTGACACATTTTCAAGCAAAATTGCTACACCAAAAAGAAAAATTGCTATACAGAATTATTTTTGTGTACATAGCACTTTTTGCGACACTAAAATATTCCACTCTAATTCGAACGCTGGACAAAACACCACCCTGACACCAGAATTATGATTTGTATAATTGATTCCTTGCCAAAGGCAGGCAAGGAATCTATGCGATGGTGATGTTGTGTGTGTATGTGTGTGTGTGCACTTGTATTGATATCCAGCCGAGGACCTTGACCAGAATACACACCTACACCTGAGGACATTTTTGCCACCTGAGGACCTAAACCCAGGTCCTCGGGTAAATTTAGTTCCATTGCATTCTACACACGTTTTCCATTATCTAGGTATAGGTAAGGGCAGAGTCCTCTACTGGCTATGAATTTGAAACAGGTGTGTGAAAATTTCAGAGGTCCTCAGGTGTGTAGGATACAACTGGTGGACTTATATTATATTGCCAATATAGTGGACTTAGGAGATATATGTGGCTTCCCAATTGGTGTGTATAGTGCCCTCTAGTGGGTAGTAATACAATGCATGTGTTCATTCGTCAATCTCATAGTTGTATGTGCTGGTCCGCAGGTGAATATGCATACATGACAACATGCGCAGGTCCTCGGTTTGTGATGAATACCAGTATGAGTGTATGTACGTGTGCGCCCGTGCTGTGTACGGTCATGATATGTGTATGTGCGAACTCACCAACGTGTCCTTAGAGGGTACCGGGGCAGCCGGCAAGAGCTCTGCTCCCACAAGTCTTTCCTAGCTCACATGTGGCTCGAAACCGGAGTAGCTGCGCAAAAATTTGACCACTGCGATGAGAAGTCACGTGAGACTGCACCTGCCCGCTTTGGAGCGCAGCCCACCCTTGAGCACATTCATCTTCTCGCCCTGTTCGTAGGTAGCTTCACTGCTGGGAAATTCCCTTGCATTCCTTACCAGGTCCTTTTCCAGTACCCCAATAAGGAGGCAACGAGTGTGCGTATGTGTGTGTGTATGTGACACTTAGCTTGTAAACACGGTATCTCAAGATAGCAATGACCAACACTTTTCAAATTTGGTATATAGATTCGTCATGTAGAGAGGGAAAAGCCTATTGTTTTTGGTGTAGGTCAAAGGTCATTTGAGGTCACAAGAGGTCAAAAACCGAAAAAGAAAAGAAGACCCCTATTGTTTGTGGTGAAGGTCAGAGGTCATTTGATGTGTCTGGAGATCAAAGATTGAAAATCTTGTAATCACAATATCTCAACTTAGGAATATAGGACACTTTTCATAATTGGGTATATGAATTTGTCATGTTGAGAAAAAGAACCCCATTGTTTTTTGTAGAGGTCAAAGGTCATCTGAGGTCACCGGAGGTCAAAAAACACTTTTCCAAGAATTCTCAATTTCGTTGTATGGGGTCACCAGAGGTCAAAAAGCAAAATTTCCCAACAGTTCCCAAGATCGTCATATGGGGTCACCAGAGGTCAATAAGTAAAATTTCCCAACAGTTCCCAAGATCGTTGTCTTGGGTCACCAGTGGTCAAAAAGCAAAATTTCCCAAGAATTCCCAAGATTGTCATCTGGGGTCACCAGAGATCAAAACGTAAAATCTCCCAAGAATTCACAAGATCAAAGATCCATTGGAGTTCAAATTCCTTTCATGACACTTTGAATTTGCTGTGTTTTTCTTTTTTGTTATATTTGGTGGGTTTCAAATATAATTTTGAGTGATAAACCTCACTGCAACAAAGCATTCCCATTCAACAAGGAATCACTAAGCCTTTGGGCTTTCTGGTTTCAAGTAAAATCAGTTGATTAAAACATCAAAATTTAAGATACAGTCTTGAAGAGAGAATAAAACTCCTCGGAGGAAAATAAACTAAGTCCACCTGTAACCTGCCAGCTGGAGTACTAGGCTGGGGGCTTCAGGGTGTGAAGCCTGCCATTCAACCTAACATCAGTAACATCTTTCATCAGTAAAAACATGTCTGTTTCTGACACCAGCTAACTGGTTTCCCCCAGACTTGTTTACAACATACCAATTTAAACCAGGCCTATACAATAGAAGATTACTGCCTGGGTTCTGACACACCCAGGCCTTAACACAATGCACTTAATTAGGTGACTTTGTCAGTAAGTTTAATCCTTGTCCTGGGTAGAGGCAAGCCAGGGATTAACAGTAAACACAGGGAGTAAAATGTGACCCATGAATAGACTTGCTCCCTGGCAGTGAATGTGGCATGTACAAAAATAACTTAATCCCCATGACAAAAGTCTTACACAAAAACAGCAGAATCCCAGGTAAAGCTACCCCTCACAGACTTACAACAAAATCTCACATGCAGAGTCTTGCAACTGAGACATAAATGTCTTAAGTAAAAAGCACAAAATAACAAGGGCTTCTAGCCTGCCATTACACCCTCCTCTACTTAAAATGTTACATATGCCCTCATATGGATTTTGCAAAAACATCAATGTTAGAACTTTAAAAAGTGTACAAAGCTGCTATGACAAATATTGCACACCCCTTTTTCAAACACAAATTGCATGCTGTGCAGACTTTAACAAACTTATAAATCAATAAGGTAATAAATACAGAAAGTGAAAAAATGTTAACAGCTAGGCATAAAAAAAAAATTCACTGTAACAAGAAACCCAGTATCGTGTCATAACACAGAAGAAATTCCTTAATGTCAATGAAACCTCCTCCTTGACATACTACACATATGATTAACAAACATACTTCAGCAATGGAGGTCAATATTCCCTCCATAAAATACGAGATACCTTTGGTACTGTATGTACAAATTACATTGTAAAAAGTAGAAACAACATATTGCATGCAACTTAGCCAAGGGATATTGCACATTCTTTACATTTCGTATCACTTACAAATGTTATAACAGCTCAGCAAGTACACACATCACTGTATAACAAGAAATTCAGTATCGCTTTACAACACAGAAGAAACTCCTTTTAAATGTCAATAAAACCACCTCTGTGAGAAACTGCACATATGAAAAACAAACTGACTCAGTGATTGAGGGAAATATTCTATCCATAAAACATGTGGTACCTTTGGCACACATTGATTAAAGAAAAGTAAAATAGAACCAACATATTGCACACACAGACTTCACCATGGGATATTGCACATTCTCAACATGTCATATCACTTACAAGAAACTGTGAAGACTAAACCTGCGACTACATGATATCGTAGAAGTACCTGCCAAACAAGTGTCTCACACAAACTTGGTAGCAACACGAAAGTTTCGATGTAAATATCAGTAACGCCTTACCATTTTACGTGGCATGATCCTTTTCCACACTATGGCTAACCATGCACTTAACTGGCGATTTTGCACCTTTAGTCCAAGGGCTACTCAGCCCTTCTAAAGGAATTTCACCTTAAGACCAGCTCAAGGAATTTCCCCCCACAATAGACAAGACATATCAGTAACAACTATTTCAATGAGAAAAAACAATCTTTAAAAAATAAGGTTAAGGAGTATTGCAACCAACCCATGCTTACAAAGAAAGTTAAACAGTATCAAAACCAATATAAAATTAAAGCTCATCACTTTACACATACTAAATATTGCACATTTCTTAAAGGGATGAAAAGCACTTTATATAATTTCACTGAAAAAAGGCAGAGACACATGTAAAAATCTAATGTAAAAATTTCAGTTTGCAAAAATAAAACATCCTGTTGTTTCATTACTGCCAAGCATCTTTTGAGAAATACCGTGTGACGCACAGTTTGAAAGAGAAAATGCAGGATAAGTTTTGGAACCATTGTATGTAAACTGTAACTCTTGTCTATTGTTTGCAATTGTCTAGATCCTCCTCTCAAATTACTGAAATACTGTAAGCATCAGAATCCAACAAATAAAATGTTATCCATCCATAAAATGGCTCAACACTTAGGTAACACTTTCTGTGACATAGAAAAACTCGGCATGTATCTTCTGTGGTATAGGTTATACCAGTTTGTAAGCGATTTGCTGTCCACAAAATTCAGCTGCCTATTCAACAGTGTTCCTTCACGAAATTTCAGATATTTCCTCTTTACTTCAGTCAAACGCCAGAGGACCCAGCCTATCCGTGGGATGGAATGCATGGAAACTTGAAAAGGTGTTGCCTAGAGTTGAGTCTGCTCCTACTGCCTCAATGCTTTAGTAGCAACTAATAGAACAATGCCACAAGTCACTAAGTGCTCATTTTGTAGTCGTAGTGTGCTCCTCTAATTAGGCCTCAGCTTATCCTCTTATGTACCCGTTGTCCACCATCGACGGGTTTAAAGCTATTCTTCACCTCAAAAGTAGGTGGAAATCCAGTTTCTTTGGTCCCTTCTCGTGATACATTTTCTTCTGGAAATGATCCTGGTTCACCAAGCCCCGATTGAATCCGATGGGGCACAGAGAAGCAAGATCCGTCGAAGTCCACTCTCATGTGAAGGTATGACTCCAATTGGTGCACATTACCCTAACTTGGTGAACAGGAAACGGCAGGTTCTTCAATAGTTGTCCTGTTGAGCGCAACTTGGAGGCAGCCTAGTAGCCTTTACTTGCTGAAATGTCCCAGTTTTTCAGTAGTCATTGGCTCCTCTTGGGTGGTCTAGCCCCATTCTATTCCAAAATGTATCGTCTGGGGTATGACTGAACAGATTCCGATTGGTCCTGTTCTGGTGCATGAGAGATGGATTTCAGTTGGGATTGCAATCTCTCGCTAGATGGGTGAACTCTCGATATAGGCTGCTCAAGTCACAGTAATGTTGTCAAGATGATGTCTGTGTGCTCTACAGCTCAAATCTTGCAAGTTTACTTGTTCTTCCATTCAGACCTTCTTTTCCTTTCCTGCACTCCCAACCAGCCTATTGCATTCTCGGATGGGGGACTGTATTACCTGTCTCTCTAGGTCTCCTGTTGCCTTCGACGGTAGCCTCAACGGCTGAGGGGAAGTAAAAAAGTTACTTGCCATCTTTTTTGGTGTTTGGGTGTCCGTCTCCTTTTCGTCATGTTAATCCCACTGCTGTCACCAAATTTGCAATGAATGTGGGGGTGTTGGTTTAAGGATGGTAGCCTTGAGGCCAGCAGGGTGGCGATCTTGGCCTCAAATGTTGTATTTTAATCTGCCAGGTCATAGAACAGCGACAAAACACCGGAAAAAGTACTCCGACACCAGAATTATGGTGAGCTCTTATTTCCACTTCAAATCAGTGATTAAAACATCACAATATAAAATACAGTCTTGAAATAGAGAATAAAACTTCTCAGAGGAAAATAAACCAAGTCCAGTGCAATTAATTTAACCTGCAGGCTGGAGTACTGCAGGCTGGTGGCTTCAGGGCATGAAGCCTGCCGTCCAACCTAACTTACAATATTAAAAGAACAAAGATTTCACATATTAATTCCTGTTATAATACTTTCCCCTTTTCTGTTTGTAGGAATGACAGCTGGTGCCATAGGGGCTTTTGTTGGTACCCCTGCTGATCTCTCACTAATCAGAATGACCTCAGATGGTCGGTAAGTTGTCCCCTCTCATTGCATCTTGTATCCATCAAAGAGTACCACCTGACTGTAGTACTGAGCAAGCCTTACATTAAGCAGGCTCGGAACAGGCTCCAATTTGATCCACATTTTAACTCCTTGTCTCATAGATTTCAGCAGAACCAGGTGCAGTTTCACATGGCCAGCAGCCCTTTTTTTAACAAAATTAGTGAAAGGTCAAATTGTCTATGATGTTTGCTATGATGACAATGCACTGTCAAGACCCTAAAGTACCCTGGTATAACAAGTTACACAATACACATACTGTACAAATGTGAAATGAGCTCATGAACTTAATGTCAGTGTTTTGTACACCAGTGGAGGAAAATGCTATCCAGTAATTGAAAATATAACCTTAATATTGGATAAATAAGTTGGGGGCATATACAGGGTACTTTGTAGGAAAAGTAGAAAATGCTTGGTCATATATTTTGGAAGCAAACTAGATGCAAAATCTTGGTGACCATGGGGTGAAAATTGCCTGGTGCCTGTATAATGTAAGGCTTGATCCTTGGTATGAGAGTGTGGGCCCAGAGTTCCAGCTAAAGTGGACAGCATTAAGGTGGATGGTATGGGGGGGGGGGGGGGGGAGGTGGTTGCCTGGGACTTATAATTTGTACCTGGAAATCACAGATAACTGAAGCCCATAATACACTATTCTGTGGTACTTTGCCACATAATTCACAAAAATTAGGTCTGCTAAATTGAGAAGATAAATCAGTAAACTTAATGTTTTACATGATGTACTCACTGGTACTCTGTTTTGCTGTTTTCTTGAAGCCCTTGTCAGATTTGGTTAAGCTGCAACCCTGTACTAGCCAATTAGTTGTATGCATGATTATGTCATGTACCAATACTTCTTGGGAGAACATGGTACCAAAAGGCCATCAGTAGCACAGCAGTGTGCTCCCCATTTAAAGAGTACTACCTAATATTCTCTGGAGACACAAGTGATGTAATTTTGCTGCATGAGTAAATTATTTAGCTTGGTATTTAATTATTTCCTTGCATTTTATGTGCCGAGTAATCACTCATTAAAGCTTACTATCACCAATTTATGTCTTTAAGTGCCATGGTATGAACCTTGCTTGACATGTGTACATTTTTACTAGCTCATACCAGCAAAGCTGGTGTGAGCTTATGCCATGGTGAGCCATCAGTCTATCTGTCTGTCTGTCTTTCTGCCTGCCTGCCTGCTTGCCTATGTGTTTGTCTGTCTCTCTCTCTGTCTTGCCATCTGCCTGCCTGTCTTTCTGTTTGTCCACAATTGCAAAAGAAAGTAATATCTCGTGCAGTGTTGGATGAATTTATCTAAAAGTTGGTCACACTTATCTTGGGGTGAGGGGTCTTTAGAGGGTGTGAAAATGTTTATGTCAAAGGTCATCTAAGGGTCATTTCGTGGCCGTAGATGTGTAAATTCTATAAACAATCTCTTCTCCTTGACCCATTACCATCAAAGTTGCTCAGAAGTATGATTGACATGTGAAGATAAAAATTATATCCCCAATTTCAGATCAAAGTTTATCTTGAGACCTTTTTAACTGGTTATGTGTTGGCCTACCCATTTTACCAGTTTCACAAAATCTTTCTACTGCACCCTCTTTAACACTCTATGAATGAAAAGTCGACTCTGTGAGTTTGTTTAGATTAAGTTAAAGGGAACCTGTTTATGATTGGTATTTCAGAGCTGCCCCTATCAAAACCTTGTGCAGGCAGCCTGTGTGAGAGTGTGAAGTATTTATAACATAACATAACAGGTTAAAGGGCAAAGGAGGGCTAAGGCCCCATAAGATGCCCTGAAGTCCATACAACCTTAACTGAAAACAAACAACCAACCAACACCAAACGAGCCCAGCACAAATTAGATCCTACCACAGTTATGGAAGAACTTGTCAATGTTAACCTTAAAGCAGTGCACAGATGTAGAGTTAACTACCCACTC
This sequence comes from Holothuria leucospilota, assembly GCA_029531755.1. Lineage (NCBI taxonomy): Eukaryota > Metazoa > Echinodermata > Holothuroidea > Aspidochirotida > Holothuriidae > Holothuria > Holothuria leucospilota. The sequence goes on along the minus strand of CM055981.1, from coordinate 26,811,462 downwards.
AGGCAGACTATTCCACTCGTTAACAACTCTATGAGAGAAGCTGAACTTCCTAATGTCGAGCCTGGCAAAACACTTAACTAGCTTCTTACAATGGCCTCGAACCCGAGAATTACTTTGAATACTTAAATAATTGCAAGATGACAACGGATTCCTTTCAGAGAGAAATTTGTACACCTGAAGCATGTCCCCCCTAATCCTTCTCAACTCCAGAGTGGTAAGCCCAAGATGCGTAAGTCTAACATGATAAGGAAGGTGTTTCACCTCTGGTATAAGGCGAGTGGCTCTCCTCTGAACCTGCCCTAAAAGAAATTTGTCCTTTTCATAGAAGGGACTCCAAGCCTGGGCTGCATAGTCGAGGTGGGGTCTTACCAACTGCTTATACAGATTTAGTACAATTTCTTTACTAAAACTACTGAAATTCCTCTTGATCAATCCAAGCACCCTGTTAGCCCTAGCAGCAGCAGCTGCACACTGTCTAGATGGCTTTAAATCACCTGTAATAACTACACCCAGATCCTTCTCAAAAGTCACATCACTCAGAATACTACCATTCATGTTATAATCATAGCTGAAATTTTTAGGACCAAAGTGAAGGACTTTGCACTTATCTGCATTAAAAGACATCTGCCAAGTCTGAGACCAAGAATATAACCTATCCAAGTCTTTTTGCAGTAAGGAGGCATCATCCTTATCACTAACCTTCCTATAGAGCTTCGTATCATCAGCGAACTTACTAATACTAGAGGTGAGAGAGCTATCAATATCATTGATGAAAATCAAGAAAAGAAGCGGGCCAAGAACAGAACCCTGTGGAACTCCACTTGTAACTTCTTTCCAAGAAGAGAAATTACCATTAACAACCACTCTCTGAGATCTACCATTGAGCCATGAATTTATCCAGTCAGCACAACTGCCCTTGATGCCTAACCTATGCAGTTTAACCATAAGTCTACCTAATGGAACTTTATCAAAAGCTTTTTGAAAATCAAGGTAAATGACATCAACACTGTGACCAGAATCAAGAGATAAAGACACATCCTCAAGAAAGCTTAGTAAATTAGTAACACAAGATCTACTAGGTAAGAAACCATGCTGTGACAGATTGAGTAACCCATTATCTAAAAGATATTTAAGCAAGTAATCCTTGGTTACAGATTCCATAACTTTGCACACAACACTGGTTAAACTGACCGGCCTATAATTGCAAGGCAAGCTCCGATCCCCCTTTTTGAAAACTGGAGTAACATTAGCAATCTGCCAGTCAGCATGTACAAAGTTTGAATCCAGAAACTTCTGAAAAATAATGCAAAGAGGAACTGACAAAATCTCAGAGCATTCATGGAGAATGGCAGGATGGATCCCATCAGGCCCGGGGGCCTTACTAGCTTTTAAACTCTTCAACTTATTACAAACCAACTCTTCAGAGAAGACAACATCACTTATTAAAGAAGAATTATCAGAACCCCTACAAGTCCCCAAAATAGATGATTCCTTGGTAAAAACAGAAACGAAATAATCATTTAATAAATTAGCCATATCCTGACGATCACTAACTAGTGTGCCTTCATTACCTTGGAGAGGCCCAACACCCTCCTTAACCTTCTGCTTAGACCTAACATAGGCATGAAAAGATTTTGGATTTACCTTAACCTCCTTGGCCAACTGCTTTTCAAACTTAGCTTTAGTGTCAATAACCAAATTTTTAACTAAGAGTTCCTGATTCTTGTAGACTGCAAAGTCATCAGAATTCTTACTGACCCTATATCGACGCCAACATTTACGTTTCTTCCTGGTTGCTCTAAGTACCTCTCTAGAAATCCAAACTGGCCTATTTCTAACCACAGCTTTCTTGAGTGGGATACACAACTTTGTAGTGTCAGTAACTATATTACGAAAAACACCCCATGCTTCAGCAGGGCCTAAGTGAGACAAACGTGCAACCCAATCTATGGTAAGAAGCTCTTTAGCATGAGTAAAGTTAGCCTTGCTGAAATCTAAAACAGTTTTGTCACTACCTTGAAGTTTACTGAAACAAAGTAACTCAAATCTAATGAGGTCATGGTCACTAGATCCTATCTTACCACCACTGGCTACATTTCTAACCATGTTTTCATCAGTACTAAGCACTAAATCCAGACAATTATCCCCACGAGTGGGAAACAGAACATGCTGGGTAAAGAAACCATCAGACACTGCCTCAAGAAAATCCCTCCCATGTGACCCACTAATACATGAATGCCAGTCAATATCAGGAAAATTGAAATCCCCAAACACAACTGCCCTTTTCGAAGAGACTTTCCTAAAACTTTCGAACAAACTCTGATTATTATCAGTACAAGAATTTGGTGAACGATAAATAATACCAACAATTAAAGGAGTGCAAGACTCATTGACAAAACTAATTTCGCACCACATGTAAGGTTCTAATGGAGAGATTGTTGAAGTTGTAACTCCAGTAGGTCAGACATACAGCATGTGTGTATTCCATGCTCTCTGAGTTAGTGCAGCTACAGTACAGGGTGGTATGCCTCTTAAAGTTTTGATGCATAAATTGGGATAAAGGGTTGCACTTCTAGGATCATCTTGTTCAGTTGTGGAGAGACTGTGGAGACAGACTGCACCTTAAATCTTTATGAGCTTCTGCACCTCTTGGTGCTCTAGTTGGGGAAATTTCATTCTCTCTCACCTAGCCTGTCTTGCTATCAAATTCTCTTGCTCAGCCAATGAAGTAGGTTGTGTACAAGACTAAAGAATGGTGGACTAGTTAACTAGTCCACGTAGCTTTTATCTGTTACTTGAACTAAACACAAAGAGTCTGTTTTGTCTCTATCATTACCCAATGGTTGTAAGTCTGGACCCATGTGGCCCTTCAAAGGGGAAAGTATGAATCAGAAGGGAGAACAAGATAAGATATGCAATTATGCATGCTTTTGAGCCCCTCTCCAAGGCAGAGCCTAAATTTCTCTCCTGTCACTATCCAATAAAAAGAATCTGTTTACATGATATATTTGGTCCTGGATTTGTGACTTGACTCACTGAGACAGCATCTTTATTAAACAGCTAGCATTGTTGATGAGTTTTCCAAATCTAAATGGTCACAATTAGCAGGAGAGAAAGCAGCCAAGTGTGGAACTCAGAGCCACTTCTGTAGCCTGTCTCCTGCATAGCTGAGTTATTTTATTTTCCACAAGTTCTTTCTGAAATGATTCCCAGTTGGACTTCAAATCCCCCAGTGCTGTTATCAAGTATTGTTTTGCCATTTACTAATGCATGCAGATGTTTTGGAAGCTACCTATTAAAGCAAGTTTTGTGGTGTTTGACATGTAGTGTCATTTTATTTTTTCTACATGTTGAACCATTTAACATTACATTTTACAGCTACATCAGACCATTTTGCTTTGTGGTTATTTTTCAGGTTACCTCCTGACCAGAGGAGAGGCTATACCAGTGTATTCAATGCACTAGCAAGAATTGTCAAAGAGGAAGGGTTTACAGCTCTATGGAGGGTAAGTATATCTGTCTGTCCGTCTCTTTATGTGTGTGTCTGTCTGTCTGCATGCCTACCCATACCTGCCAACCTCAGATATAAAAAAATCAGTATCCCCATCGGGGGGGGGGGGGGATGAAATGATGACTGATCACCGTCCTGGGGGGTCTAAGGGGAGGGGGTGTCCCCCTCCCCTTTGGAAAATTTCGACTTTTGGAGGGTGGGCTAGATGCAAAATGGTGCTACATTTGATGCTACATTTGATTTGAATATCTCCAAGCATTCCTATTTTTTAAGTAATTTTTTTTTTATTTTTTTCCCCTCATTTATCATACAATTATTGAGAAAAATCAGAATTTGGTGAGAGAAAATCAGTAAGCGGAATTATGATGTAGAAATCGGAAAAATTCCGCCAAAATCGGAATGGTTGGCAGGTATGCCTACCTGTCTATCGGTTGGATGGCTAGTTAAAATATTGGTTATGTAGCTTTAATAATCAGTAATGGAACATCTTAAAAATCAAGAAAAGTACATGCTTTCCCATCAGTTGTAACAAATAGGTCTTGTCTAATTCTGTGATGTGATTCTTTCTTACAATTACCTTTTTTGTAAAAAGCAATAAAAGCTGTTAGCAAGTTGCTTATCTTCACTGCTAGTATCAGAAAAAGACACTCTGTAACTTGCTCTTCACACGTTTGAGGAAAAATGTATCTCATGCCTTCAGGGACACTATATGATGCTAAGGAACCAATCCCTGATTTGTGGGAGAAGTCTGCAAGGTTTAGAAAGGCACCATGTCAAAATCTCAGGCTGCAGTTGCCTCTGCTAAGCTTCCATCGCCTCAGCAAAGCTGCAGGGACTGCAACCATGCTCTTTTCTTCACACATCACCATAGCAAGGTAATTCTGCTATTGTAATGTGCATAGTAAAAAAAGATGGCTGCAGCCTGGCTGAGGCAGCTGAAGCTTGACTATTTTGACATGATGCTTAAATTGCAGCTTCATATCAGGTAGCTTCCAATTTAACATTTTTACTTAAAATTTGGATCCTTTTAATGTCTTAGTTCAGGTCTGTAGTAAAATCCATGGACTGTTGTTGGATAAAAACTTACCTTATTATGGCATGACCGTGCCTGAATGGAGCCCTGAACCTCCCAGTCTGTAAACCTTATTGCTTCAAGTACCACTGATGTCATGCACTCTTTCATAGCGTGTTATCAAATGTTTTACAGGAAACATCTTGTCATGAATGAAACTTTTATCTGATGATCATCAAATACACTTGAAGCTTGTAAACAAATAGCTGAATAATTTGTGATTTGAATAGCATTCTATAGGTGTATGCAGTTTTATGTGGAGATAGGTATAGCTGGAATAAAAGGGTGTTTAAAGGAAGAAAGAGAAAAAGAAAAAAAGAAAACAGGCGGGCAGTGTTTGTAACATGTAAATGAGATAAATGTTATCTCTGACGCAACGTGTAAACGTTGAATGGAAATACCCACATACCCTCTGCCCACACTAATGGCTATATTGTGGTGGTATTGAAAGGTGTTAGAAGGAATCTGAAACCTAAACCAGATTAAGTCAAAGGAAGACTAGAATGTAAAAGCTTCACTTCAGTGTAATTGAAGTGAAGCTGTTGGATGACAATTGTTCCAGACATGTATTGTTTGAGGGTTTGTTTGGATGCACTCACATTGTCTGACCTCGTTGATGTAGTGATCCTATTTTTAAATTGCTCTTTGAGCTTTCAGATAAATTTTCCTTCATATTGCTGTCATATAGTGTTAGCAAAAGGTACAAAACTCAAGTGTATCATTCCATGCTGCATGTAAGATCAATATGAGAAATATAGAGCAACCCTTGAAAGTTGAACCATGTCAGGATTTTATAACTTGTCTTCTCTTTGTTTAACTGTTTGTGGAGTAAATTGCTCAGTACTGTGCTTTTTCATGTAACATATTCAGTGGTGAAAGATCCTTGAGGCAATGCAAGTAGGGGATTTCTTTTGGCACTTGACACTCTCATAACTTTGCATTAGCAGGCATTGGTAGACTTGACTGCTTAATACCTTGTCTGATAATTTTTCTTTGTTTAGCTGTTATAGGAAGTAATTGCTCAGACTACTGTGCTGTTTCAAGTACAGTATTCAGTGTTGAAAGATCTCAAAATCAGTGCCATTGTGAGGTTTTTTGTGTGACCTTTGGCACTCTCGTAGCTTGCTTCAGCAAACATATCAAAAGTGTGAAGTATGTCATCTTAATACTAAAATGTATGGTAGATGGTTTGTGGTTTAATATGCCAATGGTATACTGGTTTTTCTACTGCTTCACTTTAGACAACAAATGGTTTGGATGTTCAACATTTCCCTCTTTGATATTAGTGACATTAATCTGAATCCTTTTCAAATAACCTAAAGAACAGATTCTCTATTAATTTTCTCAGAGGGTCATGCAATAATTTTGTCTCAGCCACAGACCAACAGGTTAGCATGACGAATAGGGGGATCTCATCCAACCCTCTCTCATATCCCTCATGAGATTTACACACTTAATTCCAAACATTATAATGTTATGTTCTAATTTTTGCTTTTTTTAGTTTTTTCAAACTTGACATGTCATTCCATTAGGTTGATGTTATTTGCAGTCAAATATTTAATGTATTTTTCTGATTGTTTTTCCCCTTGCACTGTATGGAACCATTTTGTAGGCAAGATTTGTTTGACTCACAGGCTACCATTTGAGAACCTTTGACCTAGAAAGTTTCATTTAAAATCGTGTCAATTGCACCTTTGTAAAACAAAAAAGTCAAAAAATGAAGCAAATTACTGGAGTGATTTGTTACCATAAATGATGTGTTCTCCTTGTGTGCTCAAGTATGCAAATTTGTTAGCCATTTGTACATTCAGCATGGCTTTCTTTCCATTGAAGCCAGATATAGTTTGGCTATAGGCTATACCACTGTGTACTATATATTTGGTTAAGTTACATGCATGTTATTATCCAAACTTAACATCTGAAGTATCCAAAATTGAACTAAAATGTTTAAAATTCGAAGCCACTTGACAAGCCACCTGTAAACTGAACATTGCTTTGACATGGTGGTTGTGTAGCCTCAGTGAAATGACTGACCTTCAAGGCCTGAATAATTAATTACAACCTAATACAACTTTTTCCAAATAACAGTTACAAAGGATTGTTAGATAGAATTTTGGTATGCATCACTTTTGTCCATGGCATTTTACTGTGGTCATAAGCAATGCATACCAAAATTCTGTCCCACAATCCATTGTAATTACTGTTTGGAAAAGGGGGCTATTGCATACCACTCTAATTGAGTAACACACGGATTTGAAATCCGGTACACCTCTAATGTTGATATCTTACTTCTGTAGTTGAATGCAATATGTACAATTGGTATCTCATGATCTATTCCATAGGGATGTGGACCTACCATTGCCCGTGCCATGGTTGTCAATGCAGCCCAGCTGGCTTCTTATTCTCAGGCCAAGCAGTTTCTTCTAGGCACTGGTTATTTCAAAGACAACATTGGGTGTCACTTCGGTGCTAGTATGATCAGTGGTCTGGTTACTACTATAGCTTCTATGCCAGTAGATATTGCTAAAACAAGGTAGGTGTATTTTGTTAGTTTTACTTTGGTAATTTAACTCATTCAAATTTGCAGATGGGGAAGGGGTTGGGGGAAGAAGAAGTGGGGATCAGGAATTTAATACTTTGTAGACTGGGCATTAGTAGCAACCTTGATTGCCCTTTCATATCTGTGAGACAATTCTGAGACATTAACGGTGGTGTTCAAAACAGTTTAGCACAACCCACTATGAAGTTTATTTAAGCGTACATTGTTTGGTTGAAGGCTGTAGATGTTGATTCAACAAAAGACAGGATATCAGAGAAATTGTACATTATATTGAAGTAAATCCTTAAATTCAGTTTGTAGGATACAAATATGTAAAACAGTCAGCTCTTGTGGCAGCTTGTGCAGGACGGCCTATATATACTTTCATTCCTCATAATATGCCCACAACTAGCATGCTTAATCAGCCGTGGTAGTTTTGCTGAATCTTTTATTAGCTCAAACCAGCTCAAAGAGCTGTTTGAGCTATTGTGATCTGCCACCGTCCCTCTGTCTATCATTCTATCTATCTATCATGTCTGTCCACAATTGCCTTTAATGCTCTCAGGCCCAAATTTGTTGATGGATTTTTACGAAACTTGGACACATTGGTCCTTGGCAGGTGGGCTATTTGTGACCTCCAGGAAATGTAGGTCAAAGGTCATTTAGGGGTCATTACAGGCCATTATAGGAAAATTTTCAAAAGGTATCTCTTCTTACCCAGAACTCGTAATGATCCTGCAAGTGGGTGAGAATGCTCATTGGGTAGCCTAGTTTTGTCGTCCTTCATGGATTTTGGATTTAATGTCGTTTGGGGTCAGGAGAGGTCAAAAGCTCCGTCTGGTACAATTTGTGCAAAATGTGTTGCTATTTCCATGCTGTGGAATGGATCTCGATGAAAGTTGGACACATTGATTGTTGGACCATGGGCCAGCTATTGTATTCCAAATTTTGGGGTGAAAAGTGCATCCAGGGGTCATTTGTGGTCAATGTTTGAAAATATACCAAATGCCCCTTTGTCTACAAATAGCAATGAATCTTTTTGAAATTTGGTTACAGCAAACATTTAGTGGTAGTATGCATGGGTGTTAAAGATTTAAGACCTAAATTCCTTTTGGAATCCTTTTGGGACGGGGCTGATCTTTGAGAATACATCCGATGTTGCTCCTTTAAAAATAACAAATGACAGTGCTTCATGGCAAATGGCCCTTTTAACTTCTGATTAAAGTATACATCGCTGGAGGGAATGATTCTGTTGGCATCATAATTCATCATCGTGCATGAGTTGTAATTGACAATACCTGTGCCTTCCAGAAGTCCACTCTCCTTGTAACTGTAGATTCAAGTTCCCTGTGGCAGCAGAGAGCTAATACCACATTGTTTATTCACTGTAAAAACAATGTATGTAGTGTGTAAAGACCAGAAGCAACTGAACATTTAGATGGAGCAATTAAAAGAGAAGTGATTAACAGGAAATTCATCATCTTGCATGAGTTGTGCAAGGATTGCACTGCTAAGGTCAGATAGTAATCAAGACTTAAGAAGTTGATACAAAAGAGATTGGTCCTCTGCTACTTGTCAAGTAGGATTGGGGATTTTATGCACTGCCTTAACATTCACACTTCTCAGAATTTAAATGTGAATCTTTGGACCTGTGGTAATGCATAAAAGGGAGCACATCAATATTGCTTTATGTCAAAACTGTTCTGTAAATTAGTGTCTTGATTATGGTAGCCCACTGTGATATTGAATAACGTCTTTCTTCATAGATAATTGGTATGGTAATGCTTTGAACTTAAAATAGGTTAGTTCTGTTATTTTCACTGGGGACAAAGGGGAAATTTCCTTACCTTGCTTTTGAGTATGGGGTGTGGGGGTAAGGGGGTAAGGTCTCGATTTTTTATTTGCATTTTACTAATGTTGGGAAAGACGTATTTTTGGTTCCTTGCGTTAGCAAAAGGAACCTATGTAGTCAGCTTGGCGTATGTGTGTGTGTATGTGTGCACTCAGCAACATGTCCTTAACAGGACACGGTACAGCCGGCGAGAGCTCCGCTCTTGCACGTCTTTCCTAGCTCACGCGGAGCTCGAAACTGGCGTAGCTGCCCGAAAATTCCGTCGCTGCAATGAGAAGTCACGCACAGCTGCAGGTGCCTGCCTGGTAGCGCAGCCCGCCCTCAAGACTCCCGTCTACTCGCCTACTAACCTGGCAGCTCCGCTGCTGGGGAATTCCCGGGAATTCCTTACCGGGACTTTTCCCGCGTACCGCTAAGGAAGCGAGGGTGAGTATGGGTGTGTGTGTGTGTGTGACACTTGCTTCGGTACGCTGTATCTCAACAAGGGAAAGTTGGACTAAACTGAAACTTGGTATATGGATCTGTCATAGTGAGAAGGTGTGCCCTATTGTTTTTGGTGGAGGTCAAAGGTCATGTGGGGTCACCAGGGGTCAAAGACCGAAAACCTTGTTTGCACGATATCTCAAGGCAGGAAGCTTGGATAAATTTCATACTTGGTATGTGGATGCATTATGGTGAGAAGATGAATGCTGTAGCTTTTGGTGGAGGTCAAAGGTCATCTGGGGTCACCGGGGGTCAAACACTGAAAACTTGTTGTTAACACAGTATCTCAAGGTAGGAAGCTTGGATAGATTTCATACTTGGTATGTGGATGACTTATGGCGAGAAGATAAATCCTGTCATTTTTGGTGGAGGTCAAAGGTCATTTGGGGTCACTGAGAGTCAAATACTGAAAACCTTGTTAACACAATATCTCAAAGAAAGAATCTTGGATAGATTTCATACTTGGTATATAGATCCACCATAGTGAGATGCTGTGCCATACAGTTTTTGGTGGAGGTCAAAGGTCATCTGGGGTCACCAAGGGTCAAAAACTGATAACCTTGTTGTTAGCACAATATCTCAAGGTAGGAAGCTTGGATTAATTTCATACTTAGTGTGTGGATGCCTTATGGTGGGGAAAATATTTTTTTGGTGGAGACCAAAGGTCATCTGGGGTCACTGGAGGTCACTCAGCAAACCTTTTCAACTCTATATCTCAGTGTAGGAAGCTTGAATAGATTTATGCTTTGAGGTGTTGCATTAAATCCAGCAGAAAACCCATATGAGTTTTGTCAGATGTCAGAGGTGAAATCACCAGATGCCAAAAAGCAAATTGCCAAGAATTCCTAAAGTCAAATATAAGCACAAAACTGTATCATTCCAGCACATTAAGATCACATTCACCCAATGACTGAAAGATGTGGGACATCTTTCAGAGATGCCAAGTATGTCAATTTTAGTTGATATTATAGTATTACGATTTTAATCCATATAATTCTGCCATTATGAAAACCTGCATCAAATATCGCTTTTTAATATTGCAGAAGATTCTCTGCCCACAAAGCAGAGGACTTGTGAAAGTTCACTAGACAGACATTTGTCCTTAGATTAGGACATGTGAGCTTGCAGAAATTGGAAATTGGAATTGATTAATTAAATGCTACTATGGGTTGTTAGGGTGCATTTACACTAGATCCGGATCTGATCGCCTGCGCGGGGTCAGATCCCCTGCTCGAGATCAAATTTGTAGTGTAAACGCAGATCAGATCCGGATCTGATCGCCCTATTTTGATCCTGGTAAGAGGGAAGGATCAGACCCCGCGCAGGCGATCAAAACTTGTAGTGTAAACGCTCCCCGGATCAACGGTGACCCGAGATCAACGGTAATTCAACGTAAATTATTTGGAGGTCACTTCTGCAAAAACACTCATTATGCAGGGAGGTGGATCAGAGTACGAGACAAGTGTAAATGCACCAGGATCAAGCCATACGCGTAATTCGATATGCTGATAACATAGGGCGATCAGATCCGGATCAAGTGTAAATGCACCCTTAGTTTTATAAAGAGAACTAAGTTACTGATCATTTGGATCAGATACCATTGAGCGTGCATGAATTGTGATTGCTTAATTGAATAAAACAAATTGTAACTGTATACTGTCTGTGTTGATATCCCTTGAAGTGCCTGTATTTCTTCAGAGCAATTTATTTATGCTTGAATGTGTTAACACAAGATGTGCATTGTCTACAGAGCAGATTTTGTGCATCTACAGAAATACTGGTTCATTCAGCAGTTGGCTCAGTTTCATTACATTCAGCAAGGAACCACAGTGCCCATTGGGCTCTTGTTTTTATGTGTTTTCTGCAATCACACCATGCAGTGATGTACACAGGGTTTTGCAGGTGGGAGGGGGGGGGCGGAGAAGAGCCGACCCCAAAGTTTGCCCCTGAGGTTTGAGCTACTGCACCATTGGTGCTCTAGTATATAAGATATAAGGTGCTGCAGTCGCCCGTTTAAATATACAGTTCACGACCAACACGTAACACCACAACTGATGTTTCCATAACAGGCTGTATGATCTTACTGAGTGTGTGGACTTTCATGTAATACTTATAATTACTGGTAATAAAAGGGATACCAAGTGACAAAATATGAAAGTTTCATAAAATCAGGTGTTTTTCTCTCTTAATTGGTGTAAACACTATCTCAGTTGTGGTTACATTTAGTAGTTTTAATTGTCAAGCAAACATTCATTTCTAGGCTGTGCATTGCATTATGGGAAATGTGTTATCTCATACAGGCAGACAAATGGAACATCATATTTATTTCTGTATAATCTTGACACATGTAAATTAGTGTTGCACGGGTACAAAAAACAGGAACCGGGTACCAGCTCGCCGTACCCGATATAAGAGTGACTTATAATAGCAGCTAATTTTGATAGGTGCAGATTTTCATAACACATGCCTGAAATGCACCCCTGTAATCAAAGAGGTAGCGACCATTTAAGGGAGACTAAAATTGTCAAACAAAATTGTGCCGTTTCGTATCAAATCGAAAATTACCAATAAAAGAAACCATGTAAAAAATACTGTAACCAGTTAAGCAGAATGAGTACTTTTCATGGTCCCATAAGTTTCTCAGATTGTATTTTGAGACGTTTTCTGACACTGATAGCAAGCTAAACTCGAAGCTGTTTAGACATTTAAGACACGAAAATTTTAACCAATCAGAGGCCTCGACGCAGCTAGGTTATTCTCTTTCACGTCCGTATATCATGTAAACAAATGACGTAATTATGTAAACAAACGATGTTCGCATGTCCTCGTGTGCCACACGTTGTGGAACTTTCACTGACAAGCTTTGTACATTCTACCACACGTGTTTACAGCGAGAATGCGGCTCAGCTCACCCATATGTACTAGCTAGAAACCGACAACTAGCGTCCGGGCACCCTTCAATCTATCATAAACTTGCTTCCCGCGAGCGCCATTTTGGTGCCCACTAAATGTAATAGCATGGTTTGGTCCGCAACTTTTCATGAATATTTACAGTGTCAATAGTCTTATCTTAGTTCTTCACACATGGTGAAGGGTTGATTTGGATTTAGTGGCACATTTAACCCTAAATAGAGATATGTTTTATTCTTTTTGGTATACTTGAGGTATTAATGAAGGGCGAGGTATACAGTAGCCTAGGCCTGCTTTAGGCTATTGTGACTGTTGTTAGGCTTTCAACTTTTTTGAACAACATAGCCCTATATCCTGAGGTAACTATAATTAATGTGACACACTCGCAAGGACAGTAGAGGATATAAGATTAATTTGAGTAGATATTTTCGGGGATGGGTGGGGGTGGGGCTTAATGAAAAATTTCGACTTTAAACAAAAATTTTGAACGCTAAATTAACTGATTCAAAATTTCGGGAAGTTGCTATTCCGGTTTTTGAATGTGTGATCATGTGTGATCCTCACACATGAGGATCGACTCTAGTCTATTTCGTTTTCACGGGCCAATGGCCAATCAGAATCTTATGAACAAGCTACGGTACTACGTATTAATGATGACCTTGTGATGCTTTTCACATACATCGACATAACGTTTCGCACGTTTGGGGAATGGGCCCCTATATAAGCTCAGTTTATATACCGAGCATTATTCAGTATGTATGTAGGCAGCGCATGCAACCGTGGAATTCAGACTTATGCCTAACCTAGATCAGTTTTGTAGAAATCACGGACTGGGATCGCAATTAAAGCGACGTCGGGAGAAATAATTCCGCTGCATGACAAAGACTCTTTAGAAAAACTCTGAAATAATTTATAGCTGTGATTTAAATCTCTTTTCATGGTGCTTTTTCAACAAAAAAGTAAATAATGGTTCAATCTTCTGGGAAAATGAAAAATACAGGATGATTTTTTTCGCATGCAACACTTTTTTCGGAACCAGGTAGTAAATTTGGAACCGGTTAACAGAACCATCGGGTGGGTACCCGGGTTCACGGGTTACCCGTGCAAACACTAATGTAAATGAAATATGTGGACACTTTAGAGTTATAACCTTTATTATCACAAAATATTAGGCCTACTGTGCAATGAATTATGTAGTGTTTCACTGGTGTTAAGTTTCAAGGTCAGATTAAGGCGCGGGTCATACTACAGCGATTTCGGATTGGATTACGGTCCGATTTTTTGAGTTTTAGTTAGAATCTTCTCCATCTCTGGTCGGAAAGAACCAAAAATTTGCCAGCGTGTGTAAATATTTGATCTGTATCAGAGGACTATGTAAATAAAGTGTAACCTAATTATTTTGTGACGTCACACCGACAGACAGCTTTTATCGGACTACGCGTGTCCAATAAAAGCTGTCTGTCGATGTGACGTCACGAAATAATTAGTATACATTTCTTTTTCAGAGTCATGTGATACAAATAATATATTTACGCAGAGTGGCAAATTTTTGGTTCTTTCCTACCAGAGCTGGAAAAGATTTTAAATAAAACTCAAAAAAATCGGACCGTAATCCGATCCGAAATCGCTGTAGTGTGACCCACCCTTAATACTTCAGTTTTAAAGAACAACAAAAGATTTTGTAAGCAATCTGTAGTTAGTTAGTTAGTTAGATGCTGTCTGTAGGTATTACATAACACTTTGTAACTTTGAGACAACTGGAGATCTTTCTTTTCAAGAATAACTTATCTTCAAACAGGAATATCTTGAGCTAAGGACAAGATATGGATATGGAGTTTAAAGGGCATTATTATTTTCCGTTTCTACAAATTCTTGTAAATTATCCCTGGAATAATTTTTTAGGGGCTGCTCATGTAAATAGGAGGTAGTGAGTAAGGTTGATATCTGGGTATACTTGGAGATTATCTTATGTCATCCATGGGGTTGTGAAAGAGAAGTTTATCCCTGGAAATAAATTGTACTTTCCACCATGACTTAGAAAGGTTTTTAGAAATACCTTTAATTCCTATAAAGTAAAAATGCAGTGGAGATTCATTAGCACAGAATTGGTTATTGTTTGCACCCAGTTGGGACAAACCTTTTATGCTTCAAAGTACAGTTTTTGTGCTATCTAGCATTGGTTCTGCAGTTCCTAACCTAACCTGGGATATTAACATAAATTTAAATAATCTCGTTCTGCAGTTTTTCATGCTTTGAAGCATGAATTGAGAGAACAGAACAGGAAAAATTGTCCCAACTGGGTGTTGTTTAAATGTTGCGTATGATTATTCATTAGCACAGAACTGACAGGGTTCCCACGCGGTCGGGAATTCGGGAAAAGGTCGGGAAAATCAAAAGGGGGTATTCCAGGCCTGGAAAGTCCTTGAATTTACCTACCAGGTCTGGAAATTTTCTTTATCCTGTTGTTCACTATTCTTCTTGCATTAAATTATTGCAGTGGTCAAGGAAGTAAGTGAATGAAGGCTGAACTGGCTCTATAAAATTAGAGATTCTGCTGTAAATTCCTGACGTTCATTTCACTTTGCGTATATCACGATCATGCGTTAGCTCTGCTGCACGTTCCAAGCCATATGTTATCCAAAACTGTCACCGCCTGTCACTCAGTGTTACTTTGAAACAAGAGACTAGGCTAGGCTTGATACATCTCCATATGTAAACTTGTTAGGATAGGATAGCAGCCAAAGCAAGTGACTCTGAAGGAAAAAGTATCGTACGGGAAAATTATGCAAGAAAATTTTTCGAAACCATTAAACGTGGCTTAGTTAAAGTATTTTACACATGCGTTGAAACTATTTTATGAAATGAATGTCATCTGGGTAATTTTGGCTGGCATTCACGTGACGTTTGAGGTGGCTGACCCTGAGACTGAAACATGCACACAGTATTGTGCACTAGTATAGTATCTTGAATTGAAATGTTAAAGAACTCGAAGGGATCGTAGGGATAGATTTTGGACAACATTCCCAGGGTTAAAGAAACAGAAATTACTTATCATCATCGATTTTAAAAGATATTACAATAATTATTGATAACCCCACTTCTTTGTAGCATGTGACAGGTTTATGGGGTGAAGTTTTGTCTCATACCAGCAAAGCTGGTGTGAGCTATTGTGATCACAGACCTGTATATATTGATCTCTATCGGTCTGTCTGTTGACATTTGCAAAAGTGGCTGTTATTCACACATCTTTCAAGGGATCTCGATGAAACTTGCACAGAATGTCCCTTGGGTGGTAGGCCGTTTAAGGTGTTCAGAAAATTTTGGTCTAAGGCCCCATGCGGGCCCTATGGCCCATTTAATGAAATTCTACTCAATGGGCTTCTCTTGACGATATTCTCATGTACAATGCCGATAGTTTGTCATAATGATACTCCGTAAGCGGTACTGTACGGTACCTACAGGGTGTTCAGAAATTTGGGGCCTAAGGCCAAAGATGGGATGTAGGGTCCATTTTGTGAAATATTGCAAAGTGATTAACTTTTCCACCTTTTAATGTAAAGCGAGTTGATGGGATGTTATAATGTTATAGTGGTGTTACAGTAGCCTATAGTGATCTGTGTGGTATTCTAGAATTTTGGGCCAGATCCCATGTGGGCCCTATGACCCCATTTTATGAAAAGCTGCAAAGGTCTTCTTCAACAACAGATTCTCTTGTACAATGCTGATGGTTTGTCATGATGATACTCGGTTAGTGGTATCTTCAGGTTGTACAGACTTTGTGGGCCTATGGTCCAAGATGTGCCCTGGCATCCATTATGTGAAATATTGCAAAATGGTTGACCCTAATTCCTTCAGTCAGAGTTAAACAGTTGACCACCTGTCATAATGATGCTTGATTAGTGACCTGTTTTATTTTTTCTGGATGTTTGGGTCCAAGGTCCCATATGGGGCCTAAGGCCCTTTCTATGAAATCCACATTGTGGCTTGCTAAAGACAACAGAATAAGAATTGGAGGTAACACAACAGATTGTCACACACAGTCAAAACGTCATTTTAAGTGGTTGGGGTTATTTTGGTAGCTAGATATAACACCAAAGTTTAGTACCGGGTAAATAAATTTAGGCCCAGCATATGTCCAGCCAGGCCTATGTCTCACTGTGAGTGTGTATATTTGTCACCTAAGTATGGACCACAGGTGATAATCTGGGTCTGGAAAAACCATGGAAAGGTCTGGAAAAGGTCTTGAAAAGGTCTGGAATTTCATTCACCAAAAAGTGTGGGAACCCTGAACTGACAATAGACCTGATGCATATGAGATCACAGAACAGAAAAGGCGCCTGTTAATTTTTGTACTGGTCAGATATGTGCCTACATGTAGGTGCATGTGTATGTAAAGGCTGCGTTGTGCATACAGTATGTACGGTCATATACCATCTCTAGCTAGCTTTATTGTTTGACCCCTAACATGAAGTCAGCATGAGGTCAATGCATAAGGTCTATTGTTTAAATGTGTGTATGAATATTCATTAGTACAGAGCTGGGGATTATTTAAATGTCAGTATAAATATTTATGATCTTCTACAGAATACAGAATATGAAGATAATAGACAGATATAAATTTACAGAAAGCGGTGGAGGAAGCCTGCAAAAAGCAAATGCTTGTACAAAGCAGGCCACCTTTATAAAAAAGTCAACAAGAAATACGGACACAATAGAGAAATCAAATAACACAGACATAGTAACAGCCCCCTTCCCTCCCACTAAACCCCAACCACCCACCATCCATGACAGAGTAAAAGAAAAAAGATCATAGGTAACAAAAGACATCAATACTTATCAATTAAACATAATTTGAATTTCTTGGTAAATAAGGGAAGTGAGGAGATGCGTTTTAGCTGGGGATCAAGGTTATTCCAGAGTTGAGAGCCAGAAGTAACAAATGACTTTTTACTGACATCAGTATTAACTCTATATAAGTGATAGTTTTTCGAATGCCTGGTACAATAGTTGTGGACAGTATTATTAAGATGAAAGATATTCAGAAACATAGGAGGTAATAACTCATGACTCATGACATGATTTTCTGGATTTTGAATGCTTTTTATATCGAATATCCAACTATGTTATTTTCTTGTCACACAACCTTTAAAACTCTAATGTCCTTTTCAGGTTAAATTGCCTTATGTCCATTTTGTTTGGACAAAAGGATGTTTAGAGATGAAGATGTTTCATCAGCTGTAGGACATAAGGCCCTTCAATTAACTTCATGTACATAAACTTGTTGTTTTTGCTCAGTACAAATTGTTGCAACACTTTGTTAAGTTGCATTTGATTTCCAATAAAGTTTGACCCCATTGCAAACGTGAATTAGCAATGCAAAATTTTCGCTTACATCCAAATGACCTAAAAATTTCAAGTTTAAACATCCCTATGTCCAAAATTTAATATGAAAAAGTTTTTATTAGCTCATAAATGCTACTTTTTTCAAATCTGCTGTATGAAATCATTAAATAACCTAAAGTTGCCCTTTTTAGTAGTTAATGTCATTTTTGGTTTCGATGATAAGAGAAACCTATGCATTCATGATGGCGTGGCGTGTGTATGTATGTATGTGTGAATAGGAGCACTCACCAACGTGGCCTTAGCGGGTACCGGCACAGCCGGCGGGAGCTCCGCTCTCGCACGTCTTTCCTAGCTCACTCGCGGCTCAAAACTGGCGTAGCTGCCCAAAAATTCTGTCACTGCAAAGAGAAGTCATGCGCGGCTGCACGTGTCTGCCTTGGAGCGCAGCCCCCCCTCAAGCATGTCCGTCTACTCACTTACTTCGCGGGCAGCTTTGCTGCTGGGTAATTCCCATGCATTCCTTGCGAGGTCCTTTCCCAGTACCCCGTAACATATTGAGTGTGCGTATGGGTGAGCCCGTGGTGTGTACAGTCATGATATGTGTATGGGTGCGCTCACCAACGTGGCCTTAGCGGGTACCGGCACAGCCGGCGGGAGCTCTGCTCTCGCATGTCTTTCCTAGCTCATGCGCGGGTCGAAACTGGCGTAGCTGCCCGAAAATTCTGTCATTGCAAAGAGAAGTCACGCACGGCTGCACGTGTCTGCCTTGGAGTGCAGCCCGCCTCAAGCATGTCCGTCTACTCACTTACTTCGCGGGCAGCTTCGCTGCTGGGAAATTCCCTTGCATTCCTTGCTAGGTCCTTTCCTAGTACCCCGTAAGGTATTGAGTGTGCGTATGGGTGTGTGTGTATGTGTGTTTGTGACGCTTAGCTCGTTTACACAATATCTCAAGAAGGGAAACTCCAACAGTTCTCATACTTGGTACATACATGCCTCATGTTGAGAGGAAGAACCCTAATGTTTTTGGTGGAAGTCAAATGTCATCTGGGGTCACAAGAGGTCGAACTCTGAAAACCTTGTTAACACGGTATCTCAAGATAGGAAGCTTGGATAAATTTCATGCCTAGTTTGTAGATGCGTTAGAGTAAGAGGAAGAACCCTAGCATTTTTCTGGAGGTCAAAGGTCATCTGTGGTCACCAGGGTCAAACCTTGAAAACACAATATCTCAAGATAGGAAGCTTTGATAGATTTCATACTAAGTTTGTAGATGGGTTATGGTAAGAGGAGGAATCCTATTGTTTTGGGGTGGAGGTCAAAGGTCATTTGGGGTCACCAGGGGTCAAACCTTGAAAACCTTGTTAACACGATATCTCAAGATAGGAAGCTTGGATAAATTTCATACCTAGTTTGTAGATGCGTTAGAGTAAGAGGAAGAACCCTAGCATTTTTGGTGGATGTCAAAGGTCATCTGTGGTCACCAGGGTCAAACCTTGAAAACACAATATCTCAAGATAGGAAGCTTTGATAGATTTCATACTAAGTTTGTAGATGGGTTATGGTAAGAGGAAGAATCCTATTGTTTTGGGGTGGAGGTCAAAGGTCATTTGGGGTCACCAGGGGTCAAACCTTGAAAACCTTGTTAACACGATATCTCAAGATAGGAAGCTTGGATAGATTTCATACTTTGTATATAGATGCATTATGGTAAGAGGAAGAACCCTGTTATTTTTGGTGGAGGTCAAATGTCATTTGGGGTCACTGGGGTTCAGACCTTGAAAACCTTGTTAACACAATATCTCAAGATAGGAAGCTTGGATAGATTTCATATGTAGTGTATAGATGTGTTATGGTAAGAGAAAGAACCCTGTCATTTTGGGGGAAGATCAAAGGTCATTTAGGGTCACTGGGGGTCAAACCTTGAAAACCTTGTTAACACAATATCTCCAGGTACGAAGCTTGGATGGATTTCATATGTGGTATGTGGATGCATTATGGTCAGAAGATGAACCCTGTCACTGTTGGTGGAGGTCAAAGGTCATCTGCAGTCACGGTGGGTCAAACACTGAAAACCTTGTTAACACAATATCTCCAGTTAGGAAGCTTGGATAGAATTCATATGTGATATGTGGATGCGTTATGGTGAGAAGATGAAGCCTATCATTTTTGGTGGAGGTCAAAGGTCATTTGGGGTCATGGGTCAAGCATTGAAAACCTTGCTAACACGATATCTCCAGGTAGGAAGCTTGGATAGATTTCATACGTAGTATGTGGATGCCTTGTAGTGTGAAGATGAATACTTTTGTTTCTGGTGGAGGTCAAAGTCATCTGGGGTCATGGGGTAAAGAAGCAAAATCTCCCAAGAATTCCCAAGATCATTATCTGGGGTCACCAGAGGTCAAAATGCAAACTTTCCCAAGAATTCCCAAGATCAAATATGAGCATAAAACTGTGTTTTTACAACAAGTTAAGATAGCACTTGACAAGTGAGTGACTGAAAGATGTGGGACATTATGGCATTTTTTGGAATAGACTATATATCATCGAAACCTCAATGCATGTTTGCATTCTGGTTAGGACTAAGTGACCATTGGTCAATTCCTGCAAAAACTTTGTTTCTTGATTTACTCAAAACTTAGAATTTGGACTTTATTAAGGCACTTTAGTTCTGATGTGACGATATGTAGCATGTGAATGGCCAATATTCAGTAGGTGATAGCCTTCATTTTTGGTGGAGGTCAGAGGACATTTACCATCAACAGAGGTCAAAACTAAAAATCTTGAAAGTGCTTGTAAACATGGTATCTCAAGGTAGGTAAGCAATTGGGATTTCGTACTTGATATGTGAATGTTCAGTGCAAAGGAGATGATCCCATTGCATATGGTGGAGGTCACAGGTCATTCAGGGTCATGAGTGGTCAAAGACTGGAACCTTGTAAACATGATATCTCAAGATGGGTTCATTTTTTAATGTCATATATGGCAGTTAAGTGCCTCACATTGAGTAGATGATCTTCGTAAATTTTAGTTTAGGCCAAAGGTCATTTGAGGTGACTAAGAGGTCAAACTGTGAGAATATTGTAATCATGATAATTTCATGGAAGAAAACTGTATGAATTTCTCACTTGGCAGTTAGGTGCTTCATATTGCTTGCATACCCACTAGTGTCTTTGGTGCAGGTAAAAGCTCATTTGAGGTCCCAGTGGCCAAACTCTGAAAACCTGGTACAATGATATTTCATAAAGGAATGCATGTATTACTCTCATACTTTGTATATGGGTCCCTGTATTGGGTGACATTATCTGTATCATTTATAGTGGAGGTCCAAGGTTAGTTAAAGTTACCAGACATTACTCTGTGAAAAGCTCCTCAACATGCTTTGTCAAGTTTGTATATAAAACATGTTTCTATCTTATGTCTGGCATGTAAAGCCCAAAATTTAAAGCAAGAAACTGATAAATGGCCATGTTAATATTCAGTTTGATCTTTACCTATGGAATTGTAACTTTAGATACCTAGATTTAAGCACAGTACGTTCACAATGAAATTGTGTCAACTTCAAACTACAGTATTAATTACAATTATATCCACATAGCAAGGATTCACTAAGCCTTTTGGCTTTCTAGCTAGTACTCAGTTCTAGTTTTTCTTGGGTTTTCTACCACGTTACAATTTTCTTTTACCTATTGTTTAAGTTGTTGGTTTATATGCAAAGGATCAGAATGTGAAAGAATCTTGCTTGTGGTCTTTTTCCCCTTTTCTACACATTTTTGAAGTTGCTTTGCCTTTTTCTTTAATATAAATTTGTCATCTTCTTCCAGTAGATGTTGAGCTTTAGATCTCTTGCCAAAGATCTATGCTGGTGGGAATTATTCTTATGGTATACCTCTTTGTATAGTTCTTGAGTCCCATACTATGTGTCAAATTATTGCAAAAACAATACTGTAAACCTCTTCTAAAAGTGATTACCATATATTTTTATTACTTCTTAAGTAACATCTATAATGTTAACAGAATTCAGTGTTACAGCTATAGAACTGATGGGGCTGCCATTTGAACATTTATGGCAAAGTATTGGAAAGCTAGGCCTTGTGCAAATGGTAAGAATTGACCACTTAAACACAAAAGTGGTAACTTGGCTGTAAAGAATATAAAAAAGAGAATTTTAACCCTGGGGAAAGGACATTGGGCATGTTAGAGTTTTAAAGTTTACCAATTGGACAATTTTTCTGCATTCTAGAGACAGATTCCTTGAAAATTGAAGGATAAGCCCACTATTAGTTTTGGTACAGAAGAGATGTTTGCACATCATGCAGCTTTGCAGCCAACTGAATTTCATTATGACAATGAAGTCATTACATGGCTTCATGTAGCAAATGTACATATCAGTTTGTTTGATGAAAAAGATTTGAATATTGGAAATGGAAGACACATTTTTATTTTGAGACTTTTAATATTGTTTTGAATTCTTCATGACAGGCTGAGAATGAAACAGCTACTGCAGAAATGGAGGTTCAGGAAAAGTTAAAAGCAGGTGCAAAAGTGGGCAGTGTATCTGCAACTGATAAAGATGATGGAAATCCCATTTTTTACTTTATCATAGGTAAGTCATCACTGTATAGTTTTCACAACAGCAGTTGCAACTTGGGGGTTTTTAGTTAGGGTTGTATCTAGACTAATTCAAGTAGTGGTCCCAGAATGTCAGAAAAGAGGGAAGGAAGCTGATCCAGGGAAACAGCTTTTAGGTGGGATCCAGAGGTATTACAAGGCTTGCTGATCCATACTCCTAATTTATTCGCAGCATATTCAGGGCTGTAGTCCGGACGAAATCCCTACGGGGCAGTTCATAATACTGTCTAAGCACCAAGTAGCATGCCAGTAGGTAGGTGTCACCCTGTGGACCCTTCCCTTTTCAACTGTGAATAAGTGTCATCCTGGGGGAGGGTATTGAGAGTACATGGCCTTGCTTTGGTGAAAACTTGTGCTATTGTTGACACAGCTTTGAATTGATTGTATCTTTACAGTTTGTCATTTAGTTCTTCCTATCCTATTTATTTGCTGGTTGTAAGGCAAGAGGTGCTTTCTAATAGGAGGAGATGACACACCCACTCTTTTAGAAATTGTTGTCTATGTGAGATGGCTTGGATGAAAAAGGGTGCTACCTTTCATAAAGCTTTTGTAACGCATTGAACTGAGTATATGTTTAGGAGTCCTCATTATTTTGCGATTTTTCTACTTTCATAGGATGTAATTGAAGGGTATGTTGCCCAAAGGGAGGAAAGAAACCTCTACTTTTTGAGGAATTTTCCTTGTTCTAATGTTTTCTAGATCCAAAATGGTGTTATCTTTGGTAAATTAAGCTTTGAAATGATTACATGATTTGAATTTTACTTATTTACTGAATTTTTCGGCTGTTGCATGGCACCCTTACAAGGCTGGTAGCTGGTGCAGGCTGCTCCCTCTTAGTACGCCACGGGGGCGTAGCTTTGATTTAAAATTAAAAGTTATTTACAAGCTCATTCAGCTTAGCTTACAATGAAAGGTAATAACCAGCTATTTTATCTTTAGCCTGCAGCATATGAAGGTGTATTCAAGCTGTGTATATTGTAAGAGGAAGAGGGTTCCTTCGTCAGGAAGAGAAACCCACATAAGAACACATCCATTGTGGGGGTTTGGATTTGTTGAAAAAAGAACTAGTGTTTGCGATTTCCCATGTTCTTTGGGCCTTGAAGTCATAATTCGGACAGTGAAATTTTCAGCATTTCAGTAATATTTTCTTAAGTAAGCCAACTTTCATGTACGGTTTGAAATCTCAGGGGGGCAGTTGTCCCCTCGCCCCTCTCCTGCAAGCTACTGCCCTGATATTGGTGTAATATGTAAGTTATAGTGGGAGATACTACAATATGTTTGCTTCCAACTAACTCCTTCAAAACAAGTTAAAGTTGTCCAGTCATTTAATGGAAGAAGTAGTACAAGGCAATTTAAGTCTTTGCAAGCACATACAAACTTGTCTGTCTTTGTTCTGTGTTCAACCGATGACATCCTTTGTCCTGAGACTATAACATTGTGATTGTTGTCAACCAATGACATATTGTTGTTAACTGAGGACGTATTGATGTCTGTTGTTCCATGTCATTGGTTGTACACCCTAGACATGTGCATATTATCTTATATATTCTAGGCATGGTCATTGTTACCTTGTTGTTTGCAAATTGGTGTTTATTTTTTGAAACAACTATAGGTCCTCCCTCCAAAGTGACACTGTACATATTGGTTGACAACTGCATTAAGCAAAAAAAGCCTCTATGAAACCTGGTCACTGCTGGAGGGAATTAATCTGGCCAACCATGCACCACTGCACACTCAAACAGTATCAGGCCAACCATGCTCCAATGCACACTCAAACAGTTAATATGGCCAACCCTGCACCACTGGACACTCAAACAGTCATTGAACACAGGAGAATGGAGGTTTTTATTGACCCATCTCTCCAGAAAAAACAAACAATGGCATTGCTTGGGATTACAGGAAGTCAAGTTAGGCGTGCAGTAACCGCACTTTTCTGGCAAAAAGTGCGGAGTCAGGCCAAGTCTTCATAGAGGAGGCTTTTTGCGTAATGTGAGTAGTAATTACATCAAAACATGCAGAGATAGTTTGCCCCGATAGTATTTTACACCACCTGTGTGATATTCAGTATAACTGAGGAAGATGGATAACTGTTCTACAATATATGGCTGATATTGATAGTATGACACATTTTCTTCCAATACTGCGGTACTGAAATTGGTCCTAGCTACTGCAGTTTGGCGGATAATGATTAAGTGTTGTCACCATTTCAAGTACCCGACCAAATGGTTCATTGCTCCAATTACCCATTTAAATATGCAACAGCTATGAATGTAGCCCTGATGGACAGTTATACAACAACAAAGAGGAATAAGGTTAGAGTGAACAGCAAATTGTATGCTGAGAGTATTATACAGGCAAAATAGTGAAACCACTCATGCATGGTCTGAGATGAACTGTCATGAAATTTCAATTCTTATACATTTATAGGGCAATGGACACATATATATGAATGAGCTGCACCTGATTTGTAGTGATACGAGATGTTGACAAGTTTTAGCATAGGAAGATGGTCTGTAGTGAATGCTACTAGCCCACCCTGAGCACCAAAACAGTTTTTATGTGCTTTGTAAGTCTTAGAAAGTAAAAGAGAAAAGTGTATCTCAATTTCTTGCCATAAAGTGAGTTTTCTTTGATTGTTACATCAATCTGCAGAAGGAAATGAAGATGGCTATTTTGATATTAACAAGTACACTGGCGAAATATTTACCACAGAGGAGCTAGATGGCAGTTCTATTAGTAATACCAGCTATGTACTGACAATCAAAGCAACTGAAAACGAGACGTATGTGGAGGATGGTTCTACAAGAAAGAAAAGACAGGCACAACAGCTTTCAGGCGAAACAGAATATGACCCAACCATAATCGAAGTTACCATTCATATTGTGGACTTGAATGACAACCCTCCATACTTTCCGAAAGCATTGTACACAAGTGGTATGTAGTCGTAATCTCATCGGATATAGTAGGGGTACCTTGAGTTGATCAGTGCCATGGGTCCTAAGTGTGAACCTATAATGTAGCCAGCACACACCAAGTGGTTCAAAGGTATTAAAGTTCCGCTCGCTCTACATATTATTCAAACACCTTGAAAAGAGGTCTTTGTTCTATTATGCTTCCTATTTTGAAAGGAAAGTTCGACTCACAATCACTTTTTCAAGGTTTTGAATGTAGAGAAATTACAATTTTATTAATTTAAGAAAACTATGAAGGTGAGAATGTCAGATTAAACCATTCAAAAGGTTGTCAGGCAATACAATATTTTACTTGTTTTTAGTAGAATAATTCTGGTCCTGGGTGAGTAATAGTCCTCATGGTGCTCTCTACTTAGTAGTGATCGACTCAAGTTCCATCAGAAACAGGGTTGTGTATACCAGCTGCATTTCAAAACCAAGTTGTCAGAGGTTGATTCTTTTGAAAACAACCAACATATTACAGAATGAGAAAGACATATCAGAGACATGCCAAATTCAGACCACATAAAGTTCTGATCATTGCAAATTCGGATTTTGTTGCGAATTGGGATTCTCTGTGAGAACTCTGGTCACCCTTTTCCATTTGGATCTAATTAATCTTACTTGAATGACCACGAATTCCCTTTCAATTCAATGCTTATCCTCCCTCCGCAGTGGAACTGACCACAACTGCTCCTTTTTTCGTTAGGTCTGATAAAACAAAAGTCCTATTGTGATAATCCATACGCACACTCATGGAACACATTAACAAAGAATTACGTGATAGTTCCTTCTCTAAGCAATCTTGGGGAGTACAGCTTGTGAAAGAGAACAGCCTGTTTCTACTCTTCTGCAGCTGCAGACGTGGTGAGTCATCACTTAAAAATGCAATTGTGCATGAAATGATGATTCAGCTCGTGCTTGTGCTTCAACTTCTCATGGAATACATGTGGAAATTGTCATTAGCTCATCAAGTTGAGCTATTTTCATGGCATTGCATCTGTCTGTCTGTCCATCAGCATTGGTTAAAATGTTGCTGTCTGCACGATCTTTGACCATTCTTTGTCAAAGTTTGTAAGGCTACAGCATATATCAAGGGCTTGATATGTAAGTATGGCTGCAGGAAGTAGTCAAAGGTCATTTGAGTCGTGAGAGGTCAAACAGTGAAATCACAGAAAAGCCTTCTACTCCAGGGGTTTACATCTGAATTTTATTGAATTTGGTAAGAGTATTCAGTAGATAATGGGACGTCAAATTGTACTTTTGAAGTAGGTCAAAGTTGGAGGTCATGCAAAGGTCAAACAGTGAAATCATGCAAAAGCCTTCAGTTAGGGGTTATCTGCAAATTTTATCAAATGTGGCCAGTGTTCAGTAGATGTAAGGTCAAGAAAAGTGCACTTTGGAAGTAGGTCAAAGGTCATTAAGGGTCAGAGAGAAGTTAAACAGTGAAATCACTCAGAAGCCTTCAACTCCTTGAGGTTACATCGAAATCTTATCAAAGTTGGCTAGAGTTTTCAAGAAGCTGATGGGTCATCAAAGTTGTACTTTTGAAGTAGGTCAAAGGTCATTGGGTCATAGAGAGGTCAAACAGTGAAATCTCTAAGAAGCCTTCACCTCCTAGGGGTCCTATCCAAATCTTATCAAAGTTGGCCAGAGTGTTGAGTAGATGATGGGTCATCAAAGATGTATTTTTGAAGTAGGCAGGTCATTCAAGGGTTATAGAGTGGTCAAGCATCATAACACTGGAATTACACAAAAGCTGTCAACTTCAATTGGGCATATCCAAATCTTATCATTAAGTAGGCCAGAGTGATCAGTAGATGATGGCTCGTCATAGTTGCACTTCTGAAGAAGGCCAAAGCTCGTTTTGGGTCAAAAAATGGTTGCGCAATGGAATCATGCTATAGCCTTCAACTTCCCAGGATTATGTCGGAATATTATCAAAGTTGGTAAGAGTATTTAGTAGATGATGGGTCATCAGAGTTGTACTTTTGAAAGTCAGAAGTCATGTGGGTCAAAGAGAGGTCAAACAGTAGAATCAAGAAAAAGCCTTTAAATACTAGGGGTTGTGTCGGAATTTTATCAAACTTGGCTAGAGTGTTCAGTGGATGATGTCATCATAGGTGTACTTTGTGTTGATGGTTAATGCCAGTTTGGGTCACAAAGGGTCAGATGGTGAAATCCATGCCAATGCTTGTCCATAAGAGTTTTGGTTTTGTGTGATTTATATTGCCATAGGGATCATTTTTTGATGGGCCTGACAAATTGGAGTATAAATAGCACTTCATTTTTGTCAACAGAATTACCTACAGTATTGTGCCCACAAACATCAATAAAGAAAGTTTTCCCAAGCTGGGCATGCCTCTGATATGCCATTGCTGTGACCATTTACATCTATAGCACTTAAAGGTGCTAGATCATTACTGTCCAGGACTTCTTGGTTTGGATCCCTAATAAAACTTCATAACAGTAACTGTGTGTGAAGGAAATGGTAGTTGAGCTATAGCATCATTGATGCTCTTGTCTATTGTCTGTTTTACTTTTCAATAATTTTATCATGAAAATGTTCTCAAGTGATCATGAAATTTATGGTATTACTGCTATACTGAATGCATTGTGAACTGTTTCATTGCATGTTTATAGGACAAAATGGCACTACAGGTTCTGTATGAACTGTCCATGAAGGTAAGTGGGATCAGCTACAAGTATGCACCCTGCGTGGCTTTTGTATTATGCCTGAAACTATATGAAAACATTTACATCAATTTTTAAACTACAGTGGTAGGAATAGTTTTTTTTTTTATGATTTTTCTTATATTATTGCTGTTTGCTTCCCCATTTTCCCCACCAAACCCCTATACCCCCCCCCCCATATCTTCCCTTTTAGAAACATTTGCTTTTGGTTATACTAATACAACAGGAATTAAGACCACTATCACACTTGTGCATTATATAGTAAGAGAAGGTATGTATAACTTCATTTATGATTTGACAGTGGTGGATACCATCGCAGAGAATTGAAGCAGCCTTAAAGGGAGGACAATCATTACCTCACGCTATGTTTTAGGTCTCAGGCCTAAGGCTTCCTAAAATTGCCATTTGGTGGCCAATGACTTACACTTCCATTTTTTATGTTCCCAACACAGTAGTATATTTAGCATGAATGGGCCTTGGGCAATTTGAAAATTTGTTGGCCTTTGTCTAAGGAGTGCTGCCCAAGAAATATTATTGTTTGAAACTTGGAAGAGAAGCTATGAGGAAAAACTTAAAATAGTTTGGCAGGCATCATTGATGTAAGTTTCAGAAAGGGCACGCAGCATAGGGCTCCAACTTCTCAGTAAATATACAAACAGACTTTTCCTTCCTTCCTACTGATCACAAAGAAACAATCCACTTAACTGATTATTAACTAAACCATGGATTGAGTGGTCTCAACCAGCCTTTTAACAAAGGTGCCCATTTGTATGGTGAAAATCTTCTGCCAGTGCTTCCTTCTAGTTTGGCAGTTGTTTGCTAAGCACCACTAGCCAGCCCAAGAAGTGTTATGAGATTATCTTGTGCTTGATGTTTTGTGACATTTGTGATCCGACCACAGGCATTACCAAATACCAGGCGTTTTTTTTGTAATGTGCTGTTATGGAGTTACCTGGGAGGGAAACAAATGGTTTTTGTGCAGGGAAACTTAAAAGTATGGTTCCCCCCCCCCCAAATCACAGCAAACTGTTTTTTCTGTTATTTGCCTTGTGCTTTTTGGAGGATGTCACAGCCAAACACATAGAGCATGTTTCACTTCTTCCATAGGTGCTACTATTCAGGAAGTGTCAAGTTCCCAGTTGCAAGAATTGTGCCGGTATTAGTCCCAAAACAAACATTAAGGTTTTACCCTGGAAATAATTGTGTGACAAAGGATTTTCTTCACACGTGCAAAAAACTTTGAACTACTCATTTGTGACATACAATGAGGTAAAATTTTCCAAATAGAGAAACTGTCTCTTACCCTGATGCTGCTTGCGTGATTTTTATTAAACATAGCACACGGTTAAAAATTCTGTTATGAGGACACATAGGGTGCTCTGTGTAACTAATGGAAGCAAATTGCCACAAGACTGTTATCATAGAAACTCTATTGACTCCCCCCCCCTGTCTTAATTGCAAACACAATAGAAAACTTTTGAGATAGATAGCACACTCTGGTATTACAGGGGTGTATAATAAAGGAGGAAAGATAAACCAAACAGGGCATGAAATGTGTAGATTTACCATTTACCAGACTAATGAGGCCAAAATAATCCCCAATTTTGTCTACATCTCGACGCAGATCTGAGGACTGGTAGAAGAAAACCAATTTTGGTGCCCTATATGCCTGTTTTAGAGGTCTATAGGAAACACCAATTACAGTAGTGACACTATAAAACACACATGATATTTTGTTCAGTCCTTATTTGCATTAAATTCAGAATGGTTCTTATGATATTACATGTTGCCAGCAAATATCTTGCCATGAAAATTTTCCCCTTTTAGCCCCGAAACTTTAAGAAAATTCATTCAAGTAACTGACCACACCTTATCTTCTTTGTCCAACCATCTTATCTTCATTTGCCAAACAATTAAACCATTGCCAACCCAAAGATTTTTGCCACAGTCATTTTCATTGCTTCACCCATTGAGAGTGCACTCTAGCATGCAACTGGACTAGTGTGCACAAAGTAGTACTTGCATAACTAGAACAGTGCATCCAAAGGAAGTTTCTCACTGTAAAACCTTTCTCTGTTGAGTTCACTCCTTTCTACGTATCTTGGAATTTGAAAAACCACAGATGGCGGGTTTCCTTTGAGTTATACTAATCCTGCTTCCATCAGAGGAGCTACACGCGGTACAATTCGGGGAAGGAATCCTGTGGGCAGGTTTCACAGCCATCGTGAGATATGTGAGGCTTTGTGATGGTCGATTTTGCCGGTGTTCACACCCCATGTTTTCATGGTCTTAGGATAACAGTTTTGGTAGTGATTGCAACAGGTTACATTTGGTTCTTGCCATATATTCTGCATCCAATCCCAAAATTGCTGCTATTTTGATAGGCTTGTCTGTATTTCAAAACTGGAGGACATTGTGCAAAAGTAGATTGTGTGATTTCCCAATTGTTTTCAGGTTGAAGTAGTATTTAGGTGGACTGTGTGAGAAATCACTTACTTAGGCCTAGCTTGCCATTTCTACCTACTTTGGTTTAAAACTTTCCTGAAAGATGAGTAATGTAGAAATTGCATTGTGGGCTGTTAGTGTTAGTGATAACTTTTGTCCTGGCACAAAATGGCCCATGCGTCGAGGTGGTCAGGTTGTATTTTAAAGTTTCTATCTACGTCTGTTTATTTTATCCTCTCCTTTTAGACGGTCTTGGTATTGTATTCTGTATTCTTTTAGGTCGTTTTAGTGTTTTTATTAGGTGCTTTTTGATGGTTTTACGCTACTATCATTATTTTAAGGCTGCTTTTTAGATGATTTTATCGGATTGTTTTCTTACCTGTTATATGTGTGTTGTTGGTTTTTATGATTCCGTGCCGGAAGGCAGGCAAGGAAATCCTATGCAAATGGTGAATGTCGAGTGCTGTGTGTGTGGGTGTGTGCGAGTGGTGTGTGTGTGATGTGACGCCTAGCTTGTAAAACACGATATCTCGAGATCAGCAGAGTGACTGACACTTTTCATATTTGGTATATAGATTGTCAGGGTGTTTGAGGAGGAAGAACCCTATTGTTTTTGGTGGCGGTCAAAAGGTTCATGTGGAGGTCACCTAGAGGTCAAATTTACCGAAAAACTTTGTAAAAACGATATCTCAAGTTAGCCAATGGACTGGACACCTTTCATATTTGGTATACAGATTTGTCATTGTCAAGAGGAAGAACCCCGATTGTTTTTGGGAGAGGTCAGAAGGTCATCTGAGGTCACCGGAGGGGTTAATCTGCCCCCCCCCCCCCCCCCGGAAAAACACCTAAAGGGCTTGTAAAACACGATATCTCCAGATGGCCAATAGACCGACACTTTTCATATTGTGTATATAGATTTTTCATGTTGAGAGGGAAGAAACTCTATGTTTTTAGTTGAGGTCAAAGGTCATACTGAGGTCACACAGAGGTATTTTAAACTGCGGAAAAAACCTCGGTAAACACGATACTATCGAGGATAGCCAAAGGCCAACACTTTTTCATCAATTTGGGTATACAGATTTGTCATTTCAAAAAAACAAAGAGGAAGAAAAGACTATTGTTTTTGGTTAGAGAGTCAAAGGTCATCTGAAGGTAACCAGAGTGTGTTTTAATCTGGTGGAAAAACCCTTTCCGTGTAAAACGGCTTGGTAAACACGGTATCTCAAGGATAGCATATGACCGACAACTTCTGTTTCATATTTGCGGTATAGTAGAATTGTCATGTTTGAGAGGAAAGCGAGAACTCTCATTGTTTTTGGTTTAAGATCTGTTCACAAAAGGGTCATCTGTAGTTGTCACCAGAGGTTTTTTAAACATTGACGGAGAAAAGAAAAAAAACACGGAAAAAACCATCGGTAAACACGATATCTCGAGATAGCCAGTTAAGCAAGCGCCGACAACTTTTCATATTTGGTATACAGATTTGTCATGTGTCAACCAAAGAGGGAAGAAGGGAAGGGGAAGAAGAAGGCCTAATTAGTGTTTGTAGGTTGACGGTCAAAGGTCACAACTCTGAAGGTCACCAGAGGTGTAATCTGTGGACAAACCTTGGTAACACCGGCTTCTTGTCAACACGGTATCTCAAAGATAGCCTGACCGACCACTTTTCATATTTGGTTATATTAGATTTGTCATGTTGAGGTGAGGAAGACACTCCTATTGTTTTTGAGTACCAAAGGAGGGTCAAAGGGTCATCTTAGGTCGCATCAGAGGTCTTTTATTGTTCTTTTTTTTTTTGACTTTTTATTTTTCATGTTTTTTTTTTATTTTTTTAAACGGCCGACCTGGGCGGAGAGGGGGGGGAAAAAACACCTCGTAAACAAGATATCTCAATTGATAGCAAATTGGCCGACACTTTTCATATTTGGTATACAGATTTGTCAATGTCAAGAGAAGAGGGAGGAAGAAACCCTAGTCGTGTTTTGGCTCCCGGAGGTTAAAGGTCATTTGAGGCCATGCCGCAGGGCCCAGTTTTTTGTAGCGCCCGTTTATTATCTAATTAATTAAAAGCCGAAAAAAAAGAAAAAAAAGAAAAACAGGCTCGTAATCCAAGCTATCTCAAGATATGACGTAAGTGACCAACACTTTTTTCATATTGTGGTTATATAGATTCATCATGTTGAGGAGGAATGAACCCTTAATTATTTTATGGTTTTTAAGGTAAGAGGTCATTTGAGGTCACCTTAGGTAAGTGGGGGCCGAAAAAGCTGCAGTGAATCACTCATCTCAAGATGAGGTAGTGACCAAG
Organism: Holothuria leucospilota; assembly: GCA_029531755.1. Taxonomy (NCBI): domain Eukaryota; kingdom Metazoa; phylum Echinodermata; class Holothuroidea; order Aspidochirotida; family Holothuriidae; genus Holothuria; species Holothuria leucospilota. The sequence goes on along the minus strand of CM055981.1, from coordinate 26,778,727 downwards.
CACTTTTCATACTACTATTTTCGGTATGTACGATATGGGTCATAATTGAGCTATGGCCAAGAGGAGCGATGGAAAGGAACCCTATTGTTACTTGTGTTGAAAGGTGTGCAAATGGCCATTGATACGGTCACCACGAGGTTCACAAACAGAGGTCTCAAAGAGCCTCGAAAACCTTGGTGGAAAATGGAATATGCAATCGATAGGAAATGGGGCAGATAATAGATTTATCAGCGTTGGAGAGGTTAAGAAACGCTGAGTATTTTTTGTGGGTAGAGATAGAGGTGCAAGGTTCATGCTGGGGGTTTACCATACGAGCAGTCAAAAAGACAAAACCAAAATTGCCCAAGGCATTCCCAAGAATTGTCATCTGCGGTATCACTGTTGATGATCAAAACGCGAACATTCCCAAGATATGTCCTCAAGATTGTTACCGCGGGTGGCGACTTTAGGGTTTAAAAAGCCAAACAAAATTTCCCATAGAATGTCTCAAGAGATCATCATATGGGTTGTTCATCATGAGGTTCAATAAACAGTCAAAAATATCACACAAGTATTCCCAAAGACTTGCCCTCGTGGGGTCACCTACAAGATGGTCAGATCAAAGAAAAACAAAAAATTCCCAAGAATTCCCCCTAAGATCGTTATATCTGGGGTTATCACGGAGAGTAAAAAAGCCAAAATTGCCAAGATCATTTCCAGCAAGCTCCTAATCTCGAGGTCACCACCAAAGGCGTCAAAAAGAGCACCCAATAATTTCCCCAAGAATTCCCAGGCAAGGGATAGTCTCAGAGGTGCAACCAGTTATTTTTTTTTTATTTTTTCACGTCAAGGCAACAAAAACAAAAATTTCCCAAGACATTTTCAAAGATCCAAGATCCATTGGAGTTTGGAAATGTCCTTTCACGAAGTGGACCACTTTTCAGTTTTTTCTTTTTTGTTATATTTGGTGGTGGGGTTCCCAAAGTTCATGTCGAGGTACAGGCAGGAGGTCGATGACATTTGTTAAAAGTATCGTTAATGATAAAAAGATTTGATGTAGTCAAGGGAACGATGAAATTATGACGTTGGGAATTGATAAACCTCAGTACAAACGCAATAGCAGTCCCACATTCGGCAAGGAATCACTAAGCCCTTAGGCTTATCTGGTGTAGTTGGGATACGCCTAACATCACTGTACCCACGTCACGTTCACACCTAGGCATAGGCTTTTTGTAGACCCCTTGCCACTCTTGTCTCTCAGCTAGTAAGGGGGTGAAGTTGGCAAGTTGGTGAAACGTGGTTTGCTCCATAAGACTCACCCTTGGTCTGGGAGGCCTTGGTGCGGGGATCCAAGATCTTTTAAGCTTTTATACTATTGATTTGCCCTCTTTAGTAGAGCCGCTTCCTAGCAGACTGATAGGCATCACGTTAGCATGCCATCATGATGGGGTGGTGCAGGTTTTTCTCGTCGTTGTCTTTACTATATCGCAACATAGTCATCCAACCAGGTGGCATGGAACTGTTACAACTAGTGCCACGCACACCACCTGGATTGTCGACTGCATTACTAGGACCATTTTTGTTTGATCATCTTCATTTATTCCCTAAACCTATATCCGACAAGGATATTACCAGTATCCAAGGCTCGGTCAGTATAATTTTCAGCATTTTTATTTGGTTAACAACTTATTTCACCAGTGTTATTAGGGCCTAGGCCTTTGATCTAGTTGGTGCTCGTAGGTTAGGGGTAATTATCAGTGGTTAAACGCTTAGTGTGTCCAAACTCCCACATAATTGCACACGCGTCGATTATGTGCTTGCTTCCTAATTTTAAAGGTGGGGACATTGAGGTAAACCCAGGCCCCAGGATTTTTACTGTGGGGTCTGCAGTCAAACTGGTATAATTAAAAAAAAGCGGCTGAAAGATTGGGGGATAAAGCTGCTTGGAGAATGTGGACGGGTGGTGTCGTTTTTAAAAATGGGTCCATACGGCGGTGTTTTTGCCAGACAAGCATTGACAATGGGAGTATAAAACTTGTTTGTACGCCTCTCAACCCTGACTTGATAAATGGGTATTGTCCTAATTGTTCATCTCCACTTAGTAGGCGGTAGGTTTATTTGCACACAAATGGTTCTGGGTATCTGACCACAGCCATTTGTGGGAATGCAGCACCTCACACAGCAGTAAAAACTGTGGATACATAAATTAGGGTGCCTCAGGTTCCAGATGACGAACATTCATGTATCGATCATATCCAAGGCCACAAAATTGCGTTTGGGGGGGGGGGGGGGTGGGGGGGGGGGGGGGTGGGGGGGGGGGGGGGTGGGGGGGGGGGGGGGTGGGGGGGGGGGGGGGTGGGGGGGGGGGGGGGTGGGGGGGGGGGGGGGTGGGGGGGGGGGGGGGTGGGGGGGGGGGGGGGTGGGGGGGGGGGGGGGTGGGGGGGGGGGGGGGTGGGGGGGGGGGGGGGTGGGGGGGGGGGGGGGTGGGGGGGGGGGGGGGTGGGGGGGGGGGGGGGTGGGGGGGGGGGGGGGTGGGGGGGGGGGGGGGTGGGGGGGGGGGGGGGTGGGGGGGGGGGGGGGTGGGGGGGGGGGGGGGTGGGGGGGGGGGGGGGTGGGGGGGGGGGGGGGTGGGGGGGGGGGGGGGTGGGGGGGGGGGGGGGTGGGGGGGGGGGGGGGTGGGGGGGGGGGGGGGTGGGGGGGGGGGGGGGTGGGGGGGGGGGGGGGTGGGGGGGGGGGGGGGTGGGGGGGGGGGGGGGTGGGGGGGGGGGGGGGTGGGAATTGTACCCAATGCGAGAGGATTTCACGGGCCGCAGGTGGTCCCAAGTAAATCATCTTGAAAAAATACGTTTGAAACAATAATACTGGGAATACATTTCCCAGGTAAGGCAGTGCTTCACTAAAAGTAAGATGCCGCTCGACGAAGTGCGCCGTTGATTAACTTGTAGAAGGGTGAGGAAAAAAACAAAAACCAAAGGAGGGAGACGTAGGTTTTTTTTGGACAATTTTGTGCAATTTCATTTAGGCCCGGCATGAATGGGGCTGAAAAGTAGGACATTGGGGCCTCGTGTGTTCCCAAGTCCTTTATATAAACGCTCTTAGTGTGTTTTTGTGCTTAATCACTTTTCAATACCTAAGATCGTATTTTGGGGAGGGGGCCAAAACGGACTCCAAAACTTTGGGAGGAGGCCACGTGCCTCCTGCCCCTCTTGGTTCGCGGGATGCCACACGGATTGGCATGTTTCCAAGAAAGTAAGTTCCCATCATCCCACCAATGGGACTTAAGAAGTAACGTCGCTATTGGTAGCGATTAATTGGACACCGTAATTTGGGATTGTAGCATTTAAAGTTGGTGTTATGTATACTGAGAAAGAAACGATTTAGAAACCGCGACAACAAGCATCCTCTGCCTACTAACCAGTTTTTTAAAGTAGTAAAATAACAATAGCAGTGGCATAGCTAAAGTGGGGGGGGGCCCAGGGGGCCGGTCCGTGGCCCCCCCCCCCCTCAAAGCCTCCCGACGACCTACTGTCGGAAATTCCTAGTCCCTCTGTCCCCGGAAAAATTTTTTTTACCACCTTAATTAAAATTTCTTACCAACCCCGGAATTAGTTAGCTAAAATTATATATCTTAGGTTTACTTACAAAACACCTTCTTATGTTTTTAAGCGGAAACTACACATCCGAAAATGGTTTTGCTGACAAGGCCTGGATCCCGAAAGTGTTCATATAAGGCAATATCGGAGATATTTTGATTAATCTAATTTTTTTTCCGCGGCGCTACACGCCAGGAATGGAGGGATGGCGCCTACGCCCGTAGATTAGTACATTAAATTACTTTCCAAAGATAATAATCTGTCCACGGAAATTTTTTTGAGCTTTTGCTACGCCACTGTAACACATAGCTACACTAAAAATGAACTCCAAACTTTTTGCTGCATTTAGAGTTGTAGGTACAGGGGACGAGTTTTTACACTTGAATAAAGGTACCATGTAAGGGAAGCTCACCCCCCCCCCCTCCCTTCGTCATAGCGTGTCCGTAGTGCTATGGTTTTGTTACTAACCTGCCCTACATTATTAGGGCCCACTAACCGTGTTTTTAAAATGTGTCCATGGCCGGAATGTCGTGTCGTCGACACAGGGGCACCCTAAGGGACGAAAATACGCTTCCAGGGGGCATAATATTTTTCAGAGGGGCGACATTCTGTTTTTAGGATTTACTAGGGAACAGTATATTTTTTGTTCTATGAAAAATTGTAGGAGGTGAAGGTTTTGTCTAGGGTTGCCTCCCGTGCCGGTTCGTTCTCACATTATTTGTCTTTCAAAGTCTGTATCCTTTATAATTTTAGTCACATCTTTGCTAACACTTTGATACAGTTGTTCGTTTATACTTCCACATCATTCTTGGATTAATTTATAATCTGCAAATCGATTTGTAATATCAGATTGAAAGAATTGGTAATCAGCATCCATAAGTGTATATGGAACATTCCCACTAATTCTGCATGTCTGAATTATTGTGTTTGTCCATGGGGGGGGGGGGGATAATGCCCCCTGCTTCCCGCCTCATACGCCTATGTCCAGCATTGTCCCCAAAGAAACTCAGTGACTCGGAAAACAGATCCTCGAACTGAGGCCAGGGGACGTCCACAAGAAAGGGGTGAGGGGCATCTGTCTCCATCAGCTGCATTCTCGGTAAACTTTACGATATAGTTAGAGATTCGGACTAGGACTTTCGGAATTCCCTACTTCCGACTGGCCGTCCCATTTTGCTTAAATAAAGGTTATTGATATATTTCTTTTCGGTGGGAAGTAATAAAGTAACAGAAAAATCGAATTTTGGGGTCAGTAAAATAAAAAATTCCATTTGCAGACATTAAAATAGCTACTTCGCGACAGATGTGTTTTATATTTACTGTCATATTTGGGCTAATATAATGTCATTTGTATTGAATACGGGCGTCACTATAAACGGAGTGTGGTTTAGGGCAAGCAGGTGGCCCGTTGTACGAAAATGATTTCAAAATCCGAAGGTTAAATAAACCGCCTGTTTAAAAGTTTTACTTTCTTACTTTCAAATGAGCATCCCTCATGATCCGACATCTCCATATTCCGACACCTCCCTTGTTCCGTCCCTTCATATACTTGTAGGCATGGTGGTTTTGGCCGGGGGAGGATTTATTACGTAGCCTCTAAGGCTACGTGTATGGAATCGTATTTCAGATCCCTATATCTTTAATCATTTAGGAAGGCAAACTGCTCCCAAATAGACCATTTTTTACATTGCGCAAAAGAAAGTAATCCATTTCACTACGCAAACTCCATGAGCGTATGAATTAAAGGCGGGAAGAATCCTGTATTCCGTTAAGTCGCCATTGACGATGTTTTACTAGGATCACTCAGCTTCCAAATGTTCAGGTGCGAACAGAATATAACTCGAAGAAATTTAAGGAATTTTACAGCACTAGAGCAAAGAAATATGAGAATCTTTGCAAACTTTCGCACTGCTCATATATTTTATTTAACAAAATTAATCACAATTAGACGTCGAACGTGCTTGTTTCGGACGAAAAGATTCATGATTGGGCTCCCTTATGGCCCGTCTGCGAAAACATGTAGGTTACGCCGAAGATCTTCGGCGTGGCTCTCAAGCGGTCACGCCAAATTTCTGGCGTATTCCGTCAGCCTGATTTCTAATTGGCGCACCTATCCTACAGCAGATATAGGCGTAATTTTTATCTTGCCTTTCCTTTGGCGTAAATCTTCGACGGCGAAAAAAAGAAACTTTCCAATATGGCCTTATGGGCCGGACAACGAGACTTAGAAAATGGCTTCCTAGGATGAAGTGGCTTACTTGTATTTTTATAGGTCTACCTTTATAGCACGTACTGTGTAACGCACCATTGACATATATAATTAACTAGGACACATCAGGACAAAACGCGCACGCTTGTTCATGACCTGCATTAGACCAAAGTATGTACGGATCTACTTTCGAGACGAGTTGTTCGTTTTGGAATTTTGGTTTGACCATAATCCTTCATTTTTCCAAATCTCAAAGTTTTTCGAGTATTCTCATTGTCGCCCTCGACTTAAGCTGAAAGGATTTTAAATGCTCAAATGACTTTCTTGAAAACGTACGAACGGTGGGAATCTATAAAACAAATTACGATACCAAAATAATGCATCGAAGAGACTGTCTGATACATTGAAAAAAAATATTCGATTTTCAGCTCCGCGCATGCGGGATAGTTCTGGAATATTTTTAAATTGACCCAATCTCAAGTGGGAATTTTAAATGGATGACCAATCGTTACGAAGTGATTCTCTGTCACGTCCGAATATAGACGAAAATTTTTTTTCAGCACTTTGAGAAAGGTATTACCAGCTATTAGTGTCACTGGACAGCTGGAGTTGCAAAGGCGAGTCGAGTAGCGCTAATTCCAGCAGGAGCAGGCCGGTGTAAAAGGAAATGGTGTCTCTCCTGGAAAATGTGTCCCACCAGACACATTTTCCAAAAAAATATGTCCCGCCGGACAATATTTCTCAGGAAATAGTGTCCACCCGCCACAGGAAAATGTGTCCACGGGACACAATTTTACGAGGAAATAATGTCTGCGTATAAGCAACAGGAAAATCTGTCCTTCGAAACGCGGTTACGGAGGAAGTCGCCTTGAACATGTATGGCCCTGGGGAGTTGGGAAGCGACTTTCCAACATTTTGTATTTTATTGCGGGAGACCGAAAGTGAACTTATGGGAGGCCGTAAGTTAACTTTGACATAAGTGGACTCGGCGGAGTGTCAAAAGATATACTAGTACAAACTCAAGAATAAGTCCCAAACTTTGACCAAAAATGCGTAAAATTACTTTCCAAGATTCAAGGCAAGGCCATGTCCTTTGGATCAAATAATACTTTTGTCCGTGAGCACTTGTTTGGCAAAATTTCGCAAATTTTTTGAAGGTCATGATGGGTGGTTGTTGAGATCTGGACATCATTTAAGCCTCAGTCAAACGGACACGAATCAAACATCTTTCCTTTCTTATTAAGTCTCTGGGTCACTACCATGGTGTCATACAAAGATGATTCAGTACCACACTGTTACAAGGAGCTACTAATTTTTAAAAGGAGATTGCATTTTTCATTAAAAATTGCATCCTGGATCTGCTTTCAGTCAGCCGTATTATACAATTGCTTCTCCGTTCTCGAGGACCGGCCCTAGTCGAGGCCCAGAATACGGTCCCGGGCCTCGTCATAGGCAGTGGCGATCCAGCGGGGAGTGCAGCAGGCCATGCTCCCATTGAAAAATGAGGAAAAATAAATTAAAATAGGTAGGGCGGTAGCATTATCTGATACTACGTAGGCAGTCCTTTTTTTCAAAAGTTTTGAAGTAATGCGTTCTTAACGGACATTCTGTCTTGTAATTAGACAGGTAGCATCTTTGTGCTGTGGAGTGGGGTTAAAGACCGCAGATACTTTGAAGTATACTGCTCTGTTAGGTTTCTGAAACCTTTTAACCTTTTCGTTCGCTTGGTAGCCTCACTTGTGTGCAAAGGTCCCAGCAGGTTTACTAGTTGGGCCAAGCACGCAGTGGAGGCCCCAGTATTTTCGAAGAGGGGGCACTAGGGTTCAAGCGTTCCTCAAAACGGACACCCCAAAATGAAGGACCGAGCTCCTCTGGAGGCCTCGTAGTGACGGGCAGTGCTCCCCTGTAGGCGTTGGGCCCGGGGTCCCACTGTAAGACCCCTAGTGGGTCCAGGGACAATGCTAAATTGGGGGTCCAAGGAACGGAGACCCCGAGACTCTGAGATATTCATAAATTGTTATCATTCGATTAAAAGCATTTGACTATCTCCAAAGTGCATTGGATGTTTACAAAAATGGAATCAAAATCTGGCCTTTTGGTAGTCTAATAGCACAAAAGACATAATGATGGGGGAAAGGGTTGAGTGGAGACGACGGATCATGTTAAGGGTTTCCAGGCCCCCAGCTAGGTGGGGGTACGTGGCCCGTGTCCCCCCGTACGCATCACTGTGCCCTACAAGAAAAATCGATCGAAAATAAAATTTTACTACCTGTAAACGTTGGCCCTGATATGACTCCAGGATTTGACCAAAAATAATCCCAAAGGGCGTTTAATAAAGAACGTATTTTGTTTTCTGTAACTTTTTTCTTTCTAAAATTACAAAATGTCTCCCGCGCTACACGCGCTTTCATCTTCAGTTACATTTTGCTACAGGGGCGCTGCCAGGATTTGGTGATGGGGGGAGAACAGTCGTAATGCCACCTCAGTCCCCCCCCCCCAGTCTCCGTAAATTGTAACTTTTTGGGTGCCCCTGCGATTGTATACAGCAGTGTGGAATCCTTTTTGTCACTTCATAAAGATGCCGAAACAGGGGAGGGGTCTCCCTCCTCTTTGAAATTTTTTTGTTAATTTAAGTTGCCTATATGCAAAATGGTGCTATCTTAGGGATATTTTTGGAACTGATCATATCTTGCTGGAACAGGTGCGTAGCCAAGGGGGAGGGGACAGCCGCCCTTGAGCAAAATGTTGGTATTTTTTTTTTTTTTTACAATATTACTAGTGTTTCCCCTATTTATGTGCGGCAAATAGGCCTGGGAAGTGCCATTTCCAGCGATCTGGGAGAGGCATTTTGACCAAGATTTTCTCGCGCTCCTCGCCAACCGGTTGACGCGGAGCACTGGCAGCGTACTTGCCAACTCCATACCGATACCGGAAGGGGACAAATTGCACGCCTAAAATATCAGGAACACATGGTATCTAGTGGTAGGCCTATGTACAAAAGCAACACCTTACACTTGTTTGAAGCTGTTATGTGATTCTGCATACTTGTATGCCGTATCCGTATTCGAGCCGTATCCGATTCCAGGTTCTTCAATTCCGGGCCAATTCCGAGTCCAGCTATTTGGCGAATGTGGCATCATGCTTTTTGTACTGTTTTGTAATTTCATTTAATTAAAACCGGGCATTTTAGGAGTCAATTTCATGCCCTGGTTCAAGCTGTATTTTAATTGACTGTATGTGACCATTTATATGTTGAACTGTGCATCAATAACAATGTAGCCCTATAGGGAACAAATATTTAACTTTCATTTTTGTGCACTCTTCTTGAATCGGTTCCGAGTCCGAGTCCAGCTGCAGCCCATTCCGGGCCAATTCAGATCCAGAACCTCCCATTCTGAGCCAGTTCCCGAGTCCGACAAAGCATGGACTCGAGTCCAGAATCGAGTACGTTACAGCCCCGTTGCATTGTTTGGAATGTAAGCTACTCTTCATTTTCAAACTTTGCTCTTAATCACAAAGAGCCGTCACCAACTAAGATTTTTGATGCCCCCACACTAAAAATATACTTTGGGGGTGACGAGTGTATGTCTTTAAGTATCCAGAAAAATCAGTAATAAAAACTTTAGCTTATAGCTCCGTCCGTCTCCTTCTCCCACATTTCCTGCCTCTCTTCATTGTTCCTTCCCCTATTCAGGGTCGGGAATCCAGAAATGAGAGAGGGGGCGTAAACGTCTGTAGAAAGTGCATGGTGCAATCAGATGGGCTTGGAGGTTTAAAATTCTGTCACAAAAATCATTGTTTTGCTGAAAATAGGGGCGTACGCCCCTTTCGCCCCCTTGGATTCGGCGCTGCCATTACTCCTTATCTCTGTTTCCCGAAATTCCTCCTGCTAAGTTATATATCATGCTTTCCTGGGCGTTTCTTCCCCGCAACTGACCTTTTATTGTTCCTTCCCTTTCTTTTCTCTCCGCTCATTATTTTTCTCCCTCTTGCAAAGTCGGCCTTTCTGCAGCCTTTGTCCTTGTTCCATTCTTCCCAGCCATTCTCTCTTTCAGGCTATTTCGTCCCGTTCGTTTTTTTCACCATCCCTATAGCCCTGTCTGCCACAGAACTAGTAACATCCACATTTCCTTCCAAATTTACTAAGCCATTTCCTCTTCCCCACCTTACCTAAATTCAGTTATCACCCCTATTCATATTATTTCTTTTCTTGTCTGTCGTTTTGATTTTCCCGGCTTTATTTTACTTTTCTTTTCTTTTAATTATTCTCCTTCTCTTTTCTTTTTCCCGGTATCCCGATTCTTCTTAATTTTTTTTCGGCGATGCAGTTTTCCCCAGCCCCCTCTGGCGCTGCAACCTATGGGCCAGGGAATGCACATAGAGTCAAAGATCTGGGCGGAAACATCACTGAAATGCGTTCTGTATACAATACAAATCTCTCTTCATCCCTGCAGGTAATCAGAAACGTGAACTTAACCACTCAAGCAAACCTAATTTTCTGACCAGGGAGGCGTTAACACCCGAGTCTTTATTCTGAGTTAACTAGGCAATCCTACAGTCAGTGGCGTAGACAGGATTTCTCTCACGGGGCCATGCAGTATGTTGTGTGATCGCCTGCCTGGGGAGGGGTCTAAGGGGTGGGGTCCCCTGCCCTTTGAAATTTTTTGAAAAATTAGGTGTCCTTACATGCAATCGGGTGCAACATATGCTACCTTTTGAAGTAAAATTTGTGTTAAAAAAATGTACGTATTTTTAGGAACTAAAACAAGAAACAATCGGCATCAGTGAGGGAGGACCATGGCTAATGGGGTGTCCCCTCCCCCCTTTGAACATTTTTGAAAAATTAGGTGCCCTTAATACATGCAATCCGGTTGCCACATATGCTACCTTTGAAGTGAAACTTGTGTTAAAAAAGTTACGTATTTTTAGGAACTTAAAAAGATTGGCATAAGTGAGGGGGGCATGTCCCAATGGCCCCCTAAGTACACCACTGTCTATAGTACCACAACTGACTGTTTTTGTTTGCATGAAACTCTGTAAAGTCAAAACTAAGTGCATTATTTGTAAGCCCCGGTCTGTCAAAGCAGTTTTACCGGTTTTTCAATTCAACCCACCGCGCGTCCCAAAATGACACATTTCTCTTTGCAACATGCGTGTATCCGAAAATTCGACCTGAAATTCTGAAATTCCATGTACATTTACTCTTTCCTCTGCTTGTAGCCCCCTTCTATTGAAACGGATATTGTTTTCTATTAAATGTTCGCTGTTCGTGTGTATTTTGGTCTGCAGCCGTCCCAAACACACTGTCTGCCTTTTCAGCTAATGGTGTGGGCGTGTTTGTAAGTACTACTTTAATGTATTGAGAAACTACCGGTTTAAAACACTGTAAAATACTTTAATGTAGTACCACTACACACTACGCCATGTGGAAGAGTATTAATAATCAACCAAATCAAACCAATATCATTTCATAAGTTCCCTCTGTTTTCAATGGATTCTAGTCTATCCCATTGTGTAATGGTATAACCAACGATCCGCGGATTTGATTGGTTCATGGTCTGTTTTCTACGCGTTGAGTTCAGTCCGTCTTATCAGGGAGCTGTAACAGCTCCCTGGTCTTATGTCCACCGCGGCCAACCATATACGGATGCCTCAGTTTATCGTTGCCAAAATCATTTGCGGATAATCAAAACACTGTGTGTTTCTAGCGGACAGTGGCAAAAAAGGACAGTATTTAATAGTGGGATTTGTTTGTAATTACTGTCCGGAAAAGATGGTAACAGTAAAATGTGTCTGACGGGACACAATTTCTTAATGTGGTGGGAAAAACTGTCTCTCCAGACACTGTTTCCAGGACTTAACCTGGAAATATCGTCCGGTGGGACACAGACTAATTTTTCAGGGTTGATTTTCAGAGCTTATGGCATAAATTCAGTTTTTCCACTTTTTATCATTGTCTCTGATAAAAAAAAAATGAAATTACTGTACATGTGTAGGCCTATAATTAAATCCTATATTATATTTCATACAAGTTTTCGTGAAGTGATGGTTATTAAAGAAGATTATTTGTCTTTCACCGCTGTAATGATGATTTTAACAAGGTTGTCTTGGGTAGAGACAGTAACAGTGTGATACCAAACTTGAGTATGTTGACTTTCTCTCACGTTAAACGAGTAGACTGACATGATCCCCCCGTTGTCACTAGTTAAAAAATGGGCAGGTATATACCCTCAAAATGTTAGTTATTCCCTATGAAGACTGTGACAATACTATGTACCATACTTGATGGTCTTCAGTACATGGATTTCGTTTTGTGGAGGTACTGCTAAGAGGACTCTTTTTACACGGGAGACACATCTTCCCGCTACACCGGCCGGGAAGTTGGCAGCGGAAAGCCTGTTTGATTTAGCAACGAGGTATTTAGACGCGGGCAATTTTCGTCGGGAAACTTGAAACTTACTAGGCTATATGCTTAATTTTGAGATAATAAATCGGCATGCCGACGTTCTAGTTTATTAAATTGCCAGAAGTTACGACTTTGAGATTTGGAGGAAAAAATGGGGACCTTCCTGCCGCCGTCAATGTAAAATGAATGAATTCACGTCCATCGTTACAACAACACAGCGGTATATGTAAGTAGCCTACTGGGGCACTAGCACTTAGATCATTAGGGTATGTACGGTGGATCGGCAATACAGCAAGGGTGAGGAACCTCAGGCATGTTGGTTCGTTTAGCCTCCGGCCCGCGAGACCACTACTTCGTCTGGCCCGCGAAGCTACTGATAAAAGTAAATTCAATTCACTTGAATAATAATATCTTTAATAATAATCTTTAAGTCCTCGGTACCCACTGTTGTATCATGCTTAGCTACCTGCACTTTCAGGACATTTTACGTAAAATAACTCCATAAGTTCATGAACTCTACTGTCATGAGCTTACTTATAAAAATTAAAATGTCTCTGACGCGCGGTTAATTAATATGCCTTATGTTCCATCTCCTTTCTCCCGATTGAAAAACAACTCCCACACCTCTTTCTCGGAGAGGCTACGTCGGATTTGCCATGCAAATTCAAATTTCTAGTGTTTATATTGTTTTCATTGAACGTAGATATATGGATTCTGCTAATAACCTCTTGTTACCTCATCATCTCCATACATGTAATGCATGGGGAGATGAGAAATTGTACTTCACCTCACATTAGAAATGCGTGCGAGTTTGCGCGCGTGCGTGAATCACAAAGAGTGTTTGCGACCTCCTAAAACCGTAGGTCCGATAAAGTTCAAACTTGGTGGGTAGGTACCTGACGTCATAGGTCAAAGGTCAAATTTGCTAAAAGTCGTTTTCTGCCATTATTTGCCAATCAGTATCTTAGAAAAAGTAATAAAACCATATGATAGCAGTGGCGTAGCTAGAATTTTTTGTTGGGGGGGGGGGGGGCGCTGGGGAGCTGGAGATTTTTGTGAGGGGGCTCCCATTTACTAAGCAGAGTGCCATTATGGGTTGGTGTGGAGCGTAACCAAGAAAATTGAGATTCTAATACATTCCAGATCGCTGGACATGGCACTTGCCTGGCTTGATAGCAGCCATCAAGATGTAGGCTACAATTTGGGTGAAAAAATAAAGATTGATTTTATTTTATTCTCAAACACATTAAGTTTGTTACAATCTATCTGAAAAATTAATCAGAGTAGGTGAATTTCTTTTGGCCCAGATCACCAGTGGGGGGAGGGAATTGGGAGAGCACGGCAATTTGTGGGGGGGGGGGGCTCACCACCCAAGCCCCCATAGCTACACCGCATGCATGATAGGCTAGGGCTAAGAAGACATTTCATATAGGCCTAGTGCTTTCTAGTTACTGAGGGTGGGTCAAAGGTCAAAATGTAGGTCAAAGGTCAAATCTAACTGAATCTTGCAAAGTGTTGCAAACTCCTACAGGGTTAAGTCCCAATCAAGTTCAAACTTGATGTGTAGGACCCTGACCATAAACCTTGTACATGCATAATTGATGGCATCATAGGTCATAGGTTAAATTTGCTAGATATTGGTTTTTGACTATAATTTCTCCATCAGCATGTTAGAAAAAGTAATAGAACCACATGATATACTAGGACCGTGAAAAAGTATGTCATGAGCTTTTCTTTTTTTGCTAAGGGTGGGGTTAGAGGTCAAAATGTAGGTCATGGTCAAATTTAATTGAGAAAAAGAGTCTTGCAAACTCATCCTTAACCATACCTCTGATGAACTTCAAACTGGAGATGAGATGCGTAACTCCATTGATTGCCCTCATGTTTAATTTTTTAACTGTTCATGAAACTTTCTGAAGCAGACCATGTACTCAGCAGGGGCGGAATTTAGGGGGGGGCAGGGGGCCCAGGCCCCCCCCCCTTCCAAAATTTTTGAAGTTTTTTCAACTTCATACAACAAATGACTAGATCCTGTTCCAATTAAATAGGCCTTTGTGATGTGTCAGAGTGAAATTCAAATTTGTTCATTATTTAAATTTCTACCTCAGAAAAAAAGTTATGTGTTATGTTATGTTAATAATTCTGTTACTGACCTCTGGCTGATAACATTTTGGCTTATATTGGTCACAGTAACTTTTTCCGGGCATTGCAAGGGGTTACCCATCAGCACTGTATTGGATTGCTAACTTCAGTCTATTACCGGCCGGGCCCACAGCATTGGGAACACTGCTTCTACTTTCAAGGGAATTTCAGAGTTCTTTATTATTTAGAATAATATTTTCAACAACCTTAGGCTTTTAACTATAACTTGCTGCAACATTAGCGTCTTCTTTAAGCTATGTAATTTACTTTAATGAAATGTACTTCGAATTTAGGGTAATATAAGGAAAAAGAGGACTTCAATTCGGAAAACTGCTATCCTAATATGTGGACAACAAAGGCTACTCTCCTTTTTCATCCAACCAAAATTTAAATTTCACTAAATTATGAGCATTTTCCAGCCATATATGATCAGTTTCAAAACTATACTAAAGACATCACCATTTTGCATCTAAGCAATCTTAAATTAACAAAACTTTTCTTAAAGGGGAGGGGACACCCCTCCCCAGAGAAGTATGTTTCACCAAACCAGAATTTAAATTCACTAAATTATAAGCAGTTTCCAGCCATATATGATCAGTTTCAAAAATATACGAAAGACATCACCATTTTGCACCTAAGCAATCTTAAATTATCACAAATTTTCTTAAAGGGGAGGGGACACCTTAGACCCCTCCCCAGAAAAGCATCTTCCACCCAACCAAAAATTAAAATTGACTGAATTATGAACACTTTCCAGCCACGTATGATCAGTTCAAAAAATATACCAAAGACATCACCATTTTGCATCTGAGCAACCTGAGCAAAATAACAAAATTTCCCAAAGGGGGAGGGGGACCCCCTCACCCAGGACGGCGATCACTCATCACATACTTTACCCCCTATCAAAATACCCCTGGCACCACCTCCCTGTTAGATCCCTCCCCCAGATCAGACTTTTATATAAACCACTATGACCTGGGCCCCCCTTCTGCCAAATCCTGGATCCGCCACTGCTCGGTAAACATTCATGCAAATTTTATTATCAAAGAAGTAAGGAGTACCACCTTATCTCAGAGTCAATTTGATTCCATTTGCAAATTAGTGCAGGAAAAAGCATAATATTTGAAACTAAACAAAAACAAAAGCCCCTGTCAACCCCAAAGAGCCCTTGTAAAAATTTTTAGGGAGCAATGTTTTATCCCAAAATCCCCCCCCCCCCCAAAAAAAAGAGTCTATGGGAAAAGAAAGAAATAGTATAGACACTGCCTTGGGGACCAAGATTGCTGGAAATAAAAATATTGCAACCATCGTCGAAGGTTATGGCCCCAAAAGATATTTATGCAGAGAGACGGGAGGTCCCATTCAGTGGTTAGACTAGCACTAAACAGAAGGTATAAGAATACAGGATATATTTGGGGGGAGAGGGGAGGGGTATGAATTATGAAGTCTTTGCCCTAAAACCTGAATGTGTCAAGATCACTGCCCAATTTTTCAACAATCTGACTGAGAAATTGGTTTTGGTCTACCTCCCAGGGATGCATCCCCCTTGCCCTTGCCTTGCATGCCTAGGACACAAAGATTGATTCAAGGTAAATCTCATAACTTTCATATATTCCCAGGCCTGTAGCCAGACAAGGTGCTGAAGGGGTGCGAAAAAGCTTCTGGGGTGGCGAAAAATTTTCCAGAGGGAGCGAGACAGACTAAAATGCATTACGGCAATGGTAATTTTTGATCTTCGGGGGGGGGGGAGCAAAAAAATTTCCAAGGGGAGCCTCGCCCCCTTGGCCCCCCCCTTGACTACGGGCCTCTATATTCCATCTCATTCTTCCTAGTCTCTCATCTTTCTTTGCTAATGTCTAAGAAAATGTCTTCAAACAAAAGCAAACAAAGAAAACAAATTAATAAATGAAAAGTAAAACACCATAATTTTCTGCTTTACCATCTCTGTATTCAATGGATGACATATCAGACTTCACAACATACCATAATGCCAATAGAATTATATATCTTATCACACTGAAATGTACACACTTCATATAATTATATACCCTGAAACTATTTTATCTTTAAAATGTTATAATGGCAGAGGAGATAAATAAGGTTCAATGTTAGCTTAAAGGGCAGATGCAGTCAACCAGTTTTAATTTGTAAACCCTGGTATCCTAATTCATGAATGGCTCTGTTTATTGAGTTATTATACTCATGCAAATACTTGCTTTACCTCTCATATGCAATATTCCAAAATATGGACGGCTCTTGCAAGGATATCAAGATTAGACTTATAAGACTTAGCTGATGTTTTAATTGGTCAGTACGTCTGCCTTTACCATATTGTACAGACTTCCTAAAAAGTGGTTTTGAAAACCCTACTAATCCATTGCCTAGGTGGGGTATATAACATTTCCAAAACCCATCACCCAATGCCAGTGCAAATGCAAGGAGCTATGAAATTCATTTCTGTGGAAGACACTTATGTCAGTTAACTGTATCTTTGAGCTCACAAGCTCACTTCTTCAACCTGAAGTGCATCTCCATTGGCAAAACTATATGGAAGCAACAGCGGACCATTTTTAAGGAAGACAATTCCTCATGATCCCCTTCCCTTTAAAAGGACACTGACAGTCACCAAACACTTATTTTGAAATACCTTTGGGCATGTTCAGTCAGGCATCCTTATTGGTATGTAAGATCCTTCTAAATGCTCACTAGATGCAAATCACACAGATACAAGCACCAGAAGGTTTTTCACTTTATAACAAGATGTATTCATGTAAAAACAATTATACTGTTAATAAGGGGTGGGGTTGGTAGCAAAGGGTGGAGGATTTGGCTGAGAAAATTGTTCCTCCTTGATCTAGGTATGCAAGGCTCACTACAATGGCGGTATGATCATCCAAAGTCTGCTAAACAGACTGAATGGCAATCTCGCAGACTTTCGTCTAGCTGATGTTCAGTTGAGCCTCCCCTAATTCTACCATGTAACAGCTTTTGTCAATTACAATTGACATCCTACTCTTTTTGATTACTTCAAGTTTCAACAAAAAATAAGACCCAAATCTGTTCTTTATTCAATAATATTTGACAACTACTGTATAAGCACTTTTTCATGCAAACTCTTGACCTAAACTAGCCTCTGTCGAGTCTTTCTGGCAGAAGTTTCTTTCACCTCCCCTCTGTAAACACTGGCTGTTTAATGTTTAATACCTCCACGGTGTTATACTCCCCCGGTATGTCCTATGCCGACACTAGATCAGTGGAGGCTAAGTAAATACAAGGCCTAGACTCAATCGTAGGAATGCGTACTCTCAAATCGAAATAAGTAAAGGAGGGATAACAAATGGCAGAAAAGCCTTCACAAAGACTAGACCTAAACCTGAACCCTGTTAGATGGACATATCTTGCACTATTACATTTGTCTTAATACTGTGCTTTACTCAAGGATTCCTTTCTTTTTCTGTGTAGGGGCTAACTAGAAAAGTATAACAACAAAATTCAACCTCAAATATGCATGCATTTTGTATCTGGGAAATAACAGAATTAAAACACACAAGAGCCTCGAAAATTAGTATTCATAATATTTCTATTATTATTCAATATTATGAAAAAGTAAACCATCACATTTTCGAAGCCTAAAATATATATATATATATATATAATATATATATATATATATATATATATATATATATATATAATATATATATATATATATATATATATATATATATATATATATATATATATATATATATATATATATATTAGTTCTTACTCTCTGAAATGAATGAAAGTTAGTTCCACCTTGTGATTTGTTTTAAACTTTAATTCATCTTCTTAATCTCAATAAAAAAAACAGAAGGTAGAAAAAATCATAAAATTAATACCCCCTTCCCAAAATACACAACTTATCTAGCTGACAAGGCAAGTCTGCATCACCACTGACCTCTATGCTCCATTGACACAGTGCAGGGAGTAGACTTTTTTGAAGCCTAAGTGAAGCCATATTTTTTCTCCCCTCAAATGTCACAACCAAGTTCTAAACATTTTCCACTTTGTTCTATGCACGTTTAAATAATTATGTCAAAGAAGTGTTTTTAAGAAAGCTATGATGTGATACAGGTTTCCAACTTGAAGTAAAAAAATACACGAGTTGGGAATTAGATTTGCTGTACCACAGGTCAAGTCTATGGACATTTTCCCACAGATACAAAGGCTTCAAGTTGTTTTTGTCTTCCAAAATTTATCATCATTCTGTCCAATCTTTTCAGTCCAAGATAAGGAGATTAACTTTAAAGAGAACTTTTCTGCTAAAGAAACTTCTCTTTGACCAGTGGCTGATATCTAGAAAACCATAGTTTTAAACTCAAAAATTGTGCTTAATTATACAAAATATCTGTGTTGCACATGCAGTCTCTGTAATGGCACACTTTCCTTCCCAGCATGCATTGTACATCAAAGTTTCCCAACTTGTCTACTGGGCCAGATCAACAAATGGTGTTGCAAGCTGGTATTCAGAGGCAAGCCTTATTCTGTGTTCACTTATACACAATGTTTTGGCTGAACATTGATATGGCTGTGGTTGATTCTGCAATACTAGACTTAAAACGAGACTGTCCATCAAGTATAGATGTCAGTGGTCAGCAAAAAAGTTGGCAAGATGAATTGAAAAAAAGAAAAGCATACTTCTATTTTCTGTCTTTTCAAGGTTGCTATGAGATCAAAGCAGGAGAAAAGGAAGCCTACAGCTAATTGTAGGCTGACTATCTTTTGTTTTTGTTAGAATTTTATGTGTGGGATAACATTTGTCAGACAATAACTGTGCAGTTCAGTTTCATCTCACTATTCAAAGAATGGCATTCAAAGTGAATTACTGGAGAAAATTTATTTCAAATGATTACTCAGTTGTACATAATGTAATATACTCCTATACTATATATTACAGGATCCAGTTTCCCTGTTGTGTAGGATGGAATCACTAATCCAAAAACTGAATACTTCACATTCCATTACAAGGCTGCAATTAAATGAAGGTCATGGGACCCATGTCCTTCATTCATTTGGCAATGGCTTTGGTGCCCTTCAAAGTGGCATACTCTGCATGACCACCTTAGCATTTTGGCCCTACCTAAGAAAATGCATGGAGTAAGGAAAATTTTTCTTACTTTCCTCAAATAAAAATATGAAGAGTTAGCATAAAAAAAAATTCAAGACAGCATGCCCTAGTGTCCTTGGATACTTACTAAACAAACTTCCCATTCAAAAGAATGAAAGTCTGCTCAGGGGTGGCACCATACAGGAAGCAGAGGGGGAAAGTTCTCCCCCCCCCCATGTGGGGTAAGGTCCTTCCCCCTTAATAGAATTCTTCCATTTAAAGAGGCATCAGGACTTACTGCAAGCTCATGTTTCCCATACCCCTTCCACATGTGTAGATATATCACACTATACTGCTTCTCTTTCCTGAAGCACAAAAGCACAGAGACAGAACAGATCAGTCAAGAATAAAACTTTACCTTCATGCCCGACCCTCCCTCTCACCCCCTCTTACCTCCACTTTCCCATTTTTAATTTTATTGCTCTTTAACTGTGCAATTTAACCCTTCCCAAATAAAAACATTTATACAACATTCCATCAGTCTGCAGATATTGATACAAAGGTGGAAAAAATTGTCATCACTAACTTGCAAGAGTCTGATTCCATCTTAATGTAAGTGGAAGCATTTTCACCTATAAACACAGATGTATCCAGACCTGCCAATTCACTTAGTGATCCATAAAGATGCTGTATGTCATATTCATATCATGAGTGAAATTCTAGCTTAAACTCTTCTAATAAAACATATTTTTCATTATGAAGAATACCTCCTATAGGCAGCATTCAGTTGTTCAAGAAAGATGAATGTTAGCACAGTGTGGGGCCCAAGACGTACATAGTATGGAGTGAAGCCCTTCCACAAACTGAAGAATCCTTCTTTACTCACTGTCCTGTATAAAACATCCTGAAAATATTACGAAAAAGATAAAATAAGATTTTCATTAAAAGTGACCAAATTTACAGAGCAATGCAGGTTTTTCTCAGGTACAAAGGCTCAGCCATCTAGAAAAAATTTCGCGCTTGCCTCTTGACAGTGCATGAGGCTGTTTTCAATTCACAGGTCTACAAAAGATAATACTCATCTCAGTGTTTTCCTGTTTGTTACAAACATTCGGCAAGCCTTCACTCATCATTTATGTAATAGGTACACATCCCTTTTCAGTAAATGAACTTGGCAATGGACTCATAACAGCTTGGAGCTGAAAGAGTACAGTTTAGGATTCCTTTTACTATACCAATATTTTAATGTAAGTTTATGAGGTGACTCTCCTAAACAGCTTTTCAATTTGCTCTGTCGTTGTTCCGATCTATTCCTTTGTAGGAATGCACCATATATCTGGCCCTGCCCAACGATTTGGGGATGGTGAAAAAATACCCAGTTATGGTAAACTGCCAAATCTTTGAAGATTGCCCTCAGTTCTGGCCCAAATTACCTCATTACATGATAGTTTTATCTTGTTATCTGTACATGGTAAGAGATTGTCCAAGTTTAAAGGGTGTTGATAAAGGGGATATAGCATCCCCCAAACCAGGGAGATGCTAGCACCTCCCTGCCCAAACATATTTAGGAATAGCTCCATAGCTCTAAATAAAGTTGATAACTGCACTTTGATTGACATTTATTCACAATAAAGCTACTTTCTGGTTAGTCAACAATGACTTGTACAGCCAGTTGTGTTCCCACTAAATCTCACACACACTTGTTTGACAATTGCCTCAAGCAATTTAAACTCAGTGCAGGCTTCTGTGGCTCTATCTTGGAGGCTGTACAGTAGACAGGGAGTTTGGTTTCAAGTGGAGGAGGATTTGAAGTAAGCTTAGTAGGGACAATTGCTACTGTCTGGAGTGAAGTTAGAGAGCCTTTAAGTGTTCCATGTTCTTTTCACTTCACAGGTACCTGCAGGGCCTTAGTTGCTCAGTGGCACAGGCAGTCAGTTTCCATAAATTGAAATCTTACTGTAGCTTACATGCATATGTCCAAAAATGTGGAGCAAACCATTAAGGAAAATTCAAAGATCAGCCAACCCACAATAACCTCATGTTACAATTATCACAGTTTTAATATGTCACCCATCTTTTCGGCGGGTTGTTGACAATTTAAACAATGTGAGTCACATTCCCTTCACTAAAAGGAACAATTCAGTACATGTTACCATGAACATAAATCTCTCCCAATCTGACAACTGAATGGTCCTTTCTTATCCAAAAGTCTCAATAACATACTTTTGAGTATTCTATCCTTTTCAATGAATGTTCTGCATCATTCCAGATCCTACAAAGTCACATGACCACACTGACCTTCAAGCAAGTCCTGAGCCCCCACCAGAGTGCCATTTATTACCATTTTCCTTAATAAACAGAAAAAGTCTGCCTGACGGCTCTTTATCCAGCTGGATTTCAGGTACCTTGTTGCAAAATTCACTTTAGTGGTAGTTTTCCAAATTTAAATCAGGTGCATCCCTCTCCATATGTACACATAAAGCACATACTATGACAGATGTCCAGCTGGATTTCAGGTACCTTGTTGCAAAATTCACTTTAGTGGTAGTTTTCCAAATTTAAATCAGGTGCATCCCTCTCCATATGCACACATAAAGCACATACCATGACAGATGTCCAGCTGGATTTCAGGTACCTTGTTGCAAAATTCACTTTAGTGGTAGTTTTCCAAATTTAAATCAGGTGCATCCCTCTCCATATGCACACATAAAGCACATACCATGACAGATGGGAGCTATATACATTCAATGCATAACAACCAATAAGGGGTTCCTAGACACAAAGATGTTTCACAGCCCAAGTCTATAGCAATGACCCTTTGATCTCTGGCTCAATTTCAATTGTCTTAGAGCTCAGAAGCCATTAATTCACAGTGCCTACTAAGCCTTCGGAGTAGTCCTGTACTACACACAATTGCACCTTTAATTCACAGCACAAAACAGATTTACAGCTCATAACTGATTGTTTGCAAAATGGTTTGTACATTTACACAAAGGCAATATACCATACCCCATGAGGAGGTTTTACCAGCAAATTTATTAGTGATGGACTTTCAGCTTATTTGCAATTTACAGATTATTCATTGTATCCAGAAATCAACAGCCATTTAGGGGTTAAAGATTATCTGTTGGCCAACAGCTGCACTTGAGATTGCATTAGAAATGACTCGAAGCCACACAACATGTAAGCAATGCCGTATTATACCTATACAAATATACCACTAGGCTTGGCATGAGAATACCAGTTCTGTTAACTTTTAGGCAGAAGTATTTTACAGGGCAACAAATCTTGCCTCAGGGAGTGAAAATTCTCCCTACTACATTCACCTCTGGTCCCAGTCCAATTTAAAAGAAAACATCTGTCTAGCGCACCTCCTGGACAACCCAGGGTTAACATTCAAGACCATTCAAGAAAGGTCGAATGGTTCTGAATGGTTCCATTCGCATTTTGAATGTGATTTCATACTTTTCCATTCAAACTAAGATAAAACCATTTAGCACCAGTCTACTTGTCAGCAATGACCATTTCAAATCATTCGCAATAAATTTTAAGCCACTTAGAACCATTCAAAACCAGTCAACTCCATTCAAAGTTGAATGTGTTTTGGACAAAAGTTGAATGGAATTTAATCCTGGGAAAGCTTTGGTGGTCTGTACTGAGTTCAAAATGCTCAAAGCTACACACACACACTACTGTGTAAGCTGTCTGATTAGGTATGCCATTTAGAAATCTTTGTATGTCACCACTGACCAATCAGAGCCATGCAATTATTTGAATTTGTCTCAATCAAAGTGAGGTCATCGTTTGTAGAAATAGGGGGATATTTCTAAATATTAGGGTTGGGCGATATTGAATTTTTACTATTGCAATAATAAAACAAAAAATTATTGTGATGATTCGATAACTGCGATAATTTTCCTAAGACAATTTCCATGCAAGTTCCATGCCGAAACTGGAATATTCAGGGTTAAGAATAATCACCGAATCTAATGACTGCAAATGACTGCGAATTTGTTTCGTTCTCACCTCGATTGAAAAATGTGGAGAGAAATGACGAACTTGCATTGATTTTACATCAGTTCCATGTAATAAAAGAATGCCTTCAATAAAAGAATTATTTTGGAGACAGTAAAATGAAGAAAGAAAACAATACGAGGCGAATCATTTCACATTTTTCCACAAGAAATTATCGCCATTTTCAAATTCTTATTATCGTATCGTCTTGCAAAACAAATTATCCCGAAAACAATAATTTTCGATATATCGCCCAACCTTACTAAATATCATTGGAATGATGCAGCACCCCCTTTAATTCCAACCTTGAAAATTTCTTCATACTTCTGGCTATAACCTCGATGATTAATTTGTTTGGATAGCATATAGAAGGTATACAAGTAAATGGACAGACAGACATCAACAACCAACCGGGTGATAGTGGTTGACATACACTAGGGGCACAGAGTCTCGGGTAGCAATTATATTTTAGGTCAAATCTAAACACATGAAATTAACGTGCAGCATGTCTGGCACATAATTTGGCTTGTTGGCCAAAATGGGAAAATTTTCTGAACAAACAGGTTTTGCATATTAGTGGCTCTCACAATAAATGTAAATAACTGGTATATTAATGGAGTTACCACCTGCTTGAGCTGCTCTTTTGTTTGGGCTTTTGTGGGGGTGGGGGAGGACTCGAGAAGGGACAGTTATGAAAGGGAATACAAAGTGTTATTTGTGAGAGATGAAGACAACTAATTTGGGACAAAAACGTTTCTGGAACAAGGTTATAAGAGTAGCCTACAATAATTTATGGAAAAAAACCACAGAATATACTAATTCAGTCCTATAATCCTGGACTAAACTATCTGTGTATAATTCATCACACTCCTATTCAATGCTGTTTTTGAAGGCAGTGAGAAAAAGAGTACTGGAAAAGAACTACATGCTTCTTTTCCTCAATAGTGAAGGGGAGTGGCAACTGGGGGCATCCTAAAAATATCCTACTGGCCCAAAAATGTCCCCATGTTATGGCCTTGAAAAACAATGTCCACAATTTCACGAGGCAGATACTTTCTACCATCATGGGACTATGAAAGCAAGAGGCTCTCCAGTGCTCAAGGATTAAAAACTTCAACTTGGGTGGCTTCCAATGCAACATTTTATCTCAGATTTAGATTCTAATTCCTCCTCTCCCCACACCCCAGAACCATTCTCAACCATGCAACATGTGTAGTCTTGGAAAAAATAATCCAACACAAAAGTATAAAACAGTATACAGAATTTTGTTTTTATTGCCAATATGATGCACATTATACCTTCATATTCACAAAAAACTATCAAAAAATGGAAAACTACTTTGCTTGTTTAATTTTGCTCTCTCAGTTATTACTTGTTTTATGATTTCTTAATGTTTTTATTTGTTTATGTTTACAAGACTCAACACAGGTTTTCTTTGTTAATATTCAATGGCAAACTTTTGGTCATTTTCTTTTACAGACAACATTCCCAAATTACCAACATCCCTTTTCAATATCCTAACTTCCCAACACACCCTTAAAATAACAAAAGTCCACTTTAATTTGCATTTTGGAATGTGTGTGGTTTAAATGAATGAAATGAAAGAATTTTGACATCAGCCACAAACATGATAACCATTTTCATAAAAACAAATGTGATATTTCTTTTGTTGTAAAAATATTTCAATAGTGTTGCCCCACAAAAATATGTCACTCAATGCTATCACAACCCTCACAAAGGGATTTTGAGTAATTATACACTTGGCTCTGGCATCACATCACAATTTTTAGTGCATATTTTATAAAAGAATTTTCTTTTCTTCCCTGGTATAAACATCTTTTGGCATTTATACCATAGCAAACCAAAGCTGGACTACAAATACTCACGCTTATTTCTCGGTAGCCCTTCTTAATCTACTAGTATATATACAGGGTTGTAGGCTAGTCCAATTTGAGTGCCGGCTAAATCCCATATGAGTCACACTGAGATCCTGTTTGCAGAGGGGGCAACACAGTGGTGGGAATGAAGAGCCGATCAGCGCTGCAGTCCACTTTTCACAAGCCATATTGCGTGCATGGATAATGAACGTTAGGTCACACTAAGAGTGCTTAGCCTAGGAAAAGTGGGGGGAGCCGAAAAAGTGTTGGGGGAAGAACACGTTCTGTTCGTTGTGCGAAATCGAGTGCGAAGCGCGAGTTTTAACCGGTGGGGTTGAGGCGGGCCCCTGATGGGGTCCGGGGGCGCAGCCCCGGAAGCTTTGATGTTTTAGCATATCTCTGGGTATAGTTCAGGAGCTGAGCGTGGGGCCAACTAAGGGGCAAAGGTTCTGACTGAGGGGCGTTCCCCCTTCCCCTGCACCCGGCCCACCCCCTTGGTGCCGCCACTGACCCTCTCAAACCCAAATGCTTCTATACCCCTATGATCAGATGATTGTTGAAAAGGGTTTACTATACAATCTTCCCTATCAAAAATGTCTTGAGAGAGATGTCCCTTTTTACCACTTTTAGAGTAAAAAATAATGAGAGCAGGATGAAGAAATACTGAGATTTAAAATTTTGAAGTTCTCTGATTTATATTAACACCAACTTGCAGACAAGAGTTCGACGTATTTTGCAATGTCTTAAAAGACGCTAAAATAATGATTGTGGATGTCAAAATCTTAATATCTTTCTCATTTTTATCTTTCCCTCCTCCTTCATTTCTCTTTTTTTCTCCTTCCTCCTTTTCGGGGGGGGGGGGCACTCTACACCCCTGCCCCCACTGGCTACGCCACTGGGTAACAAAATCTCGTATGTCAATATCTTAATATCTTTCAGTGACGATGTTAAGATATTGAGATCCTGTAATGTAATATTTCAATATTTTACGCTAAAATATTCAGATGAAAAGATCTTGGATGTCAATATGTGAATATCTTTCAGTGAAGATGTTAAGATATTGAGATCCTGTAATGTAATATTTCAATATCTTATGTTAAAATATTGAGATGAAAAGATCTTGGATGTCAATATCTTAATATCTTTCAGTGAAGATATTAGGATATTGAGACCCTGTAATGTAATATTTCAATATTTTACACTAAAATATTGAAATGAAAAGACCTCGGATGTCAATATTTTAATATCTTTCAGTGACGATATTAAGATATTGAGATCCCGTAATGTAATATTTCAATATCTTATGCTAAAATATTGAGATGAAAAGATCTTGGATGTCAATATCTTAATATGTTTCAGTGAAGATATTAAGATATTGAGATTCTGTAATATAATATTTCAATATTTTACGCTAAAATATTGAGATGAAATCTTGGATGTCAATATCTTAATATCTTTCAGTGAAGATATTAAGATATTGAGATTCTGTAACGTAATATTTCAATATTTTGCGCTAAAATATTGAGATGAAAAGATCTTGAATGTCAATATCTTAATATCTTTCAGTGACGATATTAAGATATTGAGATCCTGTAATGTAATATTTCAATATTTTACGCTAAAATATTGAGATGAAAAGATTTCGGATGTCAATATTTAAATATTTTACTGACAAAAAGTCGAGAAAGTCACATAATATCTCAACATCTGCATGACACCTTAAAAGCTCCGTAGTATAACACTTGTCAACGTTTTCAAAGTTTTTAGTACGACATATATATCATTACATACTCAATCTATTATTGCTACAAATGGGGTGTAAATTGTAAACCCGTTACGTCCTACTCGGTGACTATTAAAATCGGGGGAAAAAGAAGGGTTTTTGTTGAAATTTGGTGAAAAAGAAGGTGTTTTATTTTAGATTGCAGATTGCATGTAAGAACACCTTATTTTTCAAAAATTTTCAAAGGAGAGGGGACACCCCCTCCCCCAGGCCAGCGATCACACAACAAACTGTATGGCCCTCCGTGAGAGAAATCCTGGGTACGCCACCGAGTAAACGGCAGTGGCGTAGCCAGGAAAATTTCCATGGGGGCGCTTGGGGGGCTAACAAAATTCATGGGGGGGGCTTGACCAAAAATGTTGCTTATTAGCCCGTAAGTTATGAAGGTGATGGTTTCCAGACACCCGAGCGTCCGCCTATGACGTCACGCCCTGAGCCCCCGCGCAGGCGCAGCCAGTCGCTTTGTGCCCCGTCAAGCCCGGGTGCCCCCGGCGCCTATATGGAGAGCCAAATCGGGCAGCAGCTCATGCATGAAGGGCCGCATGGGAGATTGAACGTCGAATGCGGACTGTCCTCGGCGGCTGGAGAGCGCCGTACGCTAAGGGTCAATAACGCTGCCGCTTTCACTGCTCTGTGACATGGTCACCCTCATTGAGTCAACGCAGCTGGGTTGCCAGCAGTTTTTTCCAGGGGCACAGATTTTTTATTTATAGTGCCCTGTCCTGATGGTAAAATGGTAAACCATGCCACCCATGACCCACCTTTCAGTGAAAATAACCAATTACACTGAACTCCATCATACACCAAACAAATCAAGCAAACTAGATTCAAAGTTGCTTCTATAAAGTATAAGGAGACCGAATGACAGGAATACTAAAAAAATATATTTTCAAAATCTTATGTCATAAAAACATGTCCTCTACAGCCTATACAGGTATTTTGGCAAGATATGGAATGGATACACATTATAACAACTAGTCTTTAGTGATGATTCATTAGTCCTATGTGATAGAGAATAATCACACCGACATGATGGATACTGTCACACCACTCTTTGTATACGGTCTACATTTTGAGAATCCATCCATCACGCTCAAACCTGTCATGCCAGAACTGGAAATTATTCACACCGGCTTTTATTTCAGCATTCGCAATCACATGACTTAGAGGCGGAGTGTCTAGAGAGTCCTGTTCTGTAAACCGTATGAGACCCACCTTCAGGGGCGTAGCGAAGGTGTTATCTTTGGGGGGGTGTGGAGATTATGTTTTGCCGACGGATCTGGTAATGCGTAGCGCGAAGAGGAGCTTTAGCTGGTGGGGTCCTGGGCCCCGCCTAAGGACCCCTGGCTGGGTCCAGGGGGCGCAGCCCCCGGAAGCTCTGAGGTTTAAGTATATTTCTGGGTGAAAAATTAAGTCTCAGGATGGATATATTTTGTTTCATAATGCATCATCAAATACAAACTAGATCCCACTAAATTTAATGTATTAGGCTATTCCTCTCGTCAGGCCGCTATAGTTTTAAGCGGTTGGGATCCATAGGGCCGCCAGTGCTTTAGCTAGGACGTTTTCTCAATGCGAAATTTACTGATCTGTGGCCTGGGGAGGGGTCTGAGGGGAGGGGGTGTCCCCCTCCCCTTTGGAAATTTTTGGAATTTGCAAGTTGCCTAGATCGCAAATGGTGCAATATTTGAGTGGATTTCTGCCCTAATGAGGAACCTCAAAATTTACACCCGGCGGGTAGAAATTGCGTGTCAAATTTTTTTGTGCGACAGTGTCCCACAAATATGGGCTGGCTAAAACACTGGGCCGGCTCTAGGGCCCCTGGTGGGGGGGGGGGGGTCCGGGGCTTGGCCCCCGGAAGCTCTGAGGTTTTAGCATAATCTCTCGGTAAAAAAATTAAGTCTCATGCAGGACTGGTATATTTTAGTTCATAATGCATTATTCAATGCAAAGATTCCGCTTAATTCTTATGTGTTAGACTATTCCTCCCGTCATGCTACTGTACTTCAGGTGCTGAACCTGTCGTTCAGAACTGGAACACTATGTGTTCAGCATTTGAAAACTAGACGCGTCAGGCGTTCAAATACGATAAGTGGATAGGCGTCCGGCGTTCAAAAAGGGAGAAAAAGTGTTCAGAATCTTAACACAAGCGTTCAAAATATGCTTTGAACGCCAGGATCTGAAGATAGGTTCTGTATCTGTTTCATTTCGGTGTTTGAAAGTTAAAAGTCTGAGATTGCAGTGAAGGCAAGACAAGCGCGGCACGCTATATTTTTTCCCGGGATGTTTGTGGGTAAACCGGATCCTCAGAAGTTTCCAAAATGTGTTTGAAGTCAAGGTTATTGTCTAGAAGACGAGCTAAGGATACCCTCTCCATGGGTAATTGGGTGCTTCTCCCTATGGTGATGATTAAAGTGAGGAATAATGTGCAGAAAGTGTTTTTTCAAGAATGTCATATAACCCGAAATAGTGCACCTACACGGAAGCCGTTAATTTCCTTTCTTTTCCCGAGTTCCCGACGGACTCAGTCACTCGTCCAATTACACCGACGGCCGTTGATACGGCCGTATAAGGCCGTCACATACATAATCAATTTGCCGACGGGCCTTCAACTAGAATGGACCAATTAGATGAAGAGCCGAAAATTGAAATAGCCGATAACAGACTGGCCCGTTCTCTCTTTCTCTTTTTTCTTTTCATTCTCCGTCTTCCCTTTCCTTCCCTTCCTTTCCCTTTCTTTTCTCTTCTTCTCTCTTCTTTTCCTCCTCTCCTCTTTGCTTTTCCTTCCCTCTCCTCTTTTTGCCGACAGACCGAAAATTTGCCGACGGGCGACCAAATATTGGGGGGTGTGACACCCCCACACCCCCCCCGCTCGCTACGGCCCTGCCCACCTTCCAGTGAAATAAGAAATGACAGTGCAACTCCAATTCCTCCGCCATATCCAACAAATCAAATCAAACTACATAAAAAAGTTGCAGAAGATTGCATGACAGGAACACAAAAAATAGTTATATATATATATATATATATATATATATATATATATATATATATATATATATATATATATATATATATATATATATATATATATATATATATATATATATATATATATAAAACCTCTACTCTATAGAAAAAAACAAATATTTACTCACTCTGAAACATATATTACATTTTCATGAATAACGTTCAACTGCACAATAATGGAATGGATAGGCCTACACATGGAATGGATACACTCTACTCAATAAACATAAATATTTACTCACTCTGAAACTGTGAAACATATATTACATTTTCATGAATAACGTTCAACTGCACGATTTTGGAATGGAATGGATACACACACACATGTATATATATATTACAACCCTCCCTTACTCTTGAGTGATGATCCATTAGTCCTCTGTGCAGACAGTCACGCTGGGTTGACTTCACCAATTTTCGAATCTCGAAGTCGAAGCATGTGTGTCTCCACACCGTGATCGTGATTTCACTTTTCCCGTACTGGAATCCAAATTTTCCCGAAATCGCCAAGTCGGCTCGGCATTTCCCGAAATTAGGCATTTTTGTATTGCAATAATTTCTCACCCACATTCATTTGTTCCGATTCCCGCACAAGAACTCAGCCAATATAGCACATGCATTGCATTGGCAGGAGGACTGGAGGAGAGGGGTGAGCTGTGAAAATCGCACTCCCAGCGCCAGCGCGGGAACTTCCCCGTATTTCATTGTTCCTTATCGACTCAATCGAAATCGTAACTGAAAAAGGACATCTCGATGATCTCGCGGGAAATTTCGATCCACGGATTGTCGTGAGAAGTGGAAACACTGTCTCGAAGTCAGAAATCTGCCAGTTTTACAGCCGCTACTGTCTGCTAGGACTCCGAGTTAGGCCGCGCCGCCGCGGAAACCCGGCAACGACGGAGGGGGAGGGGGGGGGAGTCATTCTTCACATTACCCTTTTCAAATTGCTATTTCGTACCACGGTGCTGGCCACTCAGTCAGTCAGAACTGGTCTGGTGGGCCTAGCCCCATTTGCCAATAACTGTATTTTTTTTTACATGCCCCTGATTTCCAGGGGGGGGGCGTCTGGGAGGGCGTGGGATTTTGGTGGGGGCGTGCGCCCCCAAGCTCCCCCCCCCCCATAGCTACGCCAGTGGTAAACGGGACTCCAAACTTGCATCGTTGGACCCCAAGTCCGACTAGTTTAGCTAATCCATCCTCACAGTAATGTGTTTTGAGAATAAAATAAAATCAAACTTTACATTTTGTTCACAAAAATTGCACTTCTTGATGGCTACTATCAAGCCTGGCAAGTGCCATTTCTGGCGATCTAGGATGTATTAAAATCTTAAATTTTCTTGGTACGCTCTGCGCCAATCTATGATGGCGCTCTGCTTAGACAGTTAATGAAAAATCTCCACAGAGCCCCCCCCCCCTCCCCCCAAACAAAAAATTCTAGCTACGCCACTGCTTGAGTCTGAGACCGGTTTCGAGTCATCCAGCCCTGTCGTAATCATAAAACGGCTTATTACATTTGTTACAACATGGTCTGACGTGAGGTTTGTTACCGATGGAGGATGAGCTGTAATCAAGGTTTTCAGCCAAATGACTGTCAATGAAAGTTTAAATAACGTAGCCTACTTCCTTTGCAGGCCCGTAGCCAGACAAAGTACTGTGGGGGCAAAAATACTTCCAGGGGGGCGAAATTTTTTCAGGGGGGCCAAATGTGTACAAATGTATTAAGTCAATGGTAAGATTCAAACTCTCTAGGGGGGCCAAAAACATTTCAGGGGGCTTCGCCCCTGCCCCCCCCCTTGACTACGGGCCTGTTCCTTTGTCCCCTAAAACTTTTGATGAGGCGTCTACTTTAGACACTGTTCAAGCGCTAAGCCTAAAACATTTCCCTCAGGTGTGGCAAATTTCCCCTTTACTAAGAAACATCCTCGAAATGTAAGTTGTGACAAACTTGTTAGTTGAAGCTAAAAGAAATGAGATTTATTGTGACCAATAAACCTTATCCGTTGACGTCAAGCGACATCATTTTGGAGCGTATAATAATGAAGCACAATTAATGTACGCACGACGTAGCCTTCGCACGCGCGCGTACAGTAGTAAACTAAGTTGGAATAATACGAGCTTACCTCAGCCCGGGGAGGGGAACTTTCTGTTTTGTGACGTAATATACGTAAGCATGGGCGACGATCCCGGGGGACAGGGGGACTGTTTCCCTCCTCCCAATGTCCTATCCCAATATTTGAGAAATCGCCCATTGACTTTGATTTTTCACACAGAAAATTATTTGAAAATGGGGTCATGCCCCGCCCCCATTTTGATAACAAAGCCGCGAAGGTGCATAAGGACTATATCGACCAAAGTGTACAATTACATTTTCTTATGACGACTGGCAACATAAAGTTAAATGGTTTCAATATTAGGACTCAACGTTTTGACAATGTGTCACTAATCTTGGTATTGTGATAATCATTTTGAGGAGAAAGGCAATATTTCCATCGAAACGAATTAACATCGGTTCAAGTGTCTATAGAATGTTGAGTCTCCTCGTATCTGATTCAGTTGGTTTTGGGTGCCTTAAAATTATAATTAAGCCTAAGAAAAAATATATATTCCTGCATATTCATCAACAATAAATGAGAGAAGGGAGGTGGCTATAGTGCCGCTGAGATGGTGCATGAACGAAGAGAGCAAAAGCCTGGTATTGGTAGGATAATTGGACACCGTAATTTGATTAGCATAAAGTTGGTAATGTATACTTGAGAAGAAACGATTAGAAACCGGACAAAAAGCATCGCTGCCTACTACCAGTTTAAAGTAGTAAATAACATAGCAGTGGCGTAGCTAGAGGGGGGGCAGGGGGCGGTCGTCCCCCCCCCCCCCCACAAAGCCTCCGAAGACTCTCTGTCGGAAATTTCTAGTCTCTGTCGGAAATTTTTACCACCTTAATTAAAATTTCTCACAACGGAAATTAGTAGCTAAAATTATATTCTTAGGGGTTTACTTACAACACTTCTTATGTTTTAAAGCAGAATTACACATCAAAATAGTTGCTGACAAGGCCTGGAAGTGTCATATAAGGCAATATGGAGATATTTTAATCCATTTTTTCCGCGCGCTACACGCCAGATAATGGTGGCGCTACGCTTAGATAGTACTCAAGATAATCTGTCGGAAATTTTTTGCTTTTGCTACGCCACTGTAACATAGCTACACTAAAATGAACTCCATCTTTGCTGCATAGAGTTGTAGTACAGGGGAGAGTTTTACACTTGATAAGGTACAATTAAGGCCGCTCCCCCCCCCCCCCCCTTCGTCATAGGTGTCGTAGTGCTATGGTTTTGCACTAACCTGCCTACATTATTAGGCCCACTCGTGTTAAAATGTTGTCCATGGCCGGAATGCCGTGGTCACACAGGACACAGGGCACCCTAAGGGACGAAATACGCTTCCAGGGGGCAAAATATTTTTCAGAGGGACGACATTCTGTTTTAGGATTTACTAAGGGAACAGTATATTTTGTTCTATGAAAAATTGTAGGAGGTGAAGGTTTTGTCTAGGGTTGCCTCCCGTGCCCTTCATCTTTTGACCTCGGGGCTGGGTTTCGTTCTCACATTATTTGTCTTTCAAAGTCTGTATCCTTTATAATTTTAGTCACATCTTTGCTACACTTTGTTACAGTTTTTCGTTTATACTTCCACATCATTCTTGGATAATTTATAATCTGCAAATCGATTGTAATATCAGATTGAAAGAATTGTAATCAGCATCCATAAGTGTATATGGAACATTCACACTAATTCTGCATGTCTGAATTATTGTGTTGTCCATGGGGGGGGGGGGGG
This sequence comes from Holothuria leucospilota, assembly GCA_029531755.1. Classification (NCBI taxonomy): domain Eukaryota; kingdom Metazoa; phylum Echinodermata; class Holothuroidea; order Aspidochirotida; family Holothuriidae; genus Holothuria; species Holothuria leucospilota. The sequence continues at coordinate 26,744,766 of CM055981.1, read as the reverse complement.
ATAATGCCCCCTGCTTCCCGCCTCATACGCCTATGTCAGCATTGTCCCAAGAACTCAGTGACTCGGAAACAGATCCTCGAACTGAGGCCAGGGACGTCACAAGAAAGGGGCGAGGGGCATCTGTCTCCATCAGCTGCATTCTCGGTAAACTTTACGATATAGTTAGAAATTCGGACTAGGACTTTCGGAATTCCCTACTTCCGACTGCCGTCCCAGTTTGCTTAATAAAGGTTATTGATATATTTCTTTTCGGTGGGAAGTAATAAAGTAACAGAAAAATCGAATTTTGGGGTCAGTAAAATAAAAAAATTCCATTTGCCGACATTAAAATAGCTTACTTCGCGACAGATGTGTTTTTATATTTACTGTCATATTTGGGCTAATATTATGTCATTTGTATTGAATACGGGCGTCACTATAAATAGCCTCTGTCGAGTCTTTCCTGCGATAGTTTTCCTCCTCCCTCTGGGAACATTAGCAGGAAACATTGGCTGTTACCTTCTGTGTGTTTACTCCCCCTGGAAATCGCTACGCAGGAAATGCCGACGCGAGATCCGTTTGCTCAGCAGTCAGTGTTACGAGGGCCTAGCTTCAATGGCTGGAGCGCGTAGGCTACTTTCAAATCGAAGTAGGCCTAAATAAAGTGAGGGATAACAAACGGCAGAAGAGCCTTGAGAAAGGCTACACTATAAACGGAGGTGTGTTTAGGGCAAGCAGGTGGCCCGTTGGTACGAAAATCCGAAGGTTAAATAAAACCGCCTGTTTACAGTTTTACTTTCTTACTTTCAAATGAGCATCCCTCATGGTCCGACATCTCCATATTCCGACACCTCCTTGTTCCGTCCCTTCATATACTTGTAGGCATGTGGTTTTGGCCGGGGGAGGATTTATGTTCATGTTGTTTTCATTGAACGTAGATATAAGGATACTGCTAATAACCTCTTGTTAACTCATCATATCCATACATGTAATGCATGGGGAGATGAGATATTAAGGAGCTTTCGATTGAGTGAACGTGGACTGCGTTCAAGTCGATCAGCGTGCCTACGTGAAAGCGTCGACTGGTTAGGTACGTCAACTGTTATAGCCTGTTTCGATCCTCCTGTGCATGGGTCGACGTAGACGAGTCGTATAAAACATGGAAGTGTTACAGTCGATACGTGGGAATTTGCTCAACCATGCATAGCGCTAGCTAACAACATGGACTTCAGCTTTTTAAAGTTGTTGGTATGTTTTTATGGCGATATGTACCACAGTAGCAACATAGGCTAACTTCACGGCGTATTGAACTTGCTGCAAGAAAACATGCCCAAAACAGAACAAATTCCCCAACGGAACCATCACTGACTCGACATTTTAGGTAAAAGGCGATCACAATTACAAAACAGGTCATGGCGAGAGAAACTAGCATGTTACTGAGGTGCACTTGTTGCCGCTTCATCCATTTTCATAAATTCTGTGACGTCACAAGTGTGAACAGCGTTGCAGTTTGAGACGAACGGCAAAACCAGGGTGGACACGTTCTCGATTTTGATAGTGGACGAGGGAAACGACGTCTCGCATGCGCAGAGGCTTAAAATGACGTAATCTCGTAGCAGTCGACTATGTGGACGTGCAAATCGAAAGCTCCCTATTGTACTTCACCTCACATTAGAAATACGTGCGAGTTTGCGCGCGTGCGTGAACAACAAAGAGTGTTTGCGACCTCCTAAAACCGTAGGTGCGATAAAGTTCAAACTTGGTGGGTAGGTACCTGACGTCATAGGTCAAAGGTCAAATTTGCTAAAAGTCGTTTTTTGCCATTATTTGCCAATCAGTATGTTAGAGAATGTAATAAAACCATATGATAGCAGTGGTGTAGCTAGAATTTTTTGTTTGGGGGGAGGGGCTCTGGGGGAGCTGGAGATTTTTGTGAGGGGGCTCCCGTTTACTATCTAAGCGGAGTGCCATCATGGGTTGGCGCGGAGCGTAACCAAGAAAATTGAGATTCTAATACATTCCAGATCGCCGGACATGGCACTTGCCAGGCTTGATAGCAGCCATCAAGATGTACAATTTGGGTGAAAAAAATAAAGGTTGATTTTATTTTATTCTCAAACACATTAAGTTTGTCACAATATAACCGAAAAATTAATCAGAGTGGGTGAATTTCTTTTGGCCAAATAGCCAGTGAGGGCCGGGGGGACTTGGGGGAGCACGGCAATTTGTGGGGGGCTCACCACCCAAGCCCCATAGCTACACCACTGCATGATAGGCCAGTACTAATAAGACATTTCATATAGTGCTTTTTGGTTACTGAGGGTGGAGTAAAAGCTCAAAATGTAGGTCAAAGGTCAATTTAACTAAATCTTGCAAAGTGTCACAAACTCCTCCTACAGGGTTAAGTCCCAATCAAGTTCAAACTTGATGGGTAGGACCCTGGCAATAAAACTTGTGCATGCATAATTGATGGAATCATAGGTCATAGGTCAAATTTGCTAAAAATTGGTTTTTGACATAATTTCTCCATTAGCATGTAAGAAAAAGTGTTAAGAGTGATCATAATTTCATTATAATTACGTTCTAAAGGGCGCCACTATTTTTACTCTTCTGGCGCTCCATACAAGATACCAAAATCAGGTGACTCTAAATAAAACGTGTTTGTTCCGCTCGCAAGATTGAAAACTCTGTGTCGGTATCGTTTTATATCTGGTCTCTTTTGTATCTTCCCCCATCATGAATAATCCCGATCAGTCGTCGTCAACAGGTTATGGGCCCAGGAAAGGATTCCAAGGACGCTATGGGAGACTTTATTTCGATGGGGATGAACGGAAATTTGAGCAATGGAAAGTAAAATTTCTTGGATATATGCGGTTGCAGGGACTGAAAGATACCCTTGTGACTACGGACGCGGCCAACGTAGATGCAGGCAAAAATGAAGAAATATTCGCAGAACTGATACAGTTTCTCGACGATAAGAGTCTTTCTCTTGTAATGAGAGATGCCCAAGATGATGGAAGAAAAGCTTGGAAAATGTTGAATGAGCATTATGCCGGAACGGGTAAGCCTAGGGTGATATCATTATACACTGAACTTACAACGTTAGTAAAGGCTGTTAACGAAACCGTAACTGACTATGTGATAAGGGCCGAAACCGCAGCAGCAGCACTAAAAAATGCCGGGGAAAATGTGGCGGATAGTTTGCTGATTGCGATGGTGCTTAAAGGCTTACCGGAAAGTTACAAACCTTTTATTGTGGTCGTTACACAATCAGAGAAACAACAAACATTTCCTGAATTTAAGGCAGCACTTCGAAGTTTTGAAGAAACCGAAAATGCCAGAAATTCAGCTGACAGTGATTCTGTGATGAAAACTGCGAGTTCCCCAGACACAAGGCCAAAGTTTAATCAGAATGGTAATTTTAGAGGGACCAATGAATTCAAGTGCTTTAAATGTGGTAAACAAGGTCATTATGCTCGTAACTGTAATGTTAGAATCAAGCCTGATAGTAATAGTAGCAGCATTGGCAACAGATGGTGTAGTACGTGTCGTAGTTCTACACATAACGACAGCAACTGTCGCCGTAAAAATAAAGCTCGTAAAGATAAAATTAGCCAGGTAGCAGATAATCCTGATGAGGAGAGTACATTTTCATTCAAAGCTAGTGAATCACGTGATATTCCAGTAAATGTAGACCCACGCAGTGTGCTCCTAGTGGACTGTGGTGCAACATCACATATTGTGACAGATGAATCAAAGTTTGAATCATTCGATGAGTCTTTCCGGCCAGAGAATCATTTTGTTGAGTTGGCTGATGGATCAAGGTCTAACAGGATTGCGCTTAAGAGAGGAGATGCTAATGTGAGGATCATGGATGCTGATGGAAGGTGTGTTATTGCAAAACTGGAGAATGCCCTGTATATTCCCACATTCCCACAGAACTTATTTTCAGTACAGGCTGCTACAGCAAAGGGTTCTACGGTGATATTCCATCCCAAGTATGCTGAGATTATTCATAAGGATGGTGTAAGATTCAACATTGAAAAGTATGGTAGACTGTACTATCTCCACACATATGAGAACTCTAAGCCTCTTTCTGACTCAGTTAATTATGCATGTGACTTGAAAAGTTGGCATGAAATATTGGGACACTGCAATTATGATGACGTATTAAGTCTAGAAAGTGTAGTAAATGGTATGAAGGTGACAAATGTGAATGATAAAGTAAGTGATTGCAATACATGCTTTTTGGGTAAGATGACTCAAGGGAGAAATAGAGAGCCAGATGCTCGTTCAGATATTCCATTAGGTTTAGTTCATACTGATTTGGCAGGACCAATTGAGCCTGTCTCCAAGGAAGGCTTCAAGTATGCTATGGCATTTACAGATGATTTTTCTGGGGCAGTGTTTGTGTATTTCCTTAAAAGCAAGAGGGATGTTATATCTGCCACAGAGAAGTTTCTTGCAGATTCGGCGCCATTTGGCAATGTGAAACGTATAAGATCAGATAATGGTACAGAATTTACTTCATATGAGTTTGAGAAGCTCCTTAGAAAGAATAAGATTAGACATGAAACTTCAGCGCCATATTCTCCCCACCAAAATGGGACGGCTGAACGAAATTGGAGGACCCTTTTTGAAATGGGTAGATGTTTACTTTTACAGAGTGAATTAGGAAAGGATATGTGGCCATATGCCGTATTAGCAGCCACATACATTAGAAACAGGTGCTTCAATAGGCGTTTAAAACAAACTCCTTACTTTGCTCTGACAGGGCGAAAGCCAAATTTGTCAAACATGAGAGTATTTGGGTCTGAATGTTATGCATATAAGCAGGAGAAAGGAAAGCTAGACCCAAGGTGTTCTAAAGGTATTTTTGTTGGGTACGACAAGGGGAGTCCAGCATATCTGGTATACTACCCAGCAACAGGGAAAGTTCTAAAACACAGAGTTGTCAAGTTTGTAACAAAGGGTGCTTCTGAAAGAGAAACCCAAACAGATGGGATCTTATCTGATGATGAGGTTACAGTTCCACAATGTAGTGGGAGTAACACTAACCAGTCTGAAAGTGAAGGACCCAATGATTTTAGGTTAGGAAATACCAGTGAAAGAAATAGTACTAGTCCAGGTGAGAGACCCACTAGTGCAAGATATCCTGCACGGGAAAGGAAACCCCCAAATTATCTTAGTGACTATGTCATTGACCTGAATGGAGATGACCAGGTGTTAGCAAACATTGATTATTGTTACAGAGTAAGTGCTTTTCCTCAAACGTATAAAGAGGCAATTGAATCTCCAGATTCTGAATCCTGGAAAGAAGCAATGAAGGAAGAGATGAAATCTTTGAAAGAGAATAATACATTTACTTTGACAAACTTACCAGAGGGTAGTAATCTAGTGGGGGGCCGTTGGGTGTACACAGTTAAAGAAGGTCCTGATAGCTCCAAGTCCTACAAGGCTAGATATGTGGCAAAAGGATATAGTCAAGTTAAAGGCATTGATTACAAGGAAACTTTTGCCCCAACAGCTAATCTAACCTCACTTCGTGTCTTGATGCAAATAGCAGTAGAGTGTAATTTGATCTTGCATCAGATGGATGTAAAGACTGCTTATCTTAATGCTCCAATTGAGTGTGACATATATATGGAGCAAGCTGAAGGGTTTGAAGTCCCTTCTGAAAGTGAAACAAAGTTAGTGTACAAATTGAATAAATCCCTTTATGGATTGAAGCAGTCTGGTAGAAACTGGAACAGTGTTTTACACAATTTCTTGTTGGAAAATGACTTTGTACAAAATTCAGTTGATCATTGTGTGTATATAAATCAAGGTGAGAATGACATGACTGTAATATTGGTTTGGGTGGATGACCTGATTATCGCAGCTAGTAGTGAGAAACTGCTTTCTAATGTAAAGCAAAAATTGAAATCAAGATTTAACATGAAAGACTTAGGTAAACTTTCATATTTCTTAGGTATTGAGTTTGAACAAAGAGATGATGTTGTTGTGGTCAATCAGAAGAAATACTTATGTAAAATGCTTGAAAGGTACCAAATGTTTGATTCTAAACCAAGATCTACTCCTTGTAAACAAAAGATTGAGGGAGATGGTAGAGAGTTAGATGATCCTAAGAAGTATCAAGAAGTTGTAGGAAGTTTAATATATGCAATGGTCTGTACAAGACCAGACATTTGTTGGACAGTCACCAAATTGTCACAGTATATGTCAAAACCACTGGAAGAACACTGGGTGGCAGTGAAACATGTTTTAAGATATCTGAAAGGGACTTTAGATTATCAATTGTGCTACAGAAAGTGTAATGATGGACTGTCTTTAGTAGGGTATAGTGATGCTGACTGGGCATCGTCCACAGATGATAGGCGTAGTATTAGTGGATATTGTTTTAGTTTGTCCAAAGCTGGTCCTCTGATATCCTGGAAATCGAGAAAACAACCAACTGTCGCGCTATCGTCATGCGAGGCAGAGTACATGGCACTTGCAGCAGCAGTACAAGAGAGTTTGTATCTTAAACAGTTATTGTGTGATTTTGGTATGCATGAGTGCAAAGACAAACCTGTTCTAATATTTGAGGACAATCAAGGTACAATTGCCTTGGCGAAAGATCCAATCAATCACCAGAGGACAAAGCATATTGACATCCGATACCATTTCATTCGAACAGAACTTAATTCAGGGAAAATATTAATCAAGTATTGTCCTACCACAGATATGGTTGCAGATGTTATGACCAAAGCTGCAACAAAATTCAAATTGCAGAAATTTGCTAACTTCATCTTTGGTATTCAGATGTACTGAGTCATATTGACTCATGATCATCACATCACATACATTTGTATTTTGTTTGCTAGATTCTAAGGCCTGTAATTACATGGTATGTTTTATACAGTAGTTTGTTTCATGATGGTTAACTGTAAATTACTCATGAGTGCATACATACCAACAGTGTAAATTCAACTTTCAATTGTTGTACAATGATGGTAGTTGATTAGGAGTAGTAGTTGAAGATTTGTTTCATGTACATGTTTGTATATGTAGTGAAATTAGATCAAGTGGGGGTGTTAAGAGTGATCATAATTTCATTATAATTACGTTCTAAAGGGCGCCACTATTTTTACTCTTCTGGCGCTCCATACAAGATACCAAAATCAGGTGACTCTAAATAAAACGTGTTTGTTCCGCTCGCAAGATTGAAAACTCTGTGTCGGTATCGTTTTATATCTGGTCTCTTTTGTATCTTCCCCCATCATGAATAATCCCGATCAGTCGTCGTCAACAAAAAGTAATAGAACCACATGATATACTAGGACCGTGAAAAAGTATGTCATGAACTTTTTTCTTGCTAAGGGTGGGGTTAGAGGTCAAAATGTAGGTCAAGGTCAAATTTGAGGAAAGGAGTCATGCAAACTCATCCTTACCCATACCTCTGATGAACTTCAAACTGGAGATGAGATCCGTAACTCCATTGATTGCCCTCTTGTTTAATTTTTTAACTCTGTTCATGAAACTTTCTGAAGCAGACCATGTACTCAATAAATATTCAAGCAAATTTTATTATCAAAGAAGTTAGAAGTACCACCTTATCTCAGAGTCAATTTGATTCCATTTGCAAATTAGTGCAGGAAAAAGCATAATATTTGAAACTAAACAAAAACAAAAGCCCCTGTCAACCCCAAAGAGCCCTTGAAAAAATTTTTAGGGAGCAATGTTTTGTCCCAAACTTTCAAAAAAAAAGAGGCTATGGGAAAAGAAATAGTATAGACACTGTCTGGGGGCCCCAGATTGTTGGAAATAAAAATATTGCTACCATCATCATAGGTTATGATCCCAAAAGATATTTATGCCGAGAGGTGGGAGGTCCCCTTAAGTGGTTAGACTAGCACTAAACAGAAGGTGTAAGAATACAGGATATATTTTTAAGGGTGGGGGAAGGGGTATAAATTATGAAGTCTTTGCCCTAAAACCTGAATGTATCAAGATCATTGCCCAATTTTTCAACAGTCTGACTGAGAAATTGGTTTTGGTCCACTTCCTAGGGATGCATCCCCTTGCCCTTGCCTTGCATGCCTAGGACACAAAGAATGATTCAAGGTAAAGCAGCTAACTTTCATATATTCCCAGGCCATAGCCAGACAAGGTGCTGAAGGGGGGTGAAAAAGCTTCTAGGGGGGCAAAAAATTTTCCAGAGGGGGTGAAACATACTAAAATGCATTACGGCAATGGTATTTTTTGATCTTCTAGGGGGGGGGGGCGAAAAAATTTCCAAGGGTAGCCTTGCCCCCTTGCCCCCCCCCACCCCAGACTACAGACCTGTATATTCCATCTCATTCTTCCTAGTCTCTCATCTTTCTTTGCTAATGTCTAAGAAAATGTCTTCAAACAAAAGCAAACAAAGAAAACAAATTAATAAATGAAAAGTAAAACACCATAATTTTCTGCTTTACCATCTCTGTATTCAATGTATGACATATCAGTCTTCACAACATACCATAATGCCAATAGATTTATAAATCATATCACACTGAAATGTACACACTTCATATAATTATATACCCTGAAACTATTTTATCTTTAAAATGTTATAATGGCAGAGGAGATAAATAAGGTTCAATGTTAGCTTAAAGGGCAGATGCAGTCAACCAGTTTTAATTTGTAAACCCTGGTATCCTAATTCATGAATGGCTCTGTTTATTGAGTTATTATAATCATGCAAATACTTGCTTTACCTCTCATATGCAATATTCCAAAATATGGACGGATCTTGCAAGGATATCAAGATTAGACTTATAAGACTTAGCTGATGTTTTAATTGGTCAGTACGTCTGCTTTTACCATATTGTGCAGACTTCCTAAAAAGCGGTTTTTAAAACCCTACTAATCCATTGCCTAGGTGGGGTATACAACATTTCCAAAACCCATCACCCAATGCCAGTGCAAATGCAAGGAGCTATGAAATTCATTTCTGTGGAAGACACTTATGTCAGTTAACTGTATCTTTGAGCTCACAAGCTCACTTCTTCAACCTGAAGTGCATCCCCATTGGTAAAACTATATGGAAGCATCAGCCGACCATTTTTAAGGAAGACAAATCCTCATGATCCCCTTCCCTTTAAAAGGACACTGACAGTCACCAAACACTTATTTTGAAATACCTTTGGGCATGTTCAGTCAGGCATCCTTATTGGTATGTAAGATCCTTCTAAATGCTCACTAGATGCAAATCACACAGATACAAGCACCAGAAGGTTTTTCACTTTATAACAAGATGTATTCATGTAAAAACAATTATACTGTTAATAAGGGGTTGGGGTTGGTAGCAAAGGGTGGAGGATTTGGCTGAGAAAATTGTTCCTCCTTGATCTAGGTATGCAAGGCTCACTACAATGGAGGTATGATCATCCAATGTCTGCTAAACAGACTGAATGGCAATCTCGCAGACTTTCGTCTAGCTGATGTTCAGTTGAGCCTCCCCTAATTCTACCATGTAACAGCATTTGTCAATTACAATTGACATCCTACTCTTTTTGATTACTTCAAGTTTCAACAAAAAATAAGACCCAAATCTGTTCTTTGTTCAATAATATTTGACAACTACTGTATAAGCACTTTTTCATGCAAACTCTTGACCTAAACTAGCCTCTGTTGAGTCTTTCTGGCAGAAGTTTCTTTCACCTCCCCTCTGTAAACACTGGCTGTTTAATGTTTAATACCTCCACGGTGTTATATTCCCCCGGTATGTCCTATGCCGACACTAGATCAGTGGAGGCTAAGTAAATACAAGGCCTAGACTCAATCGTAGGAACGCCTACTCTCAAATCGAAATAAGTAAAGGAGGGATAACAAATGGCAGTAAAGCCTTCACAAAGACTAGACCTAAACCTGAACCCTGTTAGATGGACATATCTTGCACTATTACATTTGTCTTAATACTGTGCTTTACTCAAGGATTCCTTTCTTTTTCTATGTAGGGGCTAACTAGAAAAGTATAACAACAAAATTCAACCTCAAATATGCATGCATTTTGTATCTGGGAAATAACAGAATTAAAACACACAAGAGCCTCAAAAATCAGTATTCATAATATTTCTATTATTATTCAATATTATGAAAAAGTAAACCATCACATTTTCGAAGCCTAAAATATATATATATATATATATATATATATATATATATATATATATATATATATATATATATATAATATATATATATATATATATATATATATATATATATATATATATATATATATATATATATATATATATATATATATATATATATATATATATATATATATATATATATATATATTATATATATATATATATTATATATATATATATATATATATATATATATATATATATAGATATATATATATATATATATATATATATATATATATGTATGTATTAGGTTCTTACTCTCTGAAATGAATGAAAGTTAGTTTCACCTTGTGATTTGTTTTAAACTTTAATTCATCTTCTTAATCTCAATAAAAAAAACAGAAAATAGAAAAAATCATAAAATTAATACCCCCTTCCCAAAATACACAACTTATCTAGCTGACAAGGCAAGTCTGCATCACCACTGACCTCTATGCTCCATTGACACAGTGCAGGGAGTAGACTTTTTTGAAGCCTAAGTGAAGCCATATTTTTTCTCCCCTCAAATGTTACAACCAAGTTCTAAACATTTTCCACTTTGTTCTATGCACGTTTAAATAATTATGTCAAAGAAGTGTTTTTAAGAAAGCTATGATATGGTACAGGTTTCCAACTTGAAGTAAAACAATACACAAGTTGGGAATTAGATTTGCTGTACCACAGGTCAAGTCTATGGACATTTTCCCACAGATACAAAGGCTTCAAGCCACTGTTGTTTTTGTCTTCCAAAATTTATCATCATTCTGTCCAATCTTTTCAGTCCAAGATAAGGAGATTAACTTTAAAGAGAACTTTTCCGCTAAAGAAACTTCTCTTTGACCAGTGGCTGATATCTAGAAAACCATAGTTTTAAACTCAAAAATTGTGCTTAATTATACAAAATATCTGTGTTGCACATGCAGTCTCTGTAATGGCACACTTTCCTTCCCAGCATGCATTGTACATCAAAGTTTCCCAACTTGTCTACTGGCCCAGATCAACAAACGGTGTTGCAAGCTGGTATTCAGAGGCAAGCCTTATTCTGTGTTCACTTATACACAATGTTTTGGCTGAACATTGATATGGCTGTGGTTGATTCTGCAATACTAGACTTAAAACGAGACTGTCCATCAAGTATAGATGTCAGTGGTCAGCAAAAAAGTTGGCAAGATGAATTGAAAAAAAGAAAAGCATACTTTTATTTTCTGTCTTTTCAAGGTTGCTATGAGATCAAAGCAGGAGAAAAGGAAGCCTACAGCTAATTGTAGGCTGACTATCTTTTGTTTTTGTTAGAATTTTATGTGTGGGATAACATTTGTCAGACAATAACTGTGCAGTTCAGTTTCATCTCACTATTCAAAGAATGGCATCCAAAGTGAATTACTGGAGAAAATTTGTTTCAAATGATTACTCAGTTGTACATAATGTAATATACTCCTATACTATATATTACAGGATCCAGTTTCCCTGTTGTGTAGGATGGAATCACTAATCCAAAAACTGAATACTTTACATTCCATTACAAGGCTGCAATTAAATGAAGGTCATGGGGCCCATGTCCTTCATTCATTTGGCAATGGCTTTGGTGCCCTTCAAAGTGGCATACTCTGCATGGCCACCTTAGCATTTTGGCCCTACCTAAAGAAAATGCATGGAGTAAGGAAAATTTTTCTTACTTTCCTTCAAATAAAAATATGAAGAGTTTATAGCATAAAAAAAAATTCAAGACAGCATGCCCTAGTGTCCTTGGATACTTACTAAACAAACTTCCCATTCAAAAGAATGAAAGTCTGCTCAGGGGTGGCACCAGACAGGAAGCAGAGGGGGAAAGTTCTCCCCCCCCCCCCAAAGTGGGGTAAGGCCCCTCCCCCTTAATAGAATTCTTCCATTTTAAAGAGGCATCAAGACTTACTGCAAGCTCATGTTTCCCAAACCCCTTCCACATGTGTAGATATATCACACTATACTGCTTCTCTTTCCTGAAGCACAAAAGCACAGAGATAGAACAGATCAGTCAAGAATAAAACTTTACCCCCCCCTCATCCCCTCCCTCCCTTACTTCCACTGTCCCATTTTTAATTTTATTGCTCTTTAACTGTGCAATTTAACCCTTCCCAAATAAAAACATTTATACACCATTCCATCAGTCTGCAGATATAGATACAAAGGTGGAAAAAATTGCCATCCTTAACTTGCAAGAGTCTGATCCCATCTTAATGTAAGTGGAAGCATTTTCACCTATAAACACAGATGTATCCAGACCTGCCAATTCACTTTAACAGTGATCCATACAGATGCTGTATGTCACATTCATATCATGAGTGAAACCCTAGCAAATACTCTTGTAATAAAACAGATATTTTTCATTATGAAGAATACCTCCTATAGGCTGCATTGAGTTGTTCAAGAAAGATGAATGTTAACACAGTGTGGGGACCAAGACGTACATAGTATGGAGTGAAGCCCTTCCACAAACTGAAGAATCCTTCTTTACTCACTGTCCTGTATAAAACATCCTGAAAATATTACAAAAGATAAAAATGACAAAATTTAAAGAGCAATACATGTTTTTCTCACACAAAAGTGGCTCCGCCTCATAGAAAAAAATCACGCTTACCAATGGTCATGGGTGAAAAAAGTTGGGAAGCTGAGAGAATCCTTTCCAGGAAATTTTTGGCATTTGGAGGGATTTTGTGGCATCTGGAAGCAAACCTCACTTTTTTGTACATGAAAATGCAGACACAATTGTGGACAATTTTACTCCCTTCCTGTGAAATAAACATTTTTTCAAGCCCTGGCCTAAGACAGCAAAGGAGTCTGTTTTCAATTCATAGGTTTAAAAAAGGTAATACTCATCTAGTGTTTTCCTGTTTGTAACAAACATTTCAACAAGCCTTCACTCATCATTTATGTAAAAGGTACACATCACTTTTCAATTAATGAATGGTAATACACTCATAAGAACTTGGAGCTAAGGGTACATTTCAGGAATCCTTTAATTATAATAATATTTTGATTTATTTAGTTCATGAGATGACTCTCCTCTTATGCCTTCTCATTTTTAATATTCTGTATTCAGGGTTTCTGTCAAGGGTGGGGAGGGTGGGAAGGGGAGTTTTGTTCCCCCCCCCCTCTTCCAGAAGAAGGGTAAAATCCCCCCCCCCCCCTTTTCATTTCCATAAAAATATAAAAAAAATTAAATATCTTGGTTTCTCACTTAAGAAGAGGAAACTTTTGCAGCAATGCTTGAACTTACATAAATAAATGGCCTTTAACACCCTTCAAATTGCACCTTAAAGCAAGCTTTTGCCCCCTCCCCCCGAACCCACTTGTAATTTTAGCCATGGACAGCATCAATTCGGACTCAGTGTTTAGCAGTAATAAATTCCCCCCCCCCCCTTTTTGAGTTTGTGGAGGAATCCCTGGTAGTGGTTCCAGTCTATTCCTTTCTGGGGATGCACCATATATCTGGTCCAGCCCAACTGTTGCCGGATGGTGAAAAAATACCCAATTCTGGTAAATGCCACATCTTTGAAGAATTCCAGCCAGATTTTCTACAGTTCTGGTCCAAATTACCTCATTACAAGGTAGTTGTATCTTTTTGTCTGTGCATGGTAAGAGATTGTCCAAGTTTAAAAGGTATGGTTGCTATAAAAGGGGATATGGTGTGTAGGTAGCAACTCCCTGCCCAAACATATTTAGGAAAAACCTAGAGTTCTAAATAGAGTTGATGACTGCACTAAGTTGATTGACATTCATTCACCGTATAATACAACTTCACTATGGTCAACGATGACTTGCACAGTTAGTTGTGTTCCCAATTAATCTCTCAAACACACACTTGTGCAACAATATTGCCTCAAGCAACATAAACTCAGTGCAGGCTACTGTGGCTATGTCTTGGAGGTGTACTAGACAGGTGGTCTGGCTTAAACTGGAGGAGGGGCTAGAAGTAAACTTAGCAGGGAGACCTGCTACTGTCTGGAGTGAAATTAGAGAGTCTTTCAATGTCCCATTTTCCTTTCACTTCACATGTACCTGCATCACCTACATTGCTTCTGGCACAGGCAGTCAGACAGTTTCCATAAATTGAAATCTGATTGTAGCTTACATACGTATGTCCAAAATAAGTGGAGCAAACCATTAAGAAAAATTCAAAGATTACCTAATCCACAGCAAACCCTTGTCACAATCATCATAATTTTAAGATTTCAACCGGGTTTTGACAAGGTAAACAATGTGAGTCACTCCCTTCACTAGAAGGAGCAATTCATATCATGAACATAAATTTCTCCCCATCTGACAATTGAATGGTCTTTTCTTATCCAAAAGTCTCAATAACAAACTTCTGAGTATGCTGTCCTTTTCAATGAATGTTTCTACATCATTCCAGACTCTGCAAAGTCACATGACCACACTGACCTTCAAGCAAGTCCTGCCCACCCCCCACCCGCACCCTTATCCAACCTTACACCCTGCTAGTACCAGGGTGCCATTCATTGCCATTTTCCTTAACAAACAGAAAAAGTCTGCCTGATGGCTCTTTATCCAGCTGGATTTCAGGCACCTTGTTGCAAAATTCACTTAGTGGTAATTTTCCAAATTTGAATCAGGTGCATCCCTCTTCATATGTACACATAAAGCCCATACCATGACAGATGGGAGCTATATACATTCAATGCAAAACAACCAATAAGGGGCTCCTAGACACAAAGACCTTTCACAGCCCAAGTCTATAGCAATGACCCTTTGATCTCTGGCTCAATTTCAATTGTCTTAGAGCTCAGAAGTCTTGATAGCCATTAATTCACAGTGCCTACTAAGCCTTCTGAGTAGTCCTGTACTACACACAATTGCACCTTTAATTCACAGCACAAAACACATTTACAGCCCATAACTGATTGTTTGCAAAATGATTTGTACATTTACACAAAGGCAATATACCATACTGCATGAGGAGATTTTAGCAGCAAATTTATTAGTGATGGACTTTTAGCTTATTTGCAATTTACATATTATTCATTGTATCCAGAAATCAACAGCCATTTAGGGGTTATAGGTTATCTGTTGGCCAACAGTTGCACTTTAGATCGCATTAGAAATGACTTGAAGCCACACAACATGTAAGCAATACCATACTGTAGGCTATACCTAATACGAATATACCATAAGCATGGAGCTTAGCATGAGAATTCCAGTTCTGTTAACATTTAGACAGAAGTATTTTACAGGGCAACAAATCTTGCCACAGATAGTGAAAGTTCTTCCTACTACGTTTACTTCAGGTCCCTCTTCCAATTTAAAGAAAAATACTTGTCTTAGTGCACCTTGTCATGGACAAAGCTTTGATAGTCTGTACTGAATTTAAATTGCTCAAAGTCTTACTCACACACTACTGTGTAAGCTGTCTGATTAGGTATGCCATTGAGTAATCATTGTAAGTCGCTACTGACCAATCAGAGCAATGCTATTGAATCTGTGGCAATCAAAGTGAATTATTCATCAATTGTTACTAGAAAGATATACCTAAATATCTTTGGAATGATGCAACACCCCTTAAATTTCAAACTTGAAAATTTCTTCATACTTCTGGCTACAACCTCAGTGATTAATTTGTTTGGATAGCATAAAGAAGGTAAGGTATAAAATTAAATGGACTGACAGACATCAAAAACCAACAGGGTGATAGTTGTCTGAGGTAGCAATTATATTTTAGGTCAAATCTAAGCACATGAAATTGACATTCAGAATGTCTCTCATATAATTTGGCTTGTTTGCCAAATTAGGAAAATTTTAACAGCAAACAGGTTTTTCATCTGGGTTGGCTCTCACAACAGAAACTCATGGAGTTACCACCTGCTTAAGATGCTCTTTTGTTTGGGCTTTTGCTGCAGGTTGGGGTAGGGGGTAGGAGTTTGGAAAGGAAATCAAAAGTGTTACCTTTGGGAAATGAAGACAACTAATTTGGGACAAAAAAGTGTCTTGAAGAAGGTTACAAGAGTAGCCTATGATAATTTATGGATAAAATGCACAGAATTCAGGCCTATAACCCTGGACTAAACTATCTGTGAAAAGTCCTCACTCTCTCACTCTCTGAGTCCTATTTAATGCTGTTTTTGAAGGCAATAAGGAAAAGAGCACTGGAAAAAAACTAAAAAAAAAAAACTGAATGCTTCTCTTTCTCCATAGTGAAGGGGAGTGGCATATATGGGGGGGGGGGGGGGTACCCTAAAAATATCCCAATGGTCCAAAAACGTCCCAACGTTACAGCCTTGAAAAACCATGTCCACGATTGTAGAGGCAGATACTTTCTACCATCATGGGACTATGAAAGCAAGAAGCTCTCCAGTGCTCAAGGATTACAGCTTCACCTTGGGTGGCTTCCATTGCAACACTTTATCTCAGATTTAGATTCTAATTCCTGCTCTCCCCACAACCCAGAACCATTCTCAACCATGCAGCATGTGTAGTCTTGGAAAAAATAATCCAACACAAAAGTATAAAACATTATACAGAATTTTGTTTTTATTGCCAATATGATGCACATTATACCTTAATATTCACAACAAAACTATCAAAAAATGGAAAACTATTTTGCTTGTTTAATTTTGTGTTCTCAGTTATTACTTCTGTTTTATTTTTTCTTAATGTTTTTATTTGTTTATGTTTACAAGACTCAGCAGAGGTTTTCTTTGTTAATATTCAATGGCAAACTTTTGGTCATTTTCTTTTACAGAACATTCCCCAAATTACCAACATCCCTTTTCAATATCCCAACTTCCCAACACACCCTTAAAATAACAAAAGTCCACTTTAATTTGCATTTTGGAATGTTGATAAATGAATGAAATGAAAGAATTTTGAGATATCATAAACATGATAACACATTTCATAAAAACAAATGAGTATTTCTTTTGTTGTAAAATATTTCAATAATATAAATATGCTCTCAATGCTATCACGCACAAAGTATTTTGATAATTATACATTGCTTTGCATCACATCACAATATTTATCATATTTCATAAAGAAATTTCTTTTCTTTCCGGGTATAAAACCTTTTGGCATTAACCATAGCAAACAAAGTGGACTACAAATATCCTGCATATTTCTCATTACCCTTCTTTAAATCTATAGTATCTATACAGGGTTGTAGCTAGTCCAATTTGAGTGCTGGCTAAATCCCATATGAGCACACCGAGTCCTGCTTGCATAGGGGCAACACAGTGTAGGAATGAAGAGCCGATCAGCGCTGCATCACTTTCACAAGCCATATTGCGTGTAGGATAATGAACGTTAGGTCACACTAAGAGTGCTTAGCCTAGCCTTCTAAATCTTTGCTGAAACGGGATTTGCCAATACGAGTCAAACGTGCAATTGGCACTACTATTAGTGGAAAATATTT
Organism: Holothuria leucospilota; assembly: GCA_029531755.1. Taxonomy (NCBI): domain Eukaryota; kingdom Metazoa; phylum Echinodermata; class Holothuroidea; order Aspidochirotida; family Holothuriidae; genus Holothuria; species Holothuria leucospilota. The sequence continues at coordinate 26,727,216 of CM055981.1, read as the reverse complement.
GCTGTTGAAACTGATGCAAACATTGGATTTTGGCCATGGGTATTGTGCTCTGTAGTCAGAATATACTAACGGAACAAAGAAAAGAGGCTTTTTATCCAATATACCACCAATTTTAGGAAATTGGGTGCCAGTCAGTAAGCTGACAAATCACCTTGAGTGGCGGTCGTTAAGCTTGAGTGCCGGTTAGCCCGACCGCCTTAGCTACAACCCTGTATATATCTTAGGTTTGCGGCGTACAGCTTGATTCACATATTGCATATAATTTGCACACAATATAAAAATGAAATTCATTAAGCTTAATTTTGCCCACAAATAAATTGGCATTCTATGGTCTCACCTTTAAGTTAAGCATTACCTTCAATAAACCTAACAGGAATATAAAAGCACTTACAGTAGGCAGTCATTCAATGAAATATTTACACAAATAACCCTTTTAAGGCACATTTTGGAAAATACCTAGCTGCTCAAGTAAGAACACTGTATCAAAATGCAAACTGAGCACTCTTGACTTTCTCTCAACTTATGACCAGAGCTTTTAAAGGAGTATTGAAAATTTTTTGTGGGGGAAAGGGTGCTGGCGGTGGAGGTGGAATACTGAAATTGTAACGCTAATATTAATGTTAAGTAATGAGTCTTTATGACATGCTGTTACTCTGAAAAATATTTAGTTTTCATAACTCCTCCTTTCTCCTTGTGTTGGAGGAATAAACTTAACACTTCTGAGATTACAACTGGATATATGGATGTTAAGTTGATTACCTCAAATGTCCTTTTAAAAAGTAATGGTACACTTGATATCAGTCAGGACAAACTTTTATTAAAAATTAGCTTTAGGGATTGCAAATATAAATACAATAATATATTGAATCAATTACAATGCCCTCAGGAGCTGAGAAAAAACTCTTTACAGATACCTGACTCCTCTTTGACAGGGTCAGGCACAGCCAAATGATAACTGTGGTCATTAAGCAAAACTGTCATATAAATTGAAAACTTATTTGAATACCCTGTACTTGTTGCCTAAATCTTCTTGATTACAACACACCAGGAAAGCTATGTGTATACTTAAAGTGATGATACAGTTGTCCTTGCTTGATTCGCAACTAGAGATGTAAATTAGACAGTTAGATGGGATTTAAGACACACCATCACGAATGTGTTATATAGTGTCAGCTAGATAAAAAGGTACAGTTCAAATACGGTTTCAAATAAGGTTCAAGTTCAGTTTCAAATACAGCTCAAACACAGTTCAAGTCTTTCCCTTTAGTCACCTCTTGTAACAGGAGAGGATTACTGTGGGCATGTTCTACAACCACCAGCCCACAGGGGTCGAGAGATGTAAAACAGTAATCTAAATTGTCATCCACCAGTGGCATAGAGAGCACTATCAGTGCCCAGAGGAAATTTATGGTCCCCACCTCTGGCACTGCTATGGAATAAAACTGAAAACAATACAAATCAGCAAGGCAAAAGGCTTAGTGATTCCTTGCCAATGAAATGTAAGTCTATCACTGTGTTTTCAAATTGACAGTGTTTCATAAACATTGCCTGTACAATTTATTCTGGACAGATAGTCTAGGATCCATGGGCATAGTTCATACACAATAACACTATATTAATAACCTTTTGACCTCCAATGACTCCAAATGACTTTGGACCTTCCTTTAATATGGGCCATCCACATGTCAAGTATGTGATTCATCAATGTTTTCTGCTCAAGACATAGTGTTTGTAAAGTTTCAACCTTCTGACCTCTAATGACCCCAAATGACCTTTGACCTCCACCAAAAATGATGAGGATCATTTACACAATATGGGACATCCATATGCTAAGCATGAAATTCATCAAAGTTCCCCTGCTTGAAATATCATGTTAACAAGATTTTGACCTCTGGTAACCTCAAATGACCTTTGAACTCCATAAAAAACAACTACTCAATGTGGGCCATCCACATGCTATGTATGCAATTCATCACAGTTACCTTGCTTAAATTATGTTAACAAGAATTTAACCTTTTGACCTCTGGTGACCCCAAATAACCTTTGACCTCTACCAAAAACAAAAGAGATAATCTTTCTAATATGGGCCATGCACGTGTCAAGTATAAGATTCCTTAAAGTTACACATCTTGAGATAGAGTGTCTACAAGCAATTTCCAAGGCATTTACCATTTGACTTCTGGTGACCCCAAATGATATTTGACCTTCACCAAAAATAATAGGGATCATCTACTCAATAAGAGGTATCTACATGCTAAGTATGTTATCCTTGAGGTTACCCTTCTTGAGATACCATGTTTACAAGCAAAGTCTCACATACACATATACACACAAACAGCATTACCATCGCACGGATTCCTCTGACTCCATCAAGGAATTAAAAACCACAATTTCATGATCCTTTAACTTTGCCTCTGAATTAAATGCCCATACCTTGTCATCCCCCTCCCCCAATCCACTAAGGTACTGTTACAGAAATAGTATTAAAAGTGGTGTGCGTACTGACAAGCTCAGGTTTTCAATAACTTAGTTTAAGCAGGCAAATGTCATACATGGAAACAACTGGCAATGAGACAATGGTTGTTGTGAAGTCCAATTGCCCAGGTGTTTAGTTTGCAAAGAGGGCAAATAATTCACATGATGTCATCATAATAAACACATAGTATGTGAAAAACCTGCCCATTCTTAGGGGAATGGGAAAATGCCCCCTCCCCGCAAAAAAAAAAATAGTTATTAATATGGTGCATTCTATTAGGTTTCTGCACTAAAACAAGCATTTCTCCATCCTTACTGCCTTTGAGGGCATTTGAAGCTTAAAGTTTAGATACTTTGCTCTGCTGAGCAAGTTTTTTACCAGCCAGAACAGGAGTCTCATGGCTGGACTGTCAGAGCCCATCTAATGGCCTTGCTCCTAGTCCTAACATAGGGATGAAGGAAGTATCTTCTTTTTGTCAATCAGACAAAATGTAAACAAACAGACCCAAATCTTTACTTAAAGGAAAACCATGCTACATTTTACAAGAAAGTTTTTCCCACATTTCACCAGACTGAAAATGCTGAACGTTGACGAAAACACATTCAAATGTGTATTCATTACCAAGTGTCTACACCAAATGTTAAAACTTTACAAATACAAGCAGTGATGATGTTAGCATTGTGGTACAGATCATAGCATGCAAAAGAGATAAAACTGTACAAAGTTAATAACTAACAAGGTAAAACCAAAGTGAATGAATATTTCAAATACTGTTTGCTAAAAATAAGTTAAGCAATTTTTGTGCACTGAATGGTTTTTTTCTTATTTAAGTAATGAAATTATGCAAGGTTTGTTACATGGAAAAGTTCTTGTAGAGGTCAACCCCCCAAATTAAGTGTACACTGGTATCCTAATACATGTATGGTTCTTTTTGATCATGTGACATTTTTCTCACTGAACTGTTCAAATATCTATTTTCTGAGACAAATTTGTCCCACGTTTCAAGTCTGTTAATTTTTGTTTTTAATTTTAATACAACATAGAAAAGCAAGTACATACATACTTACATCATGAATAAACATGAGCTACTTATGCCAAGCTATGACTACATGTGGTTGTAATCACATAATAGCGACAAGGTGAAATAGCTTTATTTTTTAAACCCATCTTTGTGAGTAATACAAAGATTGCAACGTTCACCTGCATGAAGCTTTCTCTAATTTGACGTGGTGTACACAAATAAATAAAATTTTGTAAAATCTTGACAGATAACTTTATCTAGGATAAGAATGATGACTTAGCATAGAAAAGTGTCGCATCACAAGCATGGCCTTGAAAAGCTGTCCCTCCACATTTATGAAAAAAAAAGGTTCAAAATTTCCTTTTGGGTAGTAATTTGTAGAGTACCTGCTGCAAAGTTGCAAACATATTTTTTTTTTAGCAATTCCAACATGTTATCAGGAGATACCTAAGACTGTGTTGGAAGCAAACTGTCATGGAAGCATTCTTGCTACTTATGAGGGCACATAAATATTAATGAAAAATGAAATGTTATAAAATTATTGTTAAAAACATACATGAAGGACTAGGGCTTGACATGAGCCTCATAATGTCCACAGCATAACTGAGTCTGTCTGAAGGGCACTGACAGTCACTATTAGTATTACCTTGATGCCTTTTTGAGGGGCACCACTGTAAACATTAAAGGGCACAATGGCTTCTGCCATTGATGCTGATCTTTAAGTCAAGCCCTGACTGACAAAAACAAAGCCTGTCTAATACTATAATTTGGCTTTCTTTTGAATTTTTGTTTCAAATGGTTAAAATATTTTACTGCAGTATATTTCTAGCTTTTGTTCTTTTGGTAGGTTTAGAAAATTTTTAGACAAGTACCAACCATACATAATATTACCATAATATATAAGGAATTAAAGGCACAGGGAAGCAGCCTTGTAAAAGTGTTCTCTCATTTTTGAAACTTCATGTACAGTAATACCTTTCCATGCGAGACTTTGCTGATGTACCATCAAGTGGTAGTCTGTTCCCCCATGATGTATTTTCTGTACAAGGCATAACTTTTTTCAAGGATTATGAAGAATATGACCGTGTGGGGGCCGACTCTTGAGTAATATGGGGTGAACCCCTTCCAGAGGCTATAAACCCCTTCCTTCCGAGCTACTGTGATGATAACATCCTAAAAATAAAGCAAATTACAATTTTGATGACTTTTCAATTTAAACTTGACTTTTTTAAAAATTTTAACTGACAATACAAAATTTATGAAGTTTGATTCACCAATTTAGCAAATTTAGAGAGTTTATTTTTTCCAAATTATTCAAAGGAAAGTAATGTGTTATTTTCAAGAGCTTGTTAACATGGTTAGTAATACTTCTGTCAAGTACTTTCAAATTCCCACTGAATGATGTGGCATGATGACTGACTTCAAAGAATAAAGTAGAACAATGATTTGACCAACTTATAAGTAAATCAATTAAATGGAAGAAATTTTAAACCTTTCCTGGCCAATATTATTGCAGCGATATCAGCTCTGGAATATGAGCCATGTTCTGCATCATGCATGTAAGCTATACATAAATCATACTTGCCAACATGGTCATCTCAGAAAGCAGAACATAAGTAGCATATGATCCTATCGTGTGTGGTGAGCGCACAATCGCTAACCTCAATGGGTGGGGTCCAGGGGGCTAAACTCCTCCTTTCCTCTCTAAATGTTCACAATATATGTTGAAATCACTTAGGTGTATGCAAAGATTGACTATTTTTGCCAAGCTGTTGCTTCACCATTTTTCTGATCATTTACATTTTAATACTAAAAGTTAGAAAAATGGAACGTTCTGATTTTTATGGGTTTTAAAGCTCATAAAACGGATCAGTTCAGCTTAAAACAGAATGGTTGGCAACTATGCATAAATCTCTATGATCCCTTGTTTTGGCAAACCTGTGTAACTTTTCAGATGAATTTATAGTTTTTACAAAGACCCACTATTATTTATCCTATTGACGGTTCGTCTTATCACAACGTTCCCTGCAACTTTAAAATCTTTGTCAAAAGTTTAAATAATGATTTGATTTAGTGTTGAAATTTCAAGGGGTGTGAATTTGTTTCAGAAAAGTATGTATGTTGGAGGCAGACACCAACCAGCATGAAAGAAAAGTTAGCAGAAAAAATCTTTAAAATAAAGACATGCCAGAACCAAACAAACAACAAACCACAAAATGTGCTCTAGGGAACTATGCCAAACTAAGCACAACTCATGACATGGTCACATGCAGCGTAATTTTAAGCTGGAATCATCCGACGTAGAAATGAATGTTCATAATAATTTTGAGCGGTACAACAGAGCCTCACACACCATACAACTGACTGCAGTAGCTGACATGTGCTATGCTTGCATTGTGGATTTTAAGAATGCTTGTAGCATTTCGTGCATAACTGCTGATACTAGCTTAAAACGAGACCTACACCAGACTCCAGTAAGAAAACTGAATGTCGGTTCTACCTGATGTGAATTCATGCTGGACTTAAAACCATCAGTCTTTGTCCACAGTGCATGAGCATTACATAATTTTCACGCAAACGAGACAAGCTCAGTGCAACATACAAGGGCATATAGCATGAAGCGCCTTTTAGAGGGCACTGTATGCTGAAGTGGGAAAAGCAGTCCTTACCTATAAACTAGTCACAAAATATTCTCCTTTGAATGTCGATGTCTCATTCTTTTCAGGAGAGCAACCTCCAAAAGAAGTAATTCTTTTCCTACTGAAACATGTTCAGGTAACAATCCTAGAAAGGACAAGTTTTACTTTCAATAAGTAGCACTGCAAAACTATTAACTCGGCATGTGCGGCTGGGCAAACAGCTAACTTTATTAAATGTTAGTGAAGTTGTATGAACTGGCATGCTATGAGTTTATGATTCTATGGTTAAGGTGCACTTGGCAATCAGTCACACAGAAACAAATAGAATGAATCAACTGTGCCATAGAAATCCAGCACTAAGATGCATGAAACATCACTACCAAATTAATGAACTTGACAGCTACCAAACTGATGAACTCTAAAAAACTGATGAATGAAACTACAACACTTCTCTAAAATGACAAGAGATGTACGTTTGGACAACGGTGCCATGATCAATCAGGTAAAGCAACTGGTGTGATCCAGCACTGAAGTTGGTGCACTTTCATGCATAGCAAAAGTGCTACCCAAAAAGGATTCCATACAGCAGTTTTTGATTTGTGTAAAGCAAATTTTGTTCCTCATTGTGTGTGATGATTTCATTCTTTTGCACTTTTTTTGTAATGATTGACAGACACAGTGCATCACATTTTTAGGCTAAATGTTTCGTGAACTGAATCACACAAGATAAAAAGAGTGTCACATTTTTGATATTACAAAGCAGGCTATTTTGAACACTGATGTGGTCCATTAAAACATCTTAGTACCTCCATATGAGTGCAACAAATGCCATGCTGTAAACTGGTAGTGCCTTGCACATCCTTCAATTTAACTTTCCATTTAAGAATGATCCCCCCCCCCCCCTCTCAGCAAATTTCGTGGGTACCAATGTTTTCAGTACAAAGCCTTTTAACCTTCTTGTCGTATGTAGGAAAGTATTGCTTGGGATTTGTATCTTGGTAATCTCTTTGATAGTTTCAAGCTGAAATTACTGAGAAACTTATTACAATTGTATCAAGTCCAGTCAGTCACAGACTCTGCTTTACTGACTGCAATTATGTCTTTGACATGAGTCACTAAGTTAATTCAACAGAGAAGATTTATTAGAATTATTCAAATTCAGCAATTTTGGAAGGTACTGATAATGTCATGACTTTTTGTAACACTGCATTTTATAACTAGGAACAGTTGCAATTCTGCAAAATCAGCAAACTCTTTCTCAATTTGTAAAATCTCTTTGATTTTTGTACTTACCAATGAACCTCTGTATTCTGGTTTGCCATCTATTATCTTCATATTCTGTATTCTGTAGAAGATCATAAATATTTATACATGACATTTAAATAATCCACAGCTCTGTACTAATGAATATTCATACATACATTTAAACAATAGACCTTATGCATTAACCTCATGCTGACTTCATGTTAGAGGTCAAACAATGAAGCTAGCTAGAGATGGTATATGACCGTACATACTGTACGCACAACACAGCTTTTACACGTGCACCTACACATAGCCACATATCTGACCAGAACAAAAATTAACAGGCGCCTTTTCTGTTCTGTGATCTCATATACATCAGGTCTATTGTCAGTTCAGTGCAAATGAATAATCATATGCAACATTTAAACAACACCCAGATGGAACAATTTTTCCTGTTCTGTTCTCTCAATTCATGCCTCAAAGCATGAAAAACTGCAGAACAATGCAGAATGAGGTTATTTAAATTTATGTTAATATCCCAGGTTAGGTTAGGAACTGCAGAACCAATGCTAGATAGCACAAAAACTGTACTTTGAAGCATAACAGGTTTGTCCCAACTGGGTGCAAACAATAACCAATTCTGTGCTAATGAATCTCCATTGCATTTTTACTTAGGAATTAAAGGTATTTCTAAAAACCTTTCTAAGTCATGGTGGAAAGTCCAATTTATTTCCAGGGATTAACTTCTCATTCACAACCCCATGGATGACATAAGATAACCTCCAAGTATACCCAGATAGCAACCTTACTCACCACCTCCTATTTACATGTGCAGCCCTAAAAAAATTATTCCAGGCATAATTTACAAGAATTTGTAGAAACGGAAAATAATAGTGCCCTTTAAACTCCATATCCATATCCTGTCCTTAGCTCAAGATATTCCTGTTTGAAGATAAGTTATTCTTGAAAAGAAAGATCTCCAGTTGTCTTAAAGTTATAAAGTGTTATGTAATACCTACAGATTGCTTACAAAATCTTTTGTTGTTCTTTAATACTGAAGTATTAAGCACGGGTCACACTACAGCGATTTTGGATCGGATTACGGTCCGATTTTTTTGAGTTTTAGTTAAAATCTTCTCCATCTCTTGTCGGGAAGAACCAAAAATTTGCCACTCTGTGTAAATATATGATTTCTATCACATGACTATGAAAAAGAAATGTATACTAATTATTTTGTGACATCACATCGACAGACAGCTTTTATCGGACACGCATAGTCCGATAAAAGCTGTCTGTCGGTGTGACGTCACGAAATAATTAGGTTACATTTTATTTACACAGTCCTCTGATACAGATCAAATATTTCCACACGTTGGCAAATTTTTGGTTCTTTCCGACCAGAGATGGAGAAGATTCGAACTAAAACTAAACAAATCGGACCGTAATCCGATCCAAAATCGCTGTAGTGTGACCCGCGCCTTAATCTGACCTTGAAACTTAACTCCAGTGAAACACTACATAACTCTTTGCACGGTAGGCCTAATATTTTGTGATAATAAAAGTTATAACTCTAAAGTGTCCACATATTTCATTTACATGTGTCGAGATTAAACAGAAATAAATATGATGTACCATTTGTATGTCTGTATGAGATAACACATTTCCCATAATGCAATGCACAGCCTAGAAATGAATGTTTGTTTGACAATTAAAACTACTAAATGCAACCTACAACTGAGATAGTGTTTACACCAATTAAGAGATAAAAACACCTGATTTTATGAAACTTTCATATTTTGTCACTTGGTATCCCTTTTATTACCAGTAATTATCAGTATTACATAAAAGTCCACACACTCAGTAAAACCATACAGCCTTTCATGGAAACATCAGTTGTGGTGTTACGTGTTGGTTGTTAACTGTATATTTAAACAGTAGACTGCAGCACCTAATATCTTACATATAAAAGATTCAGCAGAACTACCAGGGCTGATTAAACATGCTTGTAGTGGGCATATTATGAGGAATGTAAGTATATAGGCAGTCCTGCACAAGCTGCCACAAGAACTGACTGTCTTACATATTTGTATCCTACTAACTGAATTTAAGAGTTTACTTCAATATAATGAACAATTTCTCTGATGTCCTGTCTTTTCTTGAATCAACATCTACAGCCTTCAACCGGACAATGTACGCTTAAATAATAGTGTTTGCACTGGGTACCCGGGTACCCAACCGAAGATATCAGGGCCCGGTTCTGAAATTGCTAACTGAATCCAAAGTTTCACTAACATAGATTGCACATGTGACAGAACACGTAACATGTCACTTTTTCCTGGCTAAATTTATCATGCACATGCCTAAGAAAACTACTACTAATGCCCAATCTACAAAGTATTTAATTCCTGATCCCCACTTCTTTTTCCCCCAACCCCTTTCCCCAGCTGCAAATTTGAATGAGTGAAATTACCATAAGTAAAACTGACTAAATACACCTACCTTGTTTTAGCAATATCTACTGGCATAGAAGCTATAGTAGTAACCAGACCACTGATCATACTAGCACCAAAGTGACACCCAATGTTGTCTTTGAAATAACCAGTGCCTAGAAGAAACTGCTTGGCCTGAGAATAAGACGCCAGCTGGGCTGCATTGACAACCATGGCACGGGCAATGGTAGGTCCACATCCCTATGGAATAGATCATATAATGAAGTTGTAAATATTGCATTCAACTACAAAAGTAAGATATTAATATCAGAGGTGTACTGGATTTCAAATCCGGCCGGAATTCAGACCGGAATTTTTGTATAAATCCAGCAAATCCGGCTCGAGACGGATTTTAAAATTCCAAATCCAGTGCACCCCTAATTAGTATTTAGTCATGATATGTACATCAAGTTTTCATGTGTTGCTGCCATAGTACCATGTCTGTACAATATACAAACACTGCACACATGTATACATGTGTTACTCAATTAGAGTGGTATTCAACAGACCCTTTTTCAAATAGCAATTACAAAGGATTGTTCCGAAGAATTTTGGTATGCATTGCTTACGGCCATAGTAAAACGACATTGACAAAAGTGATGCATACCAAAATTCTATCTAACAAACCTTTGTAACTGCTATTTGGAAAAAAGTTCTATTAGGTTGTAATTAATTATTCAGGCCATAAAAGGCAGTTACAGTACTTTACTAGGCTACACAACCACAATGTCAAACAAATGTGTAGATTACAACCGCATACAGATGGCTTCAAATTTTGAACATTTTAGTTCAATTTTGGTTACTTTAGATTTTATGTCTGGATTTAGTAACATGTAACTCAACTCAACTCAACTATAGCACACAGTGGTCTAGCCAAATAATATCTTCAAAAGAGAAAAAGCCATGCTGAATGTACAAATGGCTCACAAATTCAATTATTTGGGCACACATTGAGAACACAACATCAATGGTAACAAATCTCTCCAGTAATTTGCTTTATTTTTTTACTATTTTGTTTTTACAAAGGTGCAACTGACACAATTATAAATGAAACTTTCTAGGTCACAGGTTCTCAAATGGTAGTTTGTGAGTCAAGTTAGTTAGTTAGTTAGATGAAATTTAACGACACACCAACACAAATGTGTTATATAGTGTCAAGCAAAGTTTAAATACAGTTCAAGTCCTTCCCTTTAGTCACCTCTTACGACAGGCGGGAAATACCGTGGGCATATTCTACAACCCCCAGCCCACAGGGGGCTGTGAGTCAAACAAATCTTGCCTACAAAAGGGTTCTATACAGCCCAAGGGAAAAAATAGGATCAGAAAAACATACATTAAATATTTGGGTGTAAATAACATAAAACTAATGGAAAGACATGTCATGCTTGAAAATAAAACAGCTAAAAAAAGCAAAAACTAGAACAATAGTTTTTGGTATTAAGTGTGTAAATCTCATGAGGGATGTGAAAGAGGGTTTGGATGAGATTCACCTATTCATCATGCTAACCTGTTGGTCTGTGGCTAAGACAAAATCATTGCATGACCCTCTGAGAAAATTAATAGAGAATCTGTTCTTAAGGTTATTTGAAAAGGATTCAAATTGATGTCACTAGTATCTGAGAGGTAAATGTTGAAAATCCAAAGCATTTGCTGTCTAAAGTGAAGTTGTAGAAAGACCATTATACCATTGACATATTAAACCACAAAGCATCTACTATACAATTTAGTATTAAGATGACGTAATTCACACTTTTAATATGCCTGCTGAAGCAAGCTACGAGAGTGCCAAAGGTCACACAAAAAAACCTCACAATGGCATTGATTCTGAGATCTTTCAACACTGAATACTGCACTTGAACAGCACAGTTAGTCTGAGCAATTACTTCTTGTAACAGTTAAACAAAGAAAAATTACTCAGACAAGGTATTAAGAAGTCAAGTCTACCAATGCCTGCTAATGCAAGTTATGAGAGTTTCAAGGGTCAAAAGAAATCCCCTACTTACATTGCTTCTAGGATCTTTCACCACTGAATATGTTACATGAAAAAGCACAATACTGAGCAATTACTTCACAAACAGTTAAACAAAGAGAAGTGTTCCAGACAAGTTATAAAATCCTGACATGGTTCAACTTTCAAGGGTTGCTCTACATTTCTGATATACATTACTCTGATCTTACATGCAGTAAAGTGATGATACACTTGAGTTTTGTACCTTTTGCTACCACTTCAAGACAGCAATATGAAGGAAAATTTATGTGAAGGCTCAAAGAGCAATTTAAAAATAGGATCACTACATCAACAAGGTCAGACCATGGGAGTGCATTCAAACAAACCCTCAAACAATACAATATGTCTGGAACAATTGTCATCCAACAGCTTCACTTCAATTACACTGAAGTGAGGCTTTTACATGCTATCTTCCTTTGACTTAATCTGGTTTTAGGTTCCAGATTCCTTCTAACATCTTTCAATACTAGGAGCTCACTATAATACCATTAGTGTGGACAGAGGGTATGTGGGTATCTCAATTCAACATTTTACAACAGAGTTTGCACTTATCTCATTTACATGTTAAAAAAGCCCACCTGTTTTCTTTTTTCTTTCTCTTTCTTTCTTTAAACACCCATTCCAGCTATACCTATCTCCACATGAAACTACAACCATGAATATAACGACTATGCTATTCAAAACACAAATTGTTCAGTTATTTGTTTACAAGCTTCAAGCGTATTTGATGATCATCAGATAAAAGTTTCATCAGACAGACATTTCCAGTAAAACAACTGATAACATGCTACAGAAGAGGGCATGATGGTAGGGGCACTTGAAGCAATGAGGGTTACAGATTGGGAGGTTCAGGATTCCATCCGGGACCATGCCATAGTAAGGTTACTGTAGTTTCATCCAAGAGCAGTCCATGCATTTCACTTCAGACCTGAACTAAGACATGTAAAGGAATCAAAATTTGAGTAAAAACATTAAATTGGAAGCTACCTGGTATGAAGTTGTAATTTAGGCATCATACAGACAGACAGACAGACAGACAGACAGACAAACACACATAAAGACAGCAGACAGAGTACTCACCCTCCATAGAGTTGTAAACCCTTCCTCTTTGACAATTCTTGCTAGTGCATTGAATACACTGGTATAGCCTCTCCTCTGGTCGGGAGGTAACCTGAAAAATAACCACAAAACATAATAGGTCTGATACAGCTGTAAAATGTAATATCAAATGGTCCAACATGTACAAAACATAAAAAGACACTGCATGTCAAAAACCACAAAAATTTGTGCACATTGGTAAATGGCAAACCATCATGTACGTTTACTTCATAATAGTACTGGGGGATTTGAAGTCCAACTGGGAACGACTTGCATTTCAGATAGAACTTGTGGAAAATAAAACAACACAGCTTTGCAGGAGACATGCTACAACAGTGGCTCTGAGTTCCACATCTGGCTTCTTTCTCTCCTGCTAGTTGTGACAAATTCAATTCAATTCAACTTATTGAGCAGTCAATGTACAGTAAAAAACATCACAAATCACAACTTTTCTCAAGCTCTGAGTTTAAAACAACAACATGATAACACAGAAAATGTAAACTAATGAAACAAAAAACTAAGATTAAACAAGTTTATAGCTACTGTGAAAAAAAAAAAACTATTCATAAAACCCTGTTTTACCCTTAACAGTGAGAAGATGGTGATTCAGAGGTGAGAAATTACATATCGATTAGCAGGGTGAGTCAGATCTTTTATGATTTTACCATTTTCTTTGTAGTTATTTCCAAGTAGATCAAATCAAGTGATGGAAGTGTGGTACCGGTGATCTTTTCCGCGGACGGAATTACAGAAGAAAATTTGATGACATCAGATTTGCTGACACGTCCATATCAGACAGTAATTGAAGTAGTTAGCAAGCTCTCTATAACTGCACGATGAAAGTTAATTAGAATAAAATTGATTAACCCCACAAGCTTTTAATATATTAAAGAGTAGAGGTGCTGATTAGCTTTTTTTTCAGAATTTCAGCCGAGTTCACAGTTCAAGAAAGATCGTTAGAGATGAATGTACCCAGAAATTTGAAAGAAGAAACTTGCTCAACCAGAGTATCCTTAATTGAAAGAGGGCATGGGAGATTTAATCCGTCTGAAGATCACCATTTCTTTTGTTTTCATTTATATAATTTGGAGAACTGATCAACAGTGCTAGCTGTTTGATAAAGACTGTTTCAGATTATCTTGCATAGTCTATTAGTCTGAGTCAAATCACAAATCCAGGACCAAATATATCCTGTTAATGGATTCTTTTATTGGATAGTGACAGAAGAGTAATTTAGGCTCTGCCTTGGAGAGGGGGCTCAAAAACATCACTTAACTGATTCTTCCCCATTCCATCCCTTCAATTTTTTGTTCCCCCTTCTGATTCATACTTTCCCTTTGAAGGGCCACATGGGGTCCAGACTTACAATCACTGGCTACGGGCCATGATAGAAACAAAACAGGTTTCTTTGTGTTCAGTCCAAGTAACAGGTAAAAGCTAGGTGGACAATAACCTTCATAGCAGGTGTCGAATATATACCTCTTTTTGACGTACATACTCAGTGTGGGTACAGGAGTAATACATGTCTTCCGGCCGGGCTAGGTGGACTGGTCCACCAATTCTTTAGCCCTGTACACAACCTTCTTCATACGTTGAGCAAGAGAATCTGAATGCAAGCAAGGCTGAGTGAGAGGAAAATGATATTTCCCAAACTAGAGCAACAAGAAGTGCAGAAGCTCATACCAAATAAGATTTAGGGTGCAGTCTGTCTCAACAGTCTCTCCATAAATGAACAAGATGATCTGAGAAGTACAACCCTTTATCCCAATGCATGCATCAAAACTTATACTAGCATACCACCCTACACTGTAGCTGCACAAACTCAGTTGGCATAGAGTTCACACATGCTGTATGTCTGACCTATTGGCAGAGTTGCAACCAAGGCAATCTTTTCTCCGCAAGTCAACTACAGCTATTTTAGTGACTCAAGTGAAGTCATTGACTAGAGTCTCTGCATTCTTTCAATAGGGAAAAATTATCTAGAATTTTTCAAGTCAGGTAGTGTTGGAAAGTTCTGACTCTGGGAGTCATGACTTGATTGGAGTTACAACTTCACTTCATACTCTCACACAGGCTCCCTGCACAAGGTTTTAGTAGAGGCAGCATTGAAATACCAATCATAAACAGTTCCCTTTAACTTAATCTAAACAAACTCGCTAAGTTGACCTTTCATTCACAGATAGCACATTAAAGAGGGTGCAGTAGAAAGATTTTGTGGAACTGGTAAAATGGGTGGGCCAAAACAAAACCAGTTAAAAAGGTCCCAAGATAATCTTTCATCTGAAACCAGGATATGACTTTAATCTTCACATGCCAATCATACTTCTGAGCAACTTTGATGGTAACTGGTAATGTGTCAAGGAGGAGAGATCATTTATAGAATTACAAAACTATGGCATGAAATGACCCTTAGATGAACTTGGACCTAAATTTTTCACACCCCTCTGAAGGCCTCGTCCCAAGATAATTGTGACAAACTTTCAGATATATTCATCCAATGCTGCACAAGATATTATTTTTTTCATGCAATTTCCATGCAACGGAGGACAAACAGACAGACAGACAGACAGAGACTGACAGACAGGCAGATGCCCGATGGCAAGACAGGCCCTCTGAAGGCCTCACCCCAAGGTAATTGTGACTAACTTTCAGATAAATTCATCCAACAATGCATGACATATTACTTTTTTATGCAATTTTTATGCAATTGTGGACAAACAGACAGACAGACAGACAGACAGACAGACATACAGATGGCAAGACAGGTAAAGACAGAGAGAGGGACAAACTGAGGAACAGACTGACTGACTGACAGACAGACAGACAGGCAGGCAGGCAGGCAGACAGACAGACAGACAGACAGACAGACAGACAGACAGACAGACAGACAGACAGATAGACAGCCCATTATGATATAAGCTCACAGCAGCTTTGCTAATATGAATTAATAAAAATATACATAAATCAAAGTGTACACAGTTCAAACAAGATTCATACCACAGCACTTGTAAGTTAGATGAAGTTTTATGTTCAGTTTCTAACCAATTTATACGACACATAAATTGGTGATAGTAAGCTTCAATGAGTGATCACTCCAGACACAAGATGCAAGGAAATAATTGATTAAATACCAAACTATAGGAATTACCCATGCAGCAAAATTACATCACTTGTGTTTCCAGAGATCATTGGTTACTCTTTACATGGAGAGTACACTGCTGTGCTACTGTTGGTCTATTATTACCATGTACTCCCAAGCAGTAGTACTACATAATCATGCATACATCTAATTGGCTAGTACAGAGTTGCAGCTGGAACAAATCTGATGGTGGGCTTCTAGGAAACAGCCAGAGTACTAGTGAGCACAACATGTAAAACATTAAGTTTACTGATTTATCTTCTCAGTTTAGCAGCCCTATACTTAGGCAAATTATACTGACAAAGTACCACAGAATACTGTAGTATATTATGGGATTCAGTTATCTGTAACTGTCAGGTACAAATTATGAGTCATAGGCCAACACTGTCTCCCCCCCCCCCCCCTCTTCCTAATACCATCCACCTGAATGTTGTCCATTTTAGATGAAACTCTGTGTCCACAGTCTCATACCATGGATAAAGCCTTTTATTACAAAGGTGCCATGCAATTTTCAACCCCTGTGTCACCAAGATTTTGCATCTAGTTTGCTTCCAAAATATATGACCAAGCAACTTCTTTTTTTCCTACACACTATCCTATAAAATGCCTCATCTTAATAAATTCAGTACTTTGGTTACATGTTTAATTTATAGTGCGGAAGCATTTTTCTCCCATTGGTGCAAAAAACACATTAAGTTCATGAGCTCATTTCACATGTTTTTATGTTTATATTGTAACTTGTTATACCAGGGTGTTCCCAGGGTCTTGGCAGTGCATTGTCATCATGCCAAACACCATGACCAATTTGGCCTTTCACTAATTTTGTTAAAAAAGGGCTCCTGGCCATGGGAAACGTCACCTGGTTCTGCTAAATCTATGAGACGAGTTAAAATGTGGATCTGACTGGACCCTGCTCCAAGCCTGCTTAATGAAAGGCTTGCTCAGTATGACCGACCACCAGGTGGTATTCTTTGATGGAGACAAGATGCAATGAGAGGGGACAACTTACCGACCATCTGAGGTCATTCTGATGAGTGAGAGATCAGCAGGAGTACCAACAAAAGCCCCTACAGCACCAGCTGTCATTCCTACAAATAGAAAAGGGGAAATTATTACAAAAGGAATTAATATGTGAATTCTTTGTTCTTTTAACATAAACTATGTTAGGAATGTTATCTCGCAGACTTGTAGTGTAAGGGCAATTTCAAGTGCACTTGTCTTTGGTTGTATTGTACATGCATATTACATGAGCACACTTACTATGACAGAGCTTTGAATTGATATCTTTAAAATCTGTGAGCAGGGTTGTCACCAGGCCAAACTTAGTGCCGGGTAATTCTTGACCAGTACCCTTTTAGTGATCACCATCCTGGGATTTAGAGGTGTGGATACTTTTCTACACTCTAAATTAATGCTCCAATTGGCTGTCTCATTCTGACATTAATGTTACACCCAAATTTCTTTCAAAAATCATAAAATTATTGCACCATTGTTGGGAAAAAGTGCTGGGCAGAATGTTTTTATTTTACCGTGAGTGGCGGGAGCATTTCACCAGTCCCGGGAGGGGATGCCCGGCGCGGCCCAGCGCCACCTGGTGTAGTGACATCCCTGTCTGTGAGCACTGTATACGTTCAAATTTATTTTCTAAACCCAGAAAGTTTTGCTACTCAAATTTCAATTTTGATTTCTTCCATAGTTTTCACAAACTAGAAATGAAATTTTCAAAAACCAGTATGGTCTCTGAAAGATGACATATGTACATACAGGAATTTGAAGCTGTTAAATAATATATATACTTCCCCCTGCTCCACTCCCCCCCCCCCTCCCCCCAAAGGCCACCCCAATGTACACCATCACAATCCAATACAGTTGTGGTGTTGTACAAACTATTTATCTTTCAACTTTTCTGTTAATGAGTCCCCCTGCATAAAACTACTGCCAGACTGTAGTAAGGAAATCTTTCAAGCAAGGGGTTGGGTCACCACAACAAAAGTACCCTGCTGTATGTAATATGCACTGCCCAAACATCAACAAACTTGCCTGTAGTTTGTTTATTTCTAAGCCCTTATTACCTCACCTATTACTTCTATTTCGATAGCCCCGTGCACCACAGAATAACATATAGCGTTGGATTATACTCCTTCCTACTTTCCCACATGCTTGCTCTAAGTCCACCTTGTTTCAAAATTCCTTGCCAGTGGACTAACAAGTACATCACTTACTGCTGGCTTACTTTTTTCATTCTTTTTCGGGACTGGGATATTACACCAAAAATAACCAGATGTAAACATTTCTTTAGCTTTCCCCTAACACACATCACATGCAAAAAATTCTGGCAATCATTGACTTACCAATAGTTGCTTTCAGTATAAATGATGGTGGCTGCCCTTCAGGTCTGAAAACAGGATTGAAAGAAATGCCAATTAAAGTTATAAATACGTTTCTGTTGTAATTGAATTGTCACACTGAGAATAATCGGAATAAAGTGCAATTCTGACAAAAAAGTTTCACAGTGGAGGTGAAAGGCATTAATCAAAAATTGCCTATAAATTGAAGCCATGCCCATCAAAACATGACTAAGAGGGATTCAGAAAAAGTGAAGTTGTTCAGATGACAGCGCTGGTTTTGCATGTTGTTTGGAGATCCTCCATTCATTTCAAAAGCATGAAAACAACAGTAATGTTAAAATAAAGGCATTGTAGGTCCTGATGACATCAAAAATTAATTGAAAAGAGAGATGAATAAAATTTTTTCTGGATTGCAACTTGATCTACTCTAGATTAACAGTGACTGTAGTGTTTTACCAGCAGTTATGTAAACCCCTCTGTAGTTGGACCATGGGTCAGCAATATTTCATATTAAGTGTTTTTAGATGACTAGACCTCTGGTGAGGATCGAACCAATGTGACTAAACTTTTAGCAGTATAAACTGTGTTGCTGGTCCACATTCTACTCTAATGGGTGGGTATACATTTCTATCAATATTAGTGTCTGATGCCCATTGCTGCTACACTGGGGAACGAGTCTAGTTACAAAACAGATTGATACTCATAGAGAAAACAAATATTGACCAAGACATACAAAAACTTTGTCTTTTGAGACTGATGGTAATATCAGCCATAAGCATTTTCTGGAAGGGTTTAACCAATTTTCTTTTTCTTGATTTGTGAAAGAGGACCTGAAACTAGCATTCTCCCAAAATTTTCATTCAGTTGCGATGTGCAGTTCTCCAAATATCAGCAAATGAAGTTTGTACATTTGTGACCTGGAGTGAATTTGAAGCAAGTAAGGCTTACATCATCTCCTCACAGTAATGAGCAATACTTTGTTTTCTTTGTTTTTTACTCTGTTGGTTTAACCTAGAAATTGATGGGGATATGAATTTCCCATGTGGATTTTTAAGTTTATAAAATTAACATGCCTCTCACCCATTCATGTAATGAAAGCATGGTATTATGAATGAGAAAATAGGTTGTAAAGTTTAAAGAAAAACAAAACAGGGCTCAGTATTGTGAGGTTAGGATGTCACATGTGCTTGCTTTAAGTTCACTTTGGGGTAAAAATGTTACAATTTCATCTGCTAAAATCTCCAGTTTCAATGCAAATTTTATGAGAATGCTTAGATTAGGTGCCCCTCTAATGTATAAAAACTCCATTTAAACCTTAACCCCCTCTTTTATTTTGGTACTTACCCTGATACCATGTCAAATAAAGTGGTATATATACCAAGACGAGTGGTAGTATAGGTAGCTTGCCGCAACAGTCCTGCTGATAAACTAAAACAGAAGCAAATAAAACACAAAATTACTGTATTAATCAGAGTGCAAAAATGCACTGAGGTTTTAATGAATTCTTCAGTAGACTTTAGCTTTATTTAAAACTACAGAGGCTCTAAAATGTTAATGTTCTGGAACAATGTAATGCATTCACACACGGTATGAACCAGAATGGAAAGAGATGCATTATGGTTTTGATGATTAGAAATACATTTGTAATCCCAAACAATGCCAAGATATCCTGTTTCTTTCAGTCACTGGTTGAAAGTGATCTTAATTTGCTGGAAAGATACAGTTTAGTGTTCATATTTGACAACGGGAATTCTTAAGGATTTTTGCTTTTTGGTCTTTGGTGATTTCAACTAAGCTCTGTCATCTGTCAAAACTAATAGGGGTTTCTACTGGATTTAATGCAATACCACATGAAGTATGAAAACCATCTATGTTTCTTAACTTGAGACAAAGTGCAAACAAGGTTTTCTGAGTTTGACCCCCAGTGGAACCAGATAACCTTGACCTCCACTTACAATGACTGAGATCTTTCTATCATCATAAGGGATCCACATACCAAGTATGGTATGAATCTATCCAAGCTTCCTACCTTGAAATATTGTGATAACGAGATTTTTAAAGTTTGACCTCTGGTGACCCCAGATGACCTTTGCCACCAAAAATGTTAGGGTTCTTTCTATCACAATAAGGGATTCACATACCCAAGTCTGAAATCTATCCAACCTTCCTAACTTGAGATATTGTGTTAACAAGGCTTTTAGATTTTGACCCCTGGTGACCCAAGATGACATTTTACCTCCACCAAATAAAACTCTTCTGCTTCTCACCATAAGGCATCCACATACTAAGTATGAAATTTATCAAAGCTTGCTACCTCAAGATATCGTGTTAACAAGTTTTCAGAGTTTAACCGGTGATCCCACATGACCTTTGACCTCAACCAAATACAATAGGATTCTTCCTCTCAATATGGGGCATCTTTGCACCAAGTTTAAGAACTGCCTGAGTTTCTCTTTCTTGAGATATCCTGTTTTAAAACGAGCTAAGCATTACACACATACACACCCACACATACATACACGCAATAATAACAGCATAGGTTTCTCTTTTCGTCGAAACCAAAAATCAATACATCCTTGAAATGCAGACAACCAGAAAAGTTGGTAACTGATTCCACCAATTTTTAAGTTAACCACTCTCTCCCAGATACTTTTTCATGAGTTCCATACTCATCAAGAAATGACTTTTCCCCCTAAATAACCAATGATATCAAGCAGGGATTGGACTACTCTCAACATTACATTAGTATTCATGCAGGGTGATCACTTTCTGTGGACCTTAAGTGCTTTGCAGTAGATCAAAGCAACTTCCAAAAATTTGTGAAAAGTTGATGTAGGTCTTTAGTAGGCTATTGACCTTCCGCACATGATGTCACAGAACAGACATTGCGCCCTTGGCTGAGGTAAGCTCATCGCATGGCAACTTTAACCCAACAAATGCTGACAGATAATTTTGTACTGTTGGGAATGCACCTAATGACCAATTCATTCTTCATTATAGCAGAATAAAGCTATGAGAATTGAACAATGATCAACTTTGAGCTACGTCAGTGATTGGCCCAGAAGAGCAAGTGATGAACATATATGGTTCTTATAGCTTCACAGCACATGAAAATTTGGAAGTTTAAATTAGCATTAGGTATACGTGCATGTGCAAAGACTAGGTTGTGCATGTGCGTACAGCACAGGTACCAAAGTGATCCACCTTATCCAGCTAGCTTTGATTGTTTCCTCTAACATGACATCATGTGATGCCAATGCATATAGTCTATACCTGTTTTTGAAGATTTACATGGTTAGAAAACTGTTTTTGTTTCATGAGTGATTGGTTCCCACTTATCTAGTTTTTATCACTACACTTTACAAGGCTTCAGTTTGAGGGCCAATACATTAGCACAACAACCAAAATATTGAGATGATGAATGTTTGGCAGACAACCACTTGAAATTCCTTAAAATTATACACCAAACACTGTTTTCCCATGTAGGGTATTTCAGTGAAGTAGATCTGTTACCTACCTGGTATTTCAAGTGGAAAATCTGTTTTTTAAGTGGTAGAAATAATATTTTAAGGACTGTCTGTGCTTGCTGGCTCACATCTAAATCAGCAAAACCTAACATGAGTGACCTCCATAAGGTAAAGCAGTATTCTCCACTATTTCATGTATGCTCTGTTCCCCTATTTTCATGCAGTCCACACAAATAGCCTTGAGCCTACATATTTTTAGGCTAGTTAACAGCATGAAAATAAGGGTCTCCATCCTTTGCAGCCATGTCACTACACCATGCAAACCAAGCTCCCAGTGACTCACAAATAGTTATGAAGCTAAAGCAGACTTCTTATAG
Source organism: Holothuria leucospilota (assembly GCA_029531755.1). Classification (NCBI taxonomy): domain Eukaryota; kingdom Metazoa; phylum Echinodermata; class Holothuroidea; order Aspidochirotida; family Holothuriidae; genus Holothuria; species Holothuria leucospilota. Next base: position 26,704,909 of record CM055981.1, on the reverse strand, counting down.
TACAGACAGAGCATTCTACACTAGCATCCAACACATGAAGTGTACCCACCATATATACTGTACATGCTAGGCTCACCAAGATGACTACGGGCTGTCTTTGATGTAATGTATAGGCTTCAAGGGCATACAGTAGCAGTCACCCTGAACTTATTCTGAAACAAGAGCTAAATCCAACAAATATCCTCTTATTTCACTAAAGTATCTTTCATGATATGTCAGAACAAAAATATTGCATATTTAAGGTAAACCAACGAGTTACTCTGCATGAATTTCACAACTGAGTGAGAAAAATGTTGCCACATGATTCTCAAGAGCCATTCATGAAATAGGATACCTGGGTACATTGATCCAAATTGGGGTGACTGCATTTTCCCTTTAAGGCCAGTTTATACTTCAGTATGTCACTATAAAGCTATGAAAGTTGAACACTGTTCTTCTCTGAGTTACTGTATGTCCATGATTGGCCGGGAAGAGCAAGGGAAGACAATTCATGGCTCTTATAGCTATACAGGGCGTGAAAATTTGGAAGGAGAAACTGGCCTTTACTCAGATGATTGGGCACATACTGTACATCTTGAGGTCTACATAAAACATGGAGAATTTTCAAAAAATTACAAGGACTGGCAAGCAACCAATGAATGATTGGTATCAAGAATTTTCACATATCTTTTTTTCTTCATGCTGTATTTTGTTTGAAATGCTGCAGATTCATCATAAACATACACAGACAACGACAGACCCGCAGCCATTTTGGTTAGCCTACATTACTTTGCGCACACTTTTTTCATGATATCCTCTGTTCATATTTATGAGAACTTATTGAGCTAAAATCATTTGCAAATGACAGAAAAGTGTTACTCAAAAAACGCTGTTCCCAGAAAGCAAAGGTTTTATTACCCATTGTACAATGCCAGGAAACCCTCATTTGAAACGATGTTCTTGATGGCATGGATACTGGACTTGTGTGCTCGTGCTGCCCCTCCCTCACCTTAAACAAAAAGGAAAGACATGATAAGACTTTCAAGTGGATCAATGTGAAAAAAATCTATGGAAATAGGATCAAACTGCTCAATAAAAGGATAGAAAAGGATTTTGTATATTTTGTTGGCCAAATAGTGACAAATGTAGGACTTTTGCAGGTTCATTCCTTGATCCTCAGCAATGTTAGCATAGAATATTAATGACATATTTCAGATATGTTCTCAAAAATTTTTATTGTGCCATTTTATGTATTTCATTTGGCTGAAAATTTTCATAAAGAAAAAATGCAAGATTTCAAGAAAAAGTAGGATACAAAGGAGTCACTTGAAAGCCTGTATCTGATCACTGAATTTTGAACTGGTTTCAATGATGTTCAAATGATTCATTAAAACAATTGATGAACATCTTTACACCATGCTATTTCTGTTTTAAGTGTTATTGTAATATCTTTGGCTAATAATGTCTTCCGGTGACTAGCAGCGGCCCGATTAAACAGCTAGTTAAAGCCAAAATGTATTCACATGTATTAAATTTAATCCTTTAATAAAACAATGACTATTGCTTGAAGCATAATAATACTCACTGTCTTATTCTTTTCGCACTGCTAGGGTTTCATTCATTATGGAAGCTTTCTGTATGCAATGCAATGCTATGGATGGCAAATCTTAAATGCAGCTTTTTGGTATGATATTGAACTAGACTTACTGTAGAGATCTCAGTTGTGTCCCTGCCCTTTTTACAATGAAATATTGAGGTCTGAAATGCACAACTATATCAATTTCCCAGAAAGTCAAAATTCTCTCAACTAAGTTTTACTTCCAGCAGATCCTCCTGTTTGCACCTCCCAAATGAAGGCCTTGGCCTACATGTAATTTTATTTTCTAAGGCTATTCTGCTGAGTACACTACTGTGTGTGAAGGAGGCTTCACTTCTGGGCATCTCACATTTCACTGACCTGCACATATAGTGTAATCACCAATAATGATTTCAAGCACATGTGTAAAATTACAAATTGTGTTTGGGGTGATACATGTGCAACTTCAACTGAATTAACACCAAAATTCAAATTATCGAAGTAACCTGAAGAGACTACAACCTTAAAGAGCTGTACATAAAAGGGACAAAGATCAAGTTCTAGAACACAAAATAAACTATATGCATATGCAAGAATAAAAAACCTTACCACTCATTTGCATTCTGTTCTTGACAAGATCAAGGGGTTGAACAAAGAATGTGGCAGCCATGCTGAAACCAACGAAATGAAAGACAGAGAGAAAATAGTAGAATAAAGAAAATGCTAAATATTTAAATACTGTAAGTGTATTAACAAATTGAAACTTCGCTGCACATGTATGGCTGCAATTTAAGTTTGTGGAAAACATCAAGATTTAAATAACCTACCATATATTCCTACAATTCAGGGTCCAAGCAGCTGAAGCAAGTTTAGGATTAATGCAATAATTTTAAGGTGTTCATACAGTGTTACCACAACTTGAAACTTGTATTAAGCACATCTTTTCCTGGTCAACCACCAACTACATTAAACTCACTCCTGAGAAGACTGAAGTATTACACCTTGTTTCTTGCTTCCGTGATACCACACCACTTACCAGTATTTCCATTGGAGACTCTCTAATCACGCCTGCCCAGAGTGCAAAAAATCTGGGTGTTGTTTTCCAGAATGATCTTAGTTTATCTCAGCATATTAATAATGTGTGTCGCTCTGTTTCTTTTGCTTTGCACAAAATTGGTCAATTACGGCACTATTTGGATACCCAAACTACTGAAAAGCTTATTCATGCATTCGTTACCTGTCATTTTGATTAAGGAAATAGTCTTTTCTATGGTTTACCTAAACATCAAATTTCAAAACTCCAGTGAATTCAAAACTCAGCGGCTCGACTTGTTGCATTAACATGATCTTGTGACCACATAACCCCTGTTTTTTGCAATCTTCACTGGCTTCCTGTGCAGCATCACATCAACTACAAAATCCTTCTCACATACAAATGCATCCATGGTTTTGTTCCACTGTATCTACAGGATCTTATATCTAATTACAAGCCTTTGTGTGAAGTATGTTCCAGCTCTCAATCACTTTTAAATGTGCCGTCATCTGTTACCCACTCTTATGGTGATGGAGCTGTTTCAACAGTATCTGCCAAATTGTGGAATGACCTACCATCTTTTGTCAAGAACTCTTCTACTGTTGGACAATTTAAAACTAACTTGAAAACTCAATTTGTTTACTTTGTCCTACTGACTGCCTGTTGGGTAGTTTTAGTGCTTTTGAGACTTCTTGTGTGAGGCACTTTACAGTATAAGAACTGTTTTATCTGTATTGTTATTATTATTATTGTTGTTATTATTATTGTTGTTATTATTATTGTTATTACCACTACCACTACCACTATCACTATCATTATCATTATCATTATTATTATTATTATAATTATTATCATTATTATTATAGAACTTAGGACCACTGGAAAGACATAAATCCATGGACCCCCACCCAATGGTGCTCAGTCAAAGTAAATATAGCCACCTTGTGAAAACAATGCAACACTGGTGTCCAATGGGATTGTTTACGCAGAGGATGTCGCCAAAATGCTGACAACACTGTCACTTTCAGTTAATAGTAGGATGAGTGAATGCTCAGGTGCAAACTCAAATTTGGGCAGAGAAAAATAAAGGAATAAGATTGCTTTATAATGTGAGCATGACCCATCGTTCATTCATTTCTGAGTCAAAACCTACAATGCTCTGATGGAAAGCAAGTGATGTGAAGAAAAAAACTTAAGTCCACTGGAAATACAGTTTGGACAGATGCACTAATGCCTAGTGATGTTGCATCCATGCATCTGGATGCTACAAAGAGTTGTTGAATGGTGAACCTGAATCCCATATGATTAATTTGATGGCTCATCAGTGTAGGTCATTTATTTCTAAGTCCAATGCCAATATTTCTGGGATGCAGGGTGAGTTGAGTTTCTGGGGAATATAGACCTACCACTAAGACACACATTTAACAGTACTTTCCAGGGTGCATTCCATGTAAAGTCAATGCCAAAGTTACACTGATATGTCAGTGTTCATATACCAACAAAACACCTGTGTGATTTACAGCACAATATACAAAATTTTACAATGCCTGCTGTACGGTGATCAGCTACTGTATCATACTGAAGCAAAAAGTTTACATATTATATTTGGCAAGAAAATAATCATGCAATCTGTGTGAAATTGAATGTGAATTAAAGGAGCTATGGCATCCCCCAAATATATTTAGACATATCCCCATAGTTCTAAATCCAGTCGGTGGCTGTACTTGGATTGGCATTCATTCAAACAATAATAGCACCACTCTGGTTGGTAATGATGACTTGGACAGTCAGAACTTTGTGTTCCTAATTAGGTTCAGTCACACTCAGTTTGTTTTCCAATATTGCCTTGAGCAACTGAAACTCAGTTCAGGCTACTGCCAGTCTGGAAAGTTTGTATCTGCTACACCAAATTTTTATGCCAGTCACCTCTTTTCTCAAGTTTTACACCATGCCAAATTGTTGTTCTGTGTTTTCAGTACAGTTTCTATGTAAAAGATAAGAAAATCATGCCATCAAACTGGTGTATAAGATCTTTAATGCACGCCGAAGATCTTTGGCGTAACATGCATGTTTTCCAGTCGGGGGCTAAGTCCTGTGGCTCTGTCTTGGAAGTGTTCTACTACTAGACAGTTGTTTGTGCTTAAATTGGAGGTGGGGCTAGAAGTTAGGTTAGATCCATGGAGAATTGTTACTGTCTGGGGTGAGCTTGAAGGGCCTCTAAGTGGAAAAATATTCCAGCAGAAAGTTTTGTAGCTCTGCAGTATTAACTAGGCCAAGTTTGCAGTACAAAATTATGTCCTAGGCCTAGGCCTAAGCCAACTCAAGATTCCTCACACCAACATGCCAAGAGATTCCCTTTGCATACGCCAGAGGTGTTCAGAGCATATAGGCCTAAATATATAATACACTAGGCTATATACATATACTACAAGGTAGGTCATTTCCACTTGTTGACTTCACAGCAGCCAGATTGGAAAGTTTGCCCTGCGCGGGGGATTTATCCCCCCAGGCAAAAATATGAATTTCAGAGTTGCCAGCCGTGCAAATTAACAACTGACAACTGCAACCGTGCAAACTTATTGGCAGCAACCATGCAAGTTGCCTGGGAAAGGCGATTTCCTGCAATATAAGAGGTAGTTTTGGCCAAAATTTTCTCAGTACGCTCCGCCCCAACCGACAGTGGCACTCCATTTAGATAGTATTGGCCGCGCAATTCTCTTGGCCATTATTAAAATCCCCCGCGCACCCAGGGCTGGAATTAAACGACGGCCACGATGGCCATGGCCGTCGTGCCCAAGGGGATGGCCGTAGTGGCCCACAAAAACAACCATTTCTCACGGCCACGTAGGCCGCCGTGCCCGCAAGTACATGGCCGCCGTGCCCTCCCATCTGAATGAAAAAATTCCAGCAGAATCCACACTGAAATTTCTCAACCAAATCCCAAACAATGGACGACCGAAGAAATCTTGTCAGCGTAAATTCATTACAGCGCTAATTACAAATTTTAACATGCAGGCCCGATGAATCTGTGTTTATTTTCGATAATTGCAAAACTACACACAAAGTCAATGTATGCTTGGTATTCCAACTAATAAGTACCTCGCGTAGCGAACGTAATATTTACGTTCAGGTCATCAGTTCTAGTGTTTGCACCGGGTAGAAAATTCGTACCCAGGTACCCCAAACGCATTACCCGTAGGGTACCCGACCGTAATATAAACCTTGCAACATCAAACCTAAGTTTAATGCATGGAATCAGCCCCTTACAGTATCTCTGGTCGGATAGATTTGTTGAAAACAATACGTCACATTTTTCTATATCTACAATGCGCCGTTGGTTCTTAACATCGTGAGTTTAGAAATCAGGCGGGAATTAATAATTTGACCATATACTTTAGCGCCGTTAGTACAAATTTTAAACAAGTCCTATCCATTACCTTCTGTGGCTTTGTGTCCAAGTGTGCCGCAACATGCGCATCGGAACCAAAAAAATAACTGCCAGTTTGTCACTGCAACTTCTGTATTGTAATGTACCTCAACCATGTGTTCAAATTCCTCGTAAACTGCTTTCTTGTTACTCTTGTGAAAAATCCACTACCTACTGTACCTTGGTGAATGCATCTCCTGGCTGAGATTCCACCGGCACAGTAGCCTACTGTTAAAAATGTACTGTAGTAGTACGGCAGACACCCTGCACGTTCGAACGTTCATTTGTTCGTTGCCTGGGTAGCTCTCTCTTTTCGACATGTTGTGCATGCTGGAGCAAGTGCACGTGACTTTGGCACGTTCCACTTTTTGCAATTGGGGGGGTACGTAAAGGTCTGGGAAAATATTTTGCTCTTTTTTGCCATATATTTAGGAAACTGTGGACGTAAAAATTTTGGAAGTTGTTTGAATAGCAATAAAAAAATTACGAGCAATATAAAGATAGGAATCATTTTAGCATGTAAGGTAATACCAGGATAGCAGTAACAGGAAAGAAGATTTTTTTCGTGCACACAGTGCAAAATACACCTTGGAAGAATGTGTACTATTTTAAATCTGATGGAGTGGAATTTTGCTTCAGAAAAAAGTTTCTACGCCAAAAATCCGAAGTTTTGGAGATTGATTCGAGACAAAAGAATATTATCCTGGTTAAAATAAGTGCATACCTTGTACAGACATAATTGTATTACCAAAATTTACTTCTTTAGATCATGAAATCACGCCTTGTTAATTTCTAGTGTTCGACCGATTATGCCATAATGGCATAATCGGTAATCACCGATTACCGATTATTCAGTTACACAATCGGGCCGATGCCGATTACCGATCACCGATTATTTACATTTATAGGAAGGTCATGTTTTCTCGCCGTCAGTCGCATATTTCTAACTTTGTTCACACACCGTAACATAACCTTCACACTGGAGATGAACGATTACGAACAGTACACCACGTTTCACAAATGGAATATTGTTTTTTGAAGAATTTCCTCTCGAAATACTGAGATAAAAATCAACCATAAATATATGCTTTCGTACGATGTCACAGGCTTAACGTTAACCAAAGAGTCTGTCGGCTTACATATGGCTTTGCCTACAGTGGTTCAATACACCGATCATGTCGAAAGAATCCGTGTAAAGGTCTGTACTGGACTGTCGTAGTGCTATATAGTAGCTTATCCACCCCAGTTTTAAGCAAAACTATCTACCTTGGCACTTAAGGGCCACTAAACATTCCACTCAATTTACTTGATTTACTCATCTCATGGCTCCATAACGATATGGATTCATATTTTTTAAACCCTTTTTAAAGCGTATTGCCCAACACTTACGTCATATGTAAAAGAATCTCCAAATGAAACGTAAAACTAATTCCCCATAAATTCCCGTAATCGAAAAACTGTTGCCGTTCCAGCATGAATTTAACACGGGCCCGTTTCCCTTCGTTCATCAGTTAGGAGCACAGAGCAAGTACATGACCAATGTGCTACGTAAAAAGCGCGGGCAATGCACTTAGCTTGCATTATGTATTACACACTGTACTGGTGTGCTTCGTAGGTGAACTTCAACTTCGCAAGAACTGTATGGCAATTACGTGTGCGCATGTGCGGGTCATAGGTAATTAAAAACTTAACGGAAGGAATTTGGGAAGTGGCATAATTTATGCAGGATAATGAGCCTCGAGTTTCCAAAGTTGCTACAGTACGTACGTGCACCAAATGTGTTCAGATGATGTGGTTAGCACTGAAACTTGAAAAAACGTAGCGCCAAGTCATTTCTTCCCGTAGTACAATTTGTATGCAGATTGTGGCATAGTCCGTGGCATGCACACCTTGTAGGTAATACTGTGTGCCCTTTCACGCACCTGAACTGTGCTGCACAAGAGTTACGGCACCAATTACGATGATCGGTATCATTTGGAGAGCTTAAAATGTTGCAAGTTATGTGAGTATCATCGCTGATATTTTGGGTGGGAACTTAAAGAAATGCGTGTTTTGGTGAATTATAAAGATTTTTGCAGAAACTTTGAAGTGTATTTTAGCCCTGTTTCCAGTTTTCAAATAATCGGTGGTGGTAATCGGTTGAATGACAAAATTTTACCGATGCCGATTATTTACCGATTGTGCGATAATCGGCCCGATGCCTATTATCTAACAGATGATCGGTCGAACACTATTAATTTCAGTGATAACTTGACAAGTATGAAATCTAGCAATCATTGAAAGTCGAGCCATGTGCCCGTTTATCCATATGGGTATGTGTTTACTGTGGAAAGATATGTGGAAAATTTCCAGTACGTCTTTCGCCCTACCTCTACTTGTGGAACGTTACCAATCCACATGCACCGCATGCAAATATTTATGAGCTGTCTTTTGACGTTCATTTCTAGAGATAAGATAGGCTATTATACGGTATAGTAGGCCTATGTTTTTCGTTATCTAGTATAGGGGCGGCGTGATGTTAAACACGCATCACGGGGCTTGTTTCTGGTGAAAAGTGCAATTTAACAAAAGCATGATACCGTACGGCAACTGACAAAACCAACTCATTTCAACATAATCGTGAATGAGATGAAGGTAAATACATTTTGTTAGTTGCAATAACCATGCTATTTCGTGAAGATCAAAAGGGAAAGATTGAAAACCGCTACCCGGGTCGGAATTTTCTACCCACGTAGTAACAGCGTCGGTCGGGTACCCGATGCAAACACTAATCAATTCACTGCAAAAATCAACCACCTCCAAAAGTGGCCGTCGTGCCCTGCCATACAAAAACATTTGGCCTTGGTGCCCTGCCTGATGGCCTTGGTGCCCTCCAAAATTCGTGAATGACCAAGGCCAAATGGCCGTGCCCTCCTCCAACCTTAATTCCAGCCCTGCGCACCATTGCAAGCTTTCCAATCTCGCACAGCAGTTGCGTTTACCTGCATAGCTATCCATGCGGTCTCAATGCATATATATAGGCCTAGGCTAGGCCCAATTCCTGTGACTTGCGTTGGGACTGCATGGATAGCTACGCATGCAAACGCAACTGCCGCAAAGTCATCAAGTCGAAATGACCTAGGTTACCTTGTAGTAAATTGTATTAGCCTAGGCCTATAGCCTACATAAGTTATAATGCTCAGAATGCCTGTGGTGTAGCCTACGCCAAAGATTTTCGGAATTTTGTGCATGGAATGCACCCAGGATTACTTTTAGAATAATCTTGTAACTTAACGTTAGGCAAGTTAGCCTGTTAGTTCACTTTATTTGCATGCTAAGTCCACAATCAAATTGTTTGTTTGTTGGGTGGATGCAAGGATAAGAAATGCGTAATATAAAATAACATTAAAATTCAATAGCAAAAGGCCCCAACTAGCCTGCTTACCCTGATGTGCCACCAAACAGAAATTTGACAGGCTTTGGTATGGGTTGTTGAGCCATGTCTGCGAAGCTAGGGTTGAGCCTAACGTGAAATTGCGATGGTAAAACTAAGCTTTAGCTTTCATCTACAACCATTCAAATAACTTCCCCCTTTCGACTGTCGAAACGATCTTCGGTGCTTAAAAAAACTTTCAAGCTGATGTCTTTTTGCAAGTCGCCTCACAGTAACAAGGTTCACAATCACTAAAGAAGTACAAGTACCTAGACTAAAGTCTAGGTGAGCAGACAAGATCAGACAGTGCGTTGTGTGTGCGTACGTGATCAGGGGCCCGTTCCACAAAGAGTTACGCTCGATCTTAAGTTTGATTTATCAAGCGTAAGTCACCTTATCAAGCGTAAGTTTGAAATCAAACTTATCCCCGTTCCACAAAGAAACTTACGGTTGATATCAAGCGTAAGTTTGATACGGATCAAGCGTAACTTTAAGTAGTGATCCAAATCTAACTTAAGTCTAATTTTCGAGTTTCTTCACTTCCTTGCCGTCCGTCACTATTTTACAAGAACTTTACTCAGGGGTAACACCATGAATACGAGACAGGGTTGGAACATACTCCCTTCACTTGAGCAGAATATGTGCAAAAATATGCTTTTGGGGGCAAATCACGGGGCTTTCATATCTTTGTCCAAAAAATCTCATGACCCATTGCTATCTGAGAGTAGTTACGTAGGTTCCGGTTTTGTCTAAAATCGATTTCACTTGGTTGTTATTCAATCCCAGTTTGAATACAAGGTAGGCCTAGCTTAAATGCTGTCTTGAACTCGGGTAGAAAATTTAAATAGTTTGCATGTCGGGATCCCTAGGAGAAATTAATAAAAGCAGGAATATAATATTTTCTAGCAATGAAAGGCTACACTATCAGCTACACTATCACTATACGCTTAAATAAACCATAAAACATACTGTAAATCTCAAGTACAGGAAATGAAAAGTTTTCCGAACCCCTGTCTCCAATTTTAGTAACTTCTTTCTTATGGGGCGGTAATTCTTTTAACCCATGGTGACACTTCGGACAGTTGTTCTTTACACCGAGAGCTGATTGGTAGCTATTAGGGTATTGCATCTATGAGTTCTTATTTTTCAATCTTCCTTGGGAGTACCTTCAGCTTCTTGGTCACTGTCAACCATACTCATACTGCCTGTACATGCTCATCAATGGCTTTATTCTTTGAAAACACAGCAAAGTTATGTAAAATTTCATTAATGTTTAAAGTGCCAAATGCTCTGAAAACTTAAATAAAACGAGTTCAGTTTTAGGACCCTGCAGACTCTACCGGTAGCAATACAATTAGCGAGCCAATGGCACCCCAGGGTGCATTATACCTTTATCTTAAAGGGAAATAGCAGTCGTGTCAAGCTTACTCAACACTTCAAATCAATGTTACTTATCTCCTTGATTTTCTCTTACAAGTGTCTTTGATAGTGTTTTAGAACATAAATTCCACATCGAAGGTAAACTAAGGTTATTCTGCATGACTTTCAAGTTACCAGTTCGGTGATAAAAATTTTGCTGCATGATGTAAGAAAATCAGTCAAAATTAGGTTACCATAGTTTAAGTCAGTTTGTGTGACTGCATTTTACCTTTTATTGTATCTCAATTAATGTGCCAAAACATATAAACATGAAGATAAACAAATATTTGTATTTCATTGCAAATGCAACTCAAAGCTCAAGGTATTTGTATTTCATCGACCATATACATGTTTCCAAACACGCTAACAGCGTGACAGATGATAATATATTCGAAGGTAATATATTCCATATTCCTCATGGAAAAGAGCAAAAATTTAAAAACTTTCTTTCCATATCATCCTCTCAAAACTTTCCTAACAACCTACCCTTCTCCCACGGGCATTACTGAGTAAAAGTGTTATGAGCGTGGACCTCATTAAGCCCATTTCATTAACTTAACATTTTACAACAAAGTTGGTTTGTTATTGACTGTTGAGGATGGCAATGAATACTCTCACAAAGTTGGATTGTCATAACTGTACATCATGGCAATGTTCAATAATCTCACCCTCCATCTGAAGGAATGCTGAAATGATTTTCACCATTATCAAAGTTCTGTATTTCTTAGCGACATGTAACAGTTTGAGGGTTCATAAATAAACATAAACAAATTTGGTTTGCATGCATTACTTCCTAATTAAACCTTAATCTTTTAAACAAAGTTGGATTGTCATAACTGTACATCATGGCAATGTTCAATAATCTCACCCTCCATCTGAAGGAATGCTGAAATGATTTTCACCATTATCAAAGTTCTGTATTTCTTAGCGACATGTAACAGTTTGAGGGTTCATAAATAAACATAAACAAATTTGGTTTGCATGCATTACTTCCTAATTAAACCTTAATCTTTCACAGCACAACATGACAGCACCTGTCATCGTTAATGAGGACAAAATTATAATTGCAAACATCTTCATTTCAATTATTAAAAAATAGAACTTGTTTGAACTTCCAATCTTGAATTTTGAGTTGAGAGAAGTATGTGATTACATTCACTTATTTCAAAGCAAAATGGTCGATCCAGCTTTAATGAACTTCATTTCAGTGTTATTTTAGTAAACCACAGCACTTTGTTTAAAAGTATGATTAGTGTTCTGAAACTTGTATTCTGATCAACAACTACACAAATTAATTTTTACAAAATATAGTGAATCAAATGGGTAATTTAAAATCACTGTGAAGGTCTTGCATATACCAAAAGTTATGGTGACATTCCACAGAACGGAGCTGTTTTCACGAGGCAGGTAATGGATGGAACCCAATGATAGATCCACTGGAATTATTTCAATATCTTTTACCCTTCCAAGTTACTGTATACCTGCTCAAAGTTTGTGACTTCTCAAGTAAAAGCAAAGGCGAAGTCACATTATCCATATTTGGTACGTCCATCTTTCGATGTCACACATTTGCACATTTAGCTCATGTTTATTCATGATATAAGTGTGAAATAGAATTTACCCTGAAAATATTTGGTGGATTTTGAAATTTTGAGATGATTTTTTAGCTTCTTTCATCAAATTTCCACCTATTTAACATCACATAATCAGAAGATTTTACAAATCTTATCTTTCTCAAGAAATTAAAACATGAACCAGGGCTTTACAATAACACTTGCCTGATTTCCTGGGGCAAGTAAATTTTTTTCAAGGGCAAGCTACAGGTATCTCTTGTTCTAACCTGCCATATGGTCAAGTGATAACTCCGATCTCAAAATATGAAGTGGAAAGAATAAATACTTTCCCACAGTATGAAGGAAAATTGAATTGAAAAATTTCATTTCACAAATCACACCACTCTTGAGAAAAATAACAAAAGGCTGAGGGTCCCCAGAGTCCTAGGTTAAGAACTCATGAATGAAAACTCTGTTCATTACTGTAAATGTGTTATAACTTAAATCTCCAAAGATGGAAGAAGCATCCAATTCAATGCAATGATTTTGGAAGAGTAATTTCAGGAATTTTCGTCACCTGTGTGACTGCACACAACCATGTGAGAAATCAACATTTTGTCTGCCTAACCAAGAGGGCAAGTGAAAAAAATGCCAGGGCAAGTGAGTTGGAAAGTGTAGAGCCCTGAGCCCTCTGTGCTTAATTTGAAATTTTCTCCTAAATTTTACCTACATCAAAAAAGAAAGACCCAACTTGACACTATCTACAGTTCAGTCTCCACATACAAATGATGAATGGTCTGTAATCTTACATATCTGCTTCTACTCAATACCACATTTTATGCTAAAAATGTCTTCAAAGTCACAGTCTTCCTCCACCGAAATACATTTGCTTGCATGAACTGTAAATTTCACCATGAGCAGCAGTGGAATGAGCAATGCTAATACAGGTCCTGCTGATGTTTGCAAAGATCTAACACCTCGTCTTCAACAAAAACCATTTTATTTGAGGTGCATCAGCAAACAGTTAAGGTTATATACTGTGTATTCATTTTAGATTTATTGCTAAAACTTTGATTTTTCCCTGGTAGCTAAGTGTTGGTATTCTGCATAATTTCCACTTTATATCACTTTCTGAATTGCAGATCTCAGGCTGGTTCTTAACAAGTTTCCTTGTCTGATTTTGTTGGTGAGAATCTTCAAATGGCTGAAACAAAAAGTGTGCACAAAAATACAAAAAAACATCAATTAAACTGCAGTCTTATACAGGGGGTCCATCAACCTTAAGTTCACTACTTACAATTTACTGTCACAGTGTTACCTTAAAGTGCCTTAGTTAACTAAGGGTCTCCTTACTGTTTTCAAGCATGTTGGAATATGTTAACCAGAAGGATTACACATCCTTCCTGGGAAGCTGCAGAAGCCCTAGTCAGAGGAGAGGCAGGGTGTTGGTATCCTGAGAGGCCTGCTGCCTCGACCTTTCATCGGTCCCGGAGAATCCACAGTAGTTTTCCCCCAATCGGGAGAAAAATTGCTCATGGGCACCACCATATTGCCTATTTTACCCATGATTCCACACCTTTTTTTTGTGCATCGTCAATGGTGCATCGGTTTTGGAACCCTCTAGTGCAAAATTGTCGGTCTAATGTAATGGAATTATTTTTTATTCTGTAGGTGTATTCTTAGATACCGAAAAGCTGTGTCGTTCTTGATATGGTTCACCACACCGTTTTTGAGAAAACGAAAGTTCTTGAGTGGTCTTCGTTCCTGCTAAACCTTGTCTCTGTTAGGATAGCAAGCCTATACAATGCGCTGCTGCCACTGCATAAGTTTTTCCCCATTAAGGACTTTTTTATTACCCCCCAACTGGACAATCTCCTGACTGTTTACATGGTAAGGATGAACAAAGCACACACTGTGAATTGTAACTGATGAGCAGCCTGACGAGGACATCTAGGTACAATTTACCTAGCTGTATACCACTACATCTCCACTTTAATTATGTGATCCTCCTGTTCATAAATATAATGTAATGTTATGAAAAATGAAAAAAATGAAATGAAAAGTGGATGTGTTCAGAATAACTGGCACTTGGTTTCATTATTTTCCAAATGTTCTGAAGTTTGATTTAAGCTGTTATTAGTGTGTAATGGTTGGTACTGAGTGATTGTGACTTTAGACACCCTATGTTTACAGAATTTTGTGCAGAAAATGCATCATATTCTTAGGTGATATGTGTTTCAACTTCTGAAAAACAGCCTGAAATTTATGTACTCATAGGCGTAGGAGGTGGGGGGGGGTCAGCCCCCCAACCAAATATTTCTGTGAAAGTTCGGGCAATATGCTGAAAATTTTTCGGGCACCTACTGAAAGAAAAACAATGCAATTATGTAGCTAAAGGTAATTAATATTTAAAAAAAATTCCTTAGTAATTAAAATAAAGTTCTGATTTGAATTGCATCAGCACATGTTCAGTATTAATTCACCAGTGTGTTTTTTAATGGTTAAACGTATATATTATCAGTGGTGTATTTAGGAGGCCCATGGGCTATGCCTGACCCCTCACTGATACAGATTTTTTTTTTGTACCTAAAATACGTAAATTTTTGACACAAATTTTACTTCAAAGGTAGCATACAGTATGTGGCACTAGATTGCATGTAAAGACGCCTAATTTTTCAAAAATTTTCACCCTCCCCTTAGACACCTCCCCCAGGCTGGCGGTCACACAACATAATGCATGCCCCACCCCATGAGAAAAATCCTGGCTATGCCACTGATTATTTCCATTATTGTTGTAAACAACTTCCAAAAATATTATAACCAATATGGAAGGGTATAATACGGCAAATGATTGTATGTCATTGGCATGCGGTGTGATAACTGGTGCATGCTTCTATGATATATGTACATTAACATGCTGAATGCACGTGGAGCGCACGGAAATTTTGGCTTGTACTTTTCAGGGAAGTCGCTACAGCCCCCCCCCCCCCCACCCACCCAATAAACTTGGGCTCCTACGCCCATGTACTTACTACAAAAATATCATTACAAACTATAGCTGAATCACTTGTCTTGACTTTGGTAGCTTAATATGAGACTACTTAGCAACAATGAAATGTGGTGTGAGGATGGATGTTGAACTTGTTTGAAAGAATATTACTCTAACAACTCTTCCCAATTTGATTATTATTATTACACTTCAGATTCACATTAGCAATGTAGTGGGCAAGGGGATCTTACAGGGCCTATTAATTACAACACCAATAAATAACAAATACAGTATTTTGCTTTCATAGCTCTATATAATGCACCAATATTTAGGACCTGAAATATAATCCAAGGTCAAGCACACTACATTCCTGGTCAATCTCATGCAGTCCTATAAGGCAGCTGCAGATATTATGGGGACCTGCCACAAACCCTGTTATTTTCATCACTACAATATGACATTTTACTTCACAGGCATTAATATAACTCTTTAAGTGTTCCAGGCAGAAAAAATAGGAACCTTGCACAATGAAATTACAAAATGAACCAGGTACATAAGAATTTAACATGGAATTACACAGGCTCACAAGCTGCCTGTATGGAAAAAAATATTTTTTCACTTGTCTGCATGTACTCTCAACTTACACTGTTTAAGAGATTTATTTCTGGGTTTGCTCCTCACTTGTGGACTTCAAGAAAGGCATCAAAATGTTGCCCCCTCTCTTTGCTTCAAATGTTCTAATGATCTCCAATGAGTGACCAAGCCCCCATTCTATCTGGAAATGATAAGGTTGTTTTTCACACTGTAAAAGCTGACAGCCACATCAAGTTGACAAACTTTTAAGACCCTGAAATAAAATCAAAATTCATTATTGAAATTGCTGAAAATTGCTAAAATACTACACATCATTTTTTAATGTGAGTCATTTGTATGGTGTTCATTTGGCTTCAAACACAAAAATGTTAAACCAAGTTCAGAGTAATGCCATTCTGCCATTTTCCTGGCCTCAGAAGAATTCCTTTCACAGACAAAGTGACCAGTGGTGAGGACAGGACTCTCTCCTGGGGGAATGTAAATGTTCTTTGATCACTGGCAGGGGAAGAACTCTATGAGGGTATCCCCCTCCCCTTTTGAAAGTTTGAACAATAAGGTGTCCTTACATGCAATTTGGTGCTACATTTGCTACCTGGGAGATAAAATTTGTGCTAAAACATTTACATAGTATTTAAATAACAAAAAGTATAGGCTTCAGTGTAAAGGGATGGGGGGGGGGGGGGCACTGCAAGTGACTGACCTTCATCAACTACCTCAAATTTAAAACAAAAAACAATAACTCACACATTGTGTACAATGTAGATACCACCTATGTTTGTTCCACAATGGTTAATACATTGTTTAAAACCCAAGGTGCAAATGGCCTTGGCTTACTGCTTATTCTGCCTTGGCTTGTCTTAGCATACAGTATCAAGTTAGCATTGCCAGGGTGAAAGGATATGCTAATAGCTGCTAGGCTAATGTGAGCCTAGTCTGGCAAAACAGTTATCAGCAGGCATAAAAGCATTTATTTGAGATATTGCAATATTCCATTGTTAACACACGAAATACAGACAAACTTTTATAGTACTTGAAGGCACATAGGCTAGCACTGAGGTGTAACAGTTGCAGTGAATTAGTTGGTTAAGTTCATTCTTTGTAAAAATATTAATAACAGTTTACAGTCTAGCTTACTTTAGCATAAAACTAGGAAACATTGTAAGGCAGGCTTTCATGAGGCCTACACATGGGCCAAATTTCAGGTTTGCAGTATATTTGCACATGCTCTGAGGTACCCCCTCCCCCCAAGTTACTATAGGCTAGACCACAGCCAATTGTGTGTAACATTTAAGCCCTAACTTATAGGCTGCATCATGGCTTCAGCCTATGACTGTAAATTAGTCATGGCTTCAAGTTACCCACCCAATGGTTACCCCCTTCCTTCTCTTTTGTTATTCTAGTTCAGATTTTTTTAAACTAGGCTATTGTGGTTTGCTGAAGGAAGCTTTGGCAGCAAAGATGGCTATCTCTTAGCATCAGCCAGGTATATATGGCATAGGCGAGTCCATGTTGTTTGGTATTTGTTGCCAACAGTGGGCGACAGCGAAAGCCCTTGTGATGATAACCTTGGCCCCTGGCCAAGGTTAGTATAACATAGCCTACGTAAGACTTTAGGAGTAGGCCTAACGTTAGGCATAGGCCTACAGAGGCCTTGCCCATTGGAATGTACTAACATAAGGGCCTATGCCATGAAGAATTTTGGTAGGCCTAACTTTACTCGACTCAGTGTCATTGATAGTTGTGTCATGTTTATTCCGAGTGGTCATGTCATGCCCAAGTAATTAGACCACAACATTTTTCACTTTCTTAGACCGTAGTTAAGCCTTATTGTACTAGCTAGGCTAACGTTAGGCCATTAAAATATGGTTATCAAACTTGGTCAATTTGCCCTGATAAGCAGGCCCTAAACGTTAGGCCTAACTTAAGTTGTGCTGTTAATTGATAGCCTCATCATTTCCAATGGCAATGACCTAGCCTAGGCTAAGTAAAGTAAGTCATGATGAGCGCGATAACTTGAAGATAACTGCCTTACTCTTTTTCTACTTAAATTCAAGTTCCTATTGGTTGAACCTAATTCTGAAACTAAAACACCATTTTAATTTTAAGCCATTGTTTGACTCTACGGAACTCCCCACGCAAGAGCAATCAAACCCAATGCATAATGCCGTAACTCAGCCTGTGTTTAACGTAAGACTTTGTGCCTTGGATAGGCCTAGCCTAGACTGCACACCTTGAGTATGGGCCTATCACTGACGTCCGCTATGTGCTAAATTAGATTGACAAAATAACCATTAAAATATGGGGTTTAGTATGCCTGAGCCAATTTTCTACGGTGCTTTATTACTTCACGTACTGCAAACAAGGGCTTTTAAATGATTTTTGTCTACTCGGCGATAGGTAGCAAATCTAATCGCATTTAAACTTACCGGATTTATGTTTACAAATCAGTGTTTGCTTGGTCGCCGACAGTATATAACGTTGCCCAGTTTTTCATGTAATGACGTCATCATAGCCTCTTAAAGGTGAACTTTTTACAGTGAATCAATCGTAGCTCAAGTTTGATTTTGTGGAACGCAACTTAACGATCATTCGTAGGATAAGTTTGATATAAAAATATCAAACTTAAGATCAAACTTAAGATTGAACTTAAGTTTATCTTTGTGGAACGGGGCCCAGGTTAACAAGTTTGTCAGTGCTTCAACATACTAAAATGTTATTCCTCGTTTGCAACAATTCTAAATGGCAACTCCCAGCTTTAATTTTGTAACATCTTCTTCAGTGTAGACCTGAAATCCTAAAATCAGTTCACAATAAATCAATGTAGGGATAATTGATTACTCCTAACTTTCATAAATCGCTAAGTACCACTTGAAAGCGTTCTTAAAGTATACAGAATCGTTCAATTTTTCATTGTAAGTGGAATCACTGATCCTCATTGGCCAAGCCACGACGACTGCCTGCGTAACACCCCACACATTCTGTACAGCATACAAGTTTGTCTCACCTTTAGCAAGAGGGAAGTTTGTAGCAGAATCTCCTACGCGTGGTGAACGCGACCAGTCTGAAGCTAGCACAGGATTCAGCACAGGATTCAGCACAGGATTCGCCTAGGATCAGCAGCGTAGCTACGGGGGGGGGGGGCTGGGGGACCTAGGTCCCCCAGATATTTTTCAGGCCCACCCAGATTTTTTTGAAAAAAAAAAAAATAAAATGTGTAAGAATGTGTAAAAAATGAATGTTTGAACGGAAATAAACTTTGAAATATTTCCTTCAAAGAATAAATAAATAAAATGTGTAAGAATTAAGAAAAAGTAAATGTGTGAAAAACACATTTTGCGCACGTATGAAATCAACTTATAACTTTAAAATGCCTACTTTCACTAAATTAGGTATATTATCTGCACTGTCGTTTAATTCTCATGTAATTCACTTGGACGATGAAACGAACGTCCCGACGACTAATTCGGATGTGGCATTGTCATGTTTACACTCTTTCTGCCTTTCGGATGGCTGGTTCAAGTTGATTTACTGAAAACATGGCAACCATACACTGAAGACCATTCTTACACGACCATTCCTATACGGTATCATACACAAAATATGTCGTACGGTAAGGCACTGCGTTCGAATTCTTCTATCCTTAACCAAGTATATGTCGTGTCTCTCCTTGCCCATGACAAGTGCACTGTAGAACTATTGTTTTCGACTGACAAGTCCTCCTTTTAGTAGTTCGCACTGGCGTCACGTTCCGGACGGATTTGTAAAATTGCCAACAAGGTCCGGATTTCATGTGTTTCCCACATGATCCCCACCTC
Organism: Holothuria leucospilota; assembly: GCA_029531755.1. Taxonomy (NCBI): domain Eukaryota; kingdom Metazoa; phylum Echinodermata; class Holothuroidea; order Aspidochirotida; family Holothuriidae; genus Holothuria; species Holothuria leucospilota. The sequence goes on along the minus strand of CM055981.1, from coordinate 26,685,112 downwards.
TGCTTTGCGGGTTAAATAGTTTGAAAGATTTACTGCTGGTATTATAGGTCTGACCAAGTAATATACCGATGACTTGAGTCCGTGAACAAATACAGCACCATTTTGCATCTAGACACCATTGAAAACCGGAAAAATTTCCAAAAGAAAGGGAACACCTGTAGACCCCTACATCAGGACAGTGATCAATGTCCTCCTTGCTAGAAAATAAATATGGTAACCCTAGGTTGGAGACAAATGGTATGATCTAAGGGGTATGTAATTGAGTAGTGGACATGTAGCCTATGAATAGAGTGATGGACAAATGTAACAGAGATATACTAGAAGGTGAATATGGGAGAATTGCAGGCAGAATAACTGAAAAGGGATGCATAATTCAGTATGACTCTTGTATTATCTCAGCTTTATATGATATCCACGGCCGTACACAGCGGGGGCGGGCAATTACCCCCAGAAATTTTCAAAGTGCGCCGTTTCCACCTTTGAGAATATACAGAGAAAACGCAGTAAACTAAAGAAATAGCTGTGATCGTAATGACAGAACTTAAACAATTTCAAATAGGCAGATCAATATTTTCATGCCTATACACATCACCAAGCATTTACAGCTCTATTAGGATGTATTTCTAGCCTACTTTTCTAAAATTCTCGCGCTGGCGCGATTTGCATAGCTACAATGATGTTGTTGTTGCTATAGGTAGCTTCAATCATCAATGGCTTAAAAACGTTTTTTAACCGTGCCAGTTTAGTCATAAAAACGTTTTATAACCAATAATACTCCCTCCCCCACCCTTAAACCCTCCCCCACAACGGAGTTCAGTGGCTGAGGTCATGCTTCACATCATATCCACCAAGCTCTCAAAAATGACTTTTGTCGCACTTAGTCACAACTACTTTTCGTTTTCCTTTTGAAGCTGAATTCCCTCAGATATTGTACCATTTGCTATCTATACGTCCTCCTGAAATTACAAATTTTCCCCAAGGGAGGGAGACACCCGTTCCCTTTAGTCCCCTCCCCCAGGCCACAGATCAGTAATGCCCACTTTTTGCCCCCTAGCAAAAAAGTGTATGTGCGGCCTTGTGTATTACCATTCTTCATGGACTGATTTTTTCCCATTATTTGAAAAATGGCAGACATGAGATTCGAATTTCAAGGCTGTGTATATGCAGCTTAAAACACGTGGGAAGTGCCGTTTCCGGCCATCTGGATGGTTTGTAAAGCCAAAATTTTCCTGCACGCTCCGCGCCAACTGATGGTGGCGCTCCGCTTAGATAGTCTTGACAAGCCTGATCCTCGGCGGTGCCGGCCGCTAGTTTTTTTTTCGTAGGATAGCGAGGGGAAAATCGATTTTTCAAAAAATTTTAAATTTGTTTCAAAATCATGGTTAGGGTTAAAATTAAGGTTAGGGTTACGTGGATGGGGGTTATTTGGCCTGTTCTTTCATAATCCGGTGTCAGAATTACAAAACAAGGGTCGGAAAGCTGCTATTTTGGAATTAGGGGTGTGACCTCTTTCCAAGAAGCTGATTGGTCCGTATGAATAGAATTCCCCTCGCTATCCTACGAAAAAAAAACTCGCGTGCCGGCCCCCCATTTGTTACCTAGGTCCCCCTAAAAATCTCATCCGAGCTACGTCCCTGCCTAGGATTCAGACATCAGCACAGGATTTGAAACTACTGTACAACGTATCGGGCGCCTGTGTGCTGAACCCTGTGCTGATATCTGAATCCTAGGCGAATCCTGTGCTGAATGCTGAATCCTAAATCCTAGGCGAATCCTGCCCTGAATGCTAGGTGAATCCTGTGCTGGCTTAAGAATCTTGTGCTGAATCCTGTGCTGATGTCTGAATCCTGGGAGAATCCTAGGCCAATCCTGCGCTGCATCCTAGGCGAATCCTAGTTGTGCTGAATCCTGTGCTATAGCTTCAGACCGGTAGTGCACTGCCACATGAATATTACATCGCGAAGCGAAGTTTTTCGTTCAGCCCATCGTTGCGAAAAACCATCACTGATCTACATGTAGATCAGTGAAAACCATCTGAGGGGCGGCAGCCACAGAGGCGCTACGCAGGCTACATGAATATTTATATTTCTTTCACCAGTCTGAAGCTAACACATGAAATCACAGTGGCGTAGCTAGAGGGGGCATAGGGCCGTCCCCCCCCCCCCCACAAAGCCTCCGAAGGCCTCTGTCGGAAATTTCTAGTCTCTGTCGGAAATAAATAAAAAAAATTCATTTGAAACACTCACAACACTTCTTATGTTTTTAAGCAGAATTACACATCGATGTGTCAACGTGAAAGCCAACAGTCGGTCTCAAAATTGCCGGAAAGCAAAAATAAAAAAAAAAGGTCCCCAGAAGTTTGAAACGTACAACTATCAAAATAATCTGTCGGAATTCTTTTGCTTCTGCCCCCACGAACAATGTCTAGCTACGCCACTGTGAAATCAGCACAGGATTCGCCCAGGATTCAGCACATGCAGGATTCAGCACATGCAGGATTCGCCCAGGGAGGATTCACGACCGGATTCGCCTAGCATTCAAACCAGGGAGTTGCAAAAGACTCCTGTTCAAACGACGTAATACAGGTTTCAACATTCAACCGCCCAACATTCAAGCATCAGCATAGGATTCACCACTGAAAATCGCCTAACATCAGCAAACTTAAAGTACCTCATGTTATCCATTGACGATGGCCAGGATCAAAATGCCTCATTAACAAACCCTTGCCACCAGGGTACAGAGATAGCATGGATAATACAGCAGGGATGTTAGGTAAAGAGGGAAAGCAACAGTATCATATTTTCTTACGACACTGTTTTAAGGACATATTTGGTTGTTATCATCAAGAATATCTTTAAAATAATATTTTGATCATATCAAACTGTTTCGATAGAATATTGTCTTATTCTTACTCAGTATTGTTCCAAAGTTGGTGTCCATAGTCCCCCAACTGCCCAAAGGTTCTTTAAAATTCAAACTGTTCCCAAGCAGTACATACTTCGTTAACAAATACGTTACTGGTTTATCTCTTTGACATAGAAATTACACTGAAATAAATAGACTTTTCCCTTACCATTCAAATACAAGTCATAAAACTCAGTCTTTTCACGATCCTTTCGAGTCACTACAATATCTCTTCCCACACGAGCATGTAAGCTTTTAAGAAAAGTTGGAACATTAATGACATTGTGCGCTCCTTTTAACCTTGTCCCGTTTGCCAGGCTGACTATATAATTCTCCAACTTCTTGATAAATTTCTTGGGTGGGTTTGGGAGGATTTGTAAAAGATACACCATAACTGCCGGCGATAAAACAAAAGACTTATCAAGAGTTACCAAGTTACCAGTTTCCAAATAGAAGTAAGGTCACGCTGTGACTAGTAAATTAAGGATACTTCGGAGATGTGAAAGCTTCAGAGAGTAAGTGATGCGGAAAACATTATCCTTCCTATGATCAAAGGTGATTCTCGGAGTAGTGAGGCCTGCCGTTCACTTGGCATTGCTTAGAAAGCGGGGCTTATGATGAATCAAAGGATCTATAGTGGAAAAATATTGGACTTATCAAAGTTAACTTGAAGGCTGGACGACACCTGCAGACCTGAAGAAAATCAACAACTCCCTTCAGAGAAGAGTGAGAACCAGCAAGGAAAATACAGGTGTCGTCGGCATATAGAAAAATTTTGATCTCCTAGTTCAAAATTGATAAACCAGGCTTTTACTATAGGTGAAGAGTTAATGCGTAACACAAGATGTTCGGCGCAAATTATAAAAAGGTAAGGACTAACGGGGCAGAACTGCCTCAGTCATCTACAAACTTAAAAAAAGCAAGAAGAGTAACCATTATTTCAAACACAGTATGTTACATTAGCTTACGGAGTGGAAATCCATTAATGAAAATCCTTGTTGAAATTGATGGAATGTAAACACTTATGAAAAAATACCCATTCTACCATGTCGAAGGCTTTCTCAGAATCAACTAAAAGGCGAAAACCGAGTTTGTCATTTTCTTTACAACAATCGATTGTATCTAAAATATAGGCTACTGGTCATTTTTACCAATAAACCTACTCTTAATAAATTCAGTTGATTGTCATTAATAATAGTGGAAATGCCGTTCTTGATTCTAGTGGCGAGTACCGGTACTTTTGAACACATTTTATAATCCACATTTAACAATGAAATATTGTGGGACTATACTTCTTTACATGAGTATGATCTTTATTAGGCTTAGGAATTATGGGGACGACTCCCCCGCTTTGCTACTCTGGCAATTTTACATTTACATGTGCAGCGTCAATAGAATTGGTTACTATATCACCTACCACTAGGCGCCAAAAATGCTTATAAAATCCAACTGAGATCCATCACTGCCTTGAATCTTACACAAGAAAGCCTGCACTCCTCCAAAGTAAGCTGACCGTCGCAGGCAGCAGGATTTTCATCGTTGAGCTTCTTACTATTATTTATGTTGTGACAAAATGGGGAGGGTCAGAGTCGTCCCTAGAGGGGGCTTGGAAAGTGGGAGTGTGGCGCCCCCCCCCCCCCCCCATTGACAGATCCAGTCGGCAAAATCCTGCACCAGTCGGAAAAATGAAGGGAAGGGGAGAGGGAAAAAGAGGGAAGGACAGGGAAGAGGAAGAAAGGAAAGGAAAGAGAAAAGAAGAGAAAGAGGACGGAGAGAGGAAAAAAGAGGGGAAAAAACAGCAAAAACGAAGGAAAAAAGCCGGTCCGGGAGTGTGTGTAAGGGGGCTCCGGGAGGAGCAATTGGAATGCATGATGTAGACCGTAGACAACTCATGTCGTAATATTTGAAAAATCCCGTCAAAAACACATGAAACGTAAGCATATTCGTTCTGCGGAACTGCACTACAACTTATAGGCTTCTCAGCAAGCCAAATGTTCATGGCAGTGTGATATCGTGTCAGGCTGAGACGACAAATCTTACATCAGTCGGCAAAATGAAGGAAAGATGGGGAAGGAGGGAGGAAAAGCAAAGAAAACAAGGGAAGCAAAACGAACAGAGTGGTAGCCAAGCATGGTTTGACGATGGAATTTGAGGCACCCTTTCTACCATACTGGCTGGCGTCTAAAATCTTCGGACACCCCATTTGAGCTCTGGTCAAGTCATTGAATGCACGAAAGGTCTGCACGAGTCAACTGGATTGTAAGAGGTAGCAACTCGAGTCATTACTTTCTATATACAAAGTCCGTGGCCTTCCCGTGCGTGCTGGTAGATGTTGAGTCGCAATTTGTGTTTTAGAGTGCAACTTTATGAAATGTACAACGTTTGGAATTAGGGTGGCGCTTTGTGAAGAACAGGGACAGTGGTGCCGGCTTGAGGGCATGGGGGGAGCATGGCCCAAGCAATTTTCGACTTTGTTAAATAAACGCAGAGGCGATTAAGCTGTACATTTCTGTAGGGGGTAGGATGAAGTGTTTTTCCGACTGACTGAGTGAATGATGAATCTATCTTAATAATTTTCTATCGCAAATCCTTACAAATCTATCAAAGTTTCCTACGCTCTGGGCGATCTAAATTTTTAATGCCATTCCGAACTCATTTGTTCAAAGGTACTTTAACGGGTTTTGTAACAACTCCTATGCAAAATTTTGGCTCTTTTCGCGCGCAATTGCTACAGTTATACACTACATGACAGAAACCGTTAGTAGGACGATAGTGCACGAACGGGATATTTCGAGCGAGAACTATTTTCTGTGAACTTTAAGCCCAACCTCAGGTTATTTAAGACGCGATGGTAATCTTGTATTATGGCAAAATTTTTAGCGCGATGTTTATTATTTAAAGTATAATAACGCAATGGCGTAGGCGTCGGGTGGTGGTCGGGGGTCAGGTCGAAAGGCACACAGTCAAAATATAGTGGGCAAAAGTATGCTTCCGTCCACCTCAACTCAAGAACGAAATCCCTCATATTTTCCTCTTTAAAAATGTCTTAAATTTGCCGCCTATAGATTTTCCTTAAGATTTGCTCAGAAATTGCACCAAATTGCATCCAAGGGCCCTCAAATATTCAAAACTTTTCCAATCCTCTCCTAAAGTGTCATTTGGAGGTCAATTAAAATCATCACACGAACTTCCCCAATTTAATTACCCCAGAGCTTCCAGGAGGCCCTGTGCCGTTCTCACGGTACCGCCATGATCGGAGGTGTGCCATGCCACAGCCAAAATACCACAAGGTAGTGACAATTTCTTAAAATTAAATCAGTTCAAAGCTTTGGAATAAAACGGACCAGTTTTGGGAGGAGTTTCAACCCCTCCACTTAGACACCATACCACTTTCCTTACACCCATGTGCAAAAATAAAAGCAACATATTTTAACATATGAACAGTTCAAAACTTTGCCAAAGGTATCATCATTTTGCATGTAAGCCCCTTAAACGATCAAAGCTTATCAAAGGGGAGGGGGAAGCCTCTCCCCCTCGAACCCCCTCAGACCCCCAGGACGGCTCCTCGTAGGTTATAGAGGAAGAGTCCAGTCCCGGGTGCAAAGCATCGTAGATACCAATATGCATACTTAACACCGACTTTCTGAAATCAACTGGAATGGAGTTGTGACATCATCTCCTGTGGTGCTACCCAATTATGAAATCCTAGTGGCACCATTGGACAGATGGCTATGTCGAATTCCTGTAAAGAAAGCCTAGTTTCCGATTTTGTCGAGTAAACTTAGGGAATGAGATAAAGTATGTCATACCCAACGGACGTCTTTAACTTTTTTAATCGAATTAAGTGGATTCTTCTATAAGACCTTACAAAATTTTGGTGGGCTACGCGCCCTTTCGGGATTCGCAGTTCAATTTCTTTTATAGTACAATTCCATATGACTAAGCAGTGCAGAGCTCTTATACCCTAGATCAGGTGATCTTAATTATTTACGTTGGCTGGCTACATTTTTCATCATGAAAATTTCGCGGGCCACAAACAGGCAAGTAAGTTTGCAGGGGCGGATCTAGGGTCTTTTCTGAGGGGGGTCCAACATAAAAAGGGCACATTCATTTTTTTTTAAATTTTGGTTCCCATAAACGACAGCGATTATACAATTTACCGCATATTGACAAAGAAATGATAAACCAAGAGACATGCAAAAACTGGAATTAAAATCTGGAATATAAACCGTGAAATTGCAAAGGGCGCGAAGCGCGCGATTTTTTTTTGCGTAAGCCTATACTTATCAGAATTTGTACCAAATTAAAGCTTATATAGAACAATTGTTCGGACAGTTGGGCCCTGTCGGGCATAACTTTATTGTACTTCCCTCCTCGAGTCACTAGCCGTACCGTAGCACAGACACAAGTGAACGTTAACCAGGTTTAGCGAAATGCGATTCAATTCCCGATATTTACATAAATCCATGTATTTTACTTATTAACTTGAAAAGGTGGAAAGGGTTTGTACTATATTTAGCTATAAGTATAACGGAACTGAGGAAGAGTGGATAAAGTGTACCGAAAATTTGGGGCTTTATCCCAGAAATTACCCTTATGAGAGCCAACTAAGTAAGCCGACCATGGGTGGCGGAAGAATTCTCCCAACAGGGGCGGGCCCATGTCAGCTACCCCGAGTTCCGACATTTCCTATTTCGAGGGGATGATGAGAAGGGCAAATGGAGGAACTTCATTATCCCATGCCATTGCAGGCATATTCTGCTTTATATCACTTAATACTTCGAGATCCGAGTTGCGCACTGATAGCGTTCTTTGAATCTGGATCGTGAAATTGAAAAGCGCGCGAAGCGGGCGAAAATTTTAGATAGGCTTACACATAAAACATATGACGAAAGGAAAAAAAGAACTGCACAGTTTGTAGACTGTATCGGGTCAAACATACATTGTATCGAAACCACCTGGACTACACGATGAAATAGCCAAACTTTGCTCCGTAAGTCGCTCACCAACTGACTGTACCGCATGACACACACAAGAGAACACCAACTAGGCTTTGGGACATGGGATGAAAGTTACGACCTTTACACAAACTATGTACTCTGCCTATATGTTACTTGGTAAGGTGGACAGGACTTGTGCTATCCTGCTATGTAGAATGGAACTATTGAAGAAAATAGAGTGACTCTACAGCACGCGTAGCGCGCCGAAAATTTTGGGTTCTTATTAGAGAAATTATCCTCTTGAGAGCAAAAAATAGATAAAACGTCGGGGCGACTAGTTGTGGTCGGGGACTGCATACTTTGGACTAAGGCGCGGGTCACACTACAGCGATTTCGGATCGGATTACGGTCCGATTTTTTTAGTTTTAGTTAGAATCTTCTCCATCTCTATTCGGAGGGAACCAAAAATTTGCCAACCTGTGAAAATATTTGATTTGTATCAGAGGATTACGTAAATGAAATATAACCTTATTATTTCGTGACGTCACATCGACAGACAGCTTTTATCGGACTACGCGTGTCCGATGAAAGCTGTCTGTCGATATGACGTCACGAAATAATTAGTATACATTTCTTTTTCATAGTCGTGTGATACAAATCAAATATTTACCCAGGTTGGCAAATTTTTGGTTCCCTCGGAATAGAGATGGAGAAGATTCTAACTAAAACTAAAAAAATCGGACCGTAATCCGATCCGAAATCGCTGTAGTGTGACCCGCCCTTAAGAGTCCCCGACGAAACTGTAAAACTTCCCCGATAGGGGGCTAGCCTTCCCCGACGGGGGACATGAACCCTTCCCCCATCAGGCTCCACCGCTATCTCGACTGGGGAAGGGGGTTAAAATACTGTATGCTGTGTTCCCTATGTAGTTGCGGCGCGACAAAAATACTCTGTCAGAACAGATGACTAAAGTCGAATGTTAGCTTTTTATTATCGACAGCAGACCGGTCATCGGTCCAAAGACGTCAAAAAATTGAACTAACTGACATTGCGTTATTTGATGTAATTTTAAAATGAAACAAACACCGATTCGTCTATTGTGACTTCTTGTCAACACTTGGCTATGGACTTTAACCTAAGACAGGCTTTTTATTCCCATCACTAGGGCAACACTATAAAAGAAGAGAGTAATTCCGCACCATGTATATCCTAGCGAAACGTATTTACCTACTCTCTCTTGTTCATTAGGGGAGGGACTAGCGGGTGGAGGGAAGGTTTCTTAGATGTAGCGTTAAGGGAGGGTGAGCAGATCATTATTTTGTAAGACCAAAAGACTAGCAGTGACCTTTTGGAATCAGTATTAAAACCCAATAGTAATACGTTGCATAAAGCGCTAGCTAGTGAGTATGACATAATATCTGCGTATTTTGTGTTACTTGTTTTGTATTACTTTGAATGCCCAAGCACGCCACACGTGGTTCCAAGCGAAAAGTGATTAGAATGCCTGACTGTCACGGAGACAGTAAGACCAGGGAGTTGTTATCCGAATAACAACTCCCTGGTAAGACATACTGCAGTCAAATTGTGTGTAAAACGATTGCACTGTTCGTGTTTCGGGGCAGGCAATACAGGCTACAGTGGTCAAATATATTGCCGAAAGTTTCTGCGATACATGGCTAGACTTCTACGGGTGGATTGATCGATACTGGATGGGGGTAACCAAAATCTCCTCGGAATTGGACAACTGTCATTACCTGTGACACTGTCTCGTTATTCTTTTTTTTTTCTTTTTTCTTTTAGGCTAGTGTGAAAAAAAAAACAATTTTGAAAAAGGGCAAATTGGGAAATTTGAGGGGGGGGGGGGTCCGGACGTCGGCGACCCCCCTGGATCCGCCACTGGTTTGTTCGAGAGGGGGAAGTCCCATTTTCAAATGACTAAATGACGCACCGGGAAGGCGAAGCCGCCCACCAAACAGAGTGGTGTCTAGAAGTTCCACTTCGAAGGGCCCCTAGTAGGGTCCAGGGCAACGCTCCTGTGGAACCCCAGAAGCTCAAATATATGAGAGAAACATTGTATGACTAAAACATATACGTCCATTTCTGTCAATTTAATTTGAGACACAATGAACATATGATCAAAAGTATCACAATTTGAACATTATTTACTGCGATATCAAAAATCCTATGTTATGCAGAGCAGATAATAAACTCATGCCAGATTCGGTGGTGAACATTCACATCGAAATGATTGTTTGGGTGGGGATGAGGGGGTTAATCATGACACTCTGAGCGTCACCATCGGTTGGTACGTAGCGTGCCAAGAATTTAGGTGCTAAAATAGCTTCCAGATCGTTGGAAATGGCTTTTTCCAAGTCTTGTAAGATGTAAATATTCATTCATTTCGAGATCACATGATTAGAAAAAGAGACACTTCAAGGAAGGCAAATAAGAGGCAATGTTTGAGGCCTATATTTTCTTTTACCAAGAGGTATACTTCCCTCAGAATTCGTAAGCCCGTACAACTTGGTCTAAGTGGCTTTCCCCTTACTTAACCATCACTGATCTGGCCATCCCATGTCGGAAAAACCGCCCATCGTTTTGTTTATGCAGTGGGTGTGTGGATAAGTTAGTCGAATTATTTTTACTTCTAGATTGAACTTAAATGGAAAAGCGTGCGGAGCGAGTGAACATTTGGTAGTTTGGGACGATTTTGGGAGAAATAAAAAGAACAAACACATAGAAGTACATGCGGGCCACCTTAACGCTACAGTTCTCCCCTCTACTTTAAAATGTCCAATTTGACTATTCGTCAACTTCTTTTTATCCGAAAGTACAGAAATTGTTCGAAAGCAGCACAGATTCACCGATTCAGGCACACTGTAGGCCTCATTTTTTCTAATTATTGTGAATTTTACTAAGATGGGTGGGTACCCCTGGCCACGTTACTGGTTTAGAACAATCACTGCACAAAAGCTGTCCTTTATGAAGTAATAGTGAAGTAACTGCTAATGACAGGCCTAGGTGCGCGCGAATCCCGCCGAAAAATTACGTTTTCAACACATTTTAGTTATGTTTTACTTCATTTAAAGTAATATGATTTTCTGTCCGCATCAAAATACCTCGGAAAGATTAAACCTCACATTTTGTTTAAGACCTTAATTTGTTCGCGGGCCGGATAGGATCGCCTCGCGGGCCGGATGTGGCCCCCTGGCCGCCATTTAATTACCCAGAGTTTACACAGTTTAGAAAGGGAACATAATCCCCAACCGTGTATATACCGGTAGTTGTTCGCAGAGTACGATAAGCTTCGACGGCGGTTTTAACCGTCATCAGGCAGAAGGTACCATCGTCAGGCAGAGGGCACAGAGTATGCTATGACCAATTTAGATCACCTGACCGACCGTGATAGCCGATGTATTTTTCTCTGAATGTGAACCGAGAGTGTTTTAGATGCCAAATTTTGCCATGCTCGCCCCGCACCTGAGAGAGATTAATAGATATAGTGACAAGTTTTCTGACGTAAAACCCAAGTCCATACAACGGTGGTGAGGCTGAGGTCGACATTGGTCCCGCATGTACAACATGAGTAGCTTTCCAATGAAAATTCCTGAAGCCACTATAGTGGCAATATGATTTCATCCATTTGCTTTCAAAGTGGTCTGCGAACAGTTGTGGCGTATACGGTGGCATTTCCCCTGTATATTGCCCCCTCTCCTACTGTCTTCAATTAAATCTGGTACTTCATAATATGGGCTAACCGTTTGTGAAAAAGGCTTGCTATGCAACGTACTAGACTCTGTACCTTGAACTGCCTTGAAAATGCAATACTTTTTTCGGTGCGCTTCGCGCTCATCCATCAACGCTACTTCCTATTGTTAGGCCCACTTCTTGTAGGACAACGTGAGTGATAACACTGTTTCAAAGCCAGATAACCCCTTCAATTATCAATTCTCCACAATCTCTATTCTCTGCATCAACAACTCGACCGCCTTTTAGTCGAGTAACAATATCATAAACAAAAGTGTCCCAGTCGTAATTTCAGTGGTATATTCATTGTCCATTAAACGCTTTGAAAATAGTTAAATACTTCATTTTCATATACATAATTTTGAACATATTTCAAAATTTCCGAGGCTTGGTCCCTTAGCCCCCTTCTTGGCTTTGCCTCTGGGCTCATCCTGGGGCCTAAGGATGGCCCCTGGACCCCGCACACGCTTCATTGCTTCGCGCTACCCGCGTCATTTTTTCTGTCGGTATTTTCTTCCCTTTAGTCGACCAAACTTGTCACCCCCCCCCCATTTAGAATGCTCTGGCGACGCCTCTGTTTACACTCTGCTGCGCCATTTGGGAAAATTTTTAAAAATGGAGCAACTGAGTTCAAAGGGGATTTGGCATCCTTTAAAACCAGGGAGCTGCCAGCATCTCCCTTCCCAAACCTAAAAGCTCATTTAGGAATAGCTCTAATTCTGAACTTTAATTGATATTTATTCATGTATTTATTTTTATTGTATAATTAATATATAATTAATATGTTTTGAATTAATATTTTTCAGGTTTTGCCTGAACAAACTTTATTGCACACCAATAACACCGGCATTCCTGACGTCGAACGAACGTTAATTTCGTACAATACTAGTACAACTTTGATTGGCCATCTTAAGTGGGAAGCTTTGTGCAGTCGTTACAAAAACGCTCAGGATGTTGTCTAGCAGTTAAGATCATCCTTTCGCTTGTAACGTTCCCCGATAATCCTCTCAAAGATTGTGAA